>CM060956.1:57604367-58236867 GCA_030765055.1 Mantis religiosa
GAAGGGCCATGCGCATTAACACCTACAGGGGACCCTCACTTCTAGTTCGCCTAGAGTTCAGAGAGCGACTGCCAGGCTGCGCTGAAAGACGGACTCCCAGCCTTCGGGTAGGTGCTCCCGACTGAGGCCAGCCTGGGTAGCCGTCCCGTCCCCTGTCTCCGTTGCTGCCAGTATGGGCACACCACCGACTCCTGCACCAACAACCCACGCTGCCACTACTGTGGCGCCGCGTGCCTCCCCGCAGCCTGCACCGGACATGATCTGACGCGTCGCCCGCTGTACTGTGCACCTGCGACAGGGCAGCGCACTTCACCGGACAAGCGGCGTGCCTGAGAAGCCTGAGGGGAAGCCGCAGACAGCAACAGCCACACCAACCATACCTCACACTTCAACATCCTCATCAACCACACCCTCCACACCAATACCCTCGCAGTCACACACAAACCCGCCATACACAGCAGCATCTCACTTACGCCAAAGCCCTCACACATCAACCAGACACACAGCTACCCGAACACATCTAAACCTCACACGCCAGAGAGAAAGCCACCTCCCTTCCTTTCTGTGGTCTGACATACAATAACCTGCCTGTAGGTTTAGTATGGAATCTCATCCACTTATGATTCAGCCCATAACGATATTTCTATTATGGTATAAGGCTAACAAATTTAGGTTATTTAATGGTTTCTGTAAAGTCATCCTATTTCTACAACATTCACTAAAAATTGTTGTGTTGTTGGCTAAATACACCTTCCGCTATTACTTTATTGCAGGTGTGGCAATTTTAGACATAGTATAATTAATTTGGTGTATGCTTTGATATCTATTATGTGTTTCAAATGGGAAGGGTTCTGGAGTCCAGCTAATCAGATGCAGTATCACACTCAACGTTGCCAGCTTGTTACCAGACTCCTTTTATATTTCCCTCTCTCTCGCACACATATACAACATGCAGGTCTGCTTGGCACAAAGACGTAAGGGTAAGCGAATTATATTTTACAAACTTTTACAGTGATGCAGTTGTCAAAATCAAAATTGGAAAACAGAATTTTCGCAAATTATGTATATTTTTAAATACTATAACTATAATTATAGTTTATGAATTACCTGCTTTTCTAATCCAAATGCGGAACACACTTGTTTTACCTACACCACACGCTTCAGCAGTAAGCCGTTCAGCATTTTTGAAATCGAGCTGATTTCTGTAGTCCTCTTTGTCCAATTTTTTGAAGAACGTGTACACCTTAGATACAATACTTCGAGCCTGACTTCGAATAATTGCCTTTTTGACTCGCCACTAAATTCACCGCAAGAAGCCATTGCACTATTTAACTCTTACTCTGCTGTTGTGTAAAGAACAACTGAATGATATTGATCTGAACTCTCCAGAGTAAATAGAATTTCTTATCCGGCATTCATTCATAAACACAAGAATACAGCATTCCACAGTCTACCAGAAAATGAAGTGTTTGCGCTTTCTCGAATTTAATACCTTGATTTATTCACATTAATTCTTTTACCACGCCGTGCAGTAGTTTACATTTCAGTTCTCAATAATGAAAAGTTAATGTACATACATACACACCAAACACTTTGAACTCTCTAGAGTAAACATAGATTACGAGCTATTCATAAACAAAGATATAATGTGACCAGACACGTTCTGCCAGGGCAGCAGGAAATTTATTATTTCCTCTCGCTCGAATTCAAAGTAATTCTTTTATCACGTCATATCAAACATTCACGTTTCAGTTCTGAGTAATTAGAAATATACGTACACGCATACATGCTAACCAATAATGATATTCATACAGTGCTTACGTCACGACTTATTGTTATAATATAGACAATAGTGGTTTAGTTATTTGTATTAGAAAAACTATTTGAGCTAAAATTATGGGGTTTTCATGGTTATGTTAGATACATTACTCTCTACCTTCCACATGGATCAGTTTTGGCGAAATCTGAATTCTTGCCTTTGCGCGAATAGTATTTCATACAGACTGATTAGGCTGGCGCTCCTCACACACCACTTAGCGGGAATGCAATACAAAACCGCAGGACTCCAATTGTTTGCTCGCCTAGTAGCGCTCAAGGACAAACACCTTCCCATTTGAAACACATAATAGGCCGAGTTTAACAAAATTACAAACTCGTGCTAAATACGTAACGTGTTCGTAATGTAGTGTAGAATCAACTACCTGTTTTAACGTGTAAGTAAACGGAAGAAAAATTCTAGTGCCGGGATCGAACCACGGACCTTTAGATCTTCAGTCTAACGCTCTCCCAACTGAGCTATTTCGGCGATGTAGCTCCACCGCTTGAATATAGCTGTTTTTCGAGCTTCACTACACCGGAAGAAGCAGTTTTGATAGCCTTAACTTCCTGTCTAAGATGTACATTTGTTTGTTTTGGAATGTAGTAAGTTCCGGGGATAATCTCTGTTGATTTCACTTTTTTAAATAACATCTTTAGCATTTAGTGGTTTAATAGGCATTTGTTAGTTTCGTTATAATATTGTTATTGCACTGCTTGGTAACTGGATAGGCTGTATCAGTACAATTTAGAAATTCCTGTTCCATTTTATTAAAGTTTGTGATTTCAGTTTGGCAAGCTTTAGTAGGAAAGTCCTATTCCATATAACACTGTCCCGCATCGCTTGAACTTCCATCTGAATAGCCATCTTTCACTGGACCTCTTCGTACAGGGGATTACACTACTATCCGTAACAGTTCCTATTTAAAATAATAATTTGTCTTAATATATTCGAAGATAGTTGTCAGATATACATGATAATAACAGTATGCATTGAACATATTAAGTAACGTAATTAGTAAACTTTCATCGACAATCCTTGCATTACGCACTGCTTTTTTATTCACAATCAGGGTAAAGGAAACTCTACACGGAAGAATGCAGGGCACCGAAGCAGGACTATAACAAATAGTGTTTAGGTATCATAAAGGTGTTTTTACCCCGAGAGATTGCGGGTTCTATTCAGACAAGATTTATTTGGTGTTTTCGCCCCCCCCCCCCCCCCGCCCCGGATCACTACAGCAAATGCCAGCAAGAGTATTGTATATACGTCCCCAGTTTCACTTCCTCTCATTTCATTAATTTCATAACTCTGCATCGGGTGTTTCCAGGTGACAAGAGTAATGGAAGTCACCGGGAGGGCTACTCTAGGCTGGTGCTTACGCTCTGGAAATACGGGCTTGGCTGAGGGCGGGCGCTGGGATCGCCCTTCTGAGAGCTCTCACTGATCGGCCGGGCTTGGCGGGATAGTAGCGGGCTCTCTGTGGCGACTTGAAAGTTTGTCGGGCTGAAGAACTTGCCTGCTCGTTTTTGGGGACCGACAGTGATTGTAGTGCCGCCTGAAATAGGTTCTGTGACCAGGTGGGATACTTCATCTAACCCTTCCGCCTGTGGTCGCCCCGTCGTGAAAGACAGACAGACTATGGTTGGTTTTTAGTGTGCTTTAAAAGTTGTTCATGTTGCTTCTAAGGGTCCTTGTCAAATTTAGTGTTATCTGGAAACTAAAGAAGTGCCAAATGAAAAAAAAACATAATAAAATTGTTGAGATAAGGCTGTGAACATGTATGCATATATTTACGTCGTCTGCTAGGGAAATGCTATTAGACATACCACAACAAGAAACTGGTTCTGTTATATAAAGAAAGATCGTTTTATAGGATGGTCCACCAAGATTATAGAAATCCATCGGACTTTGATGACAACTTTCAGAATGTTATTATGCGTTATTTAACCTGAGATTTAGCAGACGATATGAATGTGACCAGCTACAAGTTTGTACATCATGTAAATATACAGATTTGTTTCCTATCGACTGCGGAACTGCTTTTTGTAAGTGATATTCAAACCAAGCTAAAGAGTGAATGGTGAATGCCTTTGTATACATATGCGGGAATACAAAACACAGCTGTCATGGCCAATTGCTTAAAGCGTCTGAGCAGAAATTAGATTCCCTGTGGGAGATTAAATTCCAGTCATACCGCCTGCCATATCATTTTGTCGTACAAACAAAGCTAAGTGGGACGAACTACCTTTGTTAAGGAACATTTTTGGTTATATTTTATTTTTTAGAAACGTTCCGTATGATTTTAATTATTATTATTACTTATGCTTGAAGTCTTACAATGCTAATAAAATACATCTCTCAGCTTTCCACCACATTCACAATGTATTCCGCTTCATTTTAAATAAATCACTGCCTGATATACCTTCACAGATAGACATTAAGTTAATGGAAATTAATTGTTCTTTCACACCAGCCGTTTGTAGGACATACTATGAAAGGGTAAGGCCCGAATGAAAAATTCAATGCCATAGCCGGGATTTGAACCATGGATCTTCTGGTCTCCGTCCAGCCGCTCTAAACCATTGAGCTACTATGGCCAACGTACCAACATGACATGAAATTCTCTAACTGACTCATGTTTTTCCCGGTAAACCACTGAGGAGTTGTCATAAACACAGCTTAATGGCGACTTACCACGTGTAAGTACTTTAAGGCCTGGGCTTTATAGTTCGGACCACCATTAGGTACAATTAATGGAAATTATTGTTCTTTCACTCTAGCCGTGTGTATGACGCACTATAAAGACCGGGCCTCAAAGTACTTACAGTATGGCAAGTCGCCATTAAGGTAGTTGTCTCTTGTGTTTATAAGAACTCCTAGTGGTTTACCGGAAAAAACACGAGTCAGTTGGAGAATTTAGTGTCATTTTGGCATGTTAGCCATTGTAGCTCAATGGTTTAGAGCGGCTGGACGGAGACCAGAAGATCCGTGGTTGAAATCCCGGCTATGGCATTGAAGTTTTCAGTATGGCTCTTCCTTTTCATAGAGAATAAGTTCCTAATTGAAACAATTACATCTCATTAAACCACTCAGTTTCCCCTACCTCTAAGATATTGGCATTTGTTGGAATTTTATAAAGATATATGTATTTTACTGTGTTAGTGAGCATTCTGTTTTCCAGACTGTCATACCTAAAGAGTGCCATTTCAAAGGCTCTATATAGCGACTACATTGTAAAAATTGCTACTGTTTCATCATCCCTTTATATATAGTGAAACCATAGTGAATTAAATCTAAGAATGGACATTGTAAGAGAATTTTACAAAATTGATAAGAACTAAGCGATATTAAGTAGAGAAAGTCAGGAGAAAGTAAAATGTAAGGTATTTGTTTTTTCACTTAGTATTAGAGCTTTTACTAAAACCATTCTACACACGTATGGTTAACACCTGTTTATCAGCTGGCCAGTCGGAATGCAGTTTATGTAACTATTAACTTAGTGCGACGTAAAACAGATCAAGTAGAGAGCTGCAATTGTATAATGTAAACACTGGATGCGAAATTCACACTTCTCATGAATATATAAAAACTATTCCTCCGGGCCGGATTTGAACCAGCGACCTATGGATTACTGATTTACATGTCCCACTACAGTCCACCGCTCTACCAACTGAGCTACCAGAGGAAGTGGATATTTAGTGCTACAGTACAGCTGTTTGAGCTCCGGCCCTGACTTTTTGCGGTTGCAGGAGGTGGAGGGGGAAGGTTAATAGTACCAACATACAATTGAAATGAGCAACTGAATATATATCCTCAAGATTATCTTTAGAATGAAAATATAACATTATATTAGCTTTAAAACCTTGAAATCCAACTTGCAATTTCATTGTCATGCAAGATATTCACTCTATTCGAATATTTCTTTCACACATTTGCGTGCACTAATTACTTCTGTTGGTATTACTCCGAGTCTGTACATCCGGTGTCGTGGTCAGGAAGTTGAAACTGTCTGCTAGCGCCAATCAGTATTGCTGCTGCTAGGTGTGGCTTCTGAATCCAATACAGTGTTGCCAGTTTAATTGTACTAGTTCGTGAAATGTGCAAATGCGTAGAATATTTAAAATATGCATATTGCTCTGCTTGAAATTCCCGCTAAAGAACTGCCAACAGACCGCTTCCCCCTCTCGAGAAATCTCAGAGCCGGAGACCTTCTGGCCAAACTGTAGACTGTCCATAAAAGAACTCGTGGATAAGAGAGTATGATGCGACGTGTTAAGACCTGTGTCCCACCCCCCCCCATAATATATTGGAAGTTAACAAGAAATTAACGTAGTTAACGATCTGTAAAATGGTATACTGGCAAATCTACATTATAACTATCTCCAATGCAGTAAGTATATAGTTAAAAAATCTGCGTTTTAACAACAAAACTTAAAGTGATATTAAATAAAAGTTAAAATTGCGTGTGACATTTTTAAGAAGTTGGAATACCACACCTATCAATAAAGTAAAAATACTTTCTCGAATTTAACACTAAGTTATATCGGGCATTTACTTTACCCACTGAAGTTTTAAAACGGCCCTGGTCCACATCTTCACTTCTAGGGGTAGAAAACTAAAAGGATCAAATTATCATTTCTCACAAAAGAGAAAGCCACTATACACTCCGATAGCAAATTGAGTGGTTAGAAGATGTGAAATTTATGTAAGCACTAAACCAGTTCCAAATTTACGCACAAGTGAAATTCTATATTACCTACGATACCAAGAATACTTTGCTTTGTAGTCATTAGTTCACGTAATAGCAAGATGATGTCTATGTCATCAACATAAGTGCTGCACTTAACATCTAAAACGTCTGTACTTTTATAAAGCAGGAGCAGTTGATATCAACTGAACACACTATACGTCACAAAAAATAATCAACGGATGATATAATGGGAGAAATATGTCAGAAAAGTGTCCCTCATTCGTACTTCTCTATGCATAAGGCACCACAAGGGTTGGACACTGCAGATATATGGAATGAAATCATAAACTGGAAAAGCAAATTTAATTTAACCATAAAGACCGTTCCAATACTACTTTAAGGTACCATCCAGAACTTTTTTTAATTGCAGTAAACTGTATTGTGCAATAAATACACTACAGTTTCGAAAATACAAAGCACAATAACAATAATTTGAAACACGTACTCAAGAGGGCATCCAACAATGGTCACCATCCAGAAATGTACCAGAAAAGCAAAGCATACTGCAACATGGCTCGGACTTTTATTGTTTAGTTGCATTGGATGCTCTTTGTTATTGGCTGAAAGGCTTCTAAGGAAGTTGTAGCCGAATATGAACGGCAAGAATGCGGTGTTTTAGACCTTCGCATAGCAGACAAGCATGTGACCGCGTGGCCCAACGGATAAGGAGTCGGACTTCGGATCCGAAGATTGCAGGTTCGAGTCCTGTCACTGTCGAGCATACTTTTTAATTTACGGTAAAACTTTAATATTGTTAAGCTACAAATGAGATAAGGAACAGACCATTTAGAAGTGTTAGTAAAAAATTCGATTTAGTTTATACATTTTCTTTATTTATAATCGATTTCAGTGCGTTATTTACGATTATAGAATAACTTCTGCAGAGGCCTCCTATTTCAACAATAGTCACTACAAACTGTTGCATTGTGGTTAAATACTTCTTCCATTCTTTACTTCAGCTGTACAAATTTTAGACATAGCATATTTAATTTTATGTACACTTTAAATCTAACACGCACTTTTCCAGGCTGAGTTTAATAAAATTACAAATTGTCGTTAAATATTTAACGTGTTTGTAATATAATGTACGCTGAATAAACGGTACATTTTGGTATGTAAACAAAGGAAAGAAAAATTCTAATGCCGAAACCCGGGATCGAACCAGGGACCTTTAGATCTTCAGTCTAACGCTCTCCCAACTGAGCTATTTCGGCGATAGAAAGTGGCACCTTCAGTTGAAGATAAGCTCTTGGAAGGAGTTTTCCTGCATCGTAATCAACAATTTTGATAGCGTAACTTCCTATTTGAGATGTGCATTTGTTTGTTTTGGGAACCATTAAACTTCTAAGAAAATGTCTTTAGGTTTAATAGAAACGTGCCCGTTACTACTTAATATTGTTATTGCGTTGCTGGTAATTTATACGCTGTATCAGTATATGTTAGAAATCTGTTTTTAGTTTTATGAGAACGTGCGATTACGCTTTGACAAAAAGTAGGAAGTTCTGTTCCATATAGCATTGTCCCACATCGCTTTCACGTGAACAACCATCTCTCATTGGCTGTTTTCGTAGACGAGGTTATTCTGCGATCCAGAATAGTTCATTATTTAAGATAATCATTTGTCTGATATATTCTATTATTATACACGATAATGGACCCATGAATTGAATATATGAAATAACATTATTAATACATCTGAAATATACACACATTTTAATAAATAAATAAATGGGAAGATCCCTGTGGTTAATCCTGGGGAAGACAGATAGTGGTTGTGTGACGTCAGCTCCGTCAGCTCTAATCGCCAAATGTGCTCCCGAACGAAATGCAGGTTAGCTTGTGACGTCACTGCACTGATTTCTGCGTGACCAGAAACGTACTTTGTATTAATAATATGTACAACTTACATCTTGGGTATTGTAGTATTAATGCTGACTGCTTTAATTGAACAATTGGTCACAGTTTATAAACAATTACAATTTGGCTCTGTGCTATGAGAAAATATATGAAACTTCAACTCGTAGTTTATCTGAAGGCCAGGTATGTTATAAAGTAAATAAAATAAAATAAAACATAAAGTAACTTTCTCTGCAAATTAGAGGGGAACCATTCGGAACAAAATTACATAGACATTTTCTGTTTCGTTTTTCTTTAACTAGTTTATCAATGTCAGGACGTAATGCCTGAGAAATTTGTAATCATAGGCTGCATGTTCAGATAGTGATACGACAAGCTACTTCGGTTTTTGGACTAGCTAATTTCATAACAACAAAAAAATTGTTCGCACACATATGTCGAGCCAAACATACACAATGTCCGTGCGGCGAGTGAATACAACCTCGGAAATCTGGTTTGGGGGACATTCTTGTAAAGATCAGCCAATTCTTTCTTGCGTGTATATTTGTCCTTCAATAAATCGCCACTCTTTAAATTTAACAGTTCCATTTGGTACCTGGCAGCTACATTGTTGTCATCGCGTGAGCTACACCTGACTGAACTCTCAGATTCTGTGCTCACAGCGTCATTTATATAGACAACTTGGTACTTCACGAATCTTGTCTGACGTCACACGCACTGCAGGTTTCGCACCCTGCTGAAATACGTCACAACTCTCGAAGCTGTCTTCCTCTGGGTTAATCCGAGCTTTCAAGATAACGAATGCGCGGCGCTTATTGTGAATTTGTGTATATCGATTTCATCGCCAATCATTGCATTACGCACGGCATTTGTAACACCTTTTTAGGTCGTCATTAGCCAAACACGGAAAGGAAAGTCTTCTCGGAGGAATGCCAGTTACAGACACGGCTATAACAAATAGCGTTTAGGTATCCTAAACAAGATTTGACCTAGGAAGTCAGCGGGTTCGATTCAGATAGAACATTATTATCTGTTTTTCGGGGGTTTTCCCGGAACACTAGGGCGAATGCTTGGATGAATATTTAATTTACATGCCCCGTTTCATTTCCTCTCATTTCATTAATTTCGTAACTGCATCGGGTGTTTCCAAGTGGCAATAGTAAACTAAGTCACCGGAGGGCTACGCTAATATGGAGCGGAAATACGGTGTTTGGCTGAGGGCTGGCGCTTGGATCGCCCAGCAGCACTTCCAGGAGTGCTCATTGATCAGCCATACTTGGCGGGATAATGGCGGGCTCTCTGTGTCGACCTGGAAGTTTATCAGACTGAAAAACTTGTCTGCTCGTTTTAAGGACGTTCCGTCCCGCGGTGGTATACTTCATCTCACCCTTCCTTTCGTGGTTTGGCGCAGAATTAGCCTCGTCGTGATAGGTAGACTATGGTTAACTTTTCTTGTGTTTCAAAAATTGTTTTTGTGGCTTCAAACGGCCCTCAAGTAGTTTGGTGTTGACTGACAACTGAAGAACTGTCAAATGAAAAAAAGAACATAAAAACTACAACAAATTAAATACTGAGTAGATAATTAAAGGTTGTGAACATGTATCCATAAATGTACGTTGTCTGTTAGGGAAATGCTATTACAAAAGCCACGACAAGAAACCAGTTCTGTTATATAAAGAAGGATCGTGTTATAGGACGGTCCACCAAGATTATAGAAGTCCATCGGACTTTGATGACAACTTTCAGAATGTTATTACGCGTTATTTAACCTGAGATTTAGCATACGATATGAATGTGACCAGCTACTATTCATGCAAATATAGAGCTTCGATTCCTACCGACTGTGGCGCTGCCCCCCCCCCCCATGATAGTCACTCAAACCGAGCTAAAGGGTGAATGGCGATATATGGGAACACAAAACACGGCTGTCATGGCCGAGTGCTTAAAGCGTCCGACTAGGAATTAGATTCCCTCTGGGAACTTAGATTCCAGTCATACCGGCTGAGGTATTATTTTGTTGTGAATGTAGTCATACAAACCAAGCTAAAGTGTGACAAACTATTTTTGTTAAAGTAACATGTTTCGTTGTATTTTAGTTTTCAAAAATTCTACGTCTGATTTTAATTGTTATTACGTATGCCTAAAATCTTACGATGCTAATAAAATAAATCTCTCAGTTTCCACCGCATCCACAATGTATTCCGCTACATTTTAAATAAATCACTGACAGATATAAATTAACAAATAGAAAATAAGTTCCTAATTGAAAAATGTAGATCTCATTAAACCACAGTTTACCCTACCTCCAAGATATTAGTTAGCTTTTGTTGGAATGTTATAAATATTTATGTTTTACACTGTGTTAGCAAGCATCTTACTTTCAGACTGTCTTACGTAAGGAGGGTCATTTCAAAGCTTCTGTATACCGACTACGTTCTAAACATTACTATTACTTCACCATCCCTTGTTTCCTTTATAATGTCAAATGAAAGCATTTAGATAATTAATTTATCTGAATTAACATGATGAAATATAATTTTGTATTCTTCGCTGCGATGAGACTCCAATTTGTAATATTTTATTTTATTCTTTATTTAATGATTTATGATTCTCTTGTTTATGTAGTGTTGTATCCACTTGTAATACGTAACAGTTTGATAACGAACTTCAACTTCCTTTCCCCAGCTTCACTTCAGTCGGTGAATACAAAAGTTATCTCCGGGACGTGATCTTTAATCGAATTTTGTTTCTTCTGAATTATTGAAATAATCGTACTTCTATTTCTTTAAAGACGGTT
This sequence comes from Mantis religiosa, assembly GCA_030765055.1. Lineage (NCBI taxonomy): Eukaryota > Metazoa > Arthropoda > Insecta > Mantodea > Mantidae > Mantis > Mantis religiosa. Next base: position 57,615,591 of record CM060956.1, read on the forward strand.
ATATACTTCACCAATACAAATTAAAGCATTACAACTTTCCTCGACTTTTAAAAAAAATCTGTTCCTCGTTCAGACGGAAAATCTCCAGTCATGTCTTCCGTTCATTCTGTCTCCCTAACAACCATTGTATATCGGTTATACAACAAACCCTCGTCGCCAGCTGTATGTCTTTTGTGTTTCTTCCTTCAATAACTATACTTTCATATAACACACAAACATTTTAACAGTTTCCATTTTAATTTAAAAGAAAATATTTCAAAATCCATAAACCTCCTTCGCCGAGGACAGACCATGAATATCGGCTTCATTGATGAGTTACATATTCAAATCAATTAAGAGAATTTTACAAATAATATACAAATGTAAACGATACTAGGTAGAGAAATACAGGAGAAGGTAAAACGTAAGGCTTTCTTTCTAGTATAATTAGAACTTTTGCCAAAAACATTCTACAGATACGCGTGTTTAATATGTGTTTATCAATTCGGTATGTTGTATAAATGACTTAGAATTACTGCAACATAAAATAAAAGCCTTAAAACATATTAAACAGACAGCTACAGTTGTACAATTTAAAACCTGAAGGCCAAATTTATCAGTATAAGGAACGTATAAAAATAATTCCTCCGGGCCGGATTTGAACCAGCGACCTATGGATTACTGAATTACACGAGCCACTACAGTCCACCGCTCTACCAACTGAGCTACCAGAGGAAGTGAAAGTTAGCTTCTTGACTCTCCACTAAGAGTCACACTGATAAGAAATGTGTATATGTTTTTTCCTCCCTCACGTTATACCTGTTGGAAGGTTAGCAGATATAAACCTAGTCAACTTTACTCTAAATTGAAGTACTGTCAAACTTACATTGTCATTACTATCCGCAAGGCAATATAATTAAGGATTAGCTTTACTACGGAAGGAATTAGGTTTATTCCTCCTCGTGAGGAAGGATGAGGCGAGCGGTGACGCACGGTGGCTGACCGTGACAACGCTGTGGAGGTCAAGTTTCCTACCGTTTACTAATTCTTGTTTCACATAAGCTGCGCCGTATCTCCTAACGGTCACGTGACCTTATCACCTCTCATTGGCTTCTATTGTAGTATAGACTGTTGTGCGGTAAAAATTAGTTCGTTATTTAACAGGGGGATATATGTTTATATGTTGGAAAGAGAATTGTCAAAATTATATTTTCATAACTGTTTGAATTAAATATATTACGCAACAGATTTGATTTATCTGAAATACATGTTAATTCTTAAACGAAGTAAAGAGGAGGTTCCTTTGCTCTCAAGCACATGGCACGATAGCACGTACTTTAGCGGTAGTGATTACATATTTGTTTATATGACTTTTATCACTGACCTTGTTTTGAACTGGATTTGTCATATATCGCCATTCGAAGATCTGTTGTGCCGAGTGCCACAGCTAAATTATTTTATTGATTGTTTATTACTCGTGTACTTATTATATGTATAATGGCAGAGTCTACCGCCAGTTTTTCGCTGAAGCATCGCAAGGGAAAACCTTTACAAAGCGGCGAAAAAAGAATTGTGCTGCATGTGTTTAATGCACTCACAGAGAAGAATCCGTCCTTGTCAGTGAGAGAAGTCGAACAGCTGTGATCTGAACTTACAGGTATGTTAGATGCGTAGGAACATCGCGACATGAAATTGAGACAACAGGAAAACCTACCACATCAGGGGCAATATTGCTGTGTGGCGAAGGCGTTATTTAAGGACAATCAGACTGTACCGGGATACAAATCACAAAATATACTTCCTTGACGAGGCTTGGGTGAGTGGAGGACACACAAGTATGGCGTGACACGACTTCTAAGACTGAAAGACAAGCATTTTTGCAGGGTATGTGTGCTGGTTTTAAAAAATCCCAGTGGATAAGGCCGAAGGCCTTTCATTATAAACTTGTTCCAGTTTCATTGCCCATTCATCCAGTTTCAACTTACTCGGTTTCATTATAAACTTGTATTTTTCCATGCCCTCATATTCTTATTTTTATGATTTTATCTATCTTCCTAGCAAATATTATGACGCTTACTGCAGGTTTAAATGTGACGGGAAGGCACCGCCTATGGACTATGGCGCGAAAGCATTAGCCAATTAGGGTGAGGGGGAGGTTAGCTGCACGCGGAGTGATACATGTCAGCGCGGCAAGGTTATATGAAACAGAATATAGTTGGAAGCAGGTCAGGTCAATACAATTGGCATCCCACATGCCAGGTCGGCCTGGAGATCGGAAACAGTTCTACCGAAGGATGAAGTATTTACCAGGAGAATATCATCCTGTCATGCAGCGCCGAGACGTCCGCGGACACTTCCACTCTGTAGGAGAGCACCATTCATTGTGAAATGATAATGGAGATGAAATATAAGGACAGGAAATTCCGGGGAAGCAGTTAACCTCACAAGCATTCGCATGGCGACCCGGGAAACCCGCGAAAAATCTATGGGTGAGATAGGCCGGCCACAGAAATCGAACCAGGGCCTCCCGAATGCAGGCCACAGACGAAACCACCTTAGTCATCCAACTGGGTTCCAAGGCAATAAGTATATAGTTTAGAAATGAGACGTGTATTTTTATATACCCAGTCTGTTTTAACACTATAACCTATTTTTTTTTTTAATTTGAGTCTTCCAACGTTAAGTCGTATCGGAAGATGAATGAAATGGATGAAATGATGCTCAAATGAGTCCGGGGTCTCTGGAGCTTAGAGTTACCCGACATTCGTCTTGCAGGATAAGGGAAACCCCCGGAAAAACTTATCCAGGTAACTCGACCTGACCGAGATTCGAACTCGGGACCTCTTGAACGTGAAATAGAAACGCTACCAGGTACGCTACCGAGGTGGGCGTATAGTATAATAAAATTATATAATTACTAATAAGTATCATAAAAGTTAAAATTATGTTTGACATTTTCAACAAAATCGAACGCTGAATATAGCAATAAAGTAACAGCATTTATTTTCGGAATTTAACAATAATTTATAAGCTCTTGTCCAACATTTACTCTACCTACTGAGGTTTTAAAACCGACCTGGCCCACATCCTCACTTCTCTGAGGTAGAAAACCCTAAGGATCAAATCATCATTTGTCAAAAAAGAAAAAAATACCACTATTTTCTCTGATGCCAAATTGTGTGTTAAAACTACCAGTCAGAAGTTGTGAAATTAATGTAAGCACTAAATCAGTTCCAAATTTACCTACACTATAGCACCTATAGTACTAGAGATTCTTCGCTTTGAAGTCAATAGTTCACGTAATAGCAACATAACTGTTCCATTTAATATCAACGTCTGTACTTTTATCAAACTTGTGTTTTAAGAGCAGTTGAAGTCAACTGAACATACTTAATGTCACACAAAATAACCAACAGATCATATAATGGGAGAAGTATGTCAGGAATATGTTTACTCATGCTAGGATATGCTATGTAAAGAGTCTTTTGTAGTTGATTGGTTCTTATACGACACTGGCCGGCTAATTCAATCAAGTATCCAGTTAAATAGAATTATAATGCCCAAGAAAGACCAGGCGCAGGTTCCCAAGGGCTAAACCTGTCTGCGTCTATGCTATGACGTCAGTTCATCCCTGTTTCTAATAGCAACCTAAGTCATTTACATACAGTGTGATCTGTCCACCTAATAAGAAAGAAAACCAGACATTACATAGGTCCGACTTCCCCCGTTTATTTGCATGCTATTATTAGCTGAAGAGGATTCTAAGGAATATGCAGGCGTAATACTAACGGCGAGAATGCCGCTCTTTTAGAACTTCGTGGGACAAACCAGCATCTGACCGTGTGGCCTAACGGATAAGGCGTCGGACTTCGGATCCGAAGATTGCAGGTTCGAGTCCTGTCACGGTCGAGCACGCTTTTTAAGATACGCTAAAACTTTAACATCGTTAAGGTACAAATGAGATAAAGAAGAAAGTGTTATTTACGGTTATGTGATGTCTTGTATAAAGCATCCTATTTTAACTATAACAGTACAAATTATTGCACAGTTGGATAGACACTCTTTCCGCTATATTTATTGCTAAAATGTACATTTTAGTTAGAGCAACGTCCTCCAACATAAATTCATATCGAAGGATGAATAAAGTGGAAGAATGACGCTCAAATTAGCTCGGCTTCCTAGATATTAGACAAAGGTGTATCCAATTTTGGGTCAGATTTACTTCCTATAGCTTTCTTTTCTAGTCAGAATTGCGAAGAGGAAATTGCGAACAGCTGCTGCTAATGTTCAACATGTTTAAAATCTGAAAGGAAGTAACTATCGGGTTTGGTTGCAACTCTAATGTGGAAATAATTGGAAGAAAAATTATCATGCCGAAACCCGGGACCTCTAGATCTTCAGTCTAACGCTCTCCCAATTGAGCTATTTCGGCGACAAGACCTTCTGCTCTCTTCAAATGATGATAGGTAGTTTAAGCTCTTTCAAAGTGAGTGGATGCTTCTGAAGAAAATGTTAAATGTGTAGTGTTTAACGCCCGCTTTTACAACATACGGCAGCGCAGGCGGTGACACTGATGATGCATGAGATGAAGATGGATCACCGGTGGATTCAGATGGTGGGGCAAACAGGAGATCTTGGAGAAAACCCGCCCCAGCGCCGTGTTGTCCACCACTATTCTCACTTTGCGGTCGCCTGGGATAGAACCCTGTCCGCCTTGGTGAGAGCCAAGCGGTCTAACCACTGATCAACGGCGCGGCACGCTTCCGAAGAAGTAATTATTATACTCGTATGAGGAAATAAATTTTTAGTATCACAGAAAATTAATTGCTAAATTATACAAATTTAGATGTTAATTGCCATATTTAAAGACCTGTTATGTTATACCAGAAAGTAACATGTATCCAGTCTTAGATGTGAATAACATCGGCTATTTCGCCCGCCTCGTTAGCGTAGATGGTAGCATGTCTGCCTCACGTTCAAGAGGTCTTGAGTTCGAATCTCGGTCAGGGTGAGTTATCTGGATAAGGCTTTGTCCGGGGTTTTCCCTTAGGTAGCCTTAGGGTAGCTCTAACCTCCATAGACCCTGGACACATTTGAGGATCATTTCATTCATCCTCCGATATGACTTAAGTTGGAGGACGTAAAATTAAAAAAAAAAGGCTACTTCAGAAGAAATATTGAACATTAGAAATTCTTGGAAACTAATTCTCCTGATCGTAATAGACGTGTATACATCTTTAGATACTGCTCGGTTAAAGAAATTAGCCAAATTTCATTTAATATAAGTATTTGATATTAATATGAATCTGTTTTTCCTGTCTAAATAAATCAACTTCCTCGTTATCTACAGATACATGAATTTCTGTATTAAAATAAATAACTGGATTCAAATCTGACCCAGACGGTGGTTTTTAAGTGATCTTATAGGACAACCCAATCAGTAAATTTGCTAACACGCAAAGGAACTTGTTGCTGGATGAAATTGAGATAGATGATGATGATGATGATGATGATGATGATGATGAGTATTAGGGCGCAGAGGTTATCAGCGCCCTTTTTTAAAAAACTGGTCTTGGCAAAAGCCAGATATAAATTTCTCTAAAACAGTATAAATATGTAAATAGACTTACAAATAATACATGCACATAAAACACTATAAAACAGATGAAATATAAATCTAAAATGACATAAATTCTCTTCGCTAAATCCTAAAGCCTAGTCTAGAAAAGAATCTCAAAACCTTCTCCACTACTGTGTTATCGTCCCCTAGCATTTCTGCAAAGCTGGCCGGCAACTGCAGAGACGAAATTGAGATAGACCGTAGTCGTTGACATGATTCTGGCAAGAGACAGTGACGTTACTAAACAAAACATGTATTCATTAATTTTGTGTAGGCTTTCATTGTAAACATTCGATAAAATACCTGAAACATTGCGACAAGCTGTTTACTATCACGCGAAAAAAAAAAGTTGCGCAGTCGGCAGGACTCGAACCTGCGCTCCCAGAGGGAATCTGATTTCTAGTCAGACGCCTTAACCACTCGGCCACGACTGCTATGCATTTATTGCAGCATTGTTATGTGTATATGGCTTGGCATTTAGGGTAATTTAATTTTCTATCTGTCACTAATTATTTATATTTCAAATTCAAAACATAGCAATTTGGTTATCAATTTAACAGCTTTATTTCCATATACATGTCTCTCTCAGCAGGCGTACGACCACGGGCTTTGTACCATCCCATGGAAAGTAATACCGTATCAAAATATGGGTTTAAGAGGTATGTATCCTGGTTCTTATTCATAGGATGATGGGATAGAAAAAGAAGAAGCTTATAATGTACATAATTTCTGCAGGTGAAGTTGTGTTAAGCCCTTGTCCCTATTTTTGTTGCTGCAAATATTGTAAATTATGGAAGTATTTACTTCCACTTATCTTATATTATGTAATGCATAAATATTATGAAATACATTTCGATTATGGAGACTAATGATCATTACAAGTTCGATCAAGTAGCAAAAAGTTTGTATAAATTTGATGCTTACTCAAAAGTAAGGGCTGATTCTTATGATCGTAACTTGTCTGCAGTGATTCCATTTGTGAGCATGAGACTATAATAACCACAGATAGTGACACAGCAGAAGAAGACTACCAACGCAGCTGAGCCTGTTAAGGCAACGGAAGAAGACGACGCAGCCCCTGCTTCGCCTCCAACACCACAGACGAGCTCGCCGCAATCTCTCGCAGTTCCCGAGAGCTCACCGCCGTCTCCAACGCCGACCACCAGAACTGCTGAAGCAGAAGCTGTAGAGCAGTCCAAAGAAGACTCCCCGCCAAATGCACCTGAGCTGTCATAGACTCTCCGAGCCGCCACACTGCCTACATACAGTGCAGTAATTCGGGGAGTCCACAGGCACCTCACTGTTGCGTTTATTCTGCGCGCAGCCCGACAACGTTGGCCTTCTCTGAAAAGGGCAATGCGCACTACAAGGGACCGCACCTCTAGTTTGCCTAGAACTCCTAGAAGAACTCCTAGTGGTTTACCGGAAAAAACACGAGTCAGTTGGAGAATTTAATGTCATGTCAGCACGTTGGCTATAGTAGCTCAATGGTTTAGAGCGGCTGGACGGAGACCAGAAGATCCGTGGTTCAAATCCCGGCTATGGCATTGAAGTTTTCAGTCTGGCTCATGCTTTTCATAGAGAATAAGTTCCTAATTGAAAAATTTACATCTCATTAAGCCACTCAGTTTCCCCTACCTCTAAAATATTAGTCTTTCTTGGAATTTTATAAATATGTATATATTTTACTGTGTTAGTGAGCATTCTTTTTTCCAGACTCTCTTACCTAAAGAGTGTCATTTCAAATACTCTATATAGCTACTACATTGTAAAAATTGCTACTGTTTCATCATCCCTTTATGTACAATGAAACCATTTTGACAAATTTTTATTTCAATCAACATAATGAATTAAATCTAAGAATGAACATAGTAAGAGAATTTTACAAAATTGATAAGAACTAAGCGATATTAAGTAGAGAAAGTCAGGAGAAAGTAAAATGTAAGGTATTTTTTATTTCATTTAGTATTAGAGCTTTTACTAAAATCATTCTACACACGTATGGTTAACACCTGTTTATCAGCTGGCCAGTCGGAATGCAGTATATGTAATTATTGACTTAGTGCGAACGTAAAACTGATTAAGTAGAGAGCTACTATTGTATAATGTAAACAATGGATGCGAAATTCACACTTCTTATGAATATGTAAAAACTATTTCTCCAGGCCGGATTTGAACCAGCGACCTATGGATTACTGAATTCCATGTTCCACTACAGTCCACCGCTCTACCAACTGAGCTACCAGAGGAAGTGGAAACACTGTGCTACAGAGCGGCTGTTGCAGCTCCGGTCCTGACGTTTTGCGGCTGCAGGCAATGGAGGGGGAAGGTTAATGGTACCAACATACAATTGAAATGAGCAACTGAAAATATATCCTCAAAATTATCTTTAGACTGAAAATATAAGACTATATTAGCTTTTAAAGCGCTGAAATACAGCTTGCAATTTCATTATTATGGAAGGTATTCACTGCAACACCACTCTATTTTTTTCTTGTTTAGCAAGCTATTGTTTCCGTTTGTTTTACTCTCTATTTACTACTGTTTCACACATATACACTGTATACATAAACGCCCACGCCTAAGTGGGAACTCGAACCCGCGACCTTCTAGGTGGCAGAACGCAAGAGATATATGCCCTAACGACCATGGCTACGATGGCCGGCGTCTGTTGTAAAACTTCTTTCACACATTTTGCGTGCACTAATTGCTTCTGTTGTTAGTACTGGGAGTCTGTACATCCGGTGTCGTGGTCAGGAAGTTAACACTGTTTGCTAGCGCCAATCAGCAATGTCGCTACTAGGTGTATAATAATAATATGACTACTGGTTCGTGAAATATGCAAATGCGCAAGATATTAAAAATAAACATGTTCCTGTGCTTGAAATTCTCGCTAAAGAACTGGCAACAGCGCGCAGTCCAGAAATGTGGAGTCGGAGAACGGCTGGCCAAACTGTAGACTCGTGAATACTGTGACTTTGTGGGTTGGTAGAATTAAAAGTCCAAGTCGCAGAATTTCAAGATTGCTCTTTATTTCCGTAGAAATACACTCTGCTCAATCCTTACGTAACAGCATTACGTCACATACACAATCACAGTCTACCAAGGTCGTTGACCACGACAAACTGCGTTCAGATTACACATGTTCACAACATCAGCTCTCGTTACAACTGTTTACTCTGTTTACGATAGACTCTTGGCGAGTTGTCGCCTTCTTAAATACCTCCTTGATAAATTCGAGAGATTTCTCGACAGTTCTATCACCTTCCAGAAGCGTAACTTAATCTGTGCCGGCAAGTCCTTTATCTCCAGCGCTATGTTTATCTGCTTATGCAAGCTATTTATCTCCGTGAAGCGCTGTCCGTCTGTTATTTATTTGCGCCGAACCATTTATGCCCGTCGCCGGGACAATACTGATAAAACGTTCTCTAAAATCAAATAGTGCCAAATCTACATTATAACTAATCTCCAATTCAGTAAGTATGTAGTTCAGAAATGAGACAGATATTCATTTTTATATACCTAATGCATTTTAACACCATAACTTAAAATGATGGTAGTAATAAATCATAAATTGGAAAAGCAATTTTGACCATAAAGACCGTTGCAATACTACTTTAAGGTACCATCCAGAATTTGATTTTATTTAATTGCAGTAAAATTGATTGTACAATAAATACACTGCAGTTTCGAAAACACAAAGCACAATAACAATAATTTGAAACATGTACTCAAGAGGGCATCCAACGATGGTCATCATCCAGAAATGTACCAGGAAAGCAAAGCATACTGCAACATGACTCGGACTTCTATTGTTTTGTTGCATTGGGCGCTGTTTGTTATTGGCTGAAAGGATTCTAAGGAAGTTGCAGCCCAATATAAACAGCAAGAATGCGGTGATTTAGACCTTCGCAGAGTAGACAAGCATGTCTAATGGATAAGGCGTCGGACTTCGGATCCGAAGATTGCAGGTTCGAGTCCTGTCACGGTCGAGCATACTTTTTAATATACGCTAAAACTTTTATATGTTTAAGCTACAAATGAGATAATGAAGAGAGCATTTAGAAGTGTTAGTCAAAAATTCGATCTAGTTTATATATTCTTTATTTATAATCGATTTCAGTGCGTTATTTACGATTATGTAATAACTTCTGTAAAGGCCTCCTATTTCAACAATAGTCACTACAAATTGTTGCATTGTTGGTTAAATACTACTTCCATTCTTTACTTCAGCTGTATAAATTTTAGACATAACATATTTAATTTCGTGTACACTTTACATCTAACATGCACTTTTCCAGGCCGAGTTTAATAAAATTATAAACCGCTGTTACATAGTTAACGTGTTTGTAATCTAGTGTAGACTGAATCAACAATGTGTTTTAGTATGTAAACAAACGAAATAAAATTTAATGCCGAAACCCGGGATCGAACCAGGGACCTTTAGATCTTCAGTCTAACGCTCTCCCAACTGAGCTATTTCGGCGATAGCAAATGGCATCTTCAATTCAAGATAAGCTCTTGGAAGGAGTTTTCCTGCATCGCAATCAACAACCTTGATAGCGTAACTTCCTATTCGAGATGTGCATTTGTTTGTTTTGGGAACCATTAAGCTTTTAAGAAAATGTCTTTAGGTTTTATAGAAACTTGTTCCCTACTACTTAATATTGTTATTGCATTGCTGGTAATTTATACGCTGTATTAGTATATTTTAGAAATTTGTTTTTATTTTTATTAGAATATGCGATTACGCTTTGGCAAAAAGTAGAAAAGTTCTGTTTCATATAGCATTGTCCCGCATCGCTTCCACTTGAACACCAAAGGTTCGTTGTGATTTTGGATTTTGTCGTACATTGATCGTGCCCTCTCGCGAATGACATCGACAATGTACAGGATCTGGAAGTGCTCATGCAGGATATGAGCAGGAAATCTCCAGTCTGTATTGTATATGATGCGAAGTGCCCTGTTCAGCAGCGTCTGGAGCCTACGAAAGTGGTATTAGCCACTGTTCCCCAGATCTCACAGCCGTACAGAACCATAGGCGAAATGATCGCCCGATACAGCTACGTCGGATGGGCATAGTTGAGCGGAAAATTTTGGTGAACTAACTGGGCAGGTATGACCAGAGGGAACAAAGACACTTGCCATCCTTCAAACTACCAAGAGACGTCTTGGGGCCCCTTGGTTAACCCAAGAGAAACAACAGATGTCCCTAGGACCCATATTTACGCCTGATGGCTCAAACGATATGTAACACGTAAGCAAAATTATCATGCCGAAACCCGGGATCGAACCAGGGACCTTTAGATCTTCAGCCTAACGCTCTCCCAACTGAGCTATTTCGGCGACAAGTCCTTTGGTTCTCTTCAGTTGATGATAGGTAGTTTAATTCCTTTCAAAGTAATTGGACGCTTCTGAAGATGTAATTATTATACTCGTATCAGGAAATCAATTTTTAGTATCACAGAAAATTAATTGCTAAATTATACAAATTTTAGATGTTAATTGCCAACATTTAAAGGCCTGTTGTGTTATATCAGAAAGTAACATGTATCCAGTCTTAGATGTGAATGACATCGGCTATTTCGCCCGCCCCGTTAGCGTAGATGGTAACATGTCTGCCTCATGTTCAAGAGGCCCTGAGTTCGAATCTCGGTCAGGATGAGTTATCTCATTGAGAATTTTCCGGAGTTTCCCCTTAGGTATCCTTACACACGTAAGCTAGCTCTAACCTCCATAGATCCTGGATACATTTGAGGAGCATCATTTCATTCACCGTCCGATATGGCGTAACGTTGGAGGACGTAACATTACCACATAAAAGAGCTACTTCAGCAGAAATATTGAACGTTAGAGATTCTTGGAAACTAATTCTCCTGATCGTAATAGACGGATATAAATCTTTAGATACTGCTCGGTTAAAGAAATTAGCCAAATTTCATTTAATATAAGTATTTGATATTAATATGAATCTGTTTTTCCTGTCTAAATAACTCAACATCCTCGTGATTTCCAGATACATGAGTTTCTATATTAAAGTAAATGACTGGATTCAAATCCGACTCAGACGGTGGTTTATAAGTGATCTTATAGGACAACCCAATCAGTAAATTTGCTACCACGCAAAAGAACTTGTTGCTGGAAGAAACTGAGATAGACCGTCGTCGCTGAGATGATTCTGGCAAGAGACAGTGACGTTAATAAACAAAATATGCATGCATTTATTTTTGTGTAGGTATTCATTTTAAACATTCAATAAATACCTGAAGCAATTCGATAACGCTTTAACGATCATGCTAAAAAAAAAGTACGCAGTCGGCAGGACTCGAACCTGCGCTCCCAGAGGGAATCTGATTTCTAGTCAGACGCCTTAACCACTCGGCCACGACTGCTGTTTTACTACACCTTCTTTTATTACACTGATATATTATATGGCTTTGTATTTACGGTAATTTAATTTTCTATCAGACTATTACTAAATATTAATATTTCAAATACAACACGTAGCAATTTGGTTATCCTTTTTGTTTTTTATCGTTTTTTTAACAGCTTTATTTCCATATAGATATCTCTCTCAGCAGGCGTACGACCACGGGCTTTGTACCATCCCATGGAAAGTAATACCATACCAAAGTATGGGGTTAAGAAGCAGGTATCCTGGTTCTTATCCATAGGGGTGATGGGATAGAAGAAGAAAAAAAGTAAAAAGACTTATAATGTACCTAACCTCTGCAGGTGAAGTTGAGTTAAACCTTTGTCGCTATTTTTGTTGTTGGAAGTATTGTAAATTATGGATGGAGTTAAATTTAGCTGAGTTCTAGGCAGTAAATATTATGTAATGCATAAATATTATGAAATACATTTCGGTGATGCAGGCTAATGATCATTATAAGTCAATCTGATAGCAAAAAGATTGTATAAATTTGATGCTTACTCAAAATTCAGCGCTGATGCTTATGATCGTAACTTCTCTGCAGTGATTCCATTTGTGAGCATGTGACTATAATAACCACAGATAGTGACACAGCAGAAGAACCTGTAGTCAGTTTTTCCCAGGCGCTGCGCAAGCACGAACAGGTGCTGCAGCAGGCCGAGGCAGGCCAGACTCCGGCAGCGACCCAGTCAGAAAGCTCTGGAGCTACAGCCACACAAGCACCAGCTGCATCTCTAGCAAAACCACAGCGGCCTTCTCGTCAGAAGAAGGCCACCGCAGCCCGGCGGGAGAAACCGCCTGCAACTGCGGCAGCAACGGCCGGGCGGTCCGCCCCAGAATCTGCGTGGAGACAGAGCGGCCCTGCCGCCACTGCTCTCCCCACTCTTCCAGTTCCAGCCACAGTGGTTGCAGCAGTCAATGAGGGAGAAGCACCACTCCCTACGACAGCTACGCCGGTTTGGGACACTGGCGTCTCAAACGAGGACCTGGCGGAATTCCATGAGCTTTCTGCCTGGTTCGACGAACTAATTCATCGCTCCCTCCCCATTCTAAAGCCCTGCAGGGAGCAACTGGCAGATCCCCGCATCCCTGCTATGAAAAAACATAGCATTTTGCAACAGACTGCACGGCTTCTCTTCCCTGACTCCAGCTCGTAAATGGCGGTGAGAAGAACTCAGCGCACATTGAGAGCCGCGTTCTGGAACGCAAACAGAGTGCGGGAACAGAGACCGGGCATCTTGGAGTTTGTAAGTGACCACGGGATGGACTTCCTTATGGTATACGAAACGCACCTGCATGCTGGTGAACAATTTAACCTGCCAAGTTACGCCGTCCACCGATCCGATAGAGTCAGCCGGCGGGGCGGCGGTACAGCTATATTTATCAAAAACCACATCAACCATACTCCCATTACCATCCCTCCGCTGCAACACTTGGAGGCGACCGCCATAAGGCTCTCCTTGGGCAGTTCAGACCTAGTGCTTGTGGCGGTGTATGACCCAACCCACCCATCCCTTCTATGAAGCGGATTACAGGGCACTCCTCAACCTAGACACCGAGTGTGCATAGCTGGCGACTTCAATGCCAAACACCCAGGATGGAACAGCCGCATCCAGAATGACAGGGGAAGGAGCATCTACCGCCTCATCTGCGGAAACCCAACCCTGCATGCGCATGGCCCGCGGGGTCCAACGCACTTCCCGCCTGGTGGCAGGGCGGACGTCATAGACTTCGCAGTCATCAAGATCATTCCACTTCATCTGGACCTCACGGCGGTAAACGCTCTGGATTCTGACCACAACCCAGTTGTCATCAATTCAGACCTTACCGTCGCAAAATAATAAACAAAATATGTATTCATTAATTTTGTGTAGGTTTCCATCTTAAACATTCAATAAAATACCTGAAACATTGCGAAAACCCATTTACGATCAGGCAGAAAAAAAAAGGTTATGCAGTCGGCAGGACTCGAACCTGCGATCCCAGAGGGAATATGATCTCTAGTTAGACGCCTTAACCACTCGGCCACGACTGCTATGCATTTATTATTGCATTGTTATATTTATATGGCTTTGCATTTAGAGTAATAATATATCTACGAAATTATCACTAAATATTAACGTTTTAAATACTACACACGGCAATTTGGTTATCTTTTTTGACAGCTTTATTTCCATATAAATGTCTCCCTCATCAGGCATACGACCACAGGCTTTCTACCATCCCCTGGAAAGTAATACCGTACCAAAATGTGGGGTTAAGGAGCAGGTAATTCTGGTTCATATTCATAGGAATGATGGGATAGAAAAAGAAAAATCTTATAATGTACATAACTTCTGCAGGTGAAGTTTAGTTAAGCCCTTGTCGCTATTTTTTATGTTGGAAATATTGTAAATTATGGAGGGATTTCATTTCATAGCTGAATTCTATGTAGTACATATTTACACCAATGATACACCTCGGTGATGCAGACCAATAACCATTTTAAGTCACTCAAATAGCAAAGAGATTGTATAAAGCTGATGATTACTCAGAAGTCAGGGCTGGTTTGTGTAATCGTAGCTTGTCTGCAATGATGCCAATTGTTGGCATGTGGTTAAGCACATGTGGTGATACAGCAGTCTGTTCCATGTGCGACAATAGAATGATCTAAAAGTCAGTTATGCGACAGTTACATAAGCTATTGAATGTAATTTCTATTCATTTGCATCACTTGTCTTTCAGTCTCCCTAATAATAGCAGACGTGTGGCCTCATGGATGGACGTAAAGACTTCGGGAAAATTGCAAGTTCGACTTCTGTAATGGCGTGTCATGGATTCTGTATTGTTTTCTCTGTTTTGGTTTGAAACAACCGTATTAAACTATGGATAGCCGAATTTTATGTCCCATTAAGATTGACCGCTCTAGAAATTGTGCCACCAGAGGAACTGAGAGTTTAATTAGAGACTCACTATTAAGAACTTGCTGCATTCTGATTTCTCTCCCACAGTAAGATAAACAGACCACCAATGATGTACAATCTTACCTCCACAGTTTGATAAAACCAAATTTATCTTTTGAGTGCGGCTGATTTTCTGGTGCTACTGTATTGGTCTAACTTGCTGTTACCCCGTTGTTAACAAGTATGGCAACAAAAGCGCTAGACACTGTGGATAGGTACCTGGAATGAAATGATAAATCGGGTACGGAAAGGTTCCAGGGCTATGTTTAGGACATCTCCTGGTGTTCTGCCATTTTGAGGTATCAGGGAAACGTGACACCAATACTCTTAAAGCAATAGCTCTATGGTGCTCTGTTATACATCGTGATAATACCATATGCATTGCAAATAAATAATAATATACCTAACGCAGACATTCTAATTTGTCTGGTAACATTATGAGTTTTGTGACGTTTTAGATCTTAACTTTACTCCTTTACTTTTGTTTCTTTATTTTACTAAAACAGATTCCTAATACCTTACACATAATTTTGGTAGTTACATTATGTTGTCTTATGTTTCATGCATTCGTTGTGCTATAACCACATCCAAAACTCGACTGGTAGTCATTTTGCAGTAACAGTTAATTGAAGCAGAATTAAAATATTTTAAGCCATATTGGGTTTAACACTTTAACACTTACATCTGCTCTCTTGTTGGAATTTGAATTTTGTGGGACCAATAAACGTTCCATTACTCAGGCAAACAGTTGCTTAAACCTGTAAGAATATAACAAACTGTCGGAAATCGAACCTAGGCTTCTAGAAACCATCAATTCTTGTAAGACGTAATAGCCCTCCGTTGATGACCAATTTATCTCTTCTATCAAATGTAATTGGGTACACTAGTAATATATCAAGTAGATACAATTAAAGCAGAGAATATCTCGTATTTTTACTTATCTCATTAAAAGCCTTTTTCCGACCCCTTAATGTTTTACTGCGACTACCGATATCTCCTTCTGCGCAAATAAAATTACATAATCAAGGTCAGTACAAACATTTTTTTCTCTTTTTTAGGAAAGAGTAGGATTAGAAACGTAAAATACTGCTGCCTTTGTTAAACAGGATAACAAAGGGCATACTTGAAAATATAGGTATGGATTAATAATAAGAAAAGTGTGTTTATACACATTATATTTTATAAGAAATTATCGAAAATGTTAATATTTCAGTAATGCCAGATCTGAACTCTACTGTCTGTGCTATGGCTTTAGCACGTGACTGCATCTCAGAGCAAACTGTCATTTACACACAGAGTAATCTTACTGCCTGTCAACAAGGCAAAGGAACTTGCTTCGTTCAGCCACACTGCGCGCATATTGCTTGAAAGGGATTGTAAGGATCTTATGTTTTCAATATAGAAGCTAATCATGGATGTGACCGTGTGGCCTAATGGATAAGGCGTCGGACTTCGGATCCGAAGATTGCAGGTTCGAGTCCTGTCACGGTCGATGTAGTTTTTTTTAGTAGGTATATCCTAAAGTATCAGTACTGTTAGAATACAAATGAAGAAAAGAAGAAAGCGTTTAAATGTATAAAAAGTGCGATTTAATTTACATATAGAATGATTTACACTGCATTTGTTTTTTGATGTTCGTACAGGTTGTTAATTTTTGCACTAAATCCATTTAAAGTTTCCTGTCATGTAATTCGTTTTCGAAAGTGTCGTTTATGATTATTTTGTTAATTTTTCCTATATTAATCATTTCTAGCCACATTTGCTGTGACCTCTTGTTGTTATTCAGCTATTAATATCTTCCATTTAATATCATTGTGTGAAGAAACTAATAATATGTTTACAATAAACACAGGACAAAGGATTGAATCCCCGACATCGTTTTGATTTATTTTTTAATTTTAGAAATACGAAGTCATTGTAATATAAATTCCAATTGCTAAGTCTACTTGATTTAATGCACTTATAAAAATTGAAACACTACTCCGGGTTTAAACTAACCGAAATAAACAAATGTTTCATACCTAAATGTGAAATCAAATACAAATGGAGATTAACTTGGCATCGGAAGTGTAAACCCTCTTCTACTACTGCCCTCAATTTACGGGACTATGATAAGAACAAATGTCTAGTGAAATTTTCACGAGAGTATACTTCGCATTATATGCCAGCACCATTCATAACAAATTAATGAGCCTAGGTGTTCCTAATATCATTAGATTTACTTTAAAAACTAGACGAATATGTTATTTGCGATTTTAGAAATTAGTGTGTTTAAATTAATGTTATTAATCTTATGCAAGAAAAGCATAAGGCATTGCTATTAGAGTAACAATAATAGACAGAAACATCCACATCAGGGATTCCAGCTCATGTTGGTCCACTTATGAAATACACGTGTTTGATCTCTCGGCTATCACGTATACGAGCAGATAGCAAAACATCTTCCTATCGCATAGTTTTGAAATGAAGCCAGAGCGAAAGTGTATGTTGTGAACGCAGCATTGTCGAATGCTTCCGATGTTTTCCGAATCGAACTTCATTTCTGGTAAAGTCTGTTCAGTTAACTCGTGTGCACGGTGGCCGATTCCTTTGACGAACCCTTATAATCGTTTTACAACCCCGGCCCTCCTTCTCGCAGTCCGTTCTGCAAGGTTGCCACCTTTCACGATACGTCATGGGTATCGTACGAGGTTTCGTCTAAATAAGTTATCTTATGTTAATTACTGCGAAACTTCCTTAGTTTTGACAAATACGTACAATTCTACTGGATTCCATAGTAACCCTTATCTTAGTCAAAGTGCGGTATTTGAAACCCAGCTCCTTTAGGAGACCGCGCAAAGTGCAGTGCCCATAAGGAAAATCATAAATTTCCTGCAAAATTGCAAGCAATTCGTCGAAGGTTGGCACTCTCCCTTTTACATAGAATCTATAAACTTCTCGGAGAATTAAATCGCATGTGAAATTATCTACTTTAGAGAAACGTTTCCTTTTGTTTTTACACTTGATCGGCGTCTTTGGTGTTCCTTCCGTCACAATTTTTCTTACTGTATTTCTGTGAATACCCAGAATTTATCATCAGGTTCATTGCACGACCCCTTACCAAGATTATTTGTCAGCACATATGTATATGTGTTCAAAACAAGCGATTGTATTTGCTTAGAAACAGTTCCCGCTATAACTTTGTTTTCTGAGGCATTTCCAGTAACATAACTCGGCCCAGTTATTGACACTATTGTCTTCACTTTGATTATTTTCACTTGACTGTTATCTACTACTTCATTTGCATTTACCACTGCAATTCCCTCCCACGGTCTCCACATCGTGTCACACAATGAATCTCTACACTTAATGAAACAGATCAACTGGAAGTTGAAACTTTGGCAACTGAGACTCCACTTGGAGTAAACATGTGACTGTCACTTCGAGAAAATCAGGGTTGTTATTGGTCCTCAACGACAGTGTTCCATTTCTGAAGTGTGAGATAGATTTATGACGGTCATTAGTGGGCAGTAGCGTGGGTTTCCTTTGAGTCCGAACTGCACACGCGTTGACTAGACAGACTTAAGCTGCTCATTCCTCACCCCTCTTCCTTAAGGCTCTGTATATTTAAGATATTTAAAATTGTAGATGTTCTATTCCCAAACTCACCTCTCTTTGTTTACGAGTACAAGAGTGTTACTTGGTAGATTATTTTGTCACTTTGTTATGTAATATTTATTTACACTACATAGGTATCTGAATATGCAACATACAGTTCTGCGACACTGAGAGGTCACCCCAGTAGTTACCGAACATTTGAAAGTTGCCGCACTATGCGATCTTCCTCAAGAATGTCTTGTTCTTTCGGCATGAGATTTAATGTTCTAAAATGTACAGACTTTACACCATTTTAATGAATTTTAGCTACATCGGTTAGCTTTTAGGCGGAGCACTGAGGCCGCCACATTGTGTACAGAACTGCAGAAATCAGCATGATGCAACAAAATAAAAATAAACCATCGTTAGCAACGCTCGCCTTAAAAGCTTCAAATCTTACAAAATAAAAGCGTATACTGCACATAATATTAACTACTGTTACAAATTCTAATATAAAAAAGATAAATCCTTTGATATTTTTGTTATAGGTACATGCGATGTCATATATAGTAAGAACAGGGGGAAGGTTTACTCTGTTATCTATTAATACCCTTTCTAATTTTATGTAAATTAAACTTATTAGTCAAATAAAACATCACTGTAGAAGTATTTTAATTGGAAATAAAAGCAAAAATTTCATTTTATAACTTACCTTAGGAAGTTATCTGTTTAGCATTTATCTGTGCCTATATTGCTGTATTTTCCTGACATCGGCAGAGACGTATTTAACTTTTGTTTGTAATGCTTACTTCATGTACTGTGTAAGTGCATTCGCCTAATATACTAGTAAAGTTTTCATTTGTTTCACTGAAGTTGGATGCCTGGATAATCACTACACATTAGTGTCCTCTTCATAAATACAGCTCCCAGCACATACTATCCCTAACTGCACATGGATAACCTGAGGCATGGTATATCTAATTTTGTTTCTTCATTTATTTCTTTAAAAAACTGCTGAGTTAACGGAAATTATAAACTGTGAAATATAAAATACCTTGATTTAGCGAATGATTTTTCTATGCACTTTCATTTAATGTGTAAACTCAGTGCACAGATAAGTGAAATAAAACTTTCCTTTCCGAAACCCGGGATCGAAACAATCCAGCTGTCATATATGATGCAATAAAATGTCTAATGAAAAAATTTCGTCCAGCATTTATCTCAATTACTGTGAAGAGTTAGGTAGAAAATAAGCTTTTATAGGAATAGTTCACAAGTAGTCGATATAATAGTTAAATTGGAAATAGAAATACCAAAATGATTTTACAATTGTTGTATGATATCTATGACAGTTCCTTTTATCAAGCAAGTCGGCATGTAATATAACTGTTTTATTGCGGCATGGTAAAGAAGCTTGCTAAATCCATTTCTTAGGCGATCTTTACGTTTTTTAACATTAATGATTAAAGACCGGAGAGATGTGCGCTCGCATGTGATACAAATTAGCTATACATAGATTATGAATGACGTCAGATGTACAGCACTTCCATCACATAGGTATACGCCGAAAACAACTTAGCGCAGTCCTCTTCTAGCTAGTGAAGCATTACCTTGCAAGAATATGTAGACTCAAAGTCAAGGCGTAGTATACTGTGTTGTGAGACGGTTGTCTGCTCAGGTTGCACCAACCTGCAGTTGTTTACATGTGCAGGCAATAACAGTACAGTCGATGTGCAGTATACCTACTTAAAAAGCACAAACCTGCGGAATTAATTATTGACGATTAGATCGTAAAAAAATTATAGCCTGCAAATGTTCTCTCGTCAAACTCATTTCTGGCTAGGCACAAAATCTTTAAGATGATAATTAAGAAGCTATAAACTACACGACAATCAACTCGGAAAATATTAGAAAGTGATATCCAAATATAAAAAAAAAAATCATTTATTTTCTGACACATGACATTCCAAATTGGTTCAGCGTATAAATCACGTCTTGATACGCTTATTTCGTGTTATTACAATTTATGATATTATTTTGGGTAACACACAGAATGTATCACTGCTGTTATAATGATAGTAATTTGTGATTTTTTTTTTACATTCTTCTTAGCTGTTATTTTGATATTTCTTTAAACATATGTGACAAAAGCTTCTGGAAAATGACTAGTATTTCTAAATTGTTTAGATTATGTTTACAAGGTTTTAAAGGATCCTACAGAAAGATGGTGCTCTCCGTGATTTAAGTGTAAAATGGAAACAATTCTCTTATGCTACACAATCTTCCGTTTTAATTAAATAGACTATTAGAGAAAAGAAGATGTCTAGAAATATTTATGTCGTCTATTGAGAAAATGTCATTGGTGAGACCAAGGCTATGAAAACGATTCTACAGATGGCCAGTTGAGACAATTTGCCAAGTTCAAAAAGAGCATATTGTTGTTTCAGGATAATAAAGAATGAAACTATCAAATTATTTACGATAACTCTTATCATTTAAACCGAGATACGATGCACGTAGTAATGTAACTTATGAGAATTTGAAGTAGTAAGAACTTGTACGTGAACATCGTGCCAATGTATGATCATACAAAATAAACTATATTGGTGTTAAACTGAGAGTAATATTTGGGTTTTTCTAAAAGAGTAAAAATAAGCATATAAAACCAGCCAATCATACAAACTCTACGACATCCACATCATAATATAATATTAAACAAGCACTTAATGTAACTATATCTTTTGAAGAAAAAATATCAATCAAGCTAATTGTCTTCATTTATTCTTAGGAGACATGTTGGCCGCTGTTCCTCTGGTTGAATGTGCCGAAGAAAAATAAAAGGTTAATTGCATCGGCCGGGAATCGAACCCGGGCCGCCCGCGTGGCAGGCGAGCACTCTATCACTGAACCACCGATGCCTGTGTGTGGTAAGTGATGCCGCTTCTCGTACTTAAGATTCTTCTCTTTAAATATGTAGAAAGTACTCATCTTATTCCGTTTTAACTCATGGATGTATATTTGGTTTTGAAACACGTTTGAATTTTTATGCCTTTTGTATTAATGAGATACCTTTTGCTACCCTGTACAAATAACAATGTCAGAAAATATATGGCTATGCAGATCTATCCACCGGAAAATGCACAGTTACAGTTAAAATAAGGAACCTGCCGATCGTTGCTCAATTTTATAATCTGAACCCAAAACCAATTCTGACTGTAAGAATTAAAAAGGAAAGTAGGATTACAAAGAGTTGTCTTCGTCGTGACGCAGAGCGGGAAGCTCTGGCTTCAGGTCGAGAAATGTTCCCGGGTTCGATCCATGCATCCATGGGACTGGTATTCTTCCAAACTGAACTTCACTAGACTACTATTAGGAGATAGAGGTAGTACGGTAGAACAAAATATCTTCAGGTCGAGATGTGAGGGTCACTGAGCACTATCCAATCTCCACATATATTACTATATTATTACACTATTACTAATTAGTACTACTAGTAATGAATGAATTTATGAATGAAAAATTCCCGGATGCCACATTAAGGGCAAGGTGCTCCTACTAGAAGGGAATTCATGAAAGCTTCCTCACGCGGTAATTTTTTTTTTCCAAGTGGAGGAAAAATGCATGTTACGCACTAACCCTGGGATTGGAGTGTGGGACTCCACTGACAGACTGAACTGTCAGCCCTACCCACTAAAAACCCTCCACCGGTGAGTATTTATGTGTGATATTGTGGTAGTACCGCTACTGCACCTGCGAATTCAAGGGAGCGGGAATATTGGCCAAGTAGAAGCTTGAACCAAGGCGAGATGGGCTGCAGGACGCAAACATGGACGAGAGTCCCTACTTACTCCCTTGCGATTTAAGTGTGAATGATTTGTGCATGATTGGGTGTGATTGCTTTAGGAAGTGATGGGTGAATGCTTTAGATAGTGATTGGTGTATTACTCTGCCACAAGATATGGATGAAATCTCGCAGTGGGCCACTTTACCTGTTGGAGACGACCCCTGCTGCTTAATTAAGGTGGCCATGTAGATGCCGCAGCTGTGGATGGACCTTCGATCATCGTCTGGAGGAATGCCACTTCCTCCTATATGAAAATCCGGAGTCTTAGCGTCTGTTCGTTGATAGCCTTCTCCAGTTGTGTTGAGAAAGATGTGTCTTTATGGGTGACCCGTTGGATTATTTCTCCATGTTCTTTTTGGATGAACTGTTGCAGAGATTCTTGCATTGTTGCAAGCTGTGCAGTTGAAGTTGTTAGTGAAAGTAGCTCCTCCAGCTGGGGGTTCTGCAGGGTTTCCCCTTAGGTATCCTTACAGACGAATATAGGGTAGCTGTAGCCTCCATGGACCCTGGACACATTTGAGCATCATTTCATTCATCGTCCGATATGACAACGTTGCAGGACATAAAATTACAAACAAAAAAATGGCTACTTCAGCAGAAATACTAAACATTAGAAATTCTTGAAAACTATTTCTCCTGATCGTAATGGACGGGTATACATCTTTAGATACTGCTCGGTTAAAGAAATTAGCCAAATTTCATTTAATATAAGTATTTGAAATTAATATGAAACTGCTTTACCTGTCTAATTAACTCAACATCCTCGTGATTTCCAATTACATGAATTTCTGTATTAAAATAAATGACTGGACTCAAATCCGACCCAGACGGTGGCTTTTAAGTGATCTTACAGGACAACCCAATCAGTAAATCTGCTAACACGCAAAAGAACTTGTTGCTGGATAAAATTGAGATAGATCGTCGTCGCTGACGTGATCCTGGCAAGAGACAGTGACGTTAATAAACAAAATATGCATTCATTCATTTTTGTGTAGGCTTTCTTTTTAAACATCCAATAAATATCTGAAGCATTGCGCTAACCCGTTTACGATCATGCAAAAAAAAAAAAAAAAAAAAATACGCAGTCGGCAGGACTCAAACCTGCGCTCCCATAGGGAATCTGATTTCTAGTCAGACGCCTTAACCACTCGGCCACGACTGCTGTGCTTCTTTTATATGGCTTTGCATTTGGTGTAATATAATTTTCTATCAAAGTATCACTGAATATAGATACAACACATAGCAATTTGGTTATCTCTTTTGACAGCTTTATTTCCATATACATGTCTCTCTCAGCAGACGTACGACCACGGGCTTTGTACCATCCCCTGGAAAGTAATACCGTACCAAAATATGGGGTTAAGAGGTAGGTATCCTAGTTCTTATTCATAGGGATGATGGGATAGAAGAAGAAAAAACTTATAATGTACATAACTTCTGCAGGTGAAGCTGTGTTAAGCCCTTGTCGCTATTTT
This sequence comes from Mantis religiosa, assembly GCA_030765055.1. Classification (NCBI taxonomy): domain Eukaryota; kingdom Metazoa; phylum Arthropoda; class Insecta; order Mantodea; family Mantidae; genus Mantis; species Mantis religiosa. The sequence goes on from CM060956.1 coordinate 57,639,460, forward strand.
TGTTGTTGGAAATATTGTAAATTATGGAAGGAATTAATTTTTTAGCTGAGTTCTAGGCAGTAAATATTATGTAATGCATAAATATTATGAAATACATTTCCGTGATACGGCTAATGATCATTATTAGTCAATCAAGTAGCAAAAAGATTGTATAAATTTGAGGCTTACTCAAAAGTCAAGGCTGATACTTATGATCGTAACTTGTCTGCAGTGGTTCCATTTGTGAGCATGTGACTATAATAACCACAGATACTGACACAGCAGAAGAAGTATACCAACGCAGCTGAACCTCTTAAGGCAACGGAAGAAGACGACGCAGTCCCTGCTTCGCCCCCAACAACACCTCCGGGCTCGCCTCAATCTCTCGCAGTTCCCGAGAGCTCACCGCCGTGTCCAACGTCGACCACCAGTACTGCGGAAGCAGAAGCTGTAGAGCAGCCCAAAGAAGACTCCCCGCCAAATGCACCCGAGCTGTCACTGACTCTCCGAGCCGCCACACTGCCTACATACACTGCAGTAATTCGGGGAATGCACAGGCATCCCACTGTTGCGTTTATTCTGCACGCAGCCCGACACCGTTGGCCTTCTCTGGGAAGGGCCATGCGCATTAACACCTACAGGGGACCCTCACTTCTAGTTCGCCTAGAGTTCAGAGAGCGACTGCCAGGCTGCGCTGAAAGACGGACTCCCAGCCTTCGGGTAGGTGCTCCCGACTGAGGCCAGCCTGGGTAGCCGTCCCGTCCCCTGTCTCCGTTGCTGCCAGTATGGGCACACCACCGACTCCTGCACCAACAACCCACGCTGCCACTACTGTGGCGCCGCGTGCCTCCCCGCAGCCTGCACCGGACATGATCTGACGCGTTGCCCGCTGTACTGTGCACCTGCGACAGGGCAGCGCACTTCACCGGACAAGCGGCGTGCCTGAGAAGCCTGAGGGGAAGCCGCAGACAGCAACAGCCACACCAACCATACCTCACACTTCAACATCCTCATCAACCACACCCTCCACACCAATACCCTCGCAGTCACACACAAACCCTGCACTGCAGCATCTCACCTACGCCAAAGCCCTCACACATCAACCAGACACACAGCTACTCCAACACATCTAAACCTCACACGCCAGAGAGAAAGGCACCTCCCTTTCTCTCTGCGGTCTGACATACAATAACCTGTCTGTAGGTTTAGTATGGAATCCCATCCACTTATGATTCAGCCCATAACGATATTTCTATTATGGTATAAGGCTAACAAAATTAGGTTATTTAATGGTTTCTCTAAAGTCATCCTATTTCTACAACATTCACTAAAAATTGTTGTGTTGTTGGCTAAATACACCTTCCGCTATTACTTTATTGCAGGTGTGGTAATTTTAGACATAGCATAATTAATTTGGTGTATGCTTTTATATCTATTATGTGTTTCAAATGGGAAGGGTTCTGGAGTCCAGCTAATCAGATACCGTATCACACTCAGCTTTGCCAGCTTGTTACCCCACTCCTTTTATATTTCCCTCTCTCTCGCACACATATACAACATGCAGGTCTGCTTGGCACAAAGACGTAAGGGTAAGCGAATTATATTTTACAAACTTTTACAGTGATGCAGTTGTCAAAATCAAAATTGGAAAACAGAATTTTCGCAAATTATGTATATTTTTAAATACTATAACTATAATTATAGTTTATGAATTACCTGCTTTTCTAATCCAAATGCGGAACACACTTGTTTTACCTACACCACACGCTTCAGCAGTAAGCCGTTCAGCATTTTTGAAATCGAGCTGATTTCTGTAGTCCTCTTTGTCCAATTTTTTGAAGAACGTGTACACCTTAGATACAATACTTCGAGCCTGACTTCGAATAATTGCCTTTTTGACTCGCCACTAAATTCACCGCAAGAAGCCATTGCACTATTTAACTCTTACTCTGCTGTTGTGTAAAGAACAACTGAATGATATTGATCTGAACTCTCCAGAGTAAATAGAATTTCTTATCCGGCATTCATTCATAAACACAAGAATACAGCATTCCACAGTCTACCAGAAAATGAAGTGTTTGCGCTTTCTCGAATTTAATACCTTGATTTATTCACATTAATTCTTTTACCACGCCGTGCAGTAGTTTACATTTCAGTTCTCAATAATGAAAAGTTAATGTACATACATACACACCAAACACTTTGAACTCTCTAGAGTAAACATAGATTACGAGCTATTCATAAACAAAGATATAATGTGACCAGACACGTTCTGCCAGGGCAGCAGGAAATTTATTATTTCCTCTCGCTCGAATTCAAAGTAATTCTTTTATCACGTCATATCAAACATTCACGTTTCAGTTCTGAGTAATTAGAAATATACGTACACGCATACATGCTAACCAATAATGATATTCATACAGTGCTTACGTCACGACTTATTGTTATAATATAGACAATAGTGGTTTAGTTATTTGTATTAGAAAAACTATTTGGGCTAAAATTATGGGGTTTTCATGGTTATGTTAGATACATTACTCTCTACCTTCCACATGGATCAGTTTTGGCGAAATCTGAATTTTTGCCTTTGCGCGAATAGTATTTCATACAGATTGATTAGGTTGACGCTCCTCACACACACCACTTAGCGGGAATGCAATACGACAAAACCGCAGGACTCCCATTGGTTGCTCGTCTAGTAGCGCTCAAGGACAAACACCTTCCCATTTGAAACACATAATAGGCCGAGTTTAACAAAAGTACAAACTCGTGCTAAATGTGTAACGTGTTCGTAATGTAGTGTAGAACCAACTACCTGTTTTAACGTGTAAGTAAACGGAAGAAAAATTCAAGTGCCGAAACCCGGGATCGAACCAGGGACCTTTAGATCTTCAGTCTAACGCTCTCCCAACTGAGCTATTTCGGCAATGTAGTTCCACCGCTTGAATATAGCTATTTTTCGAGCTTCACTACACCGGAAGAAGCAGTTTTGATAGCCTTAACTTCTTGTCTAAGATGTACATTTGTTTGTTTTGGAATGTACTAAGTTCCGGGGATAATCTCTGTTGATTTCACTTTTTTTAAATAACATCTTTAGCATTTAGTGGTTTAATAGGCATTTGTTAGTTTCGTTATAATATTGTTATTGCACTGCTTGGTAACTGGATAGGCTGTATCAGTACAATTCAGAAATTCCTGTTCAATTGTATTAAAGTTTGTGATTTCAGTTTGGCAAGCTTTAGTAGGAAAGTCGTTATTCCATATAACACTGTCCCGCAACGCTTGAACTTCCATCTGAATAGCCATCTTTCACTGGACCTTTTCGTACAGGGGATTACACTGCTATCCATAACAGTTCCTATTTAAAATAATAATTTGTCTTAATATATTCGAAGATAGGTGTCAGATATACATGATAATAACAGTATGCATTGAACATATTAAGTAACGTAATTAGTAAACTTTCATCGCCAATCCTTGCATTACGCACTGCTTTTTTATCACAATCAGGGTAAAGGAAACTCTACACGGAAGAATGCAGGGCACCGAAGCAGGACTATAACAAATAATGTTTAGGTATCATAGAGATGTTTTTACCTCGAGAGATTACGAGTTCGATTCAGACCAACCTTTATTTGGTGTTTTCGGGTCCCCCCCCCCCCGGATCACTACAGCAAATGCTAGTTAGAGTATTGTATATACGTCCCCAGTTTCACTCCTCTCACTTCATTAATTGCATAACTCTGCATCGGGTGTTTCCAGGTGACAAGAGTAATCGAAGACGCCGGGAGGGCTACGCTAGGCTGGTGCTTACGCTCTGGAAATACGGGCTTGGCTGAGGGCAGGCGCTGGGATCGCCCTTCTGAGAGCTCTCACTGATCGGCCGGGCTTGGCGGGATAGTAGCGGGCTCTCTGTGGCGACTTGAAAGTTTGTCGGGCTGAAGAACTTGCCTGCTCGTTTTTGGGGACCGACAGTGATTGTAGTGCCGCCTGAAATAGGTTCTGTGCCCAGGTGGGATACTTCATCTAACCCTTCCGGCTGTGGTCGCCCCGTCGTGAAAGACAGACAGACTATGGTTAGTTTTTAGTGTGCTGTAAAAGTTGTTCATGTTGCTTCTAAGGGTCCTTGTCAAATTTAGTGTTATCTGGAAACTAAAGAAGTGCCAAATGAAAAAAAAAAACATAATAAAATTGTTGAGATAAGGCTGTGAACATGTATGCATATATTTACGTCGTCTTTTAGGGAAATGCTATTAGACATACCACAACAAGAAACCAGTTCTGTTATATAAAGAAAGATCGTTTTATAGGATGGTCCACCAAGATTATAGAAATCCATCGGACTTTGATGACAACTTTCAGAATGTTATTATGCGTTATTTAACCTGAGATTTAGCAGACGATATGAATGTGACCAGCTACAATTTTGTACATCATGTAAATATACAGATTTGTTTCCTATCGGCTGTGGAACTGCTTTTTGTAAATGATAGCCACTCAAACCTAGCTAAAGAGTGAATGGTGAATGTCTTTGTATACATATGCGGGAATACAAAACACAGCTCTCATGGCCAATTGCTTAAAGCGTCTGAGCAGAAATTAGATTCCCTGTGGGAGTTTAAATTCCAGTCATACCGCCTGCCATATCATTTTGTCGTACAAACAAAGCTAAGTGGGACGAACTACCTTTGTTGAGGAACATTTTTGGTTATATTTTATTTTTTAGAAACGTTCCGTATGATTTTAATTATTATTATTACTTATGCTTGAAGTCTTACAATGCTAATAAAATACATCTCTCAGCTTTCCACCACATTCACAATGTATTCCGCTTCATTTTAAATAAATCACTGCCTGATATACCTTCACAGATAGACATTAAGTTAATGGAAATTAATTGTTCTTTCACACCAGCCGTGTGTAGGACATACTATGAAAGGGTAAGGCCCGAATGAAAAATTCAATGCCATAGCCGGGATTTCAACCATGGATCTTCTGGTCTCCGTCCAGCCGCTCTAAACCATTGAGCTACTATGGCCAGCGTACCAACATGACATGAAATTCTCTAACTGACTCATGTTTTTCCCGGTAAACCACTGAGGAGTTGTCATAAACACAGCTTAATGGCGACTTACCACGTGTAAGTACTTTAAGGCCCGGGCTTTCGTAGTTCGGACCACTATTAGGTACAATTAATGGAAATTAATTGTTCTTTCACTCTAGCCGTGTGTAGGACGCACTATAAAGTCCGGGCCTTAAAGTACTTACAGTATGGTAAGTCGCCATTGAGGTACGTGTCTCTTGTGTTTATAAGAACTCCTAGTGGTTTACCGGGAAAAACACGAGTCAGTTGGAGAATTTAGTGTCATTTTGGGACGTTGGCCATAGTAGCTCTATGGTTTAGAGCGGCTGGACGGAGACCAGAAGATCCGTGGTTCAAATCCCGGCTATGGCATTGAAGTTTTCAGTCTGGCTCTTGCTTTTCATAGAGAATAAGTTCCTAATTGAAAAATTTACATCTCATTAAACCACTCAATTTCCCCTACCTCCAAGTTATTTGCCTTTGTTGGAATTTTATAAATATGTATATATTTTACTGTGTTAGTGAGTATTCTTTTTTTCCAGACTGTCTTACCTAAAGAGTGTCATTTCAAAGACTCTATATAGCGACTACATTGAAAAAATTGCTACTGTTTCATCATCCCTTTATATATAATGAATCCATTTTGACAAATTTTTATTTCAATCAACATAATGAATTAAATCTAAGAATGAACATTGTAAGAGAATTTTACAAAATAGATAGGAACTAAGCGATATTAAGTAGAGAAAGTCAGGAGAAAGTAAAATGTAAGGTACTTTTTATTTCATATAGTATTAGAGCTTTTACCAAAATCATTCTACACACGCATGGTTAATACCTGTTTAACAGCTGGCAAGTCGGAATGCAGTTTATGTAACTATTTACTTAGTGCGACGTAAAACAGGTCAAGTAGAGAGCTGCAATTGTATAATGTAAACACTGGATGCGAAATTCACACTTCTCATGAATATATAAAAACTATTCCTCCGGGCCGGATTTGAACCAGCGACCTATGGATTACTGAATTACATGTCCCACTACAGTCCACCGCTCTACCAACGGAGCTACCAATGGAAGTGGATATTTAGTGCTACAGTACAGGTGTTGCAGCCCCGGCCCTGACTTTTTGCGGCTGCAGGAGGTGGAGGGGGAAGGTTAATAGTACCTACATACAATTGAAATGAGCAACTGAATATATATCCTCAAGATTATCTTTAGAGTGAAAATATAACATTATATTACCTTTAAAACCTTGAAATCCAACTTGCAATTTCATTGTCATGCAAGATATTCACTCTATTCGAATATTTATTTCACACATTTGCGTGCACTAATTACTTCTGTTGGTATTACTCCGAGTCTGTACATCCGGTGTCGTGGTCAGGAAGTTGAAACTGTCTGCTAGCGCCAATCAGTATTGCTGCTGCTAGGTGTGACTTCTGAATCCAATACAGTGTTGCCAGTTTAATTGTACTAGTTCGTGAAATGTGCAAATGCGCAAAATATTTAAAATATGCTCTGCTTGAAATTCCCGCTAAAGAACTGCCATCAGACCGCTTCCCCCTCTCGAGAAATCGCAGAGCCGGAGACCTTCGGGCCAAACTGTAGACTGTCCATTAAAGAACTCGTGGATAAGAGAGTATGATGCGACGTGATAAGACCTGTGTCCCCCCCCCCCCCCATAATATAATGGAAGTTAACAGGAAAGTAACGTAGTTAACGTTCTGTAAAATGAAATACTGGCAAATCTACATTATAACTATCCCCAATGCAGTAAGTATATAGTTAAAAAATCTGCGTTTTAACAACAAAACTTAAAGTGATATTAAATAAAAGTTAAAATTGCGTGTGACATTTTTAAGAAGTTGGAATACCACACCTATCAATAAAGTAAAAATAATTTATCGAACTTAACACTAAGTTATATCGGACATTTACTTTACCTACTGAAGTTTTAAAACCGCCCTGGTCCACATCTTCACTTCTAGGGGTAAAACTAAAAGGATCAAATTATCATTTCTCACAAAAGAGAAAGCCACTATACACTCCGATAGCAAATTTTGTGGTAAAACTAACAGAGATGTGAAACTTATGTAGGCACTAATCCAGTCCCAAATTTACGCACAAGTGAAATTCTATAGTACCTACGATACTAAGGATACTCTGCTTTGAAGTCATTAGTTCACATAATAGCAAGATGATGTCTATGTAATCAACATAACAGTTGCATTTAACATCTACAACGTCTGTACTTTTATAAGGCATTACGTTTTAAGAGCAGTTGGTATCAACTGAACATACTATAGGTCACAAAAAATAATCAACTGATGATATAATAGGAGAAATATGTCAGAAATGTGTCCCTCATTCGTAGTTCTCTATGCATAAGGCACCACAGGGACTGGACACCGCATATATATGGAATGAAATCTTAACTGGGAACGCAAATTTGACAATAAAGACCGTTCCAATACTATTTTAAAGCACCATTCAGAACATGCCTTTTTTTAATTGCAGTAAACTTTATCGTGCAATAAATACTCTACAGTTTCGAAAATACAAAGCACAATAACAATAATTTGAAACACGTACTCAAGAGGACATCCTGCGATGGTCACCATCCAGAAATGTACCAGAAAAGCAAAGCATACTGCAACATGGCTCGGACTTCTATTGTTTAGTTACATTGGATGCTGTTTGTTATTGGCTGAAAGGATTCTAAGGAAGTTGTAGCCGAATATAAACGGTAAGAATGCAGTTTTTTAGACCTTCGGATAGCAGACAAGCATGTGACCGTGTGGCCTAATGGATAAGGCGTCGGACTTCGGATCCGAAGATTGCAGGTTCGAGTCCTGTCACGGTCGAGCATACTTTTTAATATACATACGCTAAAACTTTAATATCATTAAGCTACAAATGAGATAATGAAGATACCATTTAGAAGTGTTAGTCAAAAATTCGATTTAGTTTATATATTTTCTTTATTTATAATCGATTTCAGTGCGCTATTTACGATTATGTAATAACTTCTGTAAAGGCCTCCTATTTTAACAATAGTCACTACAAACTGTTGCACTTTTGGTTAAATACTACTTCCATTCTTTACTTCAGCTGTACAAATTTTAGACATGGCATATTAAATTTTGTGTACACTTTAAATGTAACACGAACTTTTCCAGACCGAGTTTAATAAAATTATAAACTGCTGTTACATAATTAACGTGTTTGTAATCTAGTGTAGACTGAATCAACGATATGTTTTAGTATGTAAACAAATGAAAGAAAATTTAGTGCCGAAACCCGGGATCGAACCAGGGACCTTTAGATCTTCAGTCTAACGCTCTCCCAACTGAGCTATTTCGGCGGTAGAAACAGGGATCTTCAGTTAAGTATAAGCTCTTGGGAGGAGTTTTCCTGCATCGTAATAAATAACCTTGATAGCGTAAATTCCTATTGGAGATGTTCGTTTGTTTGTTTTGGGAACCATACAGTTTTAAAAAAAGTCTTTAACATTTAAAGATTTAACAGAAACGTGTCCGTTAATGCTTAATATTGTTATTGCGTTGCTGGTGATTTATACGCTGTATCAGTATATTTTACAAATTTGTTTTTAGTTTTATTAGAATGTGCGATTACGCTTTGGTAAAACTAGGAAAATTCTGTTTCATATAACATTGTCCCGCATCGCTTCCACGTGAACAGCCATCTCTCATTGGCTGTTTTCGTAGAGGAGGTTATTCTGCGATCCAGAATAGTTCATTATTTAAGATAATCACTTGTCTTGATATATTCTATGATTATTGTAAGATGTACACGATAATGGTCCCATGAATTGAATATATGAAATAACATAATTAAAAGATCCGGAATATACGCTCATTTTAATAAATAAATAAATAAATCGGAATATCCCTGGGTTTATCCCAGCTCTCAGGACAACGAATGAGCGGCGCCTGTTATGACTACATATATCGCTTTCATCGTCAATCATTGCATTACGCACGGCTTTTGTAACACCTTTTTAGGTAGTCATTAGCCAATCAAGGAAAGGAAACTCTACTCGGAGGAATGCAAGTCACAGGCATGGCTATAACAAATAGTGTTTAGGTATTCTAAAGAAGATTTTACCTAGGAAAGTAGCGGGTTCGATTCAGACCGAACATTATTTGGTGTTTTCCAGGGTTTTCCCGGAACTCTAGGGCGAATGCTTGGGTGAATATTTAATTTACGTGTCCCGTTTCACTTCCTCTCTTTTCATTAATTTCTTAACTGCATCGGGTGTTTCCAAGTGGCAATAGTAAACTAAGTCACCGGAGGGCTACGCTAATGTGGAGCGGAAATACGGTTATTGGCTGAGTGGAGGCGCTGGGATCGCCAGAAACCCTTCCAGGAGGTCTCATTGATCAGCCATACTTGGCGGGATAGTGGCGGGCTTTCTGTGGTGACCTTGAAGTCTATCGGGCTGAAAAACTTGCCCGCTCGTTTTAGGGATTTTCTGTCCCGCGGTGGGATACTTCATCTCACCCTTCCTTCCGTGGTTTGGCGCAGAATAAGCCTCGTCGTGACAAATTATGGTTAACTTTTCTTGTGTTTCAAAAATTGTTAATATAGCTTCAAAAGGCCGCAAGGTGTTTGGTGTTGACTGATAACTGAAGAAGCGTCAAATGAAAAAAAAAAAAAAAAACTACAACATATTAAAAATTGCGTAGATAAAGTTTGTGAAGGTTTATCCATAAATTAAGTAGTCTGCTAGTGAAATGCTATTAGACAAGCCACGGCAACAAACTAGTTCTGTTATATAAAGAAGGATCGTGTTATAGGACGGTCCACTAAGAGTATAGAAGTCCATCGGACTTAGATGAGAACTTTCAGAATGTTATTACGCGTTATTTAACCTGAGATTTAGCAGACGATATGAACGTGACCAGCTACCATTTTGTACCCACGTTTCGTCTCCAGTAGCAATTTTTTCCAGAAACTCGTCTCCCCCAAAATTGAAGCTCTGCAAGTGTTCGGAGGCTATTGTTTTCCTTGTTTCTTTGTTTTAGGCGATTAACATACTTGGTACCCAACGTGAACATACTTTTGAGTAACCCAGTTGTTGAATAATCGTCATCACACTGCCTTTACTGAGGGAGGTAATGCGACACAATTCAGCTGTTGTTACCCAGCGATCACCACGAATGATGTCATCGACTCGCTGAATGTTGCATGGAGTCACTGCTGTCACCGACCTGCCGCTTCGCTTTTCATCTGTCAATGGTGTTTGCCCTTCAGCCTCGTTACAGCGACGAACCCATCGTCTAACAGTGCTGACATCCACCGCTGCATCACCATACACATTTTTTAGCCTTTCGTGAATGCGAATTGGCGTTTCACCTTCCGCAGTCAAAAATTCAATCACAGAACACTGTCTAATACGAATGTCGATGTCAGCCATTTTACAAGAGGATGCAGTGCTGCCACCTATTGACTTAGAAAGTTATTACTGCAGGGGATTGGAGAAGAAAGTTTGAGGAATTGCGCCAAATTCAAGGTTTTCACAAACTTACTTATTTAAGGAAAAAAATAGGAGGCATAACCTTCCTATAACAGTTTGATAAAGATCTTTAACTTCCTGTCCCCAGCTTCACTTCTCGGTGAATATAAAAGTTTATCTCAGGGACGTTATCTCGAATCTATGTTTTCATTTCTTCTGAGTTATTGAAATAATAATTGTATTTCTTTAAAGACGGTTATATACTTCACCAACACAAATTATAAATTAAAACATTACAACTTTCCATGACTTCTTAAAAAATACGTCTTCCTCGTTCAGACAGAAAATCTCCAGCCATGTGTTCCGTTGATTCTGTTTCCCTAGCAACCACTCTATATCGATTATACATGAAACCCTCGTTGCCAGCTGTATGTCTCTTGTCTTTCTTCCTTCAATAACTACACCTTCATATAACACACAAACATTTTAACATTTTCCGTTTTAATTTCAAAGAACATTTCAAAATCCATGAACCTCCTTCGCCTGGGCAGACCAAGAATATCGGCTTCAATGATGAATTACATATAAGAATGAATTAAGAGAATTTTACAAATAATATATAAAAGTAAACGATAGTAGGTAGAGAAAGACAGGAGAGGGTAAAATGTAAGTCTTTCTTTGTATTAAATTTAGAACTTTTACCAACAACATTCTACAGATACGCGTGTTTAATATGCGTTTATCAATTAGGTATGTAGTATAATTACTAACAATTACTGCAACATAAAATAAAAGCCTTAAAACGGATTAAACAGACAGCTACAGTTGTACAATTTAAAACCTGAAGGTGAAATTCATCAGTATAAAGAATGTATAAAAGTAACTCCTCCGGGCCGGATTTGAACCAGCGACCTATGGATTACTGAATTACATGAGCCACTACAGTCCACCGCTCTACCAACTGAGCTACCAGAGGAAGTGAAAGTTAGGTTCTTGACTCTCCATTAAGAAGAAGACTGATAAATGTTTTTTTTTTCCCCTCCCTGACGTTATAACTGTTGGAAGTTTAGCAGAAATAAACTTAGTCAACTTTACTCTAAAAATGAAGTACTGTCAAACTTACATTGTCATAACTATCCCAAGGCAATATAATTAGGATTAGCTTTACTACGAAAGGAATAAGATTTATTCTTCCTCGCGAGAAAGGATGAGACGAGCGTTGACGCACGTAGGATGACCCACATTGTGGAAGTTTACTAAACCTTGTTTCACAAAAGCTTGCCCCGTATCTCTTAACGGTCACGTGACCTTATCACCTCTCATTGGCAGCTATTGTAGTATAGACTGTTGTGCGGTAAAAATAGTTCGTTATTTAACATGGTGATATATCTTTATATGTTGGAAGAGAATTGTCAAATTTATATTTTCGTAACTGTTTTAATTAAATATATTACGCAACAGATTTGATTTATCTGAAATGCATGTTAATTCTTAAACGAAGTAAAGAGGAGGTTCCTTTGCTCTCAAGCACATGGCACGATAGCACGTGATTTAGCGGTAGTGATGACATTTGTTTATATGACTTCTATCACTGACCTTGTTTTGAACTGGATTTGTCATATATCGCCATTCGAAGCTGTGCTGTGCCGAGTGCCACAGCTAAATTATTTTATTCATTGTTTATTGCGCGTGTACTTATTATATATATAATGGCAAAGTCTACCGCCAGGTTTTCGCTGAAGCATTGCAAGGGAAAACCTTTACAAAGCGGCGACAAAAGAATTGTGGTGCATGTGTTTAATGCACTCACAGAGAAGAATCCGTCTGTCAGTGAGAGAGGTCGAACAGCTGTACTCTGAACTTACAGGTCTGAGTGTTAGATGCATAGGAACATCGTGACATGAAATTGAGACAACAGGAAAACCTACCACTTCAGGGTCGATATTGCTGTGTGGCGAAGTTTTTATTTAAGCACAATCAGACTGTACCGGGATACAAATCACAAAATATACTACCTTGACGAGACTTGGGTGAATGAGGGACACACGACAAGTATGGCGTGACACGACTTTTAAGACTGAAAGACAAGCATTTTTGCAAGGTATGTGTGCTGGTTTAAAAAATATCAGTGGAAAAGGTCGAAGGCCTTTCATTATAAACTTGTTTCAGTTTCATTGCTCATTCATTCAGTTTCAACTTGCTCAGTTTCATTATAAACTTCATTATTTTTGCATGCCTTCATATTCTTATTTGTATGATTTTATCTTCCCGACAATTATTATGACGTTTACTGCAGGTTTAAATGTGACGGGAAGACACCGCCTATGGGTTATGGCGTGAAAGCATTAGCCAATTAGGGCGAGGGGGAAGGCAGTTGCACGCAAAGTGATACATGTCAGCGGGGCAAGGTTATATGAATATAGTTGGAAGCAGGTCAGGTCAGTACAATTGGCATCCCACACGCCAGGTCGGCCTGGAGATTGGAAACAGTTCTACCGAAGAATGAAGTATTTACCAGGAGAATATCATCCTGTCATGCAACGCCAAGACGTCCACCGACACTTCCACCCTGAAGGAGAGCACCATTCATTGTGAAATGATAATGGAGATTTAATATAAGGACAGGAAATTCCGGGGAAGCAGTTAACCTCACAAGCATTCGCATGGCGACCCGGGAAACCCCCGAAAAAATCCATGAGTGAGGTAGGCCGGCCACGGAAATCGAATCAAGACCTCCCGAATGCGGGGCCACAGACGAAACCACCTTAGTCATCCAATTGGGTTCCAAGGTAATAAAGTATATAGTTTAGAAATGAGACATGCATTTTAATATACCCAGTCCGTTTAACACCATAACCTAAAATGATATAATTACTAATAAGTATTATCAAAGTTAAAATTATGGTGACATTTTCAACAAAGTCAACGCTGGATATATCAATAATGTTACGATATTTATTTTTCGATTTTAACAATAATTTATAAGCCCTTGTCCAACATTTACTCTAACTACTGAAGTTTTAAAACGGACTTTGCCCACATCTTCACTTCTCGGAGGTAGAAACCTCAAAGGGTCAAAGCACCATTTGTCAAAAACAAAAAAGCCACTATACACTCCGATGTCAAATTGTGTGTTAGAACTAACAGTTAAAAGATGTGAAATTTATGTAAGCACTAAATCAGTTCCAAATTCAAGTACACGTGAAATTCTATAGCACCTATAGTACTAGGGATTCTTTTCTTTGAAGTCAATAGTTCACGTAATAGCAACATAACTGCTCCATTTAATATCAATGTCTGTACTTTTATCAAACATATGGTTTAACAGCAGTTGATGTCAACTGAACATACGAGGCTTGTCCGTAAAATAAGGTCTCCAAGGCGTTGGAGCCGTGAGGAACGCTATTACGCGAGATCCGGCAACACTGGGGTGTGGCTTGGTTTCACTCCTTCAAATCCCCACGACAACGAATTCATTGCAACCATAAGTTTTGGCTGGGAAGCCGTTTGCGATGGAGCTTTCTATCACTAAGTACGACTTGCCTGCAGTGATCCGTTTTTTTTTTTAGTGCCAAGGGCACTACCCCAACTAAAATTCATCGTCAGTTATGCGAAGTCTATGGGCCACAACGTATGGACGTCAAAAACGTGCGAAAGTGTGTCAGAGAGTTCAAATTCGGACGTACATGCGTCCATGACAAACAACGTTCTGGTCGTTCTTCGGTTTCAACCGAAACAATTGCAAAAGTGGTGCAAGAAATGTTTAAAGATCGGCGTGTGACAGTTCGCGAGCGGTGTGAACTTATCCCTGAAGTCAGTAAGACCAGATTGACAAGATTTTTCCGAACATTTGCAGTATCGCGAGGAAGGTCCCCCATATGCTCGCCGAAGACCATAATCGGCAAAGTGTCGAAGCGGCCCACCGATTCCTAGAGCGCTATGCAGAACAGAGCGAGGAATTGTTGGATTCAATTGTCACTGTCGATGAGACCTGGGTTCACTACACAACACCAGAAACTAAAGAACGTTCTCGTCAGTGGCGGCACTCGAATTCGTCGAAGCCGCGAAAGTTCAAACGACATTTTCTGGCGGCAAAGTGATGGCCAATGTGTTCTGGGACAGAAAATGTGTATTGTTGTGCGAGTTTATGCCTACCGGCACAACAATAAATCCCGCTAGCTACTGTGAAACTTTTAAAAAAAGTTGCGACGTGCCATTCAAAATCGAAGGAGGGGAATGCTGACCAAGGGAGTATTTTTTATCACGATAACGCCTGTCCCCATACTGCACATGCAACGGCTGCTCTCCTGGCCCAGTTCGGATGGGACATCCTCACCCATCCCCCCTACAGTCCAGACTTAGCACCTAGTGATTATCATCTGTTTCCTGAGTTGAAGTCACACCTCGGTGGAAAACACTTCCAGACCGACGATGATTTGAAAAACGAGGTTGAGCACTACCTGCGCAACTTGGCGGGAGAGTGCTATGACAAGGGTATACAAAAACTGCCACAGCGCATGCAAAAGTACATCGACCGCAATGGTGATTACGTTGAAAAATAACTGTAAGTCCCGCCTTTCCATCAATGTAACATTCATTGACAATAAACATGTTTTCTATATTAAATAAAATTGGAGACCTTATTTTACGGACACGTCTCTACCTATGTCACACAAAATAACCAACGGATCATATAATGGGAGAAGTATGTCAGGAATATGTTCACTCATGCTAGGATATGCTATGTGAAGAGTCTTTTGTAGTTGATTGGTTCTTATACGACACTGGCCGGCTAATTCAATCAAATCTCCAGAGTTACATAGAACTATAACGCACAAGAAAGACCAAGCGGAGGCTCGCAAGAGCTAAACCTGCTTGCGTCTAAGCTATAACGTAAGTCACTTACAGTGTTATCTGTCCACCTAACAAGAAAGAAACCAGACATCAATATAGGTCCGACTTCTCCCATTTATTTGCATGCTATTATTAGCTGAAGAGGATTCTAAGGAATATGCAGGCGTAATACAAACGGCAAGAATGCAACTCTTTTAGAACTTCGTGTGGCAACCAAGTCTCTGAGTGTATAGCCTAACGGATAAGGCGTCGGACTTCGTAACCGAAGACTGCAGGTTCCAGTCAAGTCGAGTCGAGTCGAGCTCGCTTTTTAAAGATACGCTAAAGCTTTTAACGTCGTTAAGGTATAAATGAGATAAATAGAGATCGTTATTTACAGTTATATAATGACTTCTATAAAGTCATTCTTAACAATAGTCAGTACAAATTATTGCAGAGTTGGATAGACACTCTTTCCGCTATATTTATTGCAAAAATGTAGATTTTGGTTAGAGTAACGTCCTCCAACATAAAGTGATATCGAAGGATGAATAAAATGGAGGAAATGACGCTCAAATTAGCTCGACTTCATAGATATTAGACATAGGTGTATCCCATTTTGGGTAAGATTTACTTCCTATAGCTTTCTTTTCCAGTCAGAATTGAGAAGAGAAAATTGTGAACTGCTGCTGCTAACGTTCAACGTGTTTAAAATCTGAAAGGAAGCAACTATCGGGTTTAGTTGCAACTCTAATGTGGAAATAAGTGAAAGAAAAATTATCATCCCAAAACCCGGGATCGAACCAGGGACCTTTAGACCTTCAGTCTAACGCTCTCCCAACTGAGCTATTTCGGTGACAAGACCTTTGGTTCTCTTCAGTTGACGATACGTACTTTCGGCTCTTTCAAAGAGAAGTGGATGCATCTGAAGAAGTAATTGTTGTACTCGTATGAGGAAATCAATTTTTAGTATCACAGAAAATTAATTGCTGAATTATACAAACTTTAGATGTTAATTGCCAAAATTTAAAGACCTGTTATGTTATATCAGAAAGAAACATGTATCCAGTCTTAGATGTGAATAAGATCGGCTACTACGTCCGCTTCGTTAGCGTAGATGATAGCATGTCTGCCTCACGTTCAAGAGTTCCTGAGTTCGAATCTCGGTCAGGGTGAGTTATCTGGATAAGGTTCTTTCCGGGGTTTGCCCTTGGGTATTGTTACTCCGTGGGTTCATGAAATTAAATGTCCAGTTGCACAACCTCAAAATGTTCTTTATTTCCACCGATTACAGTTGGTACACTTGCCGATTACATAGAATTAGGTAGCGCATACAATTAGAATCCACCAGTTCGTCTGTCACAGGTCCACTCCACACTCACTATTACTTACAACTCTCTCTACAGCTGACTAAAAACTCCTCTGATACACGTACGCAGTCTTCCAGTCCGTTCGCTAGCACCGCGCTCTTCACGGCTGTCCGCCAAGAACTGAACTGACTCGTCCACTGCATCCCCTCACCGCCGACCGAGCTACCGGTTGCCCAAAGATGCTTTGGGTAACCAGAACTAAACAGGACCACTTTCCCCTGACTCCATACCCCCATACCCTGAAAATTAGTTCCTTTCCCTCTAGCTCGTCAAGCGTACTGTGCTCAGATGCCTCACAGGCAGGCGGAAGAGCGCAGCGAGTACTGGGCGCACACCTCTCACGGGGCAATAGCGCTCATTTAAGGCTAGACATAACACTGCCCAAGACAATCGCCTGCGACACATGACAATTCTATTATACTGCCCAGATAACGCCGCACTAAGCGGCTAGGTGCTGGGCAGCAAACACTCCGTTCAGGTAAACCTGGACGACTCGTCTCTTCTGCTGGTGTGCTGGTCTGCTTATATACGCAGATCGCTGAGTCTGGAAGTTTCGCGGCTCAGTGAATCATCCCGATTGTTTCAGATGTTAGGGGAGGGGAAAGAGACGGTACGGTGCCTAGTGACACTTTTCTAACCATCCCATATGTTAGCGCTACTAGATAAATGGGTGGACGTGGCCTAAATGCCTACTGCACCCTACCCAGCTCCAGTTGGTCGTGCCTTCCGTTAATTGGGTGACAGTATCCTTACAGACGAATGTAGGGTAGCCCTAACCCACATAGATCCTGGACACATTTGAGCATCATTTCATTCATCGTCCGATATGACTTAACATTGGAGGACGTACAATAATTTTTTTTAAAAAAAGCTGCTTCAGCAGAAATATTGTACATTAGAAATTCTTGGAAACTAATTCTCCTGATCGTAATGGACGGATATACATCTTTAGATACTGCTCGGCTAAAGAAATTAGCCAAATTTCATTTAATATAAGTATATGATATTAATATGAATCTGTTTTTCCTGTCTAAATAACTCAACATCCTCGTAATTTCCAGATACATGAATTTCTGTATTAAAATAAATGACTGGATTCAAACCGATCCAGACGGTGGTTTTTAAGTGATCTTACAGGAGAACCCAATCAGTAAATTTGCTAACACGCAAAAGAACTTGTTGCTGGAAGAATTTGAGATAGACCGTCGTCGCTGACATGATTCCTGCAAGAGACAGTGACGTTAATAAACAAAATATGCATTATTATTATTATTATTATTATTATTATTATTATTATTATTATTATTATTATTATTATTATTATTATTATTATTATTATTATTATTATTATTATTATTATTATTATTATTATTATTATTATTATTATTATTATTATTATTATTATTATTATTATTATTATTATTATTATTATTATTATTATTATTATTATTATTATTATTATTATTATTATTATTATTATTATTATTATTATTATTATTATTATTATTATTATTATTATTATTATTATTATTATTATTATTATTATTATTATTATTATTATTATTATTATTATTATTATTATTATTATTATTATTATTATTATTATTATTATTATTATTATTATTATTATTATTATTATTATTATTATTATTATTATTATTATTATTATTATTATTATTATTATTATTATTATTATTATTATTATTATTATTATTATTATTATTATTATTATTATTATTATTATTATTATTATTATTATTATTATTATTATTATTATTATTATTATTATTATTATTATTATTATTATTATTATTATTATTATTATTATTATTATTATTATTATTATTATTATTATTATTATTATTATTATTATTATTATTATTATTATTATTATTATTATTATTATTATTATTATTATTATTATTATTATTATTATTATTATTATTATTATTATTATTATTATTATTATTATTATTATTATTATTATTATTATTATTATTATTATTATTATTATTATTATTATTATTATTATTATTATTATTATTATTATTATTATTATTATTATTATTATTATTATTTTTATTATTATTATTATTATTATTATTATTATTATTATTATTATTATTATTATTATTATTATTATTATTATTATTATTATTATTATTATTATTATTATTATTATTATTATTATTATTATTATTATTATTATTATTATTATTATTATTATTATTATTATTATTATTATTATTATTATTATTATTATTATTATTATTATTATTATTATTATTATTATTATTATTACCATTATTACCATTATTATTATTACCATTATTACCATTATTACCATTATTACCATTATTACCATTATTACCATTATTACCATTATTACCATTATTACCATTATTACCATTATTACCATTATTACCATTATTACCATTATTACCATTATTACCATTATTACCATTATTACTATTATTACTATTATTACTATTATTACTATTATTACTATTATTACTATTATTACTATTATTGCTAGTATTATTACTATTATTGCTAGTATTATTACTATTATTACTATTATTACTATTATTACTATTATTATTATTATTATTACTATTATTATTATTATTACTATTATTATTACTATTATTACTATTATTATTACTATTATTACTATTATTACTATTATTACTATTATTATTATTATTATTATTATTATTATTATTATTATTATTATTGTTATTATTATTATTGTTATTATTATTATTATTATTGTTGTTGTTATTATTATTGTTGTTGTTATTATTATTGTTGTTGTTATTATTATTGTTGTTGTTATTATTATTGTTGTTATTATTATTATTGTTGTTATTATTATTATTGTTGTTATTATTATTATTGTTGTTATTATTATTATTGTTGTTATTATTATTATTGTTGTTATTATTATTATTGTTGTTATTATTATTATTATTATTATTATTATTATTATTATTATTATTATTATTATTATTATTATTATTATTATTATTATTATTATTATTATTATTATTATTATTATTATTATTATTATTATTATTATTATTATTATTATTATTATTATTATTATTATTACTATTATTACTATTATTACTATTATTACTATTATTACTATTACTACTATTATTACTACTATTACTACTATTATTACTACTATTATTACTATTATTACTACTATTACTAGTATTATTACTATTATTACTATTATTACTATTATTACTATTATTATTATTATTATTATTATTATTATTATTATTATTATTATTATTATTATTATTATTATTATTATTATTATTATTATTATTATTATTATTATTATTATTATTATTATTATTATTATTATTATTATTATTATTATTATTATTATTATTATTATTATTATTATTATTATTATTATTATTATTATTATTATTATTATTATTATTATTATTATTATTATTATTATTATTATTATTATTATTATTATTATTATTATTATTATTATTATTATTATTATTATTATTATTATTATTATTATTATTATTATTATTATTATTATTATTATTATTATTATTATTATTACTATTACTATTATTATTATTACTATTATTATTATTATTATTATTATTACTATTATTATTATTACTATTATTATTATTACTATTATTACTATTATTACTATTATTACTACTATTATTACTACTATTATTACTATTATTACTAGTATTATTACTATTATTACTATTATTACTATTATTACTATTATTATTATTTTTATTATTATTATTATTATTATTATTATTGTTATTATTATTATTATTATTATTATTATTATTATTATTATTATTATTATTATTATTATTATTATTATTATTATTATTATTATTATTATTATTATTATTATTATTATTATTATTATTATTATTATTATTATTATTATTATTATTATTATTATTATTATTATTATTATTATTATTATTATTATTATTATTATTATTATTATTATTATTATTATTATTAATTATTTATTTTATTCATTTTTGTGTAGGTTTTCATTTTAAACATGAAATAAATACCTGAAACATTGCGATAACCCGTTTCCGACCATGCTAAATAAATAAATAAGAATTACGCAGTCGGCAGGACTCAAACCTGCGCTCCCAGAGGGAATCTGATTTCTAGGCAGACGCCTTAACCACTCGGCCACGACTGCTGTGCTTCTTTCATTGCTTTGTTACATGATATGGTATTGCATTTAGGGTAATTTAATTTTCTATCAAACTATCACTGAACATTAATATTTCAAATACAACACATAGCAATTTGGTTATCCTTTTTAACAGCTTTATTTCCTTATAAATATTTCTCTCAGCAGGCGTACGACCACGGGCTTTGTACCATCTCCTGGAAAGTAATACGGTACCAAAATATGGGGTTAAGAAGTAGGTATCCTGGTTTTTTTTCATAGTGTGACTTTCTGGGTTCGTGAAATTAAAAGTCCAACTGCACAAACTCAAAATGTTCTTTATTTCCACCGACTTACAGTTGGAACACTTGCCGATTACATAGAATTACTTAGCGCACACAATTACAATTCACCAGTTCGTCTGTCACAGGTCCACTCCACACTCACAGTTACATTCAACTTCTCTGACACACGTACGTAGTCTTCCAGTCCGTGCGCCAGCATGGCGCTCCTCACGACTGCTCGCCAAGAAATGAACTGACTCGCCAACTGCAGCCCCCTTTTATAGGAAGATCGCGGTTCCTGTGAATCATCCCGAAGGTTGCAGCCTTCAGGGGAGCGGAAAGAGACGGTACAGGGCTCGTGCCGCTCTTCTAATCATCCCCTTTGTTAGCGCTTCAAGATAAATGGGTAGGCGTGGTCTGAATGCATCCCGTCTGGCCACTACCTGCCAGCTGCTGGTTCTATCGAGGATTCCGATGTTCGGGTGACACTGGTCCCTCCTCAAAGCTAGTCGTCCTGAACAGCACCATCGTAGCATGCCAGGCGATCCAGGTGTATCACCAACATCTTCCCTCGGGGAACCTTCTGGATATGGTAGACCACATCGTAAATCCTCTTCACCACCTGGTACGGTCCTTGCCATGGCTGCTGAAGCTTTGGACAGCGCCCCTAGGTCCGGGTAGGGCGGTACAACCAGACCAGGTCACCTTGCTGGAACCCTTGGCTGTTGCCTTGCCTATCATACCGTGTCTTCATGCGGTCGCTTGACTTCTGGATGTTCTGACGAGCCATCTCGTGCAGATGGAGATAGTCGTGGAGATGGTCCACTAGGTTCTCGACATACTCGTCGCTGGCAGTTTCGCTTCCGGAGGGCTTCCAAAAGCCAGGTCACAAAGGTGACGTAACTCTCGGTGGAACATTAGGCTGGCAGTCGTCATCCCAGTTGTGTCGTGTGTAGACCAGTAATAGGCCAGCAAGAACAGTGGCACCTTGACGTCCCAGTCTAGCTGATGGCTAGCCACGACCTTCTTAAGACGTTCCTCTAAGGTCTTGATGTATCTTTTGACCGTGCCATCCGACTGGGGATGTAGAGGCGTAGTGCGGGTCTTGTACACCCCAAGCCTTTCTAGTGCATATTTCATCAGGTTAGACTAAGAATCGGTGCCCTGGTCACTGTGCAGCTCTAACGGCACACCAAATCGGCAGAACACTTGCTCCACTAGGCAGTCTGTGATTGCCCTTTTCCCTTGGTTCGGGATGGCATACACCTCCGGCCACTTGGTGAAGTAGTCCATGACCACCATTAGGTACTTATTGCCTCGGTCGGACACTGGGAATGGTACAGCTATGTTGACAGCGATCCGTTCGAATGGCGCTCCGACGTTGTACTGCTGCATGCGACCTCGGCTCCTAGTCTGGGGGCCGCGACTCGCTGCGCACACGTGACACTGACGGCACCATCTCCCAGCGTCTGCTGGGAGTCTCAGCCTGTAGTAGATCTGCCGCAGTTTGTCAATCGTTCGGTTCGCTGCTTAAGTACCTCCAAGACTTCCGGGATCTTAATCCGGGGAAGTACCACCCGTTCTCTCTGCGTCTTCCTATCGGAAGATTCCCATACCCGGAACAGCACGCCCTCACTGTTCTTCAACGAGTCCCATTGGGCCCAGTATTCTTGAAGGTGGCGCTCCTCGGTGCGATGTCCTCCCAGGTTGGTGTTGTCCCTGACTCCACTTCCCTCAAGAGTAGCCCCAAGTCCGCGTTTGCCAGCTGCTCCCTCCTTTGGCCTGCTCTATCCCAGCCGTCCGCAGGCACCGCTGTGACCACTCGGACTGCTGCGGCACTCTCCTTATTTTCCACTCTTGTGCACTGGCCGCACTCTTCTGCACAGGGTCTTCGGGACATAGCGTCTGCGTTACCGTGGCTCTTCCTTTTGCGATGTTCCGAGGTGAAGTCGTACTCCTGCAGCCTCTGGACCCAACGTGCTGTCTGGTCTTCCAGGTTCTTAAAGCTCAATAGCCAGGTTATGGCGGAATGGTCAGTCCTCAGGTGGAATGGCTGACCGTACAGGTACTGGTGGAAGTGCTCCAAGGTCTTTACTACCGTCAATAATTCTCACCGGGTGACGCAATAGTTCTTCTCTGTCCTGGATAGCGTCTTGCTGTAGTAGGCTATCACCCGCTCGTGGCCGTCCTGGACTTGAGATAGGACGCCTCCAATACAGTGGTCGCTGGCATCGGTGTCTACAATGAAGGCGCCATCTGGTTGTGGAAATCCAAAAATTGGAGCACTGCACAGGGCCTTCTTCAGGTGCTGGAAGGCGTCTACGGCGTCCACACATAAGGTCGGTGTTCTGTCAGGCGGGTGAGGGGCTTGGCGATGTTGGAGAACGCTTTTATAAAGCGTCGGTAATAGCTGCACAGCCAAGAAAACTGCGCAACACTCGCTTATCCTTTGGTCGAGGCCAATCTCTCACAGCCTGTGTCTTCTCCGGGTCTGTGACCACTCCGGTTGCTCAGACTATGCGGCCCAAGTAGTTTACTTCCTTGCGGAAGAGCTGGCCTTCTTCGTGTTCAGCTTCAAGTTGGTCGCCAGCAGTCTCTGTAGTATCTTATTCAGATTCTCGAGATGGTCTTCGAAGCTTTTACCGACGACGATGATGTCGTCCAGTTATAGCAAGCAGGCGTCGTAGGTCAGTCTTCTCATCACTAACTCCGTGAGGCGTTGGAAGGTAGCTGGTGCGTTGCGGAGGCCAAAAGGCATAACTGTGAACTGCCAGAGCCCTTGGCCTGTCGAGAATGCGGTCTTCTCCTAGTCTCTCGGGTCTAGAGATACCTGCCAGTAGCCTGACTTCAGGTCCAGGGTCGAGAATCACTGTGCACCAGCTACTGTGTCCAGGGTGTCGTCAATCCGGGGTAAGGGGAAACAGTCCTTCCGGGTGACAGCGTTCAACTTTTTGTAGTCTACGCAGAAGCGTAGCTCGCCGTTCTTCTTTGTCACCAAGACTACAGGGGACACCAAGGGCCGTCAGACTCTTCAATCACTCTCCTGGATCTCATGTCCTCCAGCATGTCTCGTACCGCCCCTTGCTTCGCCAGCGGAACACGTCTAGGTGGTTGCCGAACAGGTCGGGCGTCCCCAGTGTCGATGCGGTGAAGCACTTTGTCTGTGCGGCCGTAGTCACTATCACCTTGGGTGAAGACGCGCTGGTGTCATCTCAGCAGTTGTCTAACTTTCTATAACTGTTCTGGGGTCAGGTGGTCGGCCACCCTCTCTAGTAAGCCTTCTAGCCGGGGGCCCCAGGTATTGCGTCGACACCGGCTTCTGTCTTGTCGATTGCTGTTACGCTTGCCACGGGCTCGCACGTTCCCAACTCCGTCCCGGCCTGGGTGTCGTTATCAGTGTCCGTTGGATTTAGCAGTCTCACCGGCACCTCCTCTAGGCACGGCAACAATGCCCTGGCCACATATAGTGCGTTTATAGGCGTCTTCTGGTCCAGTGTCATGTTCGTGGTTCTCTGGCCTTCCAGTCGCGCCGTCACCACCACCTCGCTCATCGCGGGGACAACCACGTCTTCGTTCAAGACCACCCTGCAGATCCCAAGGCGCTCTTCGGGTTGACGGAGTATAGCCCCTTCTTCTTTGAGCCGCAGGACCTTCCTGCCGACTTCGACCGTGGCCTCGTGGCTCCTGAGAGAAGGCAGTCCCAGAATCACCTCCTCAGCCTCCTTCTCCATAGCAGGTATGTTCGGCTCGGCAAATCCTTGGCTATGTTGGTTCTGATGATGGTCACGGCTGCCCCGGTGTCCACCAGCACGCGTTACGGTTTCCCTCTCACCCAACCATCCGCAATGAGGTTATCATCCATCCACCGGCTGACGGTGCGCAGTGTCACTCGAGGAGATGGTGGTCATGGCACCGACGTGCCCCTCGCCACGACGGTCCTTACTAGTTTTTACGGCTGCTCTTCCTGGCGTGGGCAGTCTCTCTCCAGGTATCCCGGCTGTCCACATCCCCAACACCGGCCACTAGGTCTTCGCCGGCGTCTCTCGGCGTGTCTTCTGTCTCCGGTGTAGCGCACACTCCTCGTCCTCGAAATCGGGGTAGCCGTCACCTTGGCCGCCTCCATCCTCAATGCTGCTGTCAGCACCTCGTGGATGGTTGTGTGGTCGCCGAACATTAGGTACTGACGTATCTCGGTGTCTGGTACGCCGTCGACGAATGCGTAGGTGGCTTCCAGGGATACGAACTCCGGTGGAAGGTCAACCAATGCCTTGCTAGCCAGCTGCTCAATCGCCATTGCGAACTCCTGCAGCGTCTTCCAGGCTTTTGCGACCTTGTCTTCAGCTGACTGCGGTAGGCTGCGGCTAGGTGTGGTTCCCGAAACAGTTCTCCAGGGCCTCCCAGATATCCCTGGGAGCCGCCGCTGTCTGGACCGCGTTTAGGACTTCCGCGGCCTGTCCCTGGAGGCTGGCTATTAGCTGTGCGGTCTCTTTCTCCGGTGACCATTTGTTATACCAGGCCACCGTGTGGAACTGGCGGCGGAAATCCTCGAAAGTTGACGCGCAATCATATTTTGGAGGCTTGACGCGCGCCGATGTTGCGCCGCGTCCCGACTCGCGGGCCTTCAGATCCTTCAACCTCCTGCCGACGACGTCCTCCACCATGGCGTTCAGGGAGCTGACACTGCTGACGGCCATTCCTTTCAGGCCGTTAACGCTGCTCGCCAGGTTTTCTACGCGTTCACCAAGCTCGGTGACGTCCTACTTTACAGTGGCCAACTGCGTTTCAAATTTTGCGAACAGAACCTCGTTTGCCGCTTTAATTTCCGTGGTCAATACGGTCTTTATTTCCTTCAGTTCCGCGGCCAGGTTGTTATTTGCCATCTTCATTTCCTTCAGTTCCCCGGCCAGGTTGTTATTCGCCGCTTCTGTTTTCGCAGCAAAGTTGTCATTTGCCGTCTTTATTTCTTTCAGTTACTCTGCCAGGTTGTTGTTTGCTATCTCCGTCTTCGTTGTTAGTTCCGCGGCCAGGCTATTATTTGCCTATTTCATTTCCGAGGTCAGTTCGGCTTTCATTTCATCTCCAGAATCTTTTCCAATGCCGTGTCCATGGTGGTAATATCCCGCTTCCTGACACCAGTTGTGACTTTCGGTGTCCGTGAAATTAAAAGTCCAGTTGCACAAACTCAAAATGTTCTTTATTTCCACCAAATTACAGTTGGAACACTTGCCGATTACACAGAATTACGTAGCACACACAATTACAATTCATCAGTTCGTCTGTCACAGTTCCACTCCACACTCACAATTACATACAACTGCTCTGTTACACGCACACAGTCTTCCAGTCCGTTCGCCAGCACGGCGCTCCTCACGACTGCTCGCCAAGAATTGAACTGACTTGCCAACTGCAGCCCCTTTTTATAGGAAGATCGCTGTTTCGGGAAATCTTGCGGTTCAGTGAATCATCCCGAAGGTTCCAGACTTCAGGGGAGGGGAAAGAGACGGTACAGGGCTCGTGCCGCTCTTCTAATCATCCCCTTCGTTAGCGCTACAAGATAAATGGGTAGGCGTGGCCTGAATGCTTCCCGTCTGGCCACTTCCTGACAGCTGCTGGTTCTATCCGGAATTCCGATGTTCGGGTGACAATAGGGATGATGGGATAGAAAAAGTAAAAAAAAAAAACTTATAATGTACATAACTTCCGCAGGTGAAGATGAGTTAAGCCCTTGTCGCTAATTTTGTTGTTCGAAATATTGTAAATTATGGAGAGATTTCATTTCATAGCTGAATTCTAGGTAGTACGTATTTACACCAATGATACATCTCGGTGATTCGGACCAATAACCATTTTAAGTCACTCAAATAGCAAAGAGATTGTATAAAGCTGATGCTTACTCAGAAGTCAGGGCTGGTTTGTGTGATCGTAGCTTGTCTGCAATGATGCTAATTGTTGGCATGTGGTTAAGCACATGGGGTGATACAGCAGTCGGTTCCATGTGCGACAATAGAATGATCTAAAAGTCAGTTATGCGACAGTTACATAAGCTATTGAATGTGATTTCTATTCATTTGCATCACTTGTCTTTCAGTCTCCCTAATAATAGCAGACGTGTGGCCTCATGGATGAACCTAAGGACTTCGGGAAAATTGCAAGTTCGACTTCTGTAATGGCGTGTCATGGATTCTGTTTTGTTTGTTTTGATTTGAAACAGCCGTATTTGAACCGGCGACCTATGGATAGCCGAACTTTATGTCCCATTGAAGTCCTCCGCTCTACAAATTGTGCCACCAGAGGAACTGAGAGTTTAATTTGAGACTCACTATTAAGAATTTGCTGCATTCTGATTTGTCTCCCATAGTAAAATAAACAGACCGCGTATGATGTACAATCTTACAGTTTAATAAAGCCAAATTTATCTTTTGAGTGCGGCAGTATTTCTAGGGCTACTTACTGTATTAGTCTAACTTTCTGTTATCCCGTTGTTTACAAGTATGGCATCAAAGTAGCTGGACACTGTGGACAGGTACAGGGAATGAAATGATAAATCGGGTACGAAAGATAAATCGGGTACGAAAAGGTTCCAGGGCTATGTTTAGGACATCTGCTGTTTTGCCATTTATGAGGAATCAGGGAAGTGTGGAACCACTACTCTTAAAGCAATAGCTCTATGATGCTCTGTTATACATCGTGATAATACCATATGCATTGAAAATAAATAATTATATACCTAACGCAGATATTTTAATTTGTCTGGTAACATTATGAGTTTTGTGACGTTTTAGATCTTAACTATACTCCTTTACTTTTGTTTCTTTATTTTACTAAAACAGATTCCTAATACCTTACGCATAATTTTGGTAGGTACATTATGTTTTATTATGTTTCGTGCATTCCTTATGCTCTAACCACATCCAAAACTCGACTGGTAGTCATTTTGTAATATCAGGTAATTCAAGCAGAATTTAAATAGTTTAACCCATATTAGGATGGCTCAAGCCATCTTTAACACTTTAACACTTACATCGGCTCTTTGTCGAAATTTGAATTTTGTGGGACCAATAAACGTTCCATTACTCAGGCAAACAGTTGCTTAAACCTGTAAGAATATAACAAATTGTCGGAAATCGAACCTAGGCTTCTAGAAGTCATCAATTCTTGTAAGACGCATTAGCCCTCCGTTTATGACAAATTTATCTCTTCTATCAAATGTAATTGGGTACACTAGTAATATACCAAGTAGATACAATTAAAGCAGAGAATATCTCGTATTTTTATTCAACTCATTAAAAGCCTTTTTCCGACCCCTTAATGTTTTACTGCGACAACCGATATCTCCTTCTGCGCAAATAAAATTACATAATCAAGGTCAGAATAAACATTTTTTGCTCAATTTTAGGATACAATAGGATTGGAAACGTAAAATACTGCTGCCTTTGTTAAGCAGGATAACAAAGGGCATACTTGAAAATATAGGTATGGATTAATAATAAGAAAAGTGTGTTTATACACATTTTATTGTATAAGAAATTATCAAACTGTTAATATTTCAGTAATGCCAGATCTGAACTCTACTATGTCCGTGCTATGTCGTTAGCACGTGACTACATCTCAGAGCAAACTGTCATTTACACACAGAGTAATCTTACTGCCTGTCAACAAGGCAAAGGAACTTGCTTCGTTCAGCCACACTGCGCGCATATTGCTTGAAAGGGATTGTAAGGATCTTATGCTCTCAATAAAAAAGCTAACCAGGCATGTGACCGTGTGGCCTAATGGATAAGGCGTCGGACTTCGGATCCGAAGATTGCAGGTTCGAGTCCTGTCACGGTCGATGTAGTTTTTAGTATATCCTAAAGCATCAGTACTGTTAGGATACAAATGAAGTAAAGAACAAAGCGTTTAAATGTATAAAAAGTGCGATTTAATTTACATATAGAATGATTTACACTGCATTTGTTTTTTGATGTTCGTACAGGTTGTTAATTTTTGCACTAAACCCATTTAAAGTTTCATGTCATGTAATTCGTTTTCGAAAGTGTCGTTTAAGATTATTTTGTTTAATTTTTCCTATATTAATCATTTCTAGCCACATTTGCTTTGACCTCTTGCTGTTATTCACCTATTAATATCTTCCATTTAATATCATTGTGTGAAGAAACTAATAATATGTTTACAATAAACATAGGACAAAGGATTGAATCCCCGACATCGTTTTGATTTATTTTTTAATTTTAGAAATACGAAGTCATTGTAATATAACTTCCAATTGCTAAGTCTACTTGATTTAATGCACTTATAAACATTGAAACACTACTCCGGTTTTAAACTAACCGAAATAAACAAATGTTTCATTCCTAAATGTAAAATCAGATAAAAATGGAGATTAACTTGGCATCGGAAGTGTAAACCCTCTCCTACTACTGCCCTCAATTTACGGGACTATGATAAGAACAAATGCCTAGTGAAATTTTCACGAGAGTATACTTCGCATTATATGCCAGCACCATTCATAACAAATTAATGAGCTCAGGTGTTCCTAATATCATTACATTTACTTTAAAAACTAGACGAATATGTTATTTGCGATTTTAGAAATTAATGTGTTTTTATTATTATAATTAATCTTATGCAAGAAAAACATAAGGCATTGCTATTAGAGTAACAATAATAGACAGAAACATCAACATCAGGGGTTCCAGCTCATGTTGGTCCACTTACGAAATACACGTGTTTGAGTGAGTGTGTGTAGTGTTTTAGGGCCCGTCGACAACAAGGTCCTGATCTCTCGGCTATCACGTATACGAGCAGATAGCAAAACATCTTCCTATCGCATAGTTTTGAAATGAAGCCAGGGCGAAAGCGTATGTTGTGAACGCAGCATTGTCGAATGCTTCCGATGTTTTCCGAATCGAACTTCGTTTCTGGTAAAGTCTGTTCAGTTAACTCGTGTGCACGTCGGCCGACTCCTTTGACGAACCCTTATAATCGTTTTACAACCCCGGCCCTCCTTCTCGCAGTCCGTTCTGCAAGGTTGCCGCCTTTCTCGATACGTCATGGGTATCGGACGAGGTTTCGTCTAAATAAGTTATCTTGTGTCCATTACTGCGAAACCTCCTTAGTTTTAACAAATATGTACAATTCTACTGGATTCCATAATAACCCTTATCTTATTCAAAGTGCGGTATTTGAAACCAGCTCCTTTAGGAGACCGCGCAAAGTGCAGTGCCCATAAGGAAAACCACAAATTTCTTGCAAATGTGCAACCAATTCATCTAAGGTGGGCGCTCTCCCTTTTGCATAGATTCTATAAATTTCTCGGCGAATTAAATCTCATGTGAATTTATCTACTTTAGAGAAACGTTTCCTTTTTTTCACACTTGATCGGCGTCTTTGCTATTCCTTTCGTCACAATTTTCTTACTGTATTTCTGTGAATAACCAGAATTTATTATCAGGTTCATTGTATGACCCCTTACCAAGGTTATTTTTCAGCACATATTTATATGTGTTCAAAACAAGCGCTTGAATTTCCTTAGAAACAGTTCCCGTCATAACTTTGTTTTTTGAGGCTTTTCCAGTAACATAGCTCGACCCAGTTATTCGCACTATTGTCATCACTTTGATTATTTTCACTTGACTGAAAGTTATCTACTACTTGATTTACATTTACCACTGCATTTTCCTCCCACGGTCTCCACATCGTGACACACAACGAATTTCTGCACGTAATGAAACAGATAAACTGGAAGTTGGAACTTTGGCATCTGAGATTCCACGTGAAGTAAACATGCGACTGTTATTTCTAGAAAATCAGGTTTGCTATTGGTCCTCAACGACAGTGTTCCATTTTTGAAGTGTGGAGATACATTTATGACGGTCATTATTGGGCGTTAGAGTGGGTTTCCTTTGAGTCCGAACTGCACATGCGTTGACTAGACAGACTTAACTGCTCATTCCTCAACAGTCTTCCTTAAGGCTGTGTATCTTTAAGACATTTAAAATTAAGGATGTTCTATTCTCAAATTCGCCTATTCTTGTTTACGAGTACAAGAGTGTTACTTGGTAGATTATTTTGTCACTTTGTTATGTGATATTTATTTACACATTATAGGTATCTGAATATGCAACATAGAGCTCCGCGACACTGAGAGGTTACCCTAGTAGTTACCGAACACCTGAAACTTGTCGCTCTATGAGATCTTCCTCAAGAATGTCTTGTTTTTTCGGCATGACATTTAAACTTCTAAAATGTACAGACTTAACACTATGTAAATGTATTTTAGCTACATCCGTTAGTTTTTAGGCGGAGCACTGACGCCGCCACTTTGTGTACAGAACTGCAGATATCAGAATGGTGCAGCAAAATAAAAATAAACCATCGTTAACAACGCTCGCCATGAAAGCTTCAAATCTTACAAAATAAAAGCGTATATCACACATAATATTAACTACTGTTACAAATTCTAATATAAAAAAGATAATTCTTTCGATATTTTGTTATAGATGCGATGCCATATATAGTAAGAGCAGGGGGAAGGTTTACTCTTTAAACTATTATTATCTACCCTTTCTAATTTTATGTAAATTAAACTTATTAGTCAAATAAAACATCAGTGTAGAAGTATTTTAATTGGAAATAAAAGCAAACAGTTCATTTTACCGTAGGAAGTTGTCTGTTTAGCATTTATCTGTGGCTATATTGCTGTATTTTCCTGACATCGGCAAAGGTGTATTTAAACTTTTGTTTGTAATGCTTACTTCGTGTACTGTGTAAGTGCATTCGCCTGATATACTAGTAAAGTTTTCATTTGTCCCACTGAAGTTGGATGCGTGGATAATCACTACAGATTAGTGTCCTCTTCATAAATACAGCTCCCAGCACCTACTATCCCTAACTGCATATGGATAACTTGAAGAAGGGTATATCTAATTTTGTTTTTCATTTATTTCTTTAAAAAAACTGCTGAGTTAACGGAAATTATAAACTGTGAAATATAAAATGCCTTGATTTAGAGAATGATTTGTCTATGTACTTTAATGTCTAACCTCAGTGTACAGATAAGGGAAATAAAACTTTCCTTGCCAAAACCCGGGATCGAAACAATCCAACTGTCGTATATAATGCAACAAAATGTCTAATGAAAAAATTTCGTCCAGCACTTATCTCAATTACTGTGACGAGTTAGGTAGAAAATAAGTTTTTAAAGGAATAGTTGACAAGTAAGCGATATAATAGTTAAATTGGAAATAGAAATACCAAAATTATTTTACAGTTGTATGATATCTATGACAGTTCATTTTATCAAGCAAGTCGGCATGTAATATAACTGTTTCATTGCGGCATAGTAAAGACGCTTGCTAAATCCATTTCTAAGACGATCTTTACGTTTTTTAACATTAATGATTAAAGACCGGAGAGATGTGCGCTCGCATGTGATACAAATTAGCTATACATAGATTATGAATGACGTCAGATGTACAGCACTTCCATCACATAGGTATACGCCGAAAACAACTTAGCGCAGTCCTCTTCTAGCTAGTGAAGCATTACCTTGCAAGAATATGTAGACTCAAAGTCAAGACGGTTGTCTGCTCAGGTTGCACCAACCTGCATTTGTTTACATGGACAAGTAGTAACAGAACAGTCCATGTGCAGTATACCTACTTAAAAAAGCACACACCTTCGGAATTTATTATTGACGATTGGATCGTAAAAATTTATAGCTTGGAAATGTTCTCCCATCTAACTCATTTCTGGGTAGACACAAAATCTTTAAGAGGATAATTAAGAAGCTACAAACTACACGACAATCAACTCGGAAAATATTAAAAAGTAACATCCAAATATAAATAAAATACATTTATTTTCTCACACATGACATTCCAAAATGGTCCAGCGTATCAATCACGTCTAGATACGCTTATTTTATTACAATTTATGCTGTTATTTTGGCTAACATTCAGAAAATGTTGTCTTTTTGGCATTTATGTTTGACACTTCACTGCTGTGATAGTGATAGGTGTTTGTGATTTTTTTTTATTTGACATTCTTCTTAGCCGATACTTGGATTTCTCGTTAAACATATGTGACAAAAGCTGCTGGAAAATGACTAGTATTTCTAAATTCTTTAGATTATGTTTACGAGGTTTTAAAGGATCCTACACAAATATGGCGCTCTCCGTGATATAAGTGTAAAATGGAAACAATTCTCTTATGCTACACAATCTTCCGTTTTAATTAAATAGACTATTAAGGAAAAGAAGATGTCTAGAAATATTTATGTCGTCTATTGAGAAAATGCCATTGGTGAGACCAAGGCTATGAAAACGATTCTACAGGTGGCCAGTTGAGGCAATTTGCCAAGTTCAAAATGAGCATATTGTGGTTTCAGGATAATAAAGAATGAAACTATTAAATTATTTATGATAACTCTTATCATTTAAACCGAGATATGATGCACGTAGTCATGTAACTTATGAGAATTTGAAGTACTAAGAACTTGTACGTGGACATCGTGCCAATGTATGATCATACAAAATAAACTATATGGGTGTTAAACTGAGAGTAATATTTGGGTTTTTCTAAAAGAGTAAAAATAAGCATACAAACCCAGCCAAACATACAAACTCTACGACATCCACATTATAATATAATATTAAACAAGCACTTAATGTAACTATATCTTTTGAAGAAAAAATATTAATCAAGCTAAATGTCTTCTTTTACTCTTAGGAGACATGTTGGCCACTGTTCCTCTGGTTGAATATGCTGAAGAAGAATAAAAAGTTACCTGCATCGGCCGGGAATCGAACCCGGGCAGCCCGCGTGGCATGCGAGCATACTACCACTGAACCACCGATTCCTGGGTGTGGTAAGTGATGCCGCTTCTCGTAATTACGATTCTTTTCTTTAAATATGTAGAAAGTACTCGCTTATTTTATTCCATTTTAACTCATGGATGTATATTTGTTGTTGAAACACGTTTGAATCTTTATGCCTTTGAATTAATGAGATACCTTTTGCTGCCCTATACAAGTAATAATGTCAGAAAATATATGGATATGCAGATCTATCCACCGGAAAAAGCATCGTTACAGTTAAAATAAAGAACCTGCCGTTCGTTGCTCAATTTTCTAATCTGAACCCAAAATACAATTCTGACTGTAAGAATTAAAAAAGAATGTGGGATTACAAAGAGTCGTCTTCGTCGTGACGCAGAGCGGGAAGCTCTGGCTCCAGGTCGAGGAATGTTCCCGGGTTCGATTCATGCATCCATGG
This sequence comes from Mantis religiosa, assembly GCA_030765055.1. Lineage (NCBI taxonomy): Eukaryota > Metazoa > Arthropoda > Insecta > Mantodea > Mantidae > Mantis > Mantis religiosa. The sequence goes on from CM060956.1 coordinate 57,673,970, forward strand.
GACGGGTATTCTTCCAAACTGAACTACACTAGACTGCTATTAGGAGATAGAGGTAGTACGGTAGAACAAAATATCTTCAGGTCGAGATGTGAGGGTCACTGAGCACTATCCAATGTCCACATATATTACTATATTATTACATCACTATTACTAATTATTACTACTAGTAATGAATGAATGTATGAAAAAGTAAGAAAAAGTCCCAGGGCAAGGTCCTCCTACTAGAATGGAATTTATCAAAGCTTCCTCACGCTGTGATTTTTTTTTTCGAGTGGATAAAAAATGCATGTTACGCACTAATCCTGGGATTGGAGTGTGGGACTCCACTAACAGACTGAACTGTCAGCCCTACCCACTAAAATCCCTCCACCGGTGAGTATTTATAAGTGATATTGTGGTAGTACCGCTACTGCACCTGCAAATTCAGGGAGCGGGTATATTGGCCAGGCAGAAGCCTGAACCAAGGCGAGATAGGGTATCCCCTTAGGTATCCTTACAGACGAATACAGGGTAGCTGTAGCCTCCATGGACCCTGGACACATTTGAGCATCATTTCATTCATCGTCCGATATGACAACGTTGCAGGACATAAAATTACAAACAAAAAAATTGCTACTTCAGCAGAAATACTAAACATTAGAAATTCTTGAAAACTATTTCTCCTGATCGTAATGGACGGGTATACATCTTTAGATACTGCTCGGTTAAAGAAAATAGCAAAATTTCATTTAATATAAGTATATGTTATTAATATGAATCTGTTTTACCTGTCTAATTAACTCAACATCCTCGTGATTTCCAGATACATGAATTTCTGTATTAAAATAAATGACTGGACTCAAATCCGACCCAGACGGTGGTTTTTAAGTGATCTTACAGGACAACCCAATCAGTAAATTTGCTAACACGCAAAAGAACTTGTTGCTGGATGAAATTCAGATACACCGTCGTCGCTGACATGATTCTGGCAAGAGACAGTGACGTTAATAAACAAAATATGCATTCATTCATTTTTGTGTAGGTTTTCTTTTTAAACATCCAATAAATATCTGAAGCATTGCGCTAACCCGTTTACGATCATGCTTAAAAAAAAAAAAAAAAATACGCAGTCGGCAGGACTCGAGCCTGCGCTCCCAGAGGGAATCTGATTTTTAGTCAGACGCCTTAACCACTCGGCCACGACTGCTGTGCTTCTTTTATATGGCTTTGCATTTGGGGTAATTTAATTTTCTATCAAAGTATCACTGAATATAGATACAACACTCAAATACAACACTTAGCAATTTGGTTATCCATTTTAACAGCTTTATTTCCATATAAATATCTCTCTCAGCAGGCGTTCGACCACGGGCTTTGTACCATCCCTCGGAAAGTAATACCCTACCAAGATATGGGGTTAACAGGTAGGTATCCTGGTTCTTATTCATAGGGATGATGGGATAGAAGAAGATAAAACTTGTAATGTACATAACTTCTGCAGGTGAAGTGTTAAGCCCTTGTCGCTATTTTTGTTGTTGGAAATATTGTAAATTATGGAAGGAATTAGTTTTTAGCTGAGTTCTAGGCAGTAAATGTTATGTAATGCATAAATATTATGAAATACATTTCGGTGATGCAGGCTAATGATCATTATAAGTCAATCTAGTAGCAACAAGTTTGTATAAATTTGTGGATTACTCAAAAGTCAGCGCTGATTCTTATGATCGTAACTTGTCTGCAGTGATTCCATTTGGGAGCATGTGACTATAATAACCACAGATAGTGACACAGCGGAAGAAGACTACCAACGCAGCTGAGCCTGTTAAGGCAACGGATGAACACAACGTAGCCCCTGCTTCGCCTCCAACACCACAGACGGGCTCGCCTCAATCTCTCGCAGTTCCCGAGAGATCTTTGCCGTCTGCAACGCCGACCACCAATACTGCTGAACCAGAAGCTGTACCGCAGCCCAAAGAAGACTCTCCGCCAAATGCACCTGAGCTGTCACTGCCTCCCCGAGCCGCCACACTGCCTACATACAGTGCAGTCATTCGGGGAGTGCACAGGCATCTCACTGGTGCGTTTATTTTGCACGCAGCCCGACACCGTTGTCCTTCTCTGAGAAGGGCCATGCGCGTTAACACCTACAGGGGACCCTCACCTCTAGTTCGCCTAGAGTTCACCGAAGAGAGCGACTACCAGGCTGCGCAGAAAGACGGATTCCCAGCCTTCGAGCAGGTGCTCCCGACTGAGGCCAGCCTGGGTAGTCGTTCCATCCCCTGCCGCCGCTGATGCCATTACGGGTACACCGCGGACTCCTGCGCCAACAACCCACTCTGCCACTACTGTGGCGCCGCGAGCCTCACCGTAGCCTGCACCGGTCATGATCTGACGCGTCGCCCGCTGTACTGTGCCACCTGCGGCAGGACAGGGCACTTCACCGGACAAGCGGCGTGCCTGAGAAGCCCAAATGGAAGCCGCACACAGCAACGGCCACACCAACCATACCTCACATATCAACATCCTCACCAACCACACCCTCCGCACTAATACCCTCGCAGTCACACCAAACTCGCCATGCACAACAGCATCTCACCTACGCCAACGCCCTGACACATCAACCAGACACACAGCTACTCCAACACATCAAAGTCTCACACGCCAGCACAGAGAAAGCCACGGAACTGATACAGACCCTCAGCACAACACTTCAGGACATGCAGACAGCATTCATGGAGCTGACTGCGCAGATAGCAACATGGGAGGCAGCCCTATTTCGTATTTTGGACGAGGAGAAGGAGGCGGCCCAGGCTTCGCAGCGCGGTACCCGGGAGACCTCCGGCATTAAGAAGTGCTTGACTACTGCAAGGCCAAGCTGGAGAAAATAGTAGGCTACATCAACGACACACGCCTCTTCACGCCAACTAAGCTCGAGGGAGCTCTCAGAATGCATCAGAACTCCATCACTGACAACATCAGAGACCTCGCAAGGGCACTGGCACCCATGCAAGGGGCCCTTCCGCCCCGCAGAGACAACCGCTGCTGAGGGACGCCACCACCTGATCTGCCACGCCAATACCCTCCGTTAGATACAGGTCCTCACGAGACCTACATCGATCACCACGAGCATTATTGGAAGAACGCCACCTTTTGAAAGGAAAGGTGGGCGTTAGGGCCTTGTGGCCATGACGTCTATCCCTCCCAACATTCAATGCGGTTTGCCGCAGCCATCAACATTACTTCTGAATCTGGATGCCACGAGCGGAACCAGCTAACTTCACCAGGGCTACTGCCTTATTCAGTGAAAGGATTTTTAGTAGGTATTCTGCACCAGTGACCCTCACTAAAGCGGCGACTCTTATGTCACCAGGCAAATGCGTTGGTGTGTTTAAATCCATTTTTTTCCTTCCACGCAAAATTTAAAAAAAAGTCTGTTCCATGTGCGACAACAGAAAGATCCAAATGTCAGTCATGCGACAGTTACTCGTATATAAGCTATTGAATGAGATTTGTAGTTATTTGCATCACCAGTCTCAATCTCCGTAATAAAAACGGTCTGTCTCCTCATGGATGGACCGTAGGACTTCGGATGAGAAGACAAGTTCTACTTCTATAGCATTGTGTCATGTATTCTGTTTTGTTTTGTTTGTTTTGAATTGAAACAGCCGTATTTTAACTAGCGACTTATGGATAACCGAATTTTATATCGCACTACAGTCCAACGATCTACCAATTTAGTCACCAGAAGCAGTGAGAGTTTAATTTTAGACCCACAATTATGAATTGCTACATTCTGGTTTATCTCCCACACTAAGATAAACAACCATGTATGATACACAACCTCTACAATTTCATAAAGCCAAATGTGTATTTTCTAGGTCGATTATATTAGTCTATCTTGAGTTACCGGAGTTTAACCCGGTTGTTATAACACATGTTACCACAGGCGCTGGACATTGTGGATAGGTACCCGGAATGGAATGATAAATCGGGTACGGAAATGTTCCAGGGCTATGTTTAGGACATCTCCTGGTGTTTTGCCATTTATGAGAATTCAGGAAAACGTGAAACCAATCCTCTTAAAGCAATAGCTCTATGATGTTCTGGTGTACGTCGTAATGACACGATACGCATTGTAAATAAAATAAATAAATAATAATATACCTAACGCAGACATTCTAATTTGTCGGGTAAAATTATGAGTTTTGTGGTATTTTAGTTCTTAACTTTCCTTCTTTACTTTGGTTCTTTATTTTACTAAAACAGATTCCTTGTACATAATTTTGGCAGGTACATTATTTTCTCTTATGTTTCATGCATTCCTTGTGCTATAACTACCTCCAAAACTCGACTGATAGTCATTTTGCTATCTAATTGCGTGTCAGATGTCTCAGTCACCCGTTAACTACTAAGTTACCTTTTCCAGCAAGCCTTGGGTAGGTACACTAGTAATATACCAAGCATGTGCTGTTAAACCACAGAATATCTCGTATTTTTATTTATCTCGTTCAAAATATTTTTCCGGCCCTATAATATGTCATCGATATTTGCTTCTCAGCAGATACTATATACACAAGGTCAGTAGAAACATTCAGTGTTCAATTTTAGTAAAGAATAGGACTGGAAACGTAAAGAAATGCAGCCTCGGTTGTGGAGGTAACAAGGGGCATACTTAAAAGACAAGTTGGATTAATAATGAGAATAACGTGTTTATACACATTTTGTTTTATAGGAAATTACCGAAAATGTTAATATATCAGTGGTGTTAGATCTGAGCTCCACTATGTCTGTGTTATGCCGTTGGCACGTGACAACGTCTCATAGCAAACTGTCATTTAGATACGGAGTAATCTGCGTGCCTCACAACAAGGAAAAGCAACTTCGTTCAGTCACACAGCGCGCCGTTATTGGTTGAAAGTGAATCTAGGGAACTTAGAGCTGCAATAAGGGCCACGTCTTTAGCGGTGACCGTGTGGCCTAATGGATAAGGCATCGGACTTCGGATCCGAAGATTGCAGGTTCGAGTCCTGTCACGGTCGGGTTGTTTTTTTTTTTTTTGTAGTATATTCTAAAGCATTAATATTGATAGGATAGAAATGAGGTAAAGAAAAAACTGTTTAAATGCACGAAGTACTTTACTTTTAGATTAATTTATACTATATTTCTTTTCTGATATTCAGTGCATACAGGATTGTTAATTCATGCGCTAGAACTATTTCAAGTTGCACGTCACTCAATTCCTTTACGAAGAGTCGCTTATGATTATTTTGCATGGCTTTTCGATATTAACCATTGCCAGCCACATTTGCCTTAGATCTGTTGTTATTAACTACAATTGTGTGAAAAAAAACTAATATACTAATAATATGCTTACAATAAACATAGAGTTATCAACATACATCCTTTGAAAAAAAAAAATAAGGGGACTCTGGAAACTGATACATCATTCTCACGGCCGGTTTACAATGGTGTCACAAGACGCGTGCATTTAGCTTCTTTCTGCTAAATCCTCTCATAATTGAGTTTCCGGTACTGAACGTGCACTGACAGCCGAGCAGCTATAGACAAGTATATAAGAGCTGTACAAACTATTGAATCTGCGACATCGTACTACGCACATGGAAATATAACTTCCAATTGCTTAGGTTTACTTAATTTTATGTACTTCTGCTCACATAAAACAGCCGAAACAATGAAGCGAAAGTGGTATTAAAGCGTATGTTGTGAACGCAGGAGTATCGAGTGCTTCCGATGTTTTCATACCCCAGCACGTAAGGAGATATTTAAGATTACAGATGCTCTATTCCCGAAGTTCGCCGCTCCTTGTCTATAAGAGTGCTATATGTATTTTTTAGACGTGATGCATGACCTTGCTCGGATGTGCGCGAGTGACGTTAAGAATCAGTGGCAGGGTTAGGAATTGTACTTTCACCAGCAGACTGCTGATAAAGCTAGTGAGTTAGAAAACAAATGACTAAACTGACACCCCTTTTTCATCCAAATAAACAAGTGGACTCGACCATAAACTACTGCGTAGCATACGTCATACGCCACGTCTAAACTACACATCTGTACTTGGTATTACTCGATAGAGCGTTGAGGTGTATCGAACTTCAGGTGACCAGCGCTGCCATCGTTTCTTATCGGGTCTTATCTGGTTGATTAGAGGAGTGAAATATTAATAAGTTGACGTATAGTAAGTTATGAAACTCAAATAGAGCGATTGGAAGCTGCATGCGTCTATATGATATGTTTTCTTGCGCCTGCCGATGTATGACACGTTGCTGTCCAGAAGACATGATTACATGTGAACAGACTATATATACACTGGAGTTACCGTGTGTGTGCGATAAGCTGAAGTAAACATCTCTGTATTGCGAATTTTTGTCAATACGCTTTCTCGCTTTGCCATGTAGTAGATTATTTTGTCACTTTGTTATGTGATATTTATTCACATTATATATTCGAATATATAACATACAGCTCTGCGACACTGAGAGGTCACCCCAGTAGGTACCGAACATCTGAAAGGTGCCGCTCTGTGAGGTCTTCCTCCTACCTGGATCAGGAAAAGAATGTCTTGTTCTTTCGCGTAAAAACTAATGGATGTTGCCAAAATTCATTAAAATAGTGTAAACTCTGTACATTTTAGAACAAAGTGTATAGACTTTACACTGTTTTAATGATTTTTGGCAACATGCATTAGTTTTTACGCGGAACACTCACTCCACGGTTTTGTGTACGGGACTGCAGAAATCAGAGTGCTGTAACAAAATAACAATAAACCATCGTCAGTAACGCTCGCCGTGAAAGCTTCAAATCTTATAAGTACCTATAAAAGCGTATACTGCACATAATATTATCAAATATTACAAAATCTAATATATAAAAAATAAAAATAAAACTTTCGATATTTTTGTCAAACTTCTGCTGTTGTACTAAGAGCAGGGGGAACGTTTACTCTGTAATCTATTAATCCCCTATCTATTCTTATGTAAATAAAACTTATTAGTCAAATAAATCAGCACGGTGAAACTATCTTAATTGGAAATAAAAGCAAATAGTTTATTTTAGAATTTACACGTGGGAAGTTATCTTTTCGGCATTTTTCTTTGCCTATATTGCTCTACTTTCCTGACATCGGCAGAGATGTATTTAAACTTTTGTTTGTAATGGTTAATACATGTACTGTGTAAGTGCACCCGCCGGATATAAAGGTTTATTTTGTTTCACTGAATTTGGATGCCTGGATAATCACTACAGATTGTTCATAATACTCTTCCCAATAACTACTGTCCTTCATTGTATATCGTTAACTTAAAGCATATTATATGTAATTCTGTGTTTGATTTACTTCTTAAAAACTGCTGAATTATAAACTGTGATATATATACGAGGGCTGTTCAATAAAGTATTATCACAACTTTTTTTGACAACGTACCTTTACTCATCCCCATAATTTTGATGGTCCTTCTCAAAATAGTCTCCCCAGCGTTCTGCCAATCTTCAAAGACATGCTGGAAAACATTTTCGAGATATCCCTCAAAATCGCCTTCACCACTGCTTCTGATGATGGATAATTCCTCTCACGAAGGCGTTTCTTCAAGTTATGGAATAGAAAAAAGTCACATGGGGCTAAATGCGGACTATGCGGAGGATGAGGAATGCACTTCACGTTGATTTTCGCAAGATATTCAACAAAAACATTCGGAATATGCGGCCGCGCATTATGGTGGTGCAGCATCCAGCTTGCTTCATGGAAATGTAGTCTTTTGCGCCTGATATGGACTTGCAATGTTTTCAGGACGTCCCTGTAGTTACTGATGTGTGTAGGTACATGCTGATGAAGCATTCCATGAATATCAAAGAATGAGATGACCATAACTTACCCAGCAGAAGCAACCACTTTTGCTTTTTTGGGGGTTGGTGATGAAGGAGATTTCCACATTGAGCTTTGCTGTTTGCTCTCAGGATCAAAATGATGTAGCCAAGTATCATCAGCAGTGATTACGTTTGAAATAAACTCCGGATCTTCCTCTAACATCAACTTTAAGTACATAAATAAATACCTAAATAAATAAAAAATACATAAATATATATAAACTATATGAATGTTAAACTGAGAGTAATATTTTGATTTTTCTAAAAGAGTAAAAATCAGCATACAAATCCAGCCAAACATACAAACCCTACCACATCCACGTCATAATATAATATCAAACAAGCATTTAATATAAATATATCCTTTTAAAAATTGTTATTAATGAAGCTAAATGTGTCTACTTTTATTCTTAGGAGACATGTTGGCCACTGTTCCTCTGGCTGAATGTGCTGAAGAAAAATAAAAGCTAAATTGCATCGGCCGGGAATCGAACCCGGGCCGCCCGCGTGGCAGGCGAGCATTCTACCACTGAACCACCGATGCCTGTGTGTGGTAAGCAATGCCGCTTCTTGTACTGAAGATTCTCTTCTTTGAATATGTAGAAGGTACTCGCTTATTTTATTCCAGTTTAACTTATGGAAGTATATTTGTTTTTGAAACACGTTTGAATCTTTATGCCTTTTGTATTAATGAGATACCTTTTGCTGCACTATACAAATAACAATGTTAGAAAGTGTGTTTATGGTTGAGAGGAAATAGATATGCAGATTTTGAATCTATCCACCGGAAAATGCAACGTTACTATTAAAATAAAGAACCTGGAATTTTCTAATCTGAACACAAAACACAATTCTGACTGTAAGAATTAAAAAGGAATGTAGGATTACAAAGAGTCGTCTTCGCCGTGGCGCAGAACGGGAAGTTCTGCCTTCAAGTTGAGGAATGTTCCGGTGTTGATCCATGCATCCATAGGACGGATATTCTTCCAACCTGAAATTCACTAGACTGCTATTAGGAGATAGAAGTAGCAAGTTAGAACAAAATATCTTTAGGTCGATATGTTACGTTCACTGAGCACTCTCCAATCTGCAAATTACTATATTACTACTATCACTATTACTAATTAGTACTACTAGTAATGAATGAATGTATGAATGAAAAAATCCCGAATGTCACATTAAGGGCAAGGCCCTCCTATTAGAAGGGAGTTCATCAAAGCTTCCTCACGCGATGATTTTTTTTTCGAGTGGAGGAAAAATGCATGTTACGCACTAACCCTGGGATTGGAGTGTGGGACTCCACTGACAGACTGAACTCTCGGCCCTTCTCACTAAAAAACCTCCACTGAGGAGTATTTATGAGTGATATTGTGGCAGTATCGCTATTGCACCTGCAAATTCAAGGGAGCGGGTATATTGGCCAGACACAAACCTGAACCAACTCGTGCTAAATGCGTAACGTGTTCGTAATGTAGTGTACGAGGTTGGGTCAAAAAGTAATGCCTCTTTTTTTTCTCTTTTAATTGCCAAGAAAATTGAATATAATTTACATAGCTTGAAATGTACAACATTGACGATTAATTTGTAACTATTCAATATAACCTCCGTCTTTTTTCACAGTTTGGTCCATTTTTTAACTACGCGTGGTAAAACAGTGTGGTAAAACACGCGCTCTTGCTTCCTAAGCCATTGACGTACGGACGTTTTCACAGCCCCCTCATCCTCAAAATTGTCTCCTTAGCAACCAGTCTGTATCAATTATACATCAAACCCTCGTCGCCAGCTGTATGTCTCTTGTCTTTCTTCATTCAATAACTAAACGTTCATATAACACTACAAAAATTTAACATTTTCCTTTTTAATTTCAAAAAATATTTCAAAATCCATAAACATCCTTCGCCTGTGGCAGAACATGAATATAGGCTTCAATGATGAATTACATATAAGAATGAATTAAGAGAATTTTACAAATAATATATAAAAGTAAACGATAGTAGGTAGAGAAAGACAGGAGAAGGTACAATGTAAGTCTTTCTTTGTATTAAATTTAGAACTTTTACCAAAAACATTCTACAGATACTCGTGCTTAATATGTGTATATCAATTAGGTATGTAGTATAATTGACTTGCAATTACTGCAACATAAAATAAAAGCCTTAAAACGGATTAAACAGACAGCTACAGTTGTACAATTTAAAACGTGTAGGCGAAATTCATCAGTATAAATAAAGTATAAAAGTAATTCCTCCGGGCCGGATTTGAACCAGCGGCCTATGGATTACTGAATCACATGAGCCACTACAGTCCACCGCTCTACCAACTGAGCTACCAGAGGAACTGGACGTTAGGTTCTTGACTCTCCATTAAGAAGCACACTGATAAGAAATGTGTATATGATTTTTCCTCCCTCACGTTATACCTGTTGGAAGTTTAGCAGATATAAACTTACTCAACTTTACTCTAAAATGAAGTACTATCAAACTTACATTGCCTTTACTATCCCTAAGGCATTATAATTAAGGATTAGCTTTACTACGGAAGGAATTAGGTTTATTCTTCCTCGCTAGGAAGGATTAGGCGAGCGAAGACACACGGTGGCTGACCCAAGGACTGACAACATTCTGGAAGTCAAGTTTCCTACTGTTTACTAATCCTTGTTTCACATAAGCTTGCCCCGTATCTCTTAACGGTCACGTGACCTAGTCCCCTCTCATTGGCTGCTATTGTAGTATACACTGTTGTGCAGTAAAAAATAGTTCGTTATTTAACATGGTGATATATCTTTATATGTTGGCAGAGTATTGTCAAATTTATATTTTCGTAACTATTTGTATTAAATATATTACGCAACAGAGTTGATTTATCTGAAATGCATGTTAATTCTTAAACGGAGTAAAGAGGAGGATCGTTTGCTCTCAAGCACATGACACGATAGCACGTGCTTTAGCGGTACTGATGACATTTGTTTATATGACTTTTATCACTAACCTTGTTTTGAACTGGATTAGTCATATATCGCCATTCGACGGTGTGCTATGCCGAGTGCGAGAACTAAATTATTTTATTGATCCTTTATTGCGCGTGTACTTATTGTATGTATAATGGCAGAGTCAACCGCCAGTTTTTCGCTGAAGCATCGCAAGGGAAAACCATTACAAAGCGGCAACAACAAAAAAATTGTGGTGCATGTGTTTAATGCACTCACAGAGAAAATTCCGTCTGTCAGTGAGAGAAGTCGAACAGCTGTGCTCTGAACTTACAAGTGTGAGTGTTAGATGCGTAGGAACAGCGCGACATGAAATTGAGACAACAGGGAAACTTACCACTCCAGGGGCGATATTGCTGTGTGGCGAAGACGTTATTTAGGGACAATCAGACTGTATCGGGATATAAATCGCAAAATATAGTACCTTGACGAGACTTGGGTGAATGAAGGACACACGATAAGCATGGCGTGACACGACTTTTAAGACTGAAAGACAAGCATTTTTGCAGGGTATGTGAGCTGGTTTAAAACATCCAAGTGGAAAAAGCCGAAGGCCTTTCTTGGTAAACTTGTTCCAGTTTCATTGCTCATTCATTCAGTTTCAACTTGCTCAGTTTCATTATAAACTTGTATTTTTGCATGCCTTCATAATCTTATTTGTATGATTTTATCTATCTTCCTAGCAATTATTATGACGCTTACTGCAGGTTTAAATGTGACGGGAAGGCACCGCCTGTGGCCTATGCGCGAATGCATTAGTCAATTATGGTGAGGGGGAAGGTAGTTGCATGCGGAGTGACACATGTCAGCGGGGCGAGGTTATATGAAACAGAATATAGTTGGAAGGAAGTCAGATCAGTACAATTGGCATCCCACACACCAGGTCGGCCTGGAGATCGGAAACAGTTCTACCGAAGGATGAAGTATTCACCAGGAGAATATCATCCTGTCATGCAGCTCCGAGACGTCCGCCGACACTTCCACCCTGAAGGAGGGCACCATTCATTGTTAAATGATAATTGAGATGAAATATAAGGACAGGAAATTCCGGGGAAGCAGTTAACCTCACAAGCATTCGTATGGCGAACCGGGAAACCCGCGAAAAATCTATGGGTGAGGTAGGTTGGCCACAGAAATCGAACCAGGCCTCCCAAATGCGGGCTACAGACAAAACCACCTTAGTCATCCAACTGGGTTCCAAGGCAATAAGTATATAGTTTAGAAATGAGACATACATTTGAATATACCCAGTGTGTTTTAACACTATAACCTATTTTTTTTTTTTTAATTTGAGTCTTCCAACGTTAAGTCATATCGGATGATGAATGAAATGGATGAAATGATGCTCAAATGACTCCGGGGTATCTGGAGCTTAGAGTTACTTGACATTCGTCTTGCAGGATAAGGGAAACCCCCGGAAAAACTTATCCAGGTAACTCTCCCTGACAGAGATTCGAACTCGGGACCTCTTGAACGTGAAATAGAAACGCTACCAGGTACGCTACCGAGGTGGGCGTATAGTATAATAAAATGATACAATTACCAATAAGTATCATAAAAGTTAAAATTATGTGTGACATTTTCAAAAAAATCGAACGCTGGATATAGCAATAAAGTAACGGCATTTATTTTTCGAATTTAACAATAATTTATAAGCTCTTGTCCGACATTTGCTCTACCTACTGAAGTTTTAAAACCGACCTGGCCCACATCCTCACTTCTCGGAGGTAGAAAACCCTAAGGATAAAACCATCATTTGTCAAAAAAGAAAAAAATACCACTATTTTCTCTGATGCCAAATTGTGTGTTAAAACTACCAGTCAGAAGTTGTGAAATTAATGTAAGCACTAAATCAGTTCCAAATTTACATACACATGAAATTCTATAGCACCTATAGTACTAGAGATTCTTCGCTTTGAAGTCAATAGTTCACGTAATAGCAACATAACTGCTCCATTTAATATCAATGTCTGTACTTTTATCAAACATGTGTTTTAAGAGCAGTTGATGTCAACTGAACATACTTAATGGCACACAAAATAAGCAACAGATCATATAATGGGAGAAGTATGTCAGGAATATGTTCACTCATGCTAGGATATGCTATGTGAAGAGTCTTTTGTTGCTGATTGGTTCTTATACGACACTGGCCGGCTAATTCAATCAAGTATCCAGTTACATAGAATTATAATGCCCAAGAAAGACCAGGCGCAGGCTCGCAAGAGCTAAACCTGTCTGCGTCTATGCTATGACGTCAGTTCATCCCTGTTTCTAATAGCAACCTAAGTCATTTACATACAGTGTGATCTGTCCACCTAACAAGAAAGAAAACCAGACATTACATAGGTCCGACTTCCCCCGTTTATTTGCATGCTATTATTAGCTGAAAAGGATTCTAAGGAATATGCAGGCGTTATACAAACGGCGAGAATGCAACTCTTTTAGAACTTCGTGGGACAAACCAGCATCTGACCGTGTGGCCTAACGGATAAGGCGTCGGACTTCGGATCCGAAGATTGCAGGTTCGAGTCCTGTCACGGTCGGGCACCCTTTTTAAGATACGCTAAAACTTTTACATCGTTAAGGTACAAATGAGATAAAGAGGAAAGTGTTATTTACGGTTATGTAACGTCTTGTATAAAGGCATCCTATTTTAACAACAGTCAGTACAAATTATTGCACAGTTGGATAGATACTCTTTCCGCTATATTTATTGCTAAAATTTACATTTTAGTTAGAGTAACGTCCTACAACATAAAGTCATATCGAACGATGAATAAAATTGGACGAAATGACGCTCAAATTAGCTCTGCTTCATAGGTTAGACATAGTTGTATCCAATTTTGGGTAAGATTTACTTCCTATAGCTTTATTTTCCAGTCAGAATTGCAAACAGAAAATTGCAAACTGCTGCTGCTAACGTTCAACGTGTTTAAAATCTGAAAGGAAGCAACTATCGGGTTTAGTTGCAACGCTAATTTGGAAATAAGTGAAACAAAAATTATCATGCCGAAACCCGGGATCGAACCAGGGACCTTTAGATCTTCAGTCTAACGCTCTCCCAACTGAGCTATTTCGGCGACAAGAGCTTCTGTTCTCTTCAGTTAATGATAGGTAGTTTAGGCTCTTTCAAAGAGAGGGATGCGGATGCTTCTGGAGAAGTAATTATTGTACTCGTATGAGAAAATCAATTTTTATTATCACAGAATACTAACTGCTAAATTATACAAACTTTAGATGTTTACTGCCAAATTTTAAGACCTGTTATGTTATATCAGAAAGTAACATGTATCCAGTTTTAGATGTGAATAACATCGGCTACTTCTCCCGCCCCTTTAGCGTAGATGGTAGCATGTCTGCCTCACGTTCAAGAGCTCCTGAGTTCGAACCTCGGTCTGGGCGAGTTATCTGGATGAGGTTTTTTCCGAGGTTTCCCCTTAGGTATTGCTACTTTGTGGGTTCGTGAAATTAAAAGTCCAGTTGCACAAACTCAAAATGTTCTTTATTTCCACCAATTACAGTTGTTACACCTGCCGATTGCATAGAATTACGTAGCACACACAATTACAATCCACCAGTTCGTCTGTCACAGCTCTACTCCACACTCACTATTGCGTACAACTCTCTCTAAAGCTGACTAAAAACTCCTCTGATACACTTACGCAGTCTTAAAGACCGTTCGCTAGCACCTCGCTCTTCACGGCTGTTCGCCAAGAACTGAACTGACTCGTCCACTGCATCCCCTCACCGCCGACCGAGCTACTGGTCGCCCAAAGATGCTTTGGGTAACCAGAACTAAACAGGGCCACTTTCCCCTGACTCCATACCCCCAAGCCCAAAAATGGGCTTGGTAAGTCCCATACCTGAACATTAGTTCCCTTCCCTCTAGCTAGTCAAGCGGACTGTGCTAAGATGCCTCACAGGCAGGCGGAAGAGCGCAGCCAGCACTGGGCGCACACCTCTCACGGGGCAATAGCGCTCATTTAAGGCTAAATATAACACTGCCCAAGACAATTGCCTGCGACACATGACAATTCTATTATACTGCCCAGATAAAGCCGCACTAAGCGGCTAGGTGCTGTGCAGCAAACACTCCGTCCAGGTAAACCTGAACGTCTCGTCTCTTCTGCTGGTGTGCTGGTCTGCTTATATACGCAGATCTCTGTGTCTGGAAGTTTCGCGGCTCAGTGAATCATCACGATTCTTCCAGACGTCAGGGGGAGGGGAAAGAGACGGTACGGTGCATAGTGACACTTTTTAAACCATCCCCTATGTTAGCGCTACAAAATAAATGGGTGGGCGTGAACGCCTCCTCTCCCCTACCCAGCTCCAGTTGGTCGTGCCTTCCGATAATTGGGTGACAATATCCTTACATACGAATGTAGGGTAGCTCTAACCTCCATAGACCCTGGACACATTTGAGCATAGTTTCATTCATCGTCAGATATGACCTAACGTTGGAGGACGTAAAATTACAAAAACAAAACAAAACAAAAAAGGCTACTTTAGCAGAAATATTGAACATTAGAAATTCTTAGAAACTAATTCTTCTGATCGTAATGGACGGATATACATCTACTGCTCGGTTAAAGAAATTAGCCAAATTTCATTTAATATAAGTATCTGATATTAATATGAATCTGTTTTTCCTGTCTAAATAACTCAACATCCTTGTGATTTCTTAATACATGAATTTCTGTATTAAAATAAATGACTGGATTCAATTCCGACCAAGACGGTGGTTTTTATGTGATCTTATAGGACAATCCAATCAGTAAATTTGCTAACACGCAAAAGAACTTGTTGCTGGATGAAATTGAGATAGATGATGATGATGATGATGATGATGATGATGATGATGATGATGAGTATTAGGGCGCAGAGGTTATCAGCGCCCTTTTTTAAAAAAAACTAGTCTTGGCAAAAGCCAGATATAAATTTCTCTAAAACAGTATAAATATGTACAAATAATACATGCACATAAAACACTATAAAAACAAGTGAATATAAATCTAAAATGACATAAATTCTCTTCGCTAAATCCTAATGTCTAGTCTAGAAAAGAATCTCAAAACCTTCTCCACTACTCTGTTATCGTCCGCTAGCATTTCTGCAAAGCTGGCCGGCAACTGCAGAGACGAAATTGACATAGACCGTCGTCGTTGACATGATTCTAGCAAGAGACAGTGACTTTAACAAACGAAATATGTATTTATTAATTGTTGTGTAGGTTTTCTTTGTAAACATTCAATAAAATACCTGAAACATTGCGACAAGCTGTTTACGATCACGCGAAAAAAAAGTTGCGCAGTCGGCAGGACTCGAACCTGCGCTCCCAGAGAGAATCTGATTTCTAGTCAGACGCTTTAACCACTCGGCCACGACTGCTATACAGTTACTGCAGCATTGTTATGTTTATATGACTTGGCATTTAGGGCAATTTAATTTTCTATCTATCTCTAATTATTTATATTTCAAATTCAAAACATAGCAATTTGGTTATCAATTTATCAGCTTTATTTTCATATACATGTCTCTCTCAACAGGCGTACGACCACGGGCTTTGTACCATCACCTCGAAAGTAATACCATACCAAAATATGGGGTTAAGAGGTAGGTATCCTGGTTCTTATTCATAGGGATGATGGGATAAAAGAAGAAAAAGCTTATAATGTACATAACTTCTGCAGGTGGAGTTGTGTTAAGCCCTTGTCGCTATTTTTGTTGTTAGAAATATTGTAAATTGTGGAACCATTTAATTGTTTTAATTTTTTATCTTATATTATGTAATGCATAAATATTATGAAATACATTTCGGTGATGCAGGCTAATGATCATTATAAGTCAATCAAGTAGCAAAAAGATTGTATAAATTTGAGGCTTACTCAAAAGTCAAGGCTGATACTTATGATCGTAATTTGTCTACAGTGATTCCATTTGTGAGCATGAGACTATAATAACCCCAGATAGTGACAGCAGAAGAAGACTACCAACGCAGCTGAGCCTGTTAAGGCAACGGAAGAAGACGACGCAGCCCCTGCTTCGCCCCCAACACCACAGCCGGGCTCGCCGCAATCGTTCGCAGTTCCCGAGAGATCACCGCCGTCTCCAACGCCGGCCACCAGTACTGCGGAAGCAGAAGCTGTACCGCAGCCCAAAAAAGACTCCCCGCCAAATGCACCCGAGCCGCCACACTGCCTACATACAATGCAGTCATTCGGAGAGTGCACAGGCATCTCACTGTTGCGTTTATTCTGCACGTAGCCCGACACCGTTGGCCTTCTCTGAGAAGGACCATGCGCATTAAGACCTCCAGGGGACCCTCATCTCTAGTTCGCCAAGAGTTCACCGAAGAGAGCGACTACCAGGCTGCGCTGAAAGGCGGACTCCCAGCCTTCGGGCAGGTGCTCCCGACTGAGGCCAACCTGGGTAGCCGTCCCGTCCCCTGCCACCGCTGCTGCCAGTATGGGCACACCACTGACTCCTGCGCCAACAACTCACGCTGCCACTACTGTGGCGCCTCGTGCCTCACCGCATCCTGCACCGGAGATGATCTGACAAGTCGCCCGCTCTACTGTGCCACCTGCGACAGGGCAGGGCTCTTCGCCGAACAAGCGACATGCCTGAGAAGCCCGAGGGGAAGTCGCACACAGCAACAGCCACACCAACCATACCTCACACATCAACACCCTCACCAACCACATCCTCCACACCAATACCCTCGCAGTCACACCCAAACCCGCCATACACAACAGCATCTCACCTACGCCAAAGCCCTCACACATCAACCAGACACACAGCTACTCCAACACATCAAAGCCTCACACGCCAGCACAGAGAAAGCCACGGAACTGATACAGACCCTCAGCACAACGCTTCAGGACATGCAGACAGCATTCATGGAGCTGACTGCGCGGATAGCAACATGGGAGGCAGCCCTACTTCGTATTTTGGACGAGGTGAGGGAGGCGGCCAAGGCTACACAGCGTGGTACCCGGGAGACCTCCGGCATTAAGACGCGCTTGACTACTGCAAGGCCAAGCTGGAGAAAATAGTGGGCTACATCAACGACACACGCCTCTTCACGCCAACTAAGCTCGAGGGAGCTCTCAGAGTGCATCAGAACTACATCACTGACAACATCAGAGACCTCGTAAGGGCAGTGGCACCCATGCAAGGGGCCCGTCCGCCCGGCAGAGACAACCGCACCCGAGGGACGTCACCAACTGATCTGCCACGCTGATACCCTCCGTTAGATGCAGGTCCTCACGTGACCTACATCGATCACCACGGAGCATTATAGGAAGAACGCCACCTTTTGAAAGGAAAGGTGGGCGTCACGGCCTTGTGGTCATGACGTATATCCCCCTCAACACTCTTTGCGCCGCAGTTACCAACACCATGTTGAATCTGGGTGCCACGAGCGGAACCAGCTAACTTCACCAGGGCTACTGCTCTAGTCAGTGAAAGGTTTTTGTAGTAGGTATTCCGCACCGGTGACCCTCATCGGAGCGACGACTCTTATGTCACCAGACCAATGGGTTGGTGTGGGTAAATCGATTTTTTCCTTCTACGTTTAAAAAAAAAACGCTCTCTTCCATGTGCGACAACAGAACGATCCAAGTGTCAGTCATACGACAGTTACTCGTACATAAGCTATTGAATGTGATTTGTAGTTATTTGCATCACCAGTATCTCAATCTCCGTAATAAAAACGGTCTGTCGCCTCATGGATGAACCGTAGGACTTCGGACGAGAAGACAAGTTCGACTTCTATAGCGGTGTGGCATGTATTCTGTTTTGTTTTGTTTGATTTGATTTGAAACAGCCGTATTTTAACTAGCGACTTATGGATAACCGAATTTTATATCGCACTACAGTCCACCGCTCTACCAATTTAGTCACTAGAGGCACTGAGAGTTTAATGCTACACCCACAATTAAGAATTGCTGCATTCTGATTTCTCTCCCACAGTAAGACAAACAAGCCATGAATGATACACAACAAATCTTAACTCCGCAATTTGATAAAACAAATTTCTCTTTTCTAGGTCTATTATACTAGTCAAACTTGAGTTACCGGAGTTTAACCCGGTTATTAATACAAAAGGCACAACAGGCGCTTCACACTGTGGATAAGTACACGGAATGAAGTGATAAATCGGGCACAGAAAGGTTCCAGGGCTATGTTTAGGACATCTCCTGGTGTTTTACCATTTATGAGAAATCAGGGAAACGTGAAACCAATACTCTTAAAGCAACAGCTCTATGATGTTCTGTTGTACATTGTAATGACACGATACGCTAATTGCTTGTCAGATGTCTCACTCACCCATTAAATACTAAGTTACCTTATTGGGTACACTAGTAATATACCAAGTAAGTGCAGTTAAAGTACAGAATACCCCGTATTTTTACTTATTTCGTTAAAAAATGTTTTTCCGATCCTATAAATGTCATCAATATTTGCTTCTCAGCAGATATCATATACACAAGGTCAGAAGAAACATTTGGTGTTCAATCTACAACACTAGTTCAACAATAAGTTCATGTTCAACACAAGAAATTTGAAACACTTTTGCTCCTCGAAACTGCGTTAAGTTTATTTTGTGATGATTGTAAATAAAAACATCAATATACCAGAAGTAAAACGCACCAGCAACATTTCTGAAATTTAGTATGCACTGTATATTATACGAATCTATGTGATAAAAACGTAGTGCCGAAACCCGGGATCGAACCAGGGACCTTTAGATCTTCAGTCTAACGCTCTCCCAACTGAGCTATTTCGGCAGTGACGTTCCTTCCTTTTCGAGGCGTTATCAGAGTGTGAGAAGCCATAGTTTGTTTCCTTACATAACATTTCCCGCTATTCTCCTCTACTATCCATACTCAGAATGTGTTCTAAGCGATTCCATTTAAAAGGATTTATATTGGATTATATTACATATTCATATATAAACAGCAACCACATCCCCAAATATCGCAATGATGAGATCATTACTTCATCAGGCTCAAGTATTACTTATTACAATACAATTATATAACGAACGGACTGTTTTATATGGTTATTTGTTGGATTTCTTCCATGGTTTTGTATTTAATGATTTTGAAATGAATCACAGGAGAAGGCAGTTCGTCTTTTCAGCTGATGGGTATGGTTTTACTCCGTCCCTTGGTTATGTTTCATGGCAGTATTTACATACGCTGTGACACTCTTGTACCATTTGCTGCTTACTTGCCATTTCACTTCAGTCAAAATTTCAGAATATGCACACACTCAGTACAGAATGGCGATAATTTAACGTCAATGATTTTCCTTCTTCTGCTGCTTACTTATTTATTGTTACTCAAATGTAATAAATTCCACTGCAAGTTCATGTTGATAAAACTGATCTTTATATCAATTGTATACCCAGTTCTTCTTCTTCTTCTTCTTCTTCTTCTTCTTCTTCTTCTTCTTCTTCTTCTTCTTCTTCTTCTTCTTCTTCTTCTTCTTCTTCTTCTTTCTTCTTCTTCTTCTTCTTCTTCTTCTTCTTCTTCTTCTTCTTCTTTCTTCTTCTTCTTCTTCTTCTTCTTCTTCTTCTTCTTCTTCTTCTTCTTCTTCTTCTTCTTCTTCTTCTTCTTCTTCTTCTTCTTCTTCTTCTTCTTCTTCTTCTTCTTCTTCTTCTTCTTCTTCTTCTTCTTCTTCTTCTTCTTCTTCTTCTTCTTCTTCTTCTTCTTCTTCTTCTTCTTCTTCTCTTCTTCTTCTTCTTCTTCTTCTTCTTCTTCTTCTTCTTCTTCTTCTTCTTCTTCTTCTTCTTCTTCTTCTTCTTCTTCTTCTTCTTCTTCTTCTTCTTCTTCTTCTTCTTCTTCTTCTTCTTCTTCTTCTTCTTCTTCTTCTTCTTCTTCTTCTTCTTCTTCTTCTTCTTCTTCTTCTTCTCTTCTTCTTCTTCTTCCTTCTTCTTCTTCTTCTTCTTCTTTCCTTCTTCTTTCTTCTTCTTCTTCTTCTTCTTCTTCTTCTTCTTCTTCTTCTTCTTCTTCTTCTTCTATATAGGAGTCGTTCATATAACTTTCTTAAGTTAAAGTATTATGAGTTAAAGAAACTTGTAATTGAGGGAGAAATGCTCACTTCTTAATATTCTTCAATTATAATACAATAGACGAACAAACACTGGAGAGATGACTCAAATGGTTCATGCCATGTGCAGGATAAATGCCTTGATAAAGGCGATTCGTCAAGTTCAAGAGACATTCGGGCTTTGTTGAACATTTTCAGGATTAGAATTGCATGCTAATTCACGGTACTTAAGCTGAGAAGTGGCAGATATAATGAATATGGCTAGCATGGATGGAGGAGGATTCAGGACGTTTATGAGCATCATTCCAAAATCGTACAAAATCACACGCTAGTTAAACGGACAATCGGTAAATTTCCTGAAAGGACAAAAAGAAAACAAGAAAAAAAAAAAAGTAAACCAACGAAACTGAAGGAAAATGCCGAAAACACATTTGTCATTCACATAAAATAATACACCATTATGTTAACGCAACTAAACAAATACTTTATTGTAAAACTTTTAACTGAAAACGTTATATAATTGAGATAAATGTGTAGTTTAATTTTTTGATATAATTTTGTGTCTTAGTCATGTTGGGCGAATATATTGAGAAGGTGAAAAGAAAGCATATGTATCGGCCTTATTGTCAAATTTTAACTGAAAACGTTATATAATTACGATAAATGTGTAGTTTAATTTTTTGATATAATTTTGTGTTGTAGTCATGTTGGGCGAATATATTGAGAAGGGAAAAAAAAAGTATATGCATCGGCCGGGAATCGAACCCGGGCCGCCCGCGTGGCAGGCGAGCATTCTACCACTGAACCACCGATGCTTCTGAGTTTGGTGACATCAATTTGTGCTTATAGCGGTTGCCATAGGCATATAGAAATTTTATTTCATTTTTTATTAATAAAGTAAATATCCATGTAGGACATTGCATTTCTTAATTGATATTTTCTAATTCTTCCAAGTTTCCTTTAGTACCTCCTGTAGATTTCTATGTAAGTAGGTGTTACAGCTTATTCAGGGAACTCCTTTATTTCTAGTTTAGAAAACGAAAATTATTGTACTATAACGGTAAGTTTGTCTTTAAAAAACGACATGAATATTCGATCCCTTAGTCTAAAGAGTTATCACTTGAAACATAAAACCGAACGAACAATTCATAAAACATACTCACAGATGGGAGTAATAGAAATGATAATACTGAGGTGTAATCATCATCCAGAATTTTCAGCAACAGAAATAAAACAAAGACAGACTGGTTATACTATATTCCAAAACTGAACACTAAATTTAATTCATAAGTATTATACCGATACATATCTATAGATAGTTACAATTAATACAACGTTCACAATTACGGATTACTGACCGTAAACAATGTTATTAAGAATTGAAAGGCTTCAAAATTATACTTCGACCCTATAAGTTGGAATTTTTACTTAGCGGTCTAAGGGCACATAACCTCACTTTAGCAAATGTTTATTGGAGTCTCGGGCACTAATTTAGCAAAACATAACAAAACATAATGATACAAAGTTGTTATCCACTCGCAAATTATAACACACATGAGCAGCTTTAAATATATGGAATATAAATATTTCATAAAAACAAGTGCATAGAATGCAAACTCAATAAATGTGTAGCTATAGGCTTGTGGAGCTATTAGATGTTTAGACACTAAAATAAAGGAGGCACAATTAAATATTTGTAAATCAGTAGATCGCCAATATTATTAAATGGGGCATAGACTTAGGTAGGTACAGAAAGTGATGCAGTTGTGTGCAAAACAAGGTTTGGCTCTACCTTTCCGGTGATAAAGGAGTTTAGAAATGTCGAAAATGAGGCTTCTGAGATCAGTGGCTAGTGGTGTCTGTAATTGAATACAAAAATAGTGAAGAAATAAGAGAACTTGGAACAAAAGGAGTACTACACTTACGGCATTTACCTGAAAAATCGGTCAGATAATCTAAACAAATGGATGAAAGCGATTACCTACCGTCCAAACCTAAGATGGAGTTTATTAGAATTATTTTAACGGGGGGAGGGGGGGGGGGAAGCCAGGGATTCAAATCGTATGGGTGATGAAAAATGGTGCTGGTGGTGTTAACGCGCAGTCATTAGGAACACAAGAATAGAGGGCAAGAACTTAGAAGCAACTCCCTTAGAGGTTATTGTCGTGTATGTGTTGTTACTATATTGTGTAGATTAGTCTCTCTTCCGACAGAGTTCAGTTGCATATCTTTAGACATTCTAATCACGGCTGTTGCAAAGAATGCAGTCAACATGAGCAAATAATGAAAATAATGGAACGACTAAAATTAAACACAAAATGGCGGAACTGTCATTTCTGTTTAAAGCTTCTAAAACGAACGCTCTTATTTATCAACGAATTGTGTAAGATTAATGGTTTATTTACTTATGTACTATTTACTGGACGTGTCACCACACCAGTGGGAATAAAAAAAAATATTCGACCGTGACAGGACTCGAACCTGCAATCTTCGGATCCGAAGTCCGACGCCTTATCCATTAGGCCACACGGTCATATGACTCAGCTACTCTTAGGGAGAGCTTGTAGTCCCAATTCGTTGCAATGAAAGCGTATGCAAATGGATGTGTGAGGTTGAACTGTGAATGGACAGCTGTATTTAGATTGTTTGAGCCTCTACAATTAGAGAGTGAGAGAGGGGGGAGGATTGAGTGGATGAGAGGGAGGGGAGACAAGAACGGGGGATGAGTAATTATGCTACTGATACTGCATATCGATTTATATAGTGCGATTCTATTTCTCTGTTTCATAGGAAGGCAGCAGACATGGTAAGCGATGTTTGCATCTGACGACTATATTCCAAGTCGAACGGCCATTTTGTGTTGATACAAGGAAGAGTTCCTTCACTAACAACCACATGAAAGATATTCCAAATTTGTGGAAAAAAAAAAGTCTGATGTCTTAATGCATTTTTCTATTTATATTCTAGAGTCTATTCTCGAAAGGCTTCCATCTTAAATTTCATTTTAATCGAGATATTTCGAGCTATATCTGATTTCTCTTGTAACTCTGAGAAATGCGTATAGATGCTAGGGTTGCCAACTTTCTTTCTTCAAAATAAGGGAGACTGGTTATTTAATTATTAATATATCCCTAAATTAGTTGCACATAAAATAAACAAAAACCAAGACTAATTATTATAAGGAACCCATGGATATTACTTAAAGTGTATTTATGTACCCTTTTGGCATCAGCTTGAAGTTTACGGTTATATTTTCCATACTCTACAAATTCTTGCCACAATACGATAATTTGTAACTCGTTTTTTATTAGGTTCACATTACAACGGTTCCTATCATCGCGCTTTGTTGTTCATCAATAAGGGGCGGATTTTGCCCTATTTGCCTATTTAATTACTTTGTTCAGAAACGTAGGCTTTTAAGTTATAAGCACGTTTCCTACAATTATTAGTCTAATTTCTTATTTTTATATTGCCTATAAATGCCTATTTCATACGTTTGTGTCTATTCTGCTTATTAGTGCCTAAAACTGACTTTTTAGCCAATTTCTTCTTCTGGTCATTTGTGACAACAGCTTTTGCATTTGTTGGTTTCAACGTGAAGTTTCGGAGAGGAGAAATTTCTTACTGCTGCACATTGGATATGCAAAAAAGGGGTTTATTAAGGAGACACATCTGTGCAAATTGGCCCAAAACTTACAATAATACCAAATTTAGTTTTTTTTTGTCTAAAAATTAATATAGACATACTTCAATAATATGTAGTTTTTTTTTTCTAGCGGCATTACAGAAAACGTCACATGACTGTTTAAATAACCCTAAACCTGTATCGTACCTGATATTACGTAATTTTAACCTCAGATTCCATATTTTCTACATTTTTCTACCTTCAAAAGGATGCAGTTTTCTATTAATCTGTATGAAATTCTAAACATACCTCTAAGGGCAACTGCATACTTAGTGTTCCCATTTAGATTTTTTGTGGTTTTGTTATATGCATTGAAAAGGATTATAATGCTTACTTCTTACTGAAAACGCGTAGAAAAAATAAAAATTGTTAAATAGGTATGATTATTTTTTCCCTTCGTTGATATGGCGAAGGCAAATATTTCACATAGGTACAGGTCATTAATAAGTTAAAATGGGTGCAGAAATGTATATTACAAGCATTAATATTTAAAATTACAATATGTGGGGATTTTGAAAATCTCCTGTAATTTAGGCATAAACTGTTAATTCCTCAAAAAACTATTGTAACTAAAAAGCTAAAACTTGGTATTATTCCATTCTTGATCGATCACAAAAATAAATGGTATAAATTTCAAATAAATCTAACAAAAGCTTCGGATATTTCAATGTTCAACCTTAAGCTCCTCCCCCACAAAACCCATGTTTTTGTTTTTTGACTTAGTTAATTACTTCACACCTTCTGCACATTATGCGTCTTACTTAGTGAAGTGGATTTATTTGCACTTTAATTATACGAAAATATCTGTTATTTTAACTTGCTGTGGGGCTACTTATGAAATTTGGAATAAACATAGAACTATTTCGCCTAAGAAACCGCAAAATAGTATGTATTTAGCGAATTTGTTGTAACATATGTTGCGATGATTGTCATTTTGGTCTAGTGCATTTCTAGTGCATTTTAGTAGCCATTTTACTAAACTTGTGTATTTCTACGTGTTTACTTAGCAAATTTTTAGTCATTTAAGTGTCTATTTTGCCCACCTTTTAGTGCCTTTTTGTCTGTCTATTTCACACATTTTTAGTGCCTATAAATCCGCTCCCTATTCATCAATAACAGGAGGAGCTTCGTGTTTATCTCCATGCATAATCCTCTGCTTAATGAATTTTCTATAACAAATAAATGCAAGCTAATGTCTCCAACTCAAGTTGATTTCAAATTTTAACCGATGCACAAGTGGAAATCAGCGATGGGAAATGACATCATAGATAACGTCCCATTTCGTTTGTCATGCTATTGATATTGATATCACGGATTCGTTCACTATTACTATTAATACAAAGCACTGGTACACAAAATAACCGTAAGTATTGTTTTCAAGAAACGCTCGGCAGGTTTAAGTGCCAGTCTAGTGTCATTTTCTGAATACCGTAGATTCGATCTCTCGCATTAAATGAAAACGGGAGATAGCTTAAAAAATTCGCAAAATAAGAGAGTTGCCGTGAATTGCGGGAGATTTGGCAACCCTAATTAATCTATGTTGCCATTTTGACCTGGGCCAAGTGTTATTCTTTGCGTTTTCAGTCCTATAAACCCTTTGTCATAACTTAAATGATTGGAATCATTCTTTCATCCCTACTGTATACAAAATAAGGGAGAAGGTTATTGGCATTTAAGTGCACAGCAGCTGGCAGGAGCAAGTGCAATGCGATAAAAGAAAATATGACTTGTTTCATTTTGGAGGTGTTAGGTGTGTTGGAAGTACATACATAGAAGAGGGTTAACAGTTTAAAAGCACATCACTCTTTGTTTATTTCAAATTATGTCTGGAGGTGTAGGTTCGAGTCATAACAGCAAATTAGCTCTGTAACACTGTTATTAACGCGGATATTTATGCAATTCTTATATGCTAATAATGTAATCTTTCGTGGTACCAATATCTTTTGCTCAATGAAGTAAAACTCCAATGAATTTCACGCAGCAAAGAAGGAAAGCGGATTACTATCCTATACATAACAGGAAATAAGGGCATTTTGCACAGAAGCACAGATATACGCTGTGAAAATTATGCTTTGTGCATTTTCACCTTTTATGCATTACTTTTAAAAATGTATTTACATTTATACGACGTGTATATTTATTGGTATCAAATATTTTGGGCACGTCCTGTCAAGATCCTACTGTCATTTTTACTTACAATTTCAAGTGTAGTATATTTATAATGTATGGTTAAATTTAAAGCCAAATGATATTATTTGGAGAGTGTTTACATTTTAAGATATTTTACACGTTGCTACTCGGGAGCTTTCTAACCGCACTACCCTAAGCAATTTTGATACTTGATAATTTTTTCCCCGTTCCTCACCAATACTAGTGCTAGGAGTCGCTCGGGTTCCCTCAGAGCTAGGGAGCCGAAGCATTTGACCTGAGATACCAGGGTTGAGGGGTCGGCCCAACGTCTTTGATGGTGAAGAGATGAATCATGGAGTAATTGGTGGAATGGTGGTGGGGGGAAATCGGAAGACCAGCAGGAAACCCACCCCAGCGCAATGTTGTCCTCCACAAATCCCACTTTGCGGTCGCCTGAGATCGAACCCGGTCCGCCTAGATGAGAGCCAAGCGGTCTAACTACTCAGCCATGGCGTGGCCACTTGATAATACATACCAAAATATAATGTTGTAGATTGAATGGCTGAAATAATCACTTCTACCAGTTATTTGAGTTTTGGTTTCCTTTGATAATTATAATTTGTGAAAATATGTGACAACGTGATTGTTTACCCCCTTCCCAAAAAATGTATGAAGAATTTAGAAAGAATTAATGAAATTGTGAAATACTCTTAAATAAAGATATACTATGATATCTACAAGAACCAATAAGAAGCTTTTACAGTGATCATAAACGTACTTTAGAAATAAATCGGTGAAACATTTTCCTTAAAAGTAGTCATCGGTATATTATCGAACATTTGCGAATGAAATTTGAATAAATCAACCGATTAATCAATCTTATGAGTCTTCTTTTGAGGATCATAGAGCGCTAATGAAGTGTTCACAGCTTTCAATAATTCTTGCCACTTATTATTTCATTCCATGGTTTCCCTTCATTAGCATTTCATTCGATGACTCTTTCAAGTGTTTCTTGATCTTCCTCTTCTTCAGCTACCCTGCAGATTCCATTATCTCTACTGCTTTATCTTCTTTTCTTAGTGTGTGTGCAAATCAACTTTATTTTTTATTGGTTGTTTTCTGTACTACTATATTTGAAATTTTATCTGGTCATCTTATTTTCATGATTTCTCTTAAAAATCTATTGACAATGTTTTGTAATTTTCTTGAATGAATTTGCTTATTTTTCATGTTGCACAGTCATGTAAAACTGATTTCACATTACTAAAGAAAATGTTAATATAAGTACCTACATCTCGATATAGGTTAGATTTCCAAATTGGATATAATAGGAGCAAATGCACCATGCACTTTATTTACTCTCTTCTTAACTTTTTCGAAGGCTCTGCCATCCTTATCAATTATAAACCCTGGATATTTAAATTCCCCTGCCGTTTAGATAGTTGCATTATCTATTGTGATCTTGTTTTTCTTACTAATTGGTCGCTTTTCTTTATATTAATTTTCATTTGAGCCTTCCTTATTAACTCTAATTTAGCAATCACTTTGCTTTCTTTATCATCAAAGTTATGGGAGAGTAGGCAACATAACCTGCAAAGTGTAAGTGATTTGAGTTTCCATATTTCTACCAGCATTGATTACAGAGAGAGTATATATAGGAAACATTCTTTGGCGTTTTCCTGGTTTAAAACATGTAAACTACGAGGTGCATAGTCTAAGAATCGCTGTTTCTAAAAGTGTGACACTATACTTACGGAGCAGTGTCAATTATTACGTTTCTCAAATCCCTGAAACGTTCAGCCATTTTGGTGTTGTCTGCCTTTTATCTGCGAAGGTGGTCTAACCAAGCATCACAAAAACGTATAAAACAATCCATTCATTAAATAATTGTATTGTAGAAATTCATACTTGAGCTTGATGAATTACTGATCTCATCAATGCGTTTTTTGGGGATGTGGTTGCTGTTTATATATGAATATTCAATATAAACCAATATAAACCTTTCTGAATGGAATTGCTTGGAACACACACAGAGCATGGATGGTAGAAAACAAACTATGGCTTCTCACAATGTGATAAAGTCCAACAGAGTTGTTTACTTACTAAGAGGGTACACATGTCGTTGCCGAAATAGCTCAGTTGGGAGAGCGTTAGACTGAAGATCTAAAGGTCCCTGGTTCGATCCCGGGTTTCGGCACTACGTTTTTATCACATAGATTCCTATAATATAACATGTATACTAGATTTCAAAGATGTTGCTAGTGCGTTTTATTTCTAGTAGATTGATATTTTTATTTACAATCATTCTCAAAATAAAATTAACGCACTTTCGAGGAGCAAAGCTGTTAAAAATTTCTTGTGTAAACGTGAACTTTGTGTTTTTGTCTCACTGTATATACCATTCAATTATAATCTAATAGCGAAACTTAAACGAGGGAGAGAGATAGATGGCTTGAGGTTAACTGTGTTCTGCAGCGAGAGTACCACTGTTTACAATACGAGAGTGGGGGGCTTGTAACACCCCACAAGAGACGCTCCTGCAAAGATATTTTTAGAGGATTGAAGATATTAACCCTTCCTTGCATGTATATATTCTGAACCTAAAGTTGTTTTGTATGTAATCGGGCCTCATTTATAACAAATAATGGAATTCATAGAATAAACAATAGTCAGTATTGTCACATCCATTATCCCTGTGCTAAACTTTCTTACTTCCACAAAGGTGTGCATTAAGAAAGCATCGAAATATTTGGCGCTCTTCCTAATGACCTAAATGTGAAAATTTAGTTCACTACTTTTATACCAATGATTATCCTGTTAAAATGACTTCTTTTTATTGGCATCGGTGGTTCAGTGGTAGAATGTTCGCATGCCACGCGGGTTGTCCGGATTCGATTCCCGGCCGATGCAGTTAGCCTTTTATTCGTTGTTTAATTTGAACCGACGTTATAATGTCATTTCATTCAGATCAGGCTAAATCAGATACATCCTGAGCTAGACCCTAGCCCCTTCGCTAATAGGGCAGACTTTCTATTCTTTGACTTCTTATTCTATGTAGCATACCTGCTACATGTTTTCCCCTTTTAATACTTTTTTATTTTTATTTACTTATCTATAATACACTAGTTTTTCCTAGTTACCAAATTTTTGTCTATCCCTGTTAATTATCCCCTCTTGTTTCACTTTATTATTACTATCGTATCAAAGCATGTTGAACACACATACGAACAGTTTTGTAAAGAGGTATTAGATTTGAATAAGTCAAGCCAAATGGAGTAGCTAGGGTGGAACTGGAGAGATCCTGCAGAAGTGGAGTAATTGTAGAAAGATGACCAAAATATTAGTACAATTGTATAAAATTGGACAATGGTATGTTAAAGATCTGTTTAGAACAACAGAAGAATTCAATATGTAGGAATAGCTGGTGGTCGGAGTTAGGAGTTATGTAGAATTGGAATGGGGTGTATCGGGCAGGAGGGAGAAAGAAATGTAAAAGGTTTTTGGATAATGATTAAGAACAGGGTAGAGGACATTGGCAGATAAAGAAAATCACTAAATGTGTACCTGAAAAATGAAGAGAGAATGGGTAAGGGAAACATATATTGAGCTATGTGATAGATATGAGATCGGGTGGAGAGTTCAGCTTGGTTAAGGACAGAAGCCATATTGCGAATTCACCAAAGGAGTGCATTTTATGCAGAAATAAAATAAGCATGGAACATTACCTAGTGAATACAAAGAAATAGAAAACTAAAAGAAATTAATATGGTCCAAGAACTGGGATAATAAAGGGGCTTACGTAGTAACTATAAAAATGCTTACGTTGAAAGGAGAAAAAAGAGTAAGGGAGGTGGGGAAGTATGAGAGAAAATGAAGAAGAAACGTATGAGAAGGGTAGGAGGTGAAGAGGCAGAAAAACGGAGGACCCAGCGAAATATTAGGTAATTCTTGCATAAGGTTTAGAGTAAATACCACATTTAGTCCGTAAATATAAGCAGCTTGCAAATTTCTACTTAGAATAGACTGCACATTTGTGATTGGGTTTGCAAAAAAGTATTATATGTTTAATTAGAAATAAAGTAAACTAACTAAACTACTGTCGTATCGCTGGATCCGGATTTTCTTAACCTTACTTTTCGATATTTCTCATTCGGACATTTCCCCTCTGCTGGTGTCCCCTATCTCAGACCTAGCAGGAAATGTAAATGCCAACCCATCGTGTAACCCCACTTCATCGTGTATCCTTACAATGGCCCACAAACGAGTTTTCAGTGACTACATCCTTTCTAACACATTGTAAACGTAGCAGTCGTGGCCGAGTGGTTAAGGCGTCTGACTAGAAATCAGATTCCCTCTGGGAGCGTAGGTTCGAGTCCTACCGACTGCGTAATGTTTTTCTCCCTCTTTTAGCACATGAGAAACACAAGGGAAAAAGGGAATGATGGGAAAAAAGTAGTGATACATAAGAAATAATTTACCTACCGACAAAGAAAATTCATGATCCAAGTAGGCAGCGCGAGGAATTCTATCTATGACCTTTCCAAACGTGGACCTCACGCTATCGCGGCGCCATTTAGCTTGGTCTCGTGTACTGTAAAATAGTATCATCAGTTCTGTACTTAGTGAGCTATTTCCCGTGCAGCTTTAATATTCTTTGTCCCGTACAAACAACTTAATAATATCAAAATAATAATTGTTTCAATTACACTGCTGCAGCTTCTATAATAATCTTAATTGCGAAGTTTACTACAAGATCTAATGGCTGAAGTAATCAGTATTTGTGTACTCTTATATCTAGGGCCCGGATTTTTAGGTTTTAACTTTTTTTTGTTGTAATTTACGTCGTACAACGTTGTCATATCGGACGATGAGATGGAATAGGTGAAATGATGCTCAAATGAGCCCAGGGTGTACCGTTACTAGACATTAGTCTTTTAGGATAAGGAAAACCCCCGGAAAAAACCTTATCCAGGTAACTCACCCTGACCGAGATTCGAACTCGGGACCTCTTGTACGTGAGGCAGACATGTTACCATCTACGCTACAGAGGCGGGCAGGTTTTAATCTTATTTCACCTAAATAACCTTAATGAGTTTTTACACCTAAAATAATCTAAATAAATGCTTTACCTTTTTTAAACGAAGAATGTAATTTTCCGATTTTCAAAGTAAATTTGGAAGGTTATATTCGAGAGTAAATTAATAAAACGAGTGAAATGCACCCTTAAACAACATTCATATCACTAAGGAAAAGATGTACCGATAAATCAGTCCGACCAATCTTCGAATTCTACTCGTCCGGAATATCTGACACAATCACAATACAACACAACGGAAACAGGTGACGTGCTTCTCTGGTGTAGATCTTTGCAGCTATGACTATATGCATTTTAGTACTCCATCTAATACAATTTATTGTTTTGTTTCACAAGAGCATAAATTTTCATCTTACCTACAGTATCAATCGAAGTAAATACCTACATGCAGAAATAATTTTACTACATATATATGACGTTACAAAAGGAAAAGGTCGTGTCGTTACCACTGAAACTCTCGTTAAAGGTAGCACACATGGCATCTGATGACACTTTAATGCAGCTATTAGAAGCTCAGGAGGAGCATAATCTGCTCAACGCATGTTCTTGCAGAAGTTATTCAACGACATACTAGTTTTGAAGACATGAAAATCATTAACTCGGTATTGCAGAGTTACCCTAGAACCTGCTGCACTGGCATCAATGGTAAGGGATTAGGATTATTATTTAACTACGGAGGAGATACGGTACTTAGGTCACCATGCTGGGCTCATTGTGCCTAAGCCCAGGGCTGTATTTCTAACAAAAAAGTGGGGGGGGGGGGTGCAGCACACCTAGATTCGCCTTCCTGATTTGGTTGTCCTCAGCATGCGTACAAATTTTTATCCATTCTTTTATGTAATCCTCCAGGTTCCACATATTTACTGGAGATCCTTGAATAGTCATAAACATTATTTGAATGCATATGTTTTGTATTTTTGCAGTATTTTGAATGTTAAATTAAGAAAGGTAATGGATTGAAAGGTATAAATAATATTATTAGTAAGCGGACTGCGTCCCCCTCCGAAAAATAATGGGGGACGGCGTACATCCGCGTTCCTCCTCCACTACGGCCCTGCCTATGCCCCCAAGCCGGGCATCCATGGGAGGAAGGATGAAGCGAGAGGAGACCGTAGGCAATGAATGGTATAGCTCCAACAACATAATGTCCTGTTCAAAAAATGTTTTCCTCATACAAGGATGTGTTGCTTGTAAATAGGATATTGTTTACCCTAGAAAATTTGGATATTTATATACCTATCTACTGCAATAACAAAAATTAACTTAGAAAGCAAACAGTAAACTATTTTGTACGTTCTTTGATGAACATCTTTGATAATGTATACTTTTGTGAAATAAATTCGTGAATAAATCTTACAAATAAGTAACAGAAAAGGAAAATTATAAGTACATGCACTGATAAACAAACAAAACATTTATTAAACCTATTTTAATCAAGAAAAAACTAAAAAAACTATTTTAAATATACAATAAATATAAAATGAAGGAATATTCTACCTAAAAATCTGAGCTACTGATGTGTGTAGAAAGGAAAGTTAATAAAAACGCAGTCGGTAGGATTCGAACCTACGCTCCCAGAGGGAATCTGATTTCGAGTCAGACGCCTTAACCACTCGGCCACGACTGCTACCTTCGCTGACCACCGGATTAGAGGTTAATATTCAGCCTTCTAAGGATAGTAAAGCTGGAGAATGTATCCATCTCTAAGATGTCCATTGAAGATCATACACACTTTTATCAAACAAACACAAATACCCATTATTCGTTAATGGAATATTTGCAAGATATCTTAAGTAATGCAGTATGAAATGTTGTATCTGGACTTGGCATAATAAAACTGCATATAAAAGTTAGAATAATATCAATGAATAGGAATCCATTGAAAGTATACCTACATATCACAAATCGCTACAAGATCTTAGACCTCTTTGATATTTATCATCATTATTAATATTATTATTTATTATTATTATTAGTTTGCAGTAACGAAGCTCGTGTCGAATTCAGAGACAACGTCCTCCAACGTTAAGCCATATCGGACGATGAATAAAATGGGTGAAATGACGCTCAAATGGTCCAGGGTCCATATAGCTTAGAGTTGCCACACATTCATCTTTCAGAGTAAAGGAAAACCCGCAAAAGTCTTCTTCAGATAACTCAGCCTGACTGAAAGGTTACAAATGGTTGAACACTCGAATTAATACAAGTGTATTGTACCTACCACCATAAATTCAAAATTTAAACTCGATCAACATTTACAGGCAAACGTTTGCTATTTTGGTGTCACTTTTGCTTCGTTTTAATGCAATTCTTTTGTCAACTGAGCTAGGCTATTATAATTTCTTTATTGTTCCATTTTTATACTCTGCACTTGAGAAAAATTGGCGAGGATCAGAACTCTCGCATGGTAGATGCTTTAACTCTTCTTGTGTATATTTATACTTCGTAGTTAAGCATATAAGCATCGGTGGTTCAGTGGTAGAATGCTCGCCTGCCACTCGGGCGGCCCGGGTCCGATTCCCGGCCGATGGAATGAGTTTTTATACACTGAGAACAAAAATAAGTCAATGGTAATATCTTTATTTGTTTTATACAGTACATACTCACTGAAAATTTAGTAGAACATCTCATTTCCGTGAAGAACTGGCATGTTAAAAAGAAGAGAAGCCCCCATTTTACGAGAATAGCTAACTTTCTAACAGACTATCACCAACTGGTTTGGAACTGTCTTAGGCACGGCAAACAGGTAGCTAAATTGTTATTTTTCACTAATAGCCTTCCAATTACAAAAAACTAGTGGGTTATAGACAGGCATTCCAGAATAAGAGCCAAGTTTTACAACAACAAAAAGTCTTTGATCTCTGTTATTTGCCCAATTGGTGCTCCAACGTTTAAGTGATTCTCCGGCAATACTTATTACTTATTTACTTTGTGCAAGGAGTAAGAAAGAATTAGAAAGTTACACATAGTTCTTTTTATATTCCTATAAAGTGCGCAAATTGTTATATTTCTGTTGCATTTAGGCAGCGTAATAATGTTCAAAGTTTGCACTCCGTACTACAGAGCAATAATTCAAATACCGTACCATTTCGTTCCTCCTCTACTCAATGCCGGCCATCTAAACATAATACCTTATGACAAATGTTAACAGCAGACAGAGTTTGGTCTGCTGAATCATAATAAAAATATTTCTACATTCCAAATCTGATACTCCACATTCCAGTGTTTCCGTCTATTTTCCCAACAATCTACACGAACTATAGTGACACCGGAACACTATAATTAATATCTGAAATGCCCCATTCTATTATAAGGCTAAACCATTAACTTGTAGCAAGGTTAGTGAAGTTATTTTCCTTCTGAGAGTCACGAAATATGCAACAAAGTTTCACCTTTCACTAATATATAAAGAACAAAATACAGGGTGTATATAAATGGATATCGGGGTTGTAACCTTTTATAATATTCATTACATTCAACTTATAGTTATAAATGATACGTCAAATCAAAAAGCAACTGTTTTTTTTTTTTTTTTTTTTTTTTTTTTCACCAATGCGCATAGGCGTGCAATGTTTCTGCCGCAATCCGCTAGACAGCGGTAGTATCAAAGATGGCGACTAGTAAACAGAAAGCGTTCTGTTTTTTACAGTTTGCAAAGACCGAATCTGTAGTTACTGTGCAACATGGGTTCCGCATTAAGTTCGGTTGTGATCCTCCTAGTGATGATAACATTAGTAGACGGTATCATCAGTTTGAAGATACCGGCTGCCTTTGTAAAGGGAAGTGCACGGACATTCCAGGCATCCCTATTCCATCCTTCTCTTCAGCTTCGACCACCAACTATCCTTACATTTGGAGTTCTTCTGTTGTTCTAACGGATCTTTAGCCCGCTTGTCCCCCCTTCTGGGTGACATACAAGCCATCCCTCCTCACCAGTTTGGCTTTCGTCCTGGGCATTCTACGTCACAGCAGTTGCTGCGCGTGGTGGAGGCTGCAGCCCTGGGTTTCCAGGACAAGGCATTCACCTCGGCGGTTTCTCTGGACGTGGAAAAGGCTTTCTCTACGACCTGGCACGCGGGTCTTCTGTACAAATTCATTCAACTGGAGCTACCCACTCAAGTCATACACTTTCTTCATTCTTTCCTAATCATAGATTCTTCACTGTCACAGTGGCGGGGAAAACATCTACACGAAGGTCTATCCGCGGCGGAGTCCCCGAAGGTTCTGTGTTATCCCCGACGCTGTACAGCGTCTATGTGGCTGACATTCCCACTGAACAGCACGTCAACATAGCACAATATGCTGACGACGTGCTGCTATTCTCAACAAATAGACATCCACGCAGAACCTTCAACCCCATCCAACGTTACCTAATCCTCCTCCAGGATTGGTGCAGGCGTTGGCGATTGTCCATTAATACGGAGAAAAGCCAAGCGATATTGTTCACCAAGCGCCGCTTTCCCGCCAATTTCCCCCAATTCACCTACTTCGGGCAAGGGATCAGGTGGGAGAATTCAATCAAGTACTTAGGAGTCAAGCTGGACAAGGGCCTAACTTTTCGGGAACACATCCAGGAGCAAGCTCATCGGTCGTGTGGTGCCGTGGCATCACTATACCCTGTGCTTCGGTCTGAGATGTCTGTTCCCCTAAAGTTGCGCCTCTTTATGGCTCTGGTCCTCCCTATCATGCTCTATGCGTGCGAAGTCTGGGGTATGGCCGCAGGCTCACATCTAGTTCTGCTCCAACGTGCACAGAATAAATGTCTTCGGATTATTTATTCTGTTTGCACAAGGTTCCCCGTGAGTTTAATTCACGAGGCTTCATCCCTCCGATATGTGGAGGATGAAATTAGGCGCCGGGCGACAAAATTCTTCTAGGGTTTGCCCCAACACCAAAGCGCCCTCGTCAGATCCCTTGGGGGTTATGTACCTCGTGAACGTCGCTTAAAGCGATACCGGTTACCCCGCATGTCTTGCGGTCACTACCGGTAACCACATGATCTCCATTCCAGCCTAAATTAAATTTCAGCCAATACAAAATTTTTATTCTGGAATATTCAAAATTATACACACCTTCTTCCTAGTTTATTAACTAACCCACCAGCGGTGCACGCTGTCCGTAGCACCCGGTTCATCATCCCCTGAGGAGCAACAAGCTACCTCCCTACACTAACCCCACTTAAAATACACCCGTCATTCTGCAACATCCACATCCCGCCACTACGTGGTTAAGCTCTTCCCAGAGGAGGTACACGATTTGACCACCCTTCGGGCTTTTCCAAACAGCCTGCCAGCATGGAGTTGAGTTGAGTTTAACGGATCTTTAATATACTATCACCGTTATTTTTTATCAGCTATATTAATATTTTAATCATCTTTCTATACTTAGCCCGCTTCTGCAGGGTCTTCCCAGTTTCACCCTAGCTAACTCATTTGGCTTGACTTATTCAAACGTAATACCTCTTTACAAAATTGGTCTAATGTGGTTCAACATGCCTTGATACGCCAGTAATAATAAGTTGAAACAAGAGGGAATAATAAACAGGGTTAGACAAAAAATTGGTAAATAACAAAAACTGGTGTATGACAGACAAGTAAAGCAAAATAAAGTATTGTTTTAAAACAGATATACACCAGATTTGTAAAGGAAGAGAATAGCTACCCTATTAGCATAAGGTCTGGATCTAACTCAGGGGTAGCGCAAGTTGTATCTGACCTATCCTGATCAGAATGAAACAACAACATTATAACCTTGGTGCAAGTTTAACAACAAATAAAAAAAACAAGTGCATCGGCCGGGAATCGAACCCGGGCCGCCCGCGTGGCAGGCGAGCATTCTACCACTGAACCACCGATGCTGATGAGATTTGTTTCAATAGGGTGATCATCATTGGTATAATTAACTTTAAAGAAAAAAATGTTTCCTTAGAGAAATATGTTACTAACTCGATTGCAATTGTGATCATTACTTATCTGCCGGCTAAGGAACACAGATAATATCGATATTTTAGTTAACAGTTAAGCCAATTTAAGATCAGTTTTCTGTACAAATTCCTACAGAAAAGATGAAAATTGGTAGCGTTTTCCAAATAAACATCTTAATTGTTAATTTCTTGACCCTATGGTGTGATTTTGTATGATTTAACGTGGCAAATTTGTGTTTAAATATTGTAATCGGTTTTCAGGAAAAATATGAGTTAAGTTAAAGTAGGTTAGGTTAATTTAGCAACAAACAATTATTATACTTGCCTGCATATATACATTATGGTTTTGTAAGTAGTACAGGATAATATAGAATAGCACTGAGGGGATCAGGCACAGCGATCAGTCTTGATCTATTGTAACAATGACCCCAACAGAGGCATCTCCAGGAGCAGGAATTAAATGAGAGGAGACAGAGGGTGTCAGTCCAAAGAAGACACGACACTGCAGAGGGCGGGTCTATACTTCTAACCAGTTGGAAACTCCCCGGCGGGCCATACAACCGGCATCCCAGCCACTGTGGTCACAAAATATCCAACCAGGCCGGGCCGGAGACCGTCCTATCGGAGGAGGAAGTGTTTACCAGGAGCATGTCATCCTACCATGCAGCGCCGAGACTCTCGCCGACACGTTCTACCCTGGAAGAGACCACCAGATGATAAATAATGTGAAATAGAGGGACAGGAAATGCAGAGCATGTAATTAACCTACCCTGGAGACCTGAGAGAACCCATGGGTCAGGTAGGGTGATCAGAGGAATCAAACCCAGACCTCCCGAATGCCAGCCATAGTAGTAACCGCCTAAGCCGTCGTGCTCTGTTTTGTGTAAATAGTGATTAAACAATTAGTAATATTTAGCTTCTGCCATAAGTTTAGTTCATATTAAGTATAAGTTAGGATCATTGGGACGAGCATAAAAATATTTATTGGGTCAGAGGTGCGCAAAACCAGATTCGAGAGTTATTTTGGACTCTTTGACTCCGTTCACTCTGGCTGCCTGTACATACAGTGTGCATATAAATGAATATCGGGGTTTTAACTCTTTAAAATATTTATTACATCCAACTTACAGTTATAAATGATATCGCAAATGAAAAAGCAACTCAGTTTTACCAAGAACCTTACAAATGTTCCATGTGACTACCCTTTGTCACACGACACACATCAAGTCTATAGCCGAGTTCTTCCGAAACGTTGATAAGTGTGTATTCAGTAATTGTGGTAACAGCTGCTTCAATCCGGTTTCTTAATTCAGGGAGGTCAGCTGGTAGCGGAAGCCCGTACACATGATCCTTGATAAAGCCCCAAATGTAAAAATCGCATGGCTTTAGGTCAGGAGAACGTGCAGGCCATACATAGCAAGCCCTGTCATTGGGGCCCTTGCAGCCTATCCAGCGCTTGGGTACAGTGACGTTAGACCAATCACGTACTTCGTTATGCCAGTGAGGTGGTGCACCATCTTGCTGGAAAATGAAGTTCTCTGACAGATTTTCTTCCAACTGAGGGAAGAGCCACTGCTCTAGTGTATCAAGGTAAGAAGTGCCAGTTACAGTAGGTTCACCAAAAAAGAAAGGCGCATAAACTTTTCAATGGGGTACGGCACAAAAAACATTCACTTTAGGGGAATATCGTTGCATTTGTACCATCTCGTGAGGAATTTCTGACCCCCAGATGCGCACACTATGAGTGTTAACATATCCACTAAGGTGAAAGGTCGATTCATCACTGAAGACAACACGATCCATAAAGTCGTCATCGTCATGAAACAACATGTCGTTTGCGAAGTTGGCACTTAATCCGTGGTCTGTCAGCTTTAGAGCCTGTAATAACTGCAAACGGTAAGGACGTAGCCGTAAGCGTTTTCTTGCAGCTTTCCAAACAGTCGACACAGGAGTGCACGACTAGCCTTCCTGAATGATTTCTTTGGGCAACGAGTAAACGACCCCTTCACTCACTCAACAGTCTCTTCACTTAGTCTTGGTCGTCCAGTGCACTTCGCTTTACAAAGGCAGCCGGTATCTTCTCACTGCAAAGTGAGATTCGTGGCGGACAACACGGTGCTAGGGCGGGTTTTCTCCGGGATCTCCGGTTTCCCCCGCCATCTCATTCCACCGGTGTTCCATCTTCATCTCATGTATAATCAGTGTCATCGCCTGCGGTGCGGTATGTAGTAAAAGCGGGCGTTAAACACTACACATTTCATTTATATATGAGAGAGAAGGTTTAGCTTGTTTAAGGACAGAAGTCATATTGAGAGGGGTTCACCAAAGCAGTGCATTTCATACGGAAATAAAATAAGCATGAAGAATTGCCTAGTGGAATGTAGAGAAATAACGAACTGGGGGAAATTAATATGGGATAAGAACTGGAATAACTATGGGGCTTTGTAGTAACTATAAAAATGTTTACGTGAAAGGAGAGAAAAGAATAACGGGGGTGGAGAAGTATGCAAACAAAATAAACAAGAAATGGACGAGAAAGGCAAGGAGGTTAAGAAGCAGAGAAATGGAGAATACCACTGAATATTAAGGTCAATGTTGCATAAGGGGTACACGACCAGGGAGCCAATAAATATGTTAATAATTCAAACCCAGGTCTACAATAAAAGGTATCAAATCCAATTAAATACACACTCGTTAATATATCAGAACATAATTCTCGTTTATTTCAATCTTAGTGCAGTCTCCAATGGTTACATAACTACATCAACAAATGGCAAACCTATTAAAGGAATGGTGATTATAGCTAACATTAAATATCAACTTTCCCAACATTAGCCCGTAAAATAAGCAGCTAGCAAATTTGTACCTCAAATAGAATCGAAAATTTGTGATTAGAATTGTAACAAAGTATTGTATGTTTAAGTACAAATTAACTAAAGTAACTGAACTACTGCGGTATCACTGAAACTGGATTTTCTTAACCTCACTTTTCGATATTTCTTATTCGCACATTTCCCCTCTTCTGGTGTCCCCTTTCTCAGAAAATGCAAACGCTATCCCACCTTACTACTTCATCATGGATTCATCCAATAGCGTAAACGAGTTTTCAGTGAATACACCCTTTCTAACATCACTTACAGCAGGCAGCAGTCGTGGCCGAGTGGTTAAGGCGTCTGACTAGAAATCAGATTCGCTCTGGGAGCGTAGGTTCGAGTCCTACCGACTGCGCAAAATTTTTTTCTTTGCCTATACGTGAAATATAAGAAGGAAAGGAAATGAAAGCGGAATTGTGGAAATAGGTAGTGAGATAAGAAACTATTCACCTACCGACCAGGAAAATCCGTGGTCAAAGTAGGCAGAGCGAGGCATTCAATCTATGTTCCTTGAAGCTGATACGCTACCACAGAGCCATTTTGCTTGGTCCCATGTATGTAAAATAGGGTCCTCAATTTCCTGTACAGCTGTTAATATTCTATATCCCCTGCAAACAACTTAATATCAAAATAATAACTATGTGAACCTTATAAACTCGGATCAACTGGGACCAGGGACGATCCGAGTTAACGAAAATCCACGTTATCCAGAAAACTTTCGGAAAAGCGATAAAAGAAATTGTATAATACCACTGAAATATTTTAAATGGAGTTTAGTGAATATTGGCACACTTTCACCTAAAACACACACCTACTGTATGTACTGTAATAGCCTACGTAACTGCACTGTACTCAATATATCTACGAAATAGTCGATAGTAAAACAGGCAGTGAGCTTCTGCTGTCTCGGTTTAGTGTATCGCTTACAAGCAGCGCGATCTCTCATCCGCTATAACAGTAGAAGTTCATTTGGCAATGTTTCAGCTTGACTCTCGAAATAAAGCATCAATTCTCTATTTTAGTTAATTAATGGAAATTAGTCATTTCTTCACATTAGCCGTATATAGGCTAGGTTCTTGATAAATAGAGTCAACATGAAAAATTCAATGACACGGCCAGAATTTGAACCACGGATCTCCTTGTTTCCGTCCAGTCGCTCTTAACCATTGAGCTACCATGGCCAACTTGGCGTCATGACAAATTCTCCAATGGGTACGAGTGACTGGACGGAAACCAGGAGATCCGTGGTTCAAATCCCGGTCGTGGCATTGAATTTTTCATATTGACTGTATCTATCAAAATCATTAGCCTGCATACGACTAGTGTGAAGAAATGATTAATTTCCATCAATTAACTAAAATAATAAGAGTTAAATGATGAAGCCTGGGACTCAAGTACTTACAATAGTAAGCCGCCACAAACGGTGTATCTCGAATGCGAGAGCCCCTAGTGGTCTACCGGGGAAATATACCAGTCAAATGGAGAATTTAATGTCATGATGGCAAGTTGGCCATGGTAGATCAATGGTTAAGGGTGACTGGACGGGAACCAGGAGACCCGTGGTTCAAATCCCGGCCGTGGCATTGTATTTTTCATGTGACTATCAGTTCTCTATGTTTGCTTTTGCTTCTGCGTAGGTCATAACTACAGCTGGTTCATCAACACTGTCTGAATCTTAATACTCTTTAATTTTATTTTGAGTAACAGTGCATGATGTAGTAATGCCTTCCTCTGTAATTGGTTTATCTCCTCCGTCATTGTCAATCTGCAGCTAATTAATGTCTCCATCAACATTGGAGCAGTAATGTATGTTTTTAAAAAGTCTATAAAATCTTCTTCCACACTTATTTTTGCTTCTTCTTCAATCACACACACATCAGGTTACAACTTCTTCCATGAATTTATCAAAGTTTCTCTTCCATCTGGTCCCAAGAAGGTGGGGTGAGTGCAATGAATTCCAGTAATGTAAATTTTGAGAATGGCAATTTACTGTCTATAAAACAAGTCTTCATTTCCGCCAAACAATATTTTTTTCTTTCAAAATTGGTCCGTGTTAAAGAGGTCCGGTTTAATGAGGTTTTGCTGCACTTATATCTGTTTCTGGTTAACTATAATTTCGTTTCAAGTATTTTCTGGCTCTAAGACAAATAAAATGAAAGTATATCTAACTTTTCCGGGAATGGACCAGGAGAAAGTGTTATTGTTTTGTTTAACTGGTAAGCCTAATAAAATAGACAAAAACTGACTTAAAAGGAAGTGTATACCTTTAAAGCGCTTCATTTATTCCAAGTCAGTTTTTATGGTATCAGCTGTTTCCAAAATATCCGTTATTTTTGTGAAGCGGTTATGTTGTGCCTCAGGGTATGGGTGGGTGTGCAATAAAAGCGCTGATGACACCGGAATCTAATGTATAGAAAATGAGTAGTTGTCAAACAGTTTTGGGATTACTCACTCAGATGAGATGTTCTTCATATCTCCAGAAGCGCTTTTCGGTCAGGTTTTGACCATCTTCAGTGTGTGTTGACCAGCTACTAAGGTAGAGAAGAGCCGAACCTTCCAAGAAACTTCTGCTCCTGTGATTGTCATTTGGTTATCGCCTGATTTGTACTGCCAACTTCTGGGACTGGAACACTGTGGCTGGACACAGGTGGCTGATGGTCATCTGTGGTGTTGACTGGTTGTAACTGTTTTTCCTCTGGATGTGGATCAATTGAACTGTAGACCTGTGGTGGCGGATGAAATTCCATTTTTCTTTTTCCCCCTCGTTCTCTGGACCAATATTTAAGTTACTGGTTGTCTGTGGGAGATGTGCTTCCTCACTCATATGTTCCTGGAGTAAACTAGATTGGTTGACATATGGGTTAATTTCAACTGGGTCTATGTTCTTTAGGTTTGTTTCAACGACATCAATGTTGGATTTTTTAACTTTTTTAATAAGTTGTAAAACACTGTTTAATGGTGGTATCTCAAAATTCAAAAGGTTTTTGTTTCACTATTTAGGATATAATTTTTTTCCCAAATATCTAATTCATTAACTGTTTGTACATGTTTCAATAGTTGTATACTTTGGCCAATTTCATGGTTGTGTTTCCAGAAATGGTTGGCAACTGCAGACTTTTCTATTTGTTTAAGTTTTATATTTCTCAAGTGTTCCGTTTGACGGGTTTTTAGATTTCTCTTAGTTCTTCCAATATAATATGCTTCACAATTGTCACATGGTATTTTATATATTCCAGATAATTTTAATTTATCAATAGTGTTGCTTAAAGGTTTTTTGAGCAGATTCTTAAGGTTGAAATTATTCTTTGGGGCTAATTTTATATTATAATTATGAAAAATTCTTTTAAAATTGTTGAATGCCCAAGGATGATAGGTGAACTTCTTGTAGATAACAGTAGTTTCTGGTTTTTTTAAAGTAGTAAATGAACTCATGTGGTTTTTGTATATATGTTCATTAATTATTTTAAATATAGTTGATTCTTTAAAACCATTGATCTTTGCAACATGTAAGATATGTTGGTATTCTAGTTGATATTCATGTTCAAGCATAGGTACATTTATAAGTCTGTGGATTAAACAACGGAATACTGCAAGTTGATGTGATGTTGAATTATAGTTATTAGCTTTGATATAATTATCCACATGTGTATTTTTCCTATGAATACCAAAATTCAATTTATTATGGTACTTGGAAATTTTTTAATCCAAAAAAGGTAAAAGTCCTTGATCTTCTATTTCTATGGTAAATTTGATAGATTCATCTTGATTGTTGAGAATTTCTAAGGCTTCATTAATTTTATCTTTGGGTATGATCGAGAAAATATCATCAACATATCTGTACCATACTTTAAATATATCTGAGTGAGTAGATGTTACTTGAATTTCTCTTCTATACAAGAGATATCTCACTTTTAATAACTTGACAATGTCTTCTTTAAAACCGGAATCTAAGTTTGACCGACTGACCGACCGAGGTGCTGGCTGGCTGTATAAAGCCAGAAGGTTTTTGCTGCCTGCCCACCCGTTAAGGGTTTTACCGCAGGTAAGTTTTTTCAATTGGGATTTTGTGGGATGTGTTGTGGGTTTTGAGGTTGGAGTTTCTTTTGAGGTTACA
Source organism: Mantis religiosa (assembly GCA_030765055.1). Lineage (NCBI taxonomy): Eukaryota > Metazoa > Arthropoda > Insecta > Mantodea > Mantidae > Mantis > Mantis religiosa. The sequence goes on from CM060956.1 coordinate 57,718,695, forward strand.
CATTTATGTACCTCCGGGTTGAAGGACAGGATGCAATACCTTGCACCCTGGTGTTTTAATTTTGAAGTTAGTAATTTAGTTGGATAATGTTGATGCCAAACAGCTTAGAAGAATTATGTGGAGCTCAGCATTAGCTGCTGTTAGGATTAGCTCAAGGGTTATCTCGGGTGTCCGCAAGCCATGCAGGGTAACCGGAACAGTCTAGAACGGCGTCTAGTGGGGCCATAATCTCCCAATGTTCTAAAAGGGCACTTCTGTGTGTTGGTAAAGTAGAGTATAATTTTGATACCCGACGCCTAATTTCATCCTCCACGTATGGTTGACCCGAGGCTTCGTGAAGCGACCTGGTAGTAAAATAACGACCCACAGAATATATACACCGTAGTCCTCTATTGTGTGCACGTTGAAGCCATGTCTGCGGCCATGCCCGAGATCTCGCAGGCATATAGCATAACCGGGATTACCTCTAAGTTTGAAACGTTTAGCAACTATACTTATAGTTAACGTAGCTGAATTTTATACTGGTCGATAACACGTGATTCTATCATTGAGACCAGAAATGACGCCTCACTGAGCTAAGTCTTACTCCATCGGTGACCAGTACAGAAGTGTCTAAGATTCTGCCTAGAATGTCCTACTCAGCTACTAAAAATACTCCTAATAACCTCCCCTTTTGAACTTGACCCAAAGTCCCCCACTATTAGAGTCTAATACAATGTTGCCACTTCATTTTTACATAACTGAAGTTTTCTGCATTCCATCCTAAATTCTCTCTATAAATTTCTAAGAAATACTGTCACATATTCCACTAATTCCAGGCTAGATACCATTGGGGTAGGGATATCATTACGGAGGGGAGTCGGTACGTAGGCCACTATGGTGGGCCCTTTATTCCTATGCCCCCAAGTGGGGACACTCCCGGGAGGAAGGATGAGGCGAAGGAGACAGACGGCGGCCGACCCAATGAGCCACGATAGTACAGAGGGCAGGGTTCCTACAGTTTACTTGATGAAGTAGTAAGGTGGGTTGGTGTTAACAATTACTGGTAGGTCTGAGAAAGGGGATGCCAGAAGAAGGGGAATGTGCGAATAAGAGATATTGAAAAGTGATGTTAAGAAAACCCAGGTCCAGTGATAACGACACTAATAAGGAGTTGAAATAAGACAGGGTACTTAACAGGGATAGGCAAATATTTGGTAAATAGTAACAGCTAATGCGGGGTAGACAAGTAAAAGAAAATGAATAAGTATTAAAAGGGTCGAAAATGTTCCAGGCATGTAAATATATCGAAGGGCTGCCATATTCTAGCTGCTAGGGTCCAATTTATGGGTAGCCCAAGATGTATCTGATTTACCTTGATCTGAATGAAACAGAAGCATTGTAACTGTGGTTCAATTTTGACACGGAATAAAAAGTAAACTGCATCGGCCGGGAATCGAACCCGGGCCGCCCGCGTGGCAGGCGAGCATTCTACCACTGAACCACCGATGCGGATACGACTTAAATATTTTAACAGATGTTATATAATAGTCATTGCTTATCTGCCGATTAAGGAATGTCGTCGAGTGTCGATATTTCAGTTAATTAGTCAATTGAACATCAGTATTCTCTAAAAGTTCCTACAAACTCTGTCAGAAGTGTAGCGGTTTCCAAGTATGTTATTTGTGATTTTCTGACCCTATGGTATGATATTGTGAAATTTAATGTAACACATGTTTTAAAATATTTTAATGGGTTTTCACGAAAAATATGAGTTAGGTGAAAGTGGTTAGGCTAATTTAGCGACAAACAAATATACTTCAATTATGTTTCGTGTAAGCAGTGATAAAAAGAATTAGTAATATTAAGGTTCTGCCAAGAGTTATGTTCATATTTGGAATAGGTTAGGTGCATTTCAATGTATGTAAATAATAATATTCGAAGATAATGTTGTTCTTATAATTAGTGCAACAAATATATCAGCTATAGGTTAGAGGCGCCAGAAACATGATTAGGGGTAATTTGGTCTCTTATGTTTCTGTGTAAAGCGTTTGTTGCATATTTCGCGACTCGCAAAAGTAAAATAATATTGCTTACAATGCTACAAGTAAGTGGTTTAGTCTTAAAACAGATTGGGACATTTTAGATATTAATTATGTAGGGTTATGGTGTCATAGTTTGTGTGGGTTATTGGGAAAATGGAAACAGTGGAATGTGGAGTATCACATTTATGGTTTGTAGAAATTTCTTTATGATGGATCAGGCCAAACTCTGTCTTGATGTTAACATTTGTCAAAAAGTATTTTGTTTATTTGGCCATTAAAAACCTTTTGCATTGAGTAGAGGAGGAAAGAAATGACAAGGGTATTTGTATTATTGCTCTGTCGTACCAAAGTGCAACCTATAAACATTATATTACGCTGCCTAAATATAACAGAAAATATAACAATTTGTGTACTTTTCGATAATCTGCATAATTTTTGAAAGGGCTCGTAGTTTTTTCGGATTTTTTTTTTCTGATATGTTTTATACAAATGAGGCAGTACGTTGTCCTTGGAATTGCTAGGTTATGGTTAGACGTTTCGAAGTATTATACTATTAGGGTTTTGCTATAAATGGTGTAGGTTGGAATAGGTTAGAAAATGCTGGCATATTAAACTATGCTGTTCATATACATTGGTGTGGCAATGCATCGGTTCATCCCCCAAAATGTTAGGGAGTGTTTCGTTGTTAATTTACGTAGATAATGTTATCGCGCTTGCACGCATTCCTTCAAGAATGTAATCAAGCGAGATTCAATTTTGTCCTCTGTTAGATCAAACCAACTATAAAATGTCTCGTAGAACCTATTTGCCCATGTATATCTTGCATATCTCAAGAATATCGATCCATATAAAGGTTTCAGGAATAGGTGTGCGATAAGATGTTTTGACAACCTATGAAATTCTACAGTAATTTAATTAGTATTGCGCAGCACTGCTTCAATTTTAAAATATACATCAAATGGCATCCTGACATTTGTGACATATTTGGCCTCATAGCAACATATGGACCTCCCATGTATTGTGTCTCTACAGCTGACATGGAGTTGTTCGACAGAAACAGTGTTTTTATGATGAGGGGGTAGCGGCCTGAGGTGGTAACTGATTTATTCAAAGTCTGGCACTACAGTTTATTAAGTTTCAGTTAGAGCAACACGTAAAGTAAGAATAATGACAAATAATATGCCTATTTCTTTTAAACACTTTCAATTATAATGTTTATTTAATGACTCGTATGTCCGTTCAGAATCCTGTCGTGCTGTCAAGATATTATTTGTAGATTATTTGAAGCCTTTGACTATTATCTCTGGAGTCATAAAAAATAAATACATAAGTAATACACATGCTTTAGACAAAATTAAAATAGCATTTGGCCACAGCTCAATCCAAATTTTCAAAGAGAACTGAGAAAAACTATGAGTAATTCCACAAGATGCCAGAAATGTGTTGTAAACAAAGCAATCGCACCAGCACCTCCTTTAGTGAGTCCTGACTTTTATAGTGATTGGTAAGTAAGAGTATTAGGTAATCATTGTACATTGTTTTCGGAGTGGGTAGCTCGGATGGTTAATCATTGACCTTCTAATCCGAAGGTCGTAGGTTCATACTTAGCCCAGACCGACGATATGGTTAAGTATGCTTAAGAGCGAAGCCTCATGTCAGTCGATTTAATATAAAAGCGCAAATCTTACTGTGAATAGCGCTGATACTACTCTAGCGAATGGAACTTCGGAAATACATTTTAATTTGGTTTTATTGCTAAGCGGAGTTATACTTTTTTTGTTGTTGTAATTTTACGTCCTCCAACGTTAAGTCACATCGGACGGTGAATGAAATGGGTGAAATGTTGCTCAAATGTGTCCAGCGTCCATGGAGCTTAGAGTTACCCGAAATGCATCTTTCAGGATAAGGGAAACCCCCGGAAAAAACCTTATCCAGGTAACTCATCCTGACCGAGATTCGAACTCGGGACCTCTTGAACTTGAGGCAGACATGCTACCACCACGCTACCAAGGCGGGTAGAGGAAGAAGTAGTTTGCCTCAGAGCATATCAATTTGCCATTTACCGCCGAGATACCCGCCGACACTTCTACCTGAAAGAGACCACCAGATGAGAGATGATGTGAAGTGATAATGGAGATGAAATGGAGAACAGGAAATTCGGGGGATGTAATTAACCTACCCAGCGTTCGCCTAGCGACCCGGGAAAACCCTCGAAAAAATCCATGGGTCAGCTAGGTCAGCCACGGGAATAGAACCCGGCTATCCTGAGCCATCTCGCTCGGTTAGCCTAGCATAACTAATCTGTCAAATTTGGATGGTATCTTTACTCTCTCTAACGTAACCTATTTCTCCGAATCTGTGTGAGACCGGCTCTCGCTAATTACCTCACTGATATCTTACCGCAAGCCAAACTGTATTCATAATTAACTGCCAAACCCGTTAACAATATGCACAAAATATTAATATTTAATTTTATTATAATTCTTTATTTATTTGACTGGTCCTTCAGTTCTCTATCATTTGCAAGGTCAAGAGATAATATGATAATAATCCATGGCGCGACAGCCCATATAGGGCAAAGGCCGGCCAACCCGACTGCCGGCCTCACGCCCAAATACGCACGGTACAGGTGGGTCATCATCCAACCGATACGGGGAGAGGATGTAGTCAGCATCTCGACACCCCCAGCCGGAACATTGGCTTTCTAGACCAGGGCCGTTACCTAGCGTAAGCTCCTCACTTTCCTCACCGGTCCTATATCCGGGACTTAAAATCCGCACCCCCAATGGGTGGGATCGATTTCAGGAGGCTCTCCGTGATAGGAAACCAAAACATGATGCCTTAACCTACTAAACCACGGCGCAGGAAATTGTTTAATTCCGAAAATTGTGTTTGTGTAACTATATCTACTACAAGGTCTAAAAATAACCGATAAAGCAAACAGTAAACTATTTTGTGCGTTCTTTGATGAATTTCTTTGACAATTTATACTTTTGTGAAATAAGTTAATAAATAAACCTTACAAATAAGTAGCAGAGAAGGAAAATAATAAGTAGACTTACCGATAAACAAAACATTTATAAAAGCCTATTTTAATTAAAAAAAAAACTAAAAAAAAAAAGAGTATTTTAAACATATAAGAAACCTAAAATGAAGAAATACTCCACCTAAAAGTCTGGGTCCTACTTATTACTGATGTGTGTAGAAACGAAAGTCAGTAAAATCGCAGCCGGTAGGATTCGAACCTACGCTCCCAGAGGGAATCTGATTTCTAGTCAGACGCCTTAACCACTCGGCCACGACTGCTGCTTTCGCTCAGTAAGGGATTCGTGATTAATACTCAACGTTTGAAGAACATTAATGTTGGAAAATGAACCTAACAAATTTTTATCACTTAAAAGATGTACATACTTGTCAACACACATATTATTCTGTAATGGAATATTTGGAAGATAACTTACATAATGCAGTATGAAATGCTGTTGTAATTGGACTCTGCATGGGCAAAGGTATAAAACTACATATACAAATCAGAATAACATTAAGTAGGCTGGCCCTGTAGCTCACTCAGTAGAATAGCTGCTTTTTCGTGCAATGGGTCCCGGAATCGATTCCCAGCTTGTGTGGAGATTTTTTCTCCAACAAAGACAAAGTCTGGAAGAATGAATGACAGTGCCAATGTGAGCCTGGTCTAATGATGTAACCCAACGTTTACAAGTTAACACCATCGACATGACCATGCAGTTAAGGGTGGAGTATAAATGGAACAAAATAAAATACGGCGGCCGTTTAATAAAGAATGATCACAATTTTTTTAACAACGTACCTTTATTCCGCCTCATAATTTTGATGGTTCCTCTCAAAATAGTCTCCCCTGAACGTGATGCACTTGTCCCAGCGTTTCTGCCGGTCTTCAAAGACATGCTGGAAACCATTTTTTGAGAGATCCTTCAAAATCGCCTCCGCAGTCTTCACCAATGCTTCTGACGATGGATAATGCCTCCCACGAAGGCGTTTCTTCAAGTTAGGGAATAGAAAAATGTTACATGGCGCTAAATCCTGACTAGAGGGAGGGTGAGGAATGCACTTTACGTTTATTTTTGCAATATATTCAACAACATTGGCAATATGTAGCCGCGCATTATCGTGGTACAGCATCCAGCCTGCTTCACGGAAATGTGGTCTTTTGCACCTGGTGAACTTGCAATGTTTTCAGGACATCCCTGTAGTATTGTTCAGAAACTGATGTGTGTGCAGGTACAACATGCTGATAAACCATTCCATGAATATCAAAGAGATGACCCTAGCTTTCTCAGCAGAAGCAACCACTTTTGCTCTTGTGGGAGTTGGTGATGAAGGAGATTTCCACACTGAGCTTTGCTGTTTGCTCTCAGGATCAAAATGATGAAGCCAAATTTCATCAGCAGTGATTACGATTGAAAACTACTCCGGATCTTCCTCTAACATCAACTTTAACTGCATGTTACCCCCATTGCAGCGGTAGGCGACACTGAACATGTCTGAACTTGCCTGGTTCTCACAGGCGGGAACCAGGAGTACCAACAATGAAACTACCATGGCGTGTTTTTTTTTCACACTGAGGTAGCAGAATATAATAAGATTGAATTTTAGTGCAAAAAGTTATGACCGTAAAAAATTATGGTCATTCTTTATTGAACAGCCCTCTTAAAAAGGAATAGGAAACCATTGAAATTATACCTATATACCTCAAATTGCTACAAGAATCTGAGATGCATTATTATTATTATTATTATTATTATTATTATTATTATTATTATTATTATTATTATTATTATTATTATTATTATTATTATTATTATTATTATTATTATTATTATTATTATTATTATTATTATTATTATTATTATTATTATTATTATTATTATTATTATTATTATTATTATTATTATTATTATTATTATTATTATTATTATTATTATTATTATTATTATCATTATCATTATTATTATCATCATCATCATCATCATCATCATCATCATCATCATCATCATCATCATCATCATCATCATCATCATCATCATCATCATCATCATCATCATCATCATCATCATCATCATCATCATCATCATCATCATCATCATCATTATTATTATTATTATTATTATTATTATTATTATTATTATTATTATTATTATTAATTATTAATTATTATTATTATATTATTCATATATAATATTATATTAATATATAATATTATAACAATATTATAATAATATTGCAGTGATAAAACTCAGCATGGAGTGTTTACTTCGTTTTGAATTCAGTGACGTCCTGCAACGTTAAACCATATCGGACGATGAATGAAATGGGTGAAACGACGCTCAAATGAGTCCAGAGTCCACAGAGCTTACAGTTACCAGACATTTAGCTTACAGGATAAGGGAAACCCCATAAAACACTTATTTAAATAACTCACCAGGACCGAGAGGGTTAATCGTTGAACACGCAGTTGTAATACAAGCATATTATACGTACCACTATAAATTCATAATTTAAACTAGTTTCACTTTTAACTTGCTACTTTAGTGTCACTTTTGTTTGATTTTAATGCTACTGTTTCGTCCACTCAGAGTAGGCGACTACTTCTAGTGTTCTATTATTATACTCTGCAGTTGAGAAAAGGACACGAGGATCAGAACGGCAGATGCTTTAACTGTCCTCACCTGGATGTGTATTTTTATAGTTCGTTACTCGGCACATGGGCATCGGTGGTTCAGTGGTAGAATGCTCGCCTGCCACGCGGGCGGCCCGGGTTCGATTCCCGGCCGATGCAAGTAGCTTTTATGCATCGAAAATCAAAAGAAATGTGTTATTTCTGCTAGCCAAGAAATCCACGCTGAAAATTAAGTGATACATGTCGATTTAGTGAGGAACTGGCATGGGGAAAACAAGCGCGGGGGGGGGGGTATGAGTTTTGATTGTTACCTAATTCTCCAACACTTTGACCAGCAGGTTTGGAACTCATGTTTTCAAGGCCCTTTTACAGGTAGATCCTGTTCCAAAATCTGCTAGGTTCAAAAGAGGTGTTAAAAATAACAGACAACTTCCACCACAAGAAAATCTCTTTGGTCTGTTGTTATTTGCCTGTGTTTAAGAAGTGGCTCTCCGTTGTGTTTCAAGTGAATTTTAGGTAGCAGTGCTTAATATTACAGGAGTAAGAAAGAATTAAAAAGTTACCCATAGGTCTGGTTATACGTCTTTAAAAAAAAGGAAGAAGCAAAAGAAAGATAGTGAGAAACTTATATATTGATTTGATCTGCTGCGGAACAATGAATGCGGTGTACATTTCAATGCAGGAACGTAAGAGTCCTCTATTTTAACTCCAGAGCAAAGTGCTGATGCTACCGAAGTCTCACACCGTGCACTTAGATTACGTTATTCACTTCACATATTGTTGCTACACCACCACTGGAGGAAGCAATGAGCGAAGTGATTGTGGGAGGCTGCAGACTGCAAGCAGGCATGTCACAGAGTCGCGCTGAAATCTCCAGTTCTAGGCTCAAAGAAGGATCTACCTAAACAAAGATCCACCAAGCAGGTCTCTAGTGTCCAAAAAGAGTGTACTTTCCTTCGGGCGTCGGTCAAGCACCGCCACACACCACGAAACCTATAAGAATACCTAAAACATTAAGGAAACGGAAGAAAGATAAAGTGTAGAAAGGAAAATATGGTGGACAAGAAACCATTTAGCATTCATCTACCAAAAAAAACAACAGATATTCGATCGATATGCAACAAAATCTCCAGGAAGCGAGTGTCATACGTTAAAACGGAGTCGTCAAGCTAGTAGGTACACATACACGTGCTTGTAGTTATTATGTTGCATGTAATGGAAGTCTACGAGAAGAGCTTTGCATTTGTTACTTTCTAACAAATTGTTAGTTGGAATTGTTGGTTTCTAGAAAAGTTTGCTAGTCATTAGTTATGCCATACGTGCGTGTCCACCTACATACACATATCAGCAGAGGGAGAGAATTCTCCAAACATCATGATATGGATTTTCTTAAGAGGAAAAATGTTTAAATCGATTACAAATTTATTATCAAGTAGCTATTACCTTAAAAATATTCCGATCACATCACTAAAAGTATGCTTAGGATCAAAAGAACCCAAGTTATGTAATTTGAAAAACAAGAAAATACATATTTTAAGTATTTTAAAAAGTTTACAGATAATAAAAAGTAATATATGATAATACTTTTAAACTGGGGATAATTAATAAAAATAGTTTAGCTTTCATACACCTTACATTTAGAACCTGGTAGGTTAAATCACTACCTCTTCCTCCAAAGTATTTCTTATGTAATGCTTTCCAAAGAGTAGCATGAAATGTAACTACATAGTTTAATCAATCTAATGCAAGGCATTAATGTTTGCGTTCATAAAAAAAAAGTTGCGCAGTCGGTAGGACTCGAACCTACGCTCCCAGAGGGAATCTGATTTCTAGTCAGACGCCTTAACCACTCGGCCACGACTGCTACATTTGTAAACGTCTTAGAAAGGATGTAGTCAATGAAAACTCGTTTGTAGGCCATTGTAAGAATGCACGATGAAGTATTAAGGTGGGTAAGCGTTAACAATTACTGGTAGATCTGAGAAAAGGGACGCCACAAGAAGGGAAATATGCGAATAAGGAACATCGAAAAGTGAGGTTAAGAAAACCCAGGTCCAGTGATATGAACTGAAATTAGAGGGGATAATTATCAGGGATAGGCAAACATTTGGTAAATAGTAACAGCTAATGCGGGGTACACAAGTAAAAGGAGATGAATAAGTAATAAAAGGCGCGAACATGTTGCAGGCATGTATATCGACGGGCTGCCATATTCTAGCTGCTAGGGTCCAATTTATGGGTAGCGCAAGATGTATCTGATTTACCTTGATCTGAATGAAACAGAAGCATTGTAACCTTGGTTCAACTTTGACACGGAATAAAAAGTAAACTGCATCGGCCGGGAATCGAACCCGGGCCGCCCGCGTGGCAGGCGAGCATTCTACCACTGAACCACCGATGCGGATACGGCTTAAGTGTTTTAACCGATATCGTATAGTAGTCATTGCTTATCTGCCGATTAAGGAATATCGAGTGTCAATATTTAAGTTAATTAGTCAATTGAACATCAGTTTTCTGTACAAATTTCTACAAATTCCGTCAGAAGTGTAGCGATTTCCAACTATGTTATTTGTGATTTTCTGACCCTCTGGTATGATATTGTAAAATTTAATTTAACACGTGTTTTAATATATTGTAATGGGTTTTCACGAAAAATATGAGTTAGGTGAAAGTGGTTAGGCTAATTTAGCGACAAACAAACGTACTTCAATTATGGTTTGTATAAACAGTGATTAAAAGATTTAGTAATATTGAGGTTCTGCCAAGAGTTAAGTTCATATTTAGAATAGGTTAGGTGCATTTCAATATATGTAAATAATTATATTTGAAGATAATGTTGTTCTTATAATTAGTGCAACAAATATATCAGCTATGGGTTTAGTGGTGCCAGAAACGTGATTAGGGTTAATTTGGTGTCTTATGTTTCCGTTAAAACGTTTGTCGCATATTTCGCGACTCGAAAAAGTAAAATAATTTTGCTTACCATGCTACAAGTGAGTGGTTTAGTCTTAAAACAGATTGGGACATTTTAGATATTAATTATGTAGGGTTATGGTGTCATAGTTTGTGTGGGTTATTAGGAAAATGGAAACAGTGGAATGTGGAGTATCACATTTATGGCTTGTAGAAATTTCTTTATGATGGAGCAGGCCAAACTCTGTCTTGATAACATTTGTCAAAAAGTATTTTGTTTAGTTGGCCATTAAGCACATTTTGCATTGTGTAGAGGAAGAGAGAAATGATAGAGTATTTGTATTATTGCTGTATGGTACCAAAGAGCAAACCTATAAACATTATATTACACTGCCTAAATGTAACAGAAAATATAACAATTTGTGTTCTTTTCGATAATCTGCATAATTTTTGAAATGGCTCGTAGTTATTTTCGGAATTTATTTTTCTTATATGTTTTATACAAATGAGGCAGTGCTTTGTCCTTGGAATTGCTAGGCTATGGTTAGACGTTTCGAAGTACAACACTATTAGGGTTTTGCTATAAATGGTGTAGGTTGGAATAGGTTAGAAAATGCTGGCATATTAAACTATGCTGTTCATATACATTGGTGTGGTAATGCATCGGTTCATCCCCCAAAATGTTAGGGAGTGTTTCGTTGTTAATTTACGTAGATAATGTTATCGCGCTTGCACGCATTCGTTCAGGAATATGATCAAGCGAGATTCAATTTTGTCTTCTGCTAGATCAAACGAACTCTAAAATGTCTCATAGAACCTATTTGCCCATGTATATCTTGCATATCTCAAGAATATCGATCTATATAAAGGTTTTAGGAATACGTTGTGCGATAAAATGTTTTGAAAAACTGTGAAAATCCACAGTAATTTAATTACTATTGCGTAGCACTGCTTCAATTTTAAAATATAAAGCAAATAGCATCCTGACATTCCTGATATATTTGGCCTCATAGCAATATACTGGACCATCCATATATTGCGTTTCTACAGCTGACATGGAGTTCTGTTCTACAGGAACAGAGCTTTTATGATGAGGGGGTAGCGGCCTGAGGTGGTAACTGATTTATTCAGTCTGGCAGTGCAGTTTATCAACCTTCAGTTGGTCCAACACGTGAAGTAAAAATAATGGCAAATAATATCCTATCTCTGTATTCCACTTAGAATGTTTATTTATCACTTATATGTCCATTCAGAATCCTCTCGTACTGTCAAGGTAATATTTGTAGATTATTTGAACTATTTGACTATCATCTCTGGAGTCATTAAAATATGAACTAAACAAAACGAACACACACACGCGCGCGCGCTTAGACTAAATTAAGCATAGCATTTGGCAACAGATGAATTCAAATTTGTAAAGAGAAATAAAAACAATGAGTAATTTTACAACACGATCCCAGAAATTGCTGAAAATAATGGCAGGCGGTAACAGATAAACAAAACAACACACTTCAAAAAAACATAAGCCGACGGATCAATTCAAATGTTCAAGAGAACTAAGAAAAATGGTGTGTAATGTCATAAGTAGATGCCAGAATTGTTTTGAAAACAAAGTAAAAGGTCTAGCACCACCTGATTTGTATGTAGTAGGTAGTCATTCTACCTTGCTCTCGGTGTAGGTAGCTCGATTGGTTAATCACTGGCCTTCTAATCCGTAGGTCGTAGGTTCATATTCGCTCCAAACAAATTTGGTGGTTAAGTGTGCTTAAGAGCGACACCTCATGTCAGTCAGCAAATAGCGCTGATACTACCCTAGTGAATGGAACTTCGGAAATACATTTTAATTTGGTTTTATTGCTAAGCGGATTTATAAAATGTTGAATTGATAAAGTTATCCCAAGTCCTGTTTCGTAATGAGTGCTTATTTTTATCATTCAAGTGTCATCTTTCTTTAGAATTATTCCAAACTGCTGCAATACTCGGTAAAATAATATGTATAAAATGCTTGCTAATTTCATCCCATACTATATATACCGAATGTTTTTCTTTCTTTCTTTCGTAATCTACAAAAAAGAAAAAAATTAACAGTGGAGATTACTTAAACTCCTTTTTTCTTGAATTATTTGCCCATTATGAATATGCAATAAGATCGTTATTATTTTAAAAAAAACTTACTACCTCTGCCAGTACATTCATGTCAGTTAAATATCATCCAGTTTTAGCGTAATTGACTTCACAAAAACTTCAGCAGCTGCATTTGGCAAGCTATCTTCTAAAATTACTTTTCCAGTGAATATTTTACTTTTCTGTTGCAAAAATACTGAGTCATTACTTCAATCTTGGTATTGTTATCCACTTCTAGTGTAGCCGATAGTAATAATGTATATAGTTATAAAGTTACAAAACCATTAGGCGGAATTAATTTATCGACAGTAGCGGCTCGTTTAGCTCAACCAAGGGTCCTAACACCTACATTGTAATATAGTTCCTAAATATAAAATGTTGCCCCTTCAGCTTTAGGTATTAAGCTATCTTTTACTTTGTCTAAAAATTATGCTTCGCTGTTTTATATAATATCTCGCTTAAGAGATTTCACTGGGCTCCACTGCAATTTGTTTCGGAGTAAAAAAGAAATTAAAAAGCTCGTAACTTGATAAAGATCAAGGTGAAAATGTTCGAGTCATACGCCAAAGAAGTTAATGAAAATAGATGATGAGAGATGACCATGAGCCTTCAAGTTATTTTCCTTGAAAATAAACCACCCGTCTGAAGATCCTGGCCCGGGTTGTCAGAGCGTAAAACGTAATTGTTCCACTGACATTGTAGCATCTTCGCCAGAATAATTCCACAGGAGATGCATACCGGCGTCTGTGTTTTTATGTAGTTTTTATTTCCCCTTGTCCATACTTACGATTAGATAAATCATTGTATTCTGCATTGCCCACAGTACACTAGATATTAAAAGTTTCTTTTGCTGGGAAAACTAAAAGCTCTTGAGTGGGTGACTATTGCGATGTGATATAACTAACGTAAATAATGTATAATTTTTATATAACTAGCCCATTTTCTACATTATTCTTATAAGACAAGCTTAAACACATAATAAAAAAGTGACGGTTATTTGCGTAAGAATTAGATAGGGAATTCACACGAAAAATAAATGGTTTAAGGATGTGAAGTCAAAATGCTTTATGTTGCTTTCCATGAGTTTTGTTTAGTGACGTTAACGCATGTGGAAACATTAAGATACTGACGCGAGTATCTCAATTTAATATTTTCTCGATAATCAGTTGATAACTTTACGGTAGCTCCACATTTGTTTCAGAAAAAAATCGGCTTCTGAGTCTAAGGGATGTGATTATTTCCTCGTTGCATTGAAAATGGTGTTAGTGCAAATGGATGTGCAATGAAAAAAAGGTCATTACTATTGGTGATGTACATATTGCACCATATAATTGAGCATCTCAATTATTTCTTGCATTCATTGTTGATATTCCCTATTTCGTTGTTAATCATCTTAATCGGGAAGTAATGCTGTACTACTGGTGCATTCTTGCATCAGCCGCCACTGAATATTTTCTCTGTCTATTATAAGTACGTAGGTGCTAGAAAAAGTAATAAAGAACAAAGGAATATACTAGGCAAGGAATTGAAGAAAGCAAAAAAGACACACACACACACACACACACACACACACACACACACACACACACACACACACACACACACACATACAATCTAGATATACGTACCTGCAAATTCTTTGTATTCCCAAAAGGTATTTGACTTGTTACTTATTACACATAATGCTTTGTAAGTGAAGGATTCCATACCTGCAATTCTATCAGTGTTTTGTCAGTACAAGGTGAATAAATCTTATACGTATTAACCAAAATTAAAACTGTATCTGAGGTTAGGGTAAGATATTCCCTAGCCAGTCCGACACAAGTGTTTTAACACTTAATTTATAATCATTTATCTTAAATTCAGTTTAACTAATTTCACTATGGCTCACTCCTTTATTATAATGACTTGCTTTTCTGATACTGTGTGATAATTAGTGGTCTTAAATGTTAAAGTGGTCATATGAAAGGAAGGCATGTTCTATCGCGTGGCGAGTGAAACTGGTAACTCCTTTATGCACAACGTGTGGTTGACCCCGAACTTTGTAGCAGTCGGCCGTTCTATGAGGCCCACAAAGGGGCATCGTATTATTTCCGTTATTATTTTTAAAAAAATCTAATGTGTTACATTTAAATGATTTTCCCTAATAAGTAGAAGAAGTGTTGCATTCCATCCAGAACTTCTACATCAATATTTTAACGGAAATGCCCGACCGCATCTGTGTGAACACCATGACTTAAAAAAAGAGAAGGTCACTACAAACATTTGTATTTATTTTCACTATATTACAAGCAAATGTTCCAAAATGTTTAATAACCCCACTTTAAACCAGTGGCGTCTGGTGAGCATTTTCTCATGCTGGGGCCAGATTTGAAGATGCCTGTAAAAATGTGGAAGTGGGATTATACCTTTTAAAACAATTCACCTGCAGCTAGTTCATTGTGTTTCTGGATTGATATTTCATGTGCAGGATCAATTTGTGCAGCAATGTTTACAGTTCCCAATAATTTATATTTTCAGGCATTTTGTAAGTCAAGTGCATTTGCCTACTGCTTTGCAATTCGTTCAAATGTTTTCGATTCTTAAAATCAACCGTCGTCCACAGACCTTCATCACCAAAATTCAAACAATATGAAGAAGAGATACTTTGTTTCCCCTCACTTGCAGTTTAGAGACGTTAAGTCCTCTGTTTCTTTTTTTGGGGGTGGGGGGCATGTCGCGTAAATGCACATGATGATATGCACCTAATCTTATAACTTATAGAATGAAAGGGACTCTTCAATTAATAATGTGGGGGGGGGGCCGCACAGAGGTAAACAAAACGGTGGGCCAAAACTACAGAAGGTTTTATAAAGGGCTACTATAAGCTTACCAAGACGAGCGCCTAGGGAAGTAGCTTTAGTAGAATTAGGAGAGACAAGAAGAAAATGGAATCATAATGGAAAGAATAATACAATTTTGGTATAGGTGTTTGGCCAAAGAAGAAGGGGAAATTATGAAATGATGCATGAGACAGCAAAATAGATTAGCGAATTCAAATAGTTGGTGTGCAGAGATAGGAGGAATTATGGAAAAAAATAGGAATGGGAGATATATGGAGGTTAGAGGAGAAGGGTACAAGCGATGTGGGTAAATTGGTAAAATGCAGAATAGAAGATGTAGAAAGACAGGAAATATGGGGAAGTCTAGAAAATATGAAGTCATTACAATTTTACAAGCAAATAAAAAGAATTTGGGGACGAAAAGTAAATGTAGATTACTGCAATAGGCAAGAGAGAGAAGGGTTAGCTTGGATGAGAACAGGAACAATATTTCTAAGAGGGATAAGAGGTAGGGAAAAGGGAATTTGTGAATTGTGTGGTGGAAAAGAAAGCATAGAATACTATGTAACAGAATGCGAGGAGGTTGCAATGTGGATAAAAAAAGATTTGGGAGGAAAAATGAGAGAAAGTAGAGAAGAGGATAGTAGCTATAAAAATGTTAACAGGTAGGGGGAAAAGAAGGTAAGAAGTATTGGTGAGTTCTTGCAGAAAGTAACAGAAAAATGGGGCAGAAATGTAAAGAATATAAGAAATGAAGAGGAGGAGGAAGAAAGGGACTAATTAAGTAACAAGGAGGCATGGAGGTTAAGAGCTACCTGGCAGAGCAAAAGACTAGGGTGTCATGCAGGCCAAGGTACCAACAAGGTAAAGACAAATAAATGTAGCCTAAAGTTTTAAATTATAAAATTTTGGAATAGCACAACAAATCTAATCTTAAAATCATGTACGAAGAGGAGAGTAGAGGAGCGACGGAGGTATAGACACGTTACTGGCAAAGTGTGTAGAGGGGCGAGGAGTGACCGCCGGCCCATGTAATCTGTCCCAACGTTCCGCTTCGCGGAGATTGGTGCAATTGTCGTGCACAACACCGCAGGTTGCAAGTTTCGGTAACCATTAAGAACTGTGGTATAATACATTATTGTTTGCAATTATTATTACAATTGAATAAAATATAAAATAATTTTTTTATCATTTTTTTTAAAAAAGCCTGTAATTTACTGATGTCGGTGGGACCTGGTCCCTCTTTTCCTTGTGGCAGTCCGCCTCTGCATAAGGAATTGTTCTGTTATTTTGGATTTTCTCACAAAAGGCTCTAACGATTTGATTACATCATCATACGTTTAAAAATTTAAATGACAATTAAAAGTATATCTTGCGTTTATGAGAAAGAGCTTATGAAACCTCTTTCATTTGCAATGAATTTAGAATGATTTGTATGGCTGGTAAAACTTATTTTGCAGACAATGTATACATCTTCAAGGTGCTCTAGGGGAAATGTCTAAATTTTGAGGTTTATCTGAATGTTTTCAAAATTCTGTCGCATGCTGCTCTTCATCATTTATAAGCTTACTGTAATTACCATGTATATATTTAATATTTTTAGGCAAATTATATTTTAGTTTAATTATGCTGATTAATAAGGTGTATATGTAGAAATGTTAGTTTTGAAACAAAAAATATAAAAATTGACATATAAATTATAATGCATCAAACTGGCATTTGGAATATTATTTATCCCTAAATTTTCTCAGAGCATTTTCACTTGCCCTCAGTATCAAATTACGGTCGGTGAAAATTACCTTGTGATTGTCCCTTGTGGTGTATGTTATCAGCTGACAGGAGCTCGTCAATCCAATAAAGCGACGTGTTCTATAGAAATTTGCGTGCGTTTTCACAAGCACATACTGAGCTGAATCTTTGTTGGCCAGCACTTCATTTGGTGAAACATTCTGTATTGTTTTACACAGCAATTCTCTAAGGATTTGCTACTGTAAATAGTGTTAAATATGGTAACACTGTACTGAGACAGCTGCGAGGGAGCACGAACGTCTGTCACAAGATCATTTTTCATTAATAATAATAATAATAATAATAATAATAATAATAATAATAATAATAATAATAATAATAATAATAATAATAATAATAATAATAATAATAATAATAATAATAATAATAATAATAATAATAATAATAATAATAATAATAATAATAATAATAATAATAATAATAATAATAATAATAATAATAATAATAATAATAATAATAATAATAATAATAATAATAATAATAATAATAATAATAATAATAATAATAATAATAATAATAATAATAATAATAATAATAATAATAATAATAATAATAATAATAATAATAATAATAATAATAATAATAATAATAATAATAATAATAATAATAATAATAATAATAATAATAATAATAATAATAATAATAATAATAATAATAATAATAATAATAATAATAATAATAATAATAATAATAATAATAATAATAATAATAATAATAATAATAATAATAATAATAATAATAATAATAATAATAATAATAATAATAATAATAATAATAATAATAATAATAATAATAATAATAATAATAATAATAATAATAATAAAAATAATAATAATAATAATAATAATAATAATAATAATAATAATAATAATAATAATAATAATAATAATAATAATAATAATAATAATAATAATAATAATAATAATAATAATAATAATAATAATAATAATAATAATAATAATAATCACTCGCATTTTGAGCCATTTAAACGTGTGGAAAAGACCATATGCTAAGCTTTTTTAATCTCTGTGCCGAAAATTTGAATAAATCAGTTAAAAAGTTCATGTACGGTACATTTTTAATGCACAGAATTGTAAAAAAAAAATGAAAGTCCAGGAAAAAGTCATTCGACGTAAGCACAGACCATTAGACTATGTGCTCTGGGATGTTAAAATGACCACGTGTTAAAGCTTTAAAACTATGTACAGGTTGTACAAAATAATGGAAACACTATTGCTCAGACTTAGTTGGGGATGAACTTGCCACTCTTGAAGTGTGTTGAGAACTGCATTCTTTTGTTTGTTTATTACCAGAAGTGATTTCCAGGTCTATTAGTACTTTAGTTCTACTGGAAGTATGAATAAAAATCAGTGAAAAACGTTTCAAAGGGGTCAAAAAATTGATACCAGACTACAGTGGTTACAGTAACTGAAACTGCCGATTTATTAAATATTTCAAGAAGTATAGCTTCAGCGTAGTTGACAGAGGGTAAAATATCCGCAAAATTAAACAATGGTCGTCAACAGAAACTAAACGAAAGAGGCTTACGAACCTTAGAGTGTATCAAGAAAGTATAAAAATACTACACTTAAAGTGACAGTTATCAGGCAGCCATCGAGAGGCATTTTCATTCCTCGAGGATCTAAGTCTCCGCTTCAGACCCTATACAGTCATTGTGTCCAAGGAATACATGGCAGAGCAACAATTGCCAAACCACTAATCTTACATATTAATGCAACAAAGAAAATGCAATAGTGTCTTGAGGATTTTTTTTTTTTTTTTTTTTTTTTTTTGTAATTTTACGTCCTCCAACGTAGTCATATCGGACGGTAAATGAAATGGATGAACTGATGCTCAAATGTGTCCAAGGTCCATGGAGCTTAGAGCTACCCGAGATTCGTCTGTAAGGATAAGGGAAGAAACCTTATCCAGGTAACTCACCCTGACTGAGATTCGAACTCGGGACCTCTTGAACGTGAGGCAGACACCTACCACCACGCTACCGAGGCAGGCTCTTGAGGATAAGGCTTGGACAGCTTACGAGTGGAAATATGTGGTATGGTCACGTTTCTCACTTTCTGGCTAACATTGGCGGGATATATGTTTGGAGAACACCTAACCAGCTTATGCTCCTGGCTGATCAGTGGCTGCTGTTAAGCAGGGTGAAATAGCAGTCATGGTTTGAGCTGCAGTGTTTGATTTTCTGTAGTTAGTGTCATCACACTGGCTGATAAAGTAACTGCTAATGTTAGCAGAGAGATTCTTGAGGATTATGTTCACTCTGTGGTGAAATTAGTGCTTCCTTCAGGCAATGCAGCATTTCAAAATAATATTCCACCTGTACATACTGCTAGATGTATAGTAACAAGTAAGAAGAGGTTAAACTTCTTCCATGGCCAGCTCAATTCAAGCTGAACATCGTTGAATCTTTGTGGGATATAAAGTGAGAGCAAGATTTCCTCTTCCTTCATCCTTTAAGGAACTTGAAACAATTCTTCATAAGAAAGTAGTCCTGCATTAAAAGAAATATAAATTTTAAGAAGGATTGCAACTGTTTTGAAATGAAAGGGTGACCCACATTGCATTAATAAAGTGTTTTAAAGAGGAATTTAATCACTTAGCCCACCACATTAAACGAAACTTACTGTTCAATTCATTTTGGGGATATATAATTTAATTTTTGATTTTTTTTATAATATTGACCCATAAAAGATAAAATTATTTTTTAAATTGCGATATCAGCCATTTCCAATATATTCGTTATTACATATTTTAAGAAATTGTCATTTTTGAAGTGCTATCTGGTGTTCATTTATTTCTCATGAAAAATGTGTGAAATTTCAGAGGCAGCGTATAACTTTCTTTTAAGATTTGACCATCACTTAACCTCTTATCCCCTTGAGACAGAGTTTTATATTCATACGAATTTTTATTTAATTTTATTTATTTACAGAGATTATTGTTAATTTGTTTAAAGTGAAAGAGGAGTACTACTTTTGTTATTTTATAAATTTAATATAATTAGGTATTAAAGAAATATTTTTGAAAATAACATTCGAAATTAATTATGCATGTTAATCATGAAAACTAAAAGTGTTTGTTATCAATATACATATAATTAAATTCGCAACCATGGGAGATTGTAAAACTTACGTTGCAAGGGAGACTGAAAAAAAAAAGAACTTTCGTATAAGTAGAAGTGTTATGTTGAAAGTGTATAATAGTAGGTTTTTTACTTTTTACTTAACTTCCTCTAATGTAAGTCACTCGAACGATGAATGAAGTGGGAGAATATATGCTCAAAGGAGCCCAGTGTCCATTGAGGTTCACTGGCCGATATTCATCTTTCAGTAGGAGAGAAACTCCCGGAAAAGAATATCCAGATAATTGACCCTGACCAAGATTCCAAATGGACCTCTTGGATATCATAATTGTGTTTTATCTAGTACGTAATCCTCCAGTTAATTATTGGAAACAATATCAAATAAAATATTATTGAATAATCCTCATCCGTATTTTATAAGGCACGCTTTAAGCAGCCGTTCATTGCCATCGACATCGCTCAGATAAAGGGGTCTATGTACATTCAGAAGCCGAAACAAGAACACCCGTTATTATATATTTTAATAAGTTGATCATGAGTTTGTCTGGATTCATCAAACAGAAACACAAATACACAAAATTCGTGGCCCAGCTTATAATATATTCACAAAAGGAAATTTGTAATAATATAGCACATTATGCTATTCTTTTGTCTGTTTATTTCCTTTGGTTATTATTTACCTTCGTAAATAGTTCCCTTATCTGATGGATGATTTGCATAGATACTAAAGCATGAGTAATGCACATTTCCACTTTACTCCAGCTGAAAGAGGAACTTCCACACGAGATGACGTCAGAGGAAGACATTGACCTCCCATATGCAGAGACCCCCTGCGGGCACCGTTTGAAGACCTTCCAAAGCCTCTTTGTTCCTTATCGCCACTCAAGTGACATGACTTCACTAGCTGTACATAGAGTTAGAGATAGGGCATCACCAGTTACGCTATATTCTTAACTGCTGTAGAATGTATGTTGGTCTGTATGTGTTTTCTTTCTTCACGACATATACAGGAAAAATATTGCCATTCGAGTTCACAAAACGCAAGGAATACTTACAGTTATGCTACGAAGACGTATTTCAGGATATTAGAAACTTCGTATCCGACAACAGATTATGGGTTTCCATAGACGAAACGACAGATTGTATAGGAAGCACTGTAGCGCATGTAATTGATGGTACACCGAGTGTAAACCTTCTGCGTAAAGGGTTTTTATTAACATCGGAGTTACTAGAAAGATTAATCTATCTTTAATTTTTTTGAGCAGTCCGTGTCACTTTTATGGCCATATATTGTTAAAAGAGATAATATTGTCCTACTAGCTACTGATGTGACCACATATATGCAAAAGGGAGCAAAGAAAATACAGCAGATGTATCCAAAATTGGTGCACGTGACGTGCATTGTCTGCAGAGAGTCACTGAACATGTACGACCCTTATTTACAAATGTGGATAGTTTCTCACTTAAAGAAAATATTCATGAAATCGCCTGCAAGATTAAGAATCTTAAGACAAGCAGAACCAGACTTCCCATTACCTCCAAACACCAATTGTAACCAGATAGGGTACTTGGTTGGATGCTGTACTGTATTATGCAAAATACTACCATCAGATTGTTGCATAAATGCCTTTGGCTACGAAGAAAAATACTTCAATATAACAAGGCACGTTATGTCAGAGCAGCTAATAAGTAATATCCAGTTCATGCTAATAATTTCGCAGAACTGTCGAAGATACGTCACACTTCTAGAAGGCAAGAATACTGACATACTAGAAGCGATCGGACTCGTAGAGGAATTGAGGAAAAGGTTGCTTTGAAGACGGAATACTTTTACAGATGCAGCAGAAACTAAAAGGCATTCTCCAGAAAACTATACGATATTCCACTTTGTGTAAAATTCGGGATGAATTACAGAGTTTTAGGGAAAATTGTAATGCACAATCAGGAAACAGTAGTATCTTCTTTTGGATAAATTTGCCCCAGTCACATCACGGGAAGCAGAGAGAAGTTTTTCCCAATACAGAGCATGTCTGGAGGAGAACATAAAATTTTCGTTTGAAACCTTCAAAATGTACCTATATATTGTTGTTCACTGTAACAAGGTATATTCATAGGTATAATGTAGTATTGTCAAAGAAATTATCTTTTCATTTACTGTGTACATTGTAAATATTAATGACTTTTGTTTACATTTATATATCTCGAAAAGATAAATTTGTTTTGTATAATTTATGAATAGCAATATATTCTATGACACTGTGTTCTTCGTGTGAGACTGTGTTTGATAGATTACCGTGACCTTGGTTGTATAAGTACGTGCGCGACTGTATGGCACTCAACCCCCTCTCCTAAGTTTACGAGATGCAGGTAGCGTATAACCCCGTCGCTACTCACCTTTATTGTTTTTTACCTTCCGGGACCTACCTGAATAACACTTTTGAAACCGGTTCATTAGCTCTAATATTTTTGGCTATACCAAATGCCCCCAGGGAAGCAAATTTTCTCCTGTTTATAAAAAACAGTTGTATAAATTTTTGTACTTTAGATAAGGAATTTGTAGGATCATCTAGTAAAATGCTATGAATTGCTTTCTATGCCAGTAATAAGTCACAATTATTAGTTACCTTCACAAATCGACTTTGAGAAATTGCCTTAGCATTTTATTAGAAATGGGAGAAGTTAATGACATGCTAGCGTTAAACCGTGGGTGGTGCACCACAGGTTCATGTCCTAGAAGTTACACTTTCTTCTGTGGCCACAATCCATCGCTTTTCCTGATCAGTGTACTGTATCTGGCTTGCACTTTCAATAAGCATAAAAATACTTTTCCTGCCTAAATGATGCTGCTGTTTGCATTTACTGAAAGAGTGACACAAAGCTAGATACCAAATTGAAAATAATAATAATAATAATAATAATAATAATAATAATAATAATAATAATAATAATAATAATAATAATAATAATAATAATAATAATAATAATAATAACAATAATAACAATAACAATAATAATAATAACAATAATAATAATAATAATAATAATAATAATAATAATAATAATAATAATAATAATAATAATAATAATAATAATAATAATAATAATAATAATAATAATAATAATAATAATAATAATAATAATAATAATAATAATAATAATAATAATAATAATAATAATAATAATAATAATAATAATAATAATAATAATAATAATAATAATAATAATAATAATAATAATAATAATAATAATAATAATAATAATAATAATAATAATAATAATAATAATAATAATAATAATAATAATAATAATAATAATAATAATAATAATAATAATAATAATAATAATAATAATAATAATAATAATAATAATAATAATAATAATAATAATAATAATCATCATCATCATCATCATCATCATAATCATAATACCTCAAGAAGCATCCTCTTCCTCCGTCCATGAATTAGACTTACTTGCCCATTGTGGCTTCATTATGCTCCTGCAGGGAATAGCGCATCTCCATACTTCTCCTCTTTCTTGTGCTCAGTTAAGGGTGGTGTAAAGTACTCATTTTCTTCAATTTTAATTACATTCTCAAAAAATTTCCACCAATATCTGCAATTCCCGTATCTTTGTTTCTTATTCGTTGTAATCTCAAAAGGTATCATTCCTATGAGTGTATTATATTGAGTTGCATTTTTGTGCGTACTCAAGAATTACTCTTGTTATTTTACGTAATTTCATTTGGATGGATTTTTTTATTATATGCTTGAATATTTTTTATATTGCAGCAAATTTTCCTAAAACAGTTTTGAACAGATTCTTAACATGGGTTGCTTAATTTCATTTAGCCCAAAATAATTTCTGTCGCCAGAGTTCCTTATTTATCTTCAATCATGCAGTCCCCTTTCTTTGGAGAAGCAAATGACAGCCCAAATTCGTGGTAATTAGTACTTGTTATGCCTGATTGTTGGCAGCGCACGGTAATTAGAAGTACCAATTAATACGCACGCCTAAAATAAAGTATGCTGTACGGAGAATTGAGAAATAAGGTAATAATTACTTCGCGGTCTAAAGGTTAGTGGAAAATCGTGTTTTGTTACAGTATATTCGTCATTTATTTTCCTTTGTTCTTACTTTATATTAAGCATTGTTCTCTAATACGTTTACCTGCATTGCTAAAAGTCCAAGAGACGACATTTAAAGACTAGGAAAACTAATAACTATTCGAGTGTATCAGTGCCTATATGTGTAATGTGATGTTTTATTGTTTTAAGTAGTTTTGTTTACTAGGTAGCCCATTTTCGTTTAGAAGATAAAGTAAAACTGAAATACACGGAAAGACCTGCTCCTGATCTGCACATAAATATATAGCATAACAGTTCAACGGGTAAGTGCTTTGGAATTCAATACGAGTTCACGAAAAATAAGTGGTCCTGTAGATGTGCTGCATTCACACGAGTTTTCTACTCCTGTAAAAGAATACTTACAAGTGCTTATTCTTCTGTCTACACTACTACTTCAAGTTAATCGAGGTAAACATCATTTTATTGCTGATTTTGTTGTAGGTGCAAGGGGGAATATGTGAATGCCATAGGTTTCAAGCGATGGTAAACGCTGGTCGATTTGTAATACCTTCGAAATTATGTTTGGATGATCAAAATTTTAAAAGTGAATAATGCTTCGCATTTGAGAGAAATATAAGTACTATAAAATTCATATAAATAATTAGCAATAAATAACCCATAACATCCCTTAAGAGCAAGGGCCTCCCACCCACTGGTGGGGTCAGCTCGGTGGTTTCTTACAGGGTGTGCAAATCCCTGAAAGACACCAGTTCTTTGTCTCACTTTAATTAATGCTGTATCACTATATCTAGAAATAACTGTTTATTTTCACTGTCACTTTCACTTTAGAGCTGCTACCACTTGCTTCCATTGATATCTGTCCTTTGCCGTTCTAATCCACTTTGCATCTAGCCCATCATTGAGAGCATCGTAGCCTCAGACGTCCTCTGCTTCTCCTTTGTCGCACATCCCATACTGTTATGACGTATGCCCATCTGTCGACGCATTCTCACCACATGTCCTGCCCATTGACATTTGAACCTCTTCGCTCTGGTGGCTACATCTTCTAAGACACTTTTTCTTCGCAACAGTTCATTCTTCACTTTATCTTTTAGGCTGATGTTGAGGATCTAGCTTTCCATCTTCCGTTGACTTGTTTGTAGCATCAGAGCCTGTTTCTTCGTTAGGGCCCAAGTTTGGCAACCGTATAGTAAGACTGGAATGATGCAGGTTTGAAGGGTTTCTATTCTAATATCTGGTCTTAAATGTTTGTTTTGAAGAATGAATTTCAGGCTCCAGAATTTAACCCATGCTAATTTTACTCTTTTCCTTATTTCTGCATCCCTTGTCCCTGAGAGAATCATTTGGCCTAGGTAAATGTAAGTTGTTACAGTATTTTATTTATTCTCCATCTACTTGAATAATGCTTTCTGTGGAGTTGGTCATGATTTTTGTTTTTGTGAAGTTCATTCGTAATCCAACTTTTTTTCTCTTGTCGTTGACACCCATCAACATCTCTTGTAGCTTTGTCACTGAGTTTGCAAATAATATAATGTCATCTTCAAATCTTAGATTAGTTAACTTCTTCCCGTTTATATTCAGCCTCCAGCTTTTCTTCCATTTTATCCGTCTAAATACTAACTCTAGCATGCAGTTAAAAAGTTTTGGGGATATTAGGTCTGACACCTTTTGTTATTTCAAAGATTTTCCCTTCGACATCTGTTCATTTTAGAGTAGCAGTTTGTGTAAATCTTTCCTAGCAGTCTTATATATTTAGGATGTATTCCTGTTGCATACAATGAATTTATGCCCACCACGGTAACGTAGATGGCATCATGTCTGCCTCACGTTCAAGAGGTACCGAGTTCGAATCTCGGTCAGGGTGAGTTACCTGGATAAGGTTTTCCCGGGGTTTTCCCTTATCCTAAAACACTAATGTCGGGTAACTCTAGGCTCCATGGACCCTGGGCCCATTTGAGCATCATTTCACCCATTTCATTTATCTTCCGATATGACTTAAAAAGTTAAAGGACGTAAATTACAAAAAAATGAATTAATCAAGCTGTTGTGGGCTACTGAGTCGAATACTTTGGCTGTTCAATAAAGAATGATCATAATTTTTTACGGTCATAATTTTTCGCACTAAAATTCAATCTTATTATATTCTGTTAGCTTAATGTGAAACAAACGCGCCGCAGTAGTTTCATTGTTGGTACTATTGGTTCCCGCCTGTGAGAACCAGGCAAGTTCAGATATGTTCAGTATCGCCTACCACTGCAATGAAAATAACAAGTGAGGAACAATGTGCGGCTTTGAGGCCTATACAATGTTACAGGAGGCCTATGGAGAGTCTGTTCTTCCCTACAGCACAGCTCGAAGGTGGTTTAAAATGTTTAAAGAGGGGAGACAATCAATTTCAAAGGAAGGTGGATCGGTGCTCCAGTTTCTGCTCTTATGGAAGAAAACATCAACATTTCTGCTGCCATTGTGAAGAAGGATCGACGAATTACCTTAAGATCACTTTCTGAAATACTGAACATTTCACTGGGTGGCACCCACATATTGATGACAAAAACATTACACATGAGACATGTTTGTGCGCGATGGGTTCCAAGATCGTTGTTTCCCGAACAAAAGAACATTCCCATGCAGGTCTGCATGCAGTTAAAGTTGATGTTAGAGGAAGATCCGGAGCTTCTATCAAACGTAATCACTGCTGATGAAACTTGGCTACATCATTTTGATCCTGAGAGCAAAAATCAAAGCTCAGTGTGGAAATATCCTTCATCACCAACCCCCCAAAAAGCAAATGTGGTTGCTTCTACTGGGAAAGTTGTTGTCTTCTCATTCTTTGATAATCATGGAATGATTTATCAGCATGTTGTACCTGCCAACACATCAGTAACTGGAAAATACTACAGGGATGTCCTGGAACATTGCAAGTCCACATCAGGCGCAAAAGACTACATTTCCGTGAAGTAGGCTGGATGCTACACCACGATAATGCGTGGCCGCATATTGCCAATGTTTTTGTTGAATATCTTGCAAAAATCAGCGTGAAGTGCATCCCTCCCTATAGTTCGGATTTAGCTATGTAAAGATTATATTTAGATTATATTCCCTAACTTGAAGAAACGCCTTTGGGGGAGGCATTATCCATCATCAGAAGCTGTGGTAAAGGTTGCGGAGGTGATTTTGAAGGATCTCTAAAAATGGTTTCCAGCATGTCTTTGAAGACTGGCAGGAACCCCGGGACAAGTGCATCGCATTCAGGGGTGACTATTTTGAGAAGGACCATTCAAATTATGAGGATAAGTAAAGGTACTTTGTCAAATAAAAATTGTGATCATTCTTTATTGAACAGCCCTGGTACTTTTAGATTGAATTCAGCTGCTTTCTCTATAACCTGATTTATGGTCTGCAGGTAACCTATTGTACTGCACCGAGCACAGAATCCGACCTATTTAGTAAGTATAATTACTTATAAGGATAATTCTTACTACAAGATCTTCACACTCAACAAGTATATAATTTTGAGCTTCTGTTCAAAAATTCAAAACCTATGTCGCGAAGAATGACATGGAGGCTAGTTTTTGTAAAGCTAGACAATTTTGTATTATTGTTTACTGTTTGAAGCACTTCTGTAACGGTTGTTGGCTCGTTTCTTTCAAAGAAACTATGTATCTTGCACAAACAGCACTTTTAACAAATTCATCACATTCGTCTTCCACAAATGGCTTCTTCTTCGATGTTTTCGTGGAATAGAGGGCTGGATCTTTTCACAACTTTGCTTTGAGCGGCATTAATACGTACGTGGCGCTGAAACACCGGTTTATTCTGCTGACAAATTAAGTCCTCCATTGCTAAAGTCAGGTATTTCTCCCACAAATAGCAAAACACGTTCAAGTAATTTGTTTTCACCACTTTTTAACGGTTTTCCTCTGTGATGTTTACATATTCCACGGAAGCAGCCATTTTGTACAACAATCTCCCACTTCCTTCTCTTTTAACCTACGCAAGCGCAGCGTGCCTTCTGATAAATATATACCAATTACACTTATCTGTACCAAAAAAAATGCTAATTAATTACTGTCTGACTGTTGCATTGGTAATAATGTGAAGTTGTTTATATATTTTGCATTACAGCCAATGATGTACACGTTAATGAGCTTTTGTTTACATTGCCATATTAACTAAGGACGGCCCCGTATACGCGAGGAAAAGTTCTCCATTGTTGGCGGTGTTATACATTTGCATCATATGGCTGAGCATTATTTCAACAATTCCGCTCATTGACCGTACATTTCCTGCCTCGTTAAGAGATGTTACATAATAATTAATCACAAAAAGAGTATGTGATGCTTGCAGTACCAGTGCATTCATGTTTCTGTCTTACTGAGCAACAGTAAAGGCAAATTAAAGCTTTATCAAAATGCTCCTGTAGAACGTCAGGGACAGAAATGTCGTCAAGCAAGTTAGGAAATCGGTATGTACTGTTAACACGTGAGAGAACTCGCTTGAATATTTGCATAATGCAGAGAAGGAAGTTTTCCAACTGTAATCACATGTAGCAACGGTCCGGTAGACGCGTGATATGTCCGCACATGGCTACTCACCAAGGCCGTTACACATTAGATAAATATCACTACGTCACTGGATACCGGTATTGATTCCTGTTTTTTGAACCTGTACTCAACACATATTAGAAATGAATCCAGTTACTTTTCGTTGGTCATTGTTGCAGATCAATTCTAAATTCGTAGCCTTTGCGAAAACTTGATCCTTTCCTGATCATTTACTTAATCTTCCATTATACAATTTATTCATCTACTACTTTATACAGTGATTAAAAATTGGAGCACCTGGAAGGCATCAAGCCAGACTAATTCGGATCGTTTTTGCTGCTTCGGACCTCTTGTATTACAAGTGGCGGCTGTTGTGTAAGAGCAAAGAAACTGTAACTTTTGAGACACATTCCGGATTTATTGTTTTTCTTCTTTTTCTTTAGACTCTATTGAACGCAATGTACATATATGCTATGATTTAAAGTCTACCGCCATACCCTAAACTCGTGAAAGATGGCATCAAGATGCCAACTGGCACATCTTGATTTGTGCAAATTTGAGCTTCTTAGCATGCATGTGGCCTTTCTTACATTAATAAAACACAAAAATTGCACCCACACACACATTAATAGTTTTCTAAAAATTATTTGAGAGGACCAGGAGCCTCAAAACAAATATTTCCATTTAAATTTCTTCTTCAAACTTTGGGGATAAATACGATATCTAGTTTTACGGTAGTATAGAAAGTGAAAAGCGTGTAACAAAACGTTCGCGTGTACAGATGTGAAGAGCATAATCAAATGCTACATACCTGCGTGCTTGTGTTAGACTTTCCACCAATAGCCTGCGAAATCTTGTTCATTATAATGCATTTCGCATTCATTTACCTAAGGATTAAATAAAATCTTATTGCACAAAAATATAGATACTATTAAAACATAAACTTATCTTAAATAACACTTTTGCGACGTTAACGGAGATATTCCTTATTATTGGTTTAAGTTTTCAAATATTTTAAGTGTTGTATCACTATTCGTTTGTTTCTGTGGCCATATAAGGAGTGGAATTTGGAAGTCAGAATATATCGACCACTATTACTTCAGTTCGCTTTATTCCTCTTATACCCCACAACGAAATGTATAAAGAAATTATTTCTACAAACATCAATCTGGACATTTTGGATGTTCACAACATTTTAGACAGTCTTAAGCAGGGGAAGACAGATAGTGGCGTTGTGACGTCTGCTCCGTCAGCTCTAACCGCCAAATATGCTCCCGAACGAAATACAGGTTAGCGCGTGACGTCACCGCGCTGATTGCTGCTGCCCAAGAAGAAGAAAATAGTTTGATGTGTTGGAGTTCCGACAGCGTAGGAAAGACAGGAAACGTATCGAGTATTAATAATATATACAACTTACATCTTGGGTGTTGTAATACTAATGCTGATTGCTTTAATTGCACAACTGGTCACAGTTTATAAACAATTACTTTTTTGCTCTGTGCTATGAGAAAATATATGAAACTTCAACTCGTAGTTTATCTGAAGGTCAGGCATTTTATAAAGTAAATAAAATAAAATAAAATAAAACATAAAGTAACTTTCTCTCCAAATTAGAGGAGACCCATTCAGCACAAAATTACATTTCCGACACTTTCTGTTTCGTTTTTCTTTAACTGGTTTATGAATGTCAGGACGTAATGACCCTGGGCTCATTTGAGCATCATTTCACCGATTCCATTCATCGTGCAATATGACTTAACGTTGGAGGACGTAAAATTACCCCCACAAAAAAACTTCATATTGTAAGCCTATGCATATTTAACATTTTTTTTTCAACCCCACCAGAAAGGCCCCGCAATGGAAAGTTAAGTTAAATTTCTGACATCTCAATCTTGTAATACATGTAAAAAGGAATAGATCACCCAAATACTCTATACTAGTTGCATATTTATTGGCGAATCTGAATGCAACGTTAAAATTATGTACAGAAAACATTGCTGAATCCTTCAAAGAAAATTGCTGTTTTGCTACGTTAAAATTCCAAAATGAATAGCATTTGAATGCTGCAAAACTGCTTTGTGCGAGTCACTTGAATAAATTATCAGGAAATGGTTATAGTTGTTAGAAAGCGGAAAAGATTCCAGCGTTTAAGCACACAGTCGCTTCTTGCAACCTCCAGAATGAAGGGGAAAAGGGATTCGGGATGTCAAGTTCAGAGTATTTCTAACGTCTCCAGATATTAGATCCTAACGAAACGCATTACCAGCTACACATATCCCAACAGAGAGGCCCCTCTCAGGTTCCATCCCACACCGCACGCCAGGCAAACGGAAGTGTCCTGTCTTGCCTGCTGTCCACTAGCCTGATCTTTCGACTCTGAAACGTGAAATAAAACTAAGGGAAATCGGGATGGAAAAGTTCGTGGCATGTGTACTCCCGATTTACCCAATTATTATAAAAATTTTGAAATAAAAACAACTGCAATCGATGGGGAACCTCGTCAAAGCGAGCCTCACATGATACCCGGTCTGTTTTGGTCAGGAAACAAACCATAATCGATGCATAAATATCACTGGTGTAAGGAAGAAAGCTGAGTTCTATTTTGAACAAGAGAGGAACTACTTGACATTTCATTGCCAAAATTCTGCATATACTGAAGTTGAACGGATAGCCGGAGTCGTTAGTGCACGTAATCGTGAACGGTAAGACTGTGACTCAAATCCCGAATGAGTTTGTTCCAAGTTTTCCTCAGTCATAACTAGCAAATGTCTGTTAGGTAGCCTAAACATAATCCTAGGACGTTTCCTTACCAAATGTTCATTTCCAATTTCAGTTCGTGTATTGCTAGAGTCAATGTCTAGTGTCGTATGCAGTAAACACGATGTTAAATACTATATGAAATAAAAAACTGAGCAAATAATTTTGCAACAGCGTTCCTCATCATATTTGTTGTGGTATGGTGCATCATCCGACTCTAATGTAGGGGTCTATAACCTTAAATGGAATACAATGCAACTCTTTTACATATAAAATTAACATTCGTGCTTTCAGTAATACACCCACCTATGGACTGAAATAATGTAATAGCATTGCAGATTTCAACTCATGACTTCTGAATTGTGTAATAGCAAAACTGCGAAGATCTAATTTACCTCGCTTTCTTTCATGGTTAAAATTAACTACTGTTTACTTTCTGTAGTGTGAAGTATTACATTTCACGTAACATTTATCTTTCAGAAAGGTAAACAAATTCTTGTTATAGAGGGAAGATTTACAAAAATGCTAACGCGAAATGAAACTGATGAGGTTTAGGCATCGATTGCGGGGGACCAAGACACCTTTAACTCTCTAATACACATAGTCAAGGGTACTGGTACCCTGCAACAGTTTCATGAAGCAGCCTGCTCCAATGTCCAAGGTACATCTCTCATTTAACAAACAGCTTTCGAAGAAAGGTGTGATGAAAAATGCAATTCATTTTGTATGCCGTAAAAAATCTGCCTCCATTTTTCACTTTGTTACTATCCTCACACCTAAGCAGTAACACGATTATAAACTTTAATTTTGTCACTTATTGGCTAGGATTTAAATGCCCTGTATTCGCTGTCGACTGTCGACTGTCGTCATTTTAAAGAAGCCATGAACTTAACTCGTTAATCAGTGGCAGACGGCGAATGTATAAGTTTGAATTATTTTGTAGTAGTCAGTGCCCACGTGTACTACACATTGCACCACAGGCAGTGAAAACTGATGATACCTGAACTGAAACAATAATGAGGAAGGAACTTTGGAAACAAAAACTTCCAGGTCTGAGCGGTATCTCCCGGTAGTATTTGCCCTTTATGACTTGGGAAAACCTCATTTAAAGACACCGTTCATCCCCATGGCAGTAAATAAAGGCAGAGGTGTAACACTTTATCTGGAAAACAGTAAGACTCAACAGACCTAGCATTCTTTTTCCTCGAAATTTAAATTAATAAACCATTTATTTCATTTTCAGACAGTTGTAAGCATCTGTACTATAAATACATTCTACTTTAATAATTGTACTCAATAAATTATCGATCCCCGACTATTGTACAATCCTGCTGCCCATAATTCGGAGCCTATAAGCTGGAATATCGGTAATATTTTTCGTGTGCGCATCGTATATAATTCACAAAACAACTATGATAAAGATAACGGTGCCAATTGCAACATATCCTGAGCAATTTATCGGAACCTGTCAATGTCAACAGGTGTAATGCGCCTCCAGGTTCAGCGGTAAGCAGAGCTACATCACTGGCCTTTGCATGTCCTTGCATATCCGCCATGAGTTGCCCTATGACGCAGCGGTATATAACATCGTATTTTTACTTTTTCTAATACTTTCTTGCAGTAAATAGAGAAAGTTACTACATTCCAAACAAAATTCGAAAATGAGATTTCATCATAAGTACACATTTAAAGAGATTTTAAGGTTATGCATGGGCCAGCAAATGTATGAAAAGTTCATGGATAGGGGTAGAAGGTAAAATGAGAGAAATATGAACATGAGACATTTGGAAGAACGGAGGGGGAAATGGAGAAGGATTTTGGAAGATGATGAGAAATAGAATAGAGGACATAGGAAGATAAGAGATATGAGGGAGCTTAGAAAGTAAAAAATCAGTGGGATTCTATAGAATAATAAAATGGGAGTGGAAAAGAGAGAAATGCGTGTATTATTAGGGGAAAGAGAAGGGCTGATATGAATGAGGGCAGGAACACTGTGTTTGAGGAGCCTAAGGGGAGAGATAAAAGGGGTGTATGAGATATGCGGGGCAGAAAAGACTGGTAGAGGGCACGGAAATAGCGGAATGGAGAAATAAGTTATAGGAGGAAAAATGGGATAAAATGGAATGACAAAAATAGTAACCATGAGAATGCTGACAGGAAAGGGGGAAAAGAAGAATGATAGCATGGGTGAGCTTTTAAAAAAAGATGAAAGAGGGAGGTGTAGGAGAGAAAAAAGAGGAGTAAAAAGAATAGAGAAGGAAGGAGAGAGTAATAAGGATGAAGTAGAGGGAGGGCACTCCGAGGTGAGCCAAAGGCCAGGGAGCCAGGCAACCAGGGAGCCAAGGGGATAATGAGCGTTTAGACTACAATTTGTCCTTAGGGTAAGGTAGGCAATATTGTGAAATATTGTAAATTATGTAAAATGGAAATAAAGATACATTCATTGAGGTAAACATTTTGAGAACCCTATATCCAAAAAGGCATTTATGAGAAAAGATCCGCGCACACGCGCGCGCATATATATTTGTTTGTGTGTAGCTATCAGCCAAATTTGATATTTCGGTTCAGCATCTTGCAAGGGTAGAACACGAACATATCCGAGAAAATCCGCCCTTCCGAATTACCTTTTACGTGAGTGCTACAAATTTTAATTTTTTTTTATTTTCTCAGAAATGCCTTTAAACAACTCTTATTAAAATATACCATACGTATGACACATGGCAAATGAAATACATATCCTGAACCTTCTGGCCGCCTCAGAAATAGACAAAACTTTGCTTCACAAAATATTACAAATCTATAAAGCATACAAGTATACCAACATTGCAGTGGCATTAACCATTTCTGAGAGATCCTTTGTTATGATTTGAATTTTCAATACTTATCCTGTTTTGAAGTGGTAAGTCGCTATTTGCTGTTTTATCGTGGTCATCAGGGAACGTGGACAGCGATCCTCTTTTTAAAAGTCTCACTCACTTCAACCTAGTTGTGCCTACTATAGATATGTGAAAAGTAACGAACGTTTATATTGATTAATGACAATAGATAGAATAATACGGTTTTATAAGAGTAGTTTGTGGAACAGTTTTCTTGCAAAATAGAATGTCTGCACGAAACTTAAAATATTGAAGTCCAAAGAAAAAAAAGATTAGGAGAAAATAGGAAGGTTTGTTGTAACTTCAAAACATTTCAAGTGTTTCCTGAAGGATATATTGCTTTCGAAAAAGATTACAGAATTGTATTAATGGAAACTGTCTCTTTAGATGGTTTTATACATATAAAGGAACAACAAAGTGCCTCGCTACTAACTACCATAATCCACATAACGTAGTATAAAGCTTACCCACTTCATTCAACGACTAACTGCTATTCTAATGCGATCATCTCAAAACCATTAGACACTAAACAAACTAAGAAAATTAAAAGCAAACAGTGCACAAATTATGAAATGAAGAAACGCTCTCCTTAGAACATACCTCTCCATTACTCCATAGCTGAAATAAATGAACAACGCCTCAAACACAATTCGTTTAAACGCTCTTCAACACTGATTTAGTCAGCATGTGTTAGAATGTAAATTAGGAGGTCCAAGGTTCAGTTCCCGGCTAGAGCCTGGGTGTGTTTGTTTAGAAAGGATACGCTAATGACCTTGCAGTTGAGCGCCCTCAACTCAACTCAACTCAGAAAGGATAGCTCCTATGTAATTAAAAAAATGTAAATCTAAGGTCATACGAAAATGTTACCGGCATACATACCAAAGTCTAGACGTATGAATGAGAGTGTCAATTTAATGTTCAGAAATAATACCCAAAGTAAAACAGTTGTTACAAAGGAAAGCCGCCGATAGGAACCTAGATGTTAAAGGCGATACATAAATGGGGACAGGAAAGCTCCTTACCTAATGTACAGTAGACTCTTTCTTTCAGGTAGAAGGTACAAGCAGAAGTTTGAAAAACTGTCATCAACTAACCTATATATATTTTGCCTGGAGAACCAGCCACCACTTGCCGAAATAGCTCAGTTGGGAGAGCGTTAGACTGAAGATCTAAAGGTCCCTGGTTCGATCCCGGGTTTCGGCATGCGAAAATTTTGTTTCGTTTATTTTCACTCTACTAATTCATATTTAAGGAATGTAAAGCAGAGGAGGTTATTAAGGAATAGTTGGCAATTCAGGAATACCAAAATTTAGGCTCTGTTTGCTGCCTGCGATGGTGCCATGAAGTACGAGGGTGGGTCAAAAAGTAATGCCTCCTATTTTTTTCCCTTAAATAAGCAAGTTATGTGAAAACTTTGAATTTGGCGCAATTCCTCAAACCTTCTCCAATCCCCTGCAGTAGTAACTTCCTAAGTCAACAGGTGGCAGCACTACATCCTCTTGCAAAATGGCTGACATCGACATTAGTATTAGACAGCGTTCTATGATTGAATTTTTGACTGCAGATGGTGAAACGCCAATTCGCATTCACGAAAGGCTAAAAAGTGTATGGTGATGCAACGGTGGATGTCAGCACTGTTAGGCCGCGCCGTGGCTCAGTGGTTAGACCGCTTGGCTCTCACCAAGGTGGCACGGGTTCGATCCCAGGCGACCGCAAAGTGAGATTTGTGGTGGACAACACGGCGCTGGGGCGGGTTTTCTCCGGGACCTCCGGTTTCCCCCGCCATCTCATTCCACCGGTGCTCCATCTTCATCTCATGTATCATCAGTGTCATCGCCTGCGGTGCCGTATGTAGTAAAAGCGGGCGTTAAACACCACACATTCATTCAGCACTGTTAGACGATGGGTTAGTCGCCGTAACGAAGCTGAAGGGCAATCACCATTGGCAGATGAAATGCGAAGTGGCAGGCTGGTGACTGCAGTGACCCCATGCAACATTCAGCGAGTCGATGACATTCGTGGTGATCGCCGGGTAACAACAGGTGAATTGTGTCGCATTACCTCCCTCAGTAAAGGAAGTGTGATGACGATTGTTCAACAACTGGGTTGCTCAAAAGTTTGTTCACGTTTGGTACCAAGAATGTTAACCGCCCAAAACAAAGAAACAAGGAAAACAATAGCCTCCGAACACTTGCAGCGCTTCAATTTGGAGGGAGAGGAGTTTCTGGAAAAAATTGTTACTGGAGACGAAACGTGGGTTCATTTTTTTGAACCTGAATCAATGCGGCAGTCAATGGAATGGCATCACACAACGTCACCGAAGAAAAAAGGATTCAAAACTCAGCGGTCGGCAGGAAAAGTTATGGCGATAGTGTTTTGGAATGCAGAGGATGTGCTTATGATTGAGTTTTTGGAGCAGGGATGCACAATAAATTCTTTACAATACGTCAGAACTCTCAAAAAGCTGAAAGCACGTCTTCGCCGAGTTTGCCCCAAAAAACCTATGGCGGATGTTCTTCTTTTGCATGACAATGTAAGAACACACACCAGCCGTTACACCACTGCAGAAATTGAGAAATTGGAATGGCAAGTCTTACCTCACCCCCCATACAGCCCTGACCTGGCACCATCAGACTTCCATCTGTTCGGGCCACTAAAGGAAGCTCATCGTGGGATTCATTTTGAAGATGAGGAGGCTGTGAAAACGTCCGTGCGTCAATGGCTTAGGAAGCAAGATCGTGTGTTTTACCACACTGGAATACATGCCCTAGTTAAAAGGTGGACCAAAACTGTGGAAAAGGACGGAGATTATATTGAATAGAGACAAATTAATC
Organism: Mantis religiosa; assembly: GCA_030765055.1. Lineage (NCBI taxonomy): Eukaryota > Metazoa > Arthropoda > Insecta > Mantodea > Mantidae > Mantis > Mantis religiosa. Next base: position 57,756,242 of record CM060956.1, read on the forward strand.
GTCAATGTTGTAGTTTTCAAGCTATGTAAATTGGATTCAATTTTCTTGGCAATTAAAGGAGAAAAAAATAGGAGGCCTTACTTTTTGACCCACCCTCGTAGTCAAGAAGGACTCCCATGACGCACAGCATTGAGAGTTGACAGCTTGTTATTTTACTAGCTACAGAATATGGTGTGTTTTGTGATATTCAAAAGTTTTTGCAGTTTTTTTTAACCCAGTAGTAGGCAAGTGATTTGAATATTGATGTTAAGAGTAGGATAAGTAAAAGAATTGTAGTTTGTTATATTGTGGTCGTTTTTAAAACTCAACAGATCAATAAAAGAGAAAATTTCCGGTGTTTTTCACTTGTTTAAGTATCGGGGTAAAATAAATGTAGGAATCATTGCTGAAAAAGTAAAATATATGCATAAATATGCACAAATTAGTGAAATATACATTTATGTGCACTATAAAACTTTCCTAATAAGCTTCTTACAATATGGAACAAATTTATTGCTTACATACGTGCCTTTAACTATCAACGAATATAAGAAATATACAAAAATCGGTGCTGTACTTATAACTATTCACCTTCTTTTAAGGATATGTATGATTGCAATTTCTTGAACATTTTCAAAAAATCACCCATTTCTCTTTTTAGTGTATAAAATAGTGTAAGCCTTCCTGTATCCAAAGAATGCTTAGATAACACCCGCAAACCACTTTTAAATGCTCTAATCTAGTTTGATAGTTACGTGAAAACTAGTGTTAGATATGAATTCTAATTATTTGTCGTTGTTTTCTCGCTATTGAACATTTCAGCATTTTTTATCATTTCAAATGTTCCTTGCTTCGCAGTTTCATTGTTAGATTAATGAAACTTGCTACACACGTTCATAGAGACAAATTAGATAGGGTTTTGTTTCGAGATGCATTTTAAGCACACTTTCTTTACTTCAAAACACAAATATTCAAATTTTAGGCAAAAAGAAAGTCATATTCATAGCTTTAAAAATTTTTGGAGCCTAAAGCTATTGAGACAGAGAAACCTAGGACAAACCACATATATGTTTTGGGAACCTCTTGTTTAAATATTAGACGAAAATTTAGGTTATTAATAAATAAATTTGACCATATTTACCAAACTATCAAAGTGAAATTGATAGAATGTGGGACGTATCATATTTACACTAAGTTACAACTGTGTTATAAATCCTAAAAAGCTAACGTTATTAGTTCAGGATTTCAAATCTTCAGTCGAAGGTATTCTTAATTGAGAGTTTAGCAGCTACCTTTCACTTCCTCTGGTAGCTCAGTTGGTAGAGCGGTGGACTTTAGTAGGACGCACAATTCAGTAATCCATAGGTCGCTGGTTCAAATCCGGCCCGGAGGAATAAATTTTATTTATTCATGATAACCCTGAATTTCGCTTCTAGGTATTAAACTATACTGTTGTATTAAAGTAGCTGATTAAGCGATCTTTTAACTTATTTAGTGAAGGTGAAAACTTCTTCTCTTCTTCTCTTTGGACAAGGAGGTATGTACTTCACTACTCTTCAATGCTTCGGTAGCCTACATCTGCGATTGAAGATATCACGAAAACTTCTTCGGATGCTTCGAGCGGGATGCTTCAACCTAGAGTAAGCTCTACTCAAACGTAGATCAGTATTCAAGTTAGCATTCGGCGATTTTCATGCTAGAGTTAACTACCGAAGTGTTCTACTCCCTCCAGTTACTCTTGGATAAGTTAACACAAGTAATATCATAAGACGATTGACCCCGCCAATGAATTCCCGAGGGAAACATGAAAATTTATCAGGAAGGCCGGACCGTCGAGTGATATTTATCTGGACTATTTCAGAAATAAAATATGAACTTAAATACTAACTGTATTATGGGAATATAGTTGGTAATACTAAATTAAACAATGATACTAATATATAGTACAAAACAAAAGAATGACTAGATAGTAAATCGTATATTATAAATTAACGCCTCTCTGTATGAAATAGTCACATAAAGCGGCCCCTATAAGACAGGAACAAATATTAATAATACAAGGGGCGTTCAGAAAGTATTTTCTGTTTCAATTTACCTCCGCTGCAGCGCTGCGATCGCAGTTCCACACATGCGCGGTAGACGCTCTGTATCAAGGAGAAGAAACGTGCGCCATTGTGAGATCGCTGTCAGCCACGTACGCTTTGTTGTGCTTGTTTACAATGTCGGTGTTGATTGAAAATCCCGCCGCTTGTGAAATCAGTTCTGTGATTCGTTTTCTGAATGCTAGGAAAGTGAAACCAATTGAAATTTATCGGCAAATTTGTGATGTTTACGGACAAAATGCGATGGGTGATACAATGGTGAGAAGATGGGTCTGACAGTTCAATGAAGGACGTAGTGACGTGTACGATGAAGAACGAAGTGGGCGTCCATCTTTGGTTACAGAGGAACTGGTTCACGCGATTGATGATAAGATCCTGGAAAACAGCAAGTTTACAATTAGTGCTCTCGCTATGGAATTTCCCCAAATCTCACGATCACTATATAATGAAATTGTTACCGAAAAACTGAAATTTCGTAAACTTTGCTCACATTGGGTGCCAAAGATTCTTACTGAGCAACTCAAAACAAAACTTAAGAGAATTTAATGTATGCGATATTCCGACAAAGGCAACAGTTTTATCGCTCGTAAGAAAGCTGGAGGCACTGGTATACTCATTAGTGAGAGTGGAAAACATAGATGGCCATTGAATGCAGAGACTTTTATTTATATTCGCAGAAGGTTATTGAATTCTGCAAACAAATCGCTGCGTCGATTGAGCCAGGAATCAGGGTATTCATATGGAACATGTCAAAGAGCTGCGAGGAAATCGGGATTACGACCTTACAGAGTACATGTGGTGTAACAACTGAAGGAAGCAGATTATGCTAAACGAAACAGTTACTGTCAATGGTTTCAGGGTACTCTTATTCCACTTCCAGACATTCTCTCCATAACGTGCTTTACAGATGAGGCATGGTTTCATCTGTCAGGCTACATAAAAACACAAAACACCAGATACTGGGCTGCTGTAAACCCCCAACTGATCCACGAAACCTCACTGCATGATGGAAATGTTGCAGTATGGTGCGCGGTGTCAGCTTCCAGGATCGTTTGTCCCATTTTCTTTGATACGACTGTAGATACTGAAGTTTATATGGATATCTTCAATACATTTGTGGAGCAGCTGGATGATATCGAATTGAGTTAAGGTTATTTCCAGCTAGATGGAGCAACGTGCCATACACCTAATGCCACCTTGGAGCTTGTAACCAGTTTCTGTGATAACGCTGGCAAAAAAAAAAAAAAAAAAAAAAATTTGAATGTTTCCAGCACTTCATGAGTCAATCCTTACTAATTTTGGGTTGAGAAAAACGAACATGACAGTAAAACATTTTACTTAGCTCTAGTTTCTGTGATATACACTAGATAGAGTTATTTCTTATTAAAGGATTAAGAGCAAAATATACATTTTAATTACATATGCTAACACCATTGAAAGTGCACTTGATTTTTTTAAAAATTGTAGCTGCATTCTAAAGGTTCTAAATTGCTGGAAGAATACCTCGCAGTTGGTCGAGTCTGAAGAGAATCATATGGTGACTTCATGAGACTTCGTCGTCTTTTAACTTGCGTCTTGTAAGGGAGTTCGGGAGCATCCCTACATAAAGACCAACAGTAATCTGTAAGCATTGGTTCATTCCAAAGGCCCTGATATCTTAATTCGATAACCGAAATGTCCTGATGGAATCTTTCTCCATGTTCATCACTTATAGCTCCACAACTAGGAGGGAAAAAGTCTAGGGGGAGAGTGGAGAAAATGGATTTTAAGGAATATGTTACATCTAAGGTTATGGTACTTTTGCAGGAACACTGCCACCAAATACGAGTAGTTGTCATCTCTTTTGTTGCCTAAAAAATAAAAATCCACGAACAAACTCCCTTGAAGGCTTCTCAAGCTTCCTTTTCATTCCCCTCCAAAACCTGGTCAAATGCAGAATCCTTCACAATTTCTCGAATTTGTGGCCCGACAAAAATGCCTTCTTTAGCTTTTGCATCACTTAATTTCGGAAATTTCTCTCTTATGTACTTAAACGCACGTCCTTCTTGGTTCACAACTTAAACAATTTTTTTCATGAAACCCAGCTTGATATGCAGGGGGGGGGGGGAGCAGAACATCTTTTGGGTCCACGAGAGGCCTGATAATGACATTTTTCTCAGTAATGTTAAGATTTCTTGCAGGCCAGTCTTCTTTAGTATAATGCAATTTCCTATATTGAAAATGTTGACACTAAAAATGAAATGTCACTTTATCACCAAAGCAAGAGCTAATCTGTCATATTTACGGCGATTTTTGAATTCAGCAGATGGAAATACATTTGAACTGACTAGTTTTTAGGCCGAAACATTTTCATTGTTGCCCAGTGTAATCGAATAATCTCAAAAGTTCTGTGGCCCCCCAGATCCCCTGATCTAACCTCATCGGAGTTTTCTGTGGGGGGGGGGATCTAAAAATAGAGTGTACAAGAATAGGCCACGCACAGTTGATGTTCTCAAGGAGTCTATTCGAGCCAAAATAAGTAACATTGGCGAGGATACTCTCCGTAAGACTTCATAGAATATGGTGAGACGAGTGGAAACATGTATAGATGCTGGTGGAGGACACTTGCAACATTTTCTCTGAGATGTAAATAGTGTAATGTAATCTCCAATTGTGTATTATATTCTCCCAAAGTTGCACGAGTGACCTATTATTGGTTCAGAAGTTATGGCCTATTGAAATGGTTCAGGTTTATGTGGATCGCACTGTACTTTCCAGATATTTCTCTCCCAGGATCTTGATTTTTTGTGTTGTGTATTGCTTAAACCGATTTCCATTATTTCTAGCAACACACACGTATCTCTTTCGCTAACGCTCCCACCCCTTTTTCCTATCGACACAACTTTATTCATAATCGCTCCAAGTAAATCTGCAAACATAACAATTTTCCTGGCGTAATGAGCTCTTATTGCGATAGCAGCAACTAGAGAGTACATTATTATTATTATTATTATTATTATTATTATTATTATTATTATTATTATTATTATTATTATTATTATTATTATTATTATTATTATTATTATTATTATTATTATTATTATTATTATTATTATTATTATTATTATTATTATTATTATTATTATTATTATTATTATTATTATTATTATTATTATTATTATTATTATTATTATTATTATTATTATTATTATTATTATTATTATTATTATTATTATTATTATTATTATTATTATTATTATTATTATTATTATTATTATTATTATTATTATTATTATTATTATTATTATTATTATTATTATTATTATTATTATTATTATTATTATTATTATTATTATTATTATTATTATTATTATTATCATTATTATCATTATTATCATTATTATCATTATTATCATTATTATCATTATTATCATTATTATCATTATTATCATTATTATCATTATTATTATCATTATCATTATCATTATCATTATCATTATCATTATCATTATCATTATCATTATCATTATCATTATCATTATCATTATCATTATCATTATTATTAATATTATTAATATTATTATTATTATTATTATTATTATTATTATTATTATTATTATTATTATTATTATTATTATTATTATTATTATTATTATTATTATTATTATTATTATTATTATTATTATTATTATTATTATTATTATTATTATTATTATTATTATTATTATTATTATTATTATTATTATTATTATTATTATTATTATTATTATTATTATTAGCTTTCTGACATTACTTCTGTAGTAAGAACTTTTTTTTAGCAAACCTTCGAAGTAATTTATTCCAACATGCTGTAGGCTAACTTAAATACGAATACTTATGTACGACTGTGGCTCAAGGTACTCCTTAATTCAGTATCATTTAAGCTTTGGTAGTTGCATCATATTAAATGAAGGCACACTAAATGTTTATACTAGTTATTGTCAGGCTAGAATGTGGTAACTATGAGCAAACATGCCCGTTACGGAGAGATAAGGGTTGCAGAGACAGATTGCCTTAGATGATGACCTGCATACTTAGGTTGTATACATTTCTTAACTGGACAGGGTTAATAGGTTAAGAGAGCAAGTGCAACTGGGTAAGACTAGACACAGACAAAACCGCAGAAAGGGGTATCGACTGTTGCACAAACAGAGACATAGGAAAAAATTGGTTGGGGGGGGGGGTCTTCGGAGGACAACAATACGAAACCTCGTTGTTAAAGGTATTATAAATCAGTATCAGTATCAGTATTATAAAAAAATGTTTCCCGAATTTTTCTTAGCATAGCTAAATAAAAATTTGTCTTGCTAATCACATAAGACATATAGCTATGAGAAATGGGAATGAAAGTAGGAACTGATATCAAATAACGGAATAAGAAAGCATTGTCCCACAATACCTAACAAGTTATAAGCTAAACCAACATTAATTCCCATAGAAAAATAAGTGCATACTTCCGCGTATTCAAAATAATTGACCAGCCTATGTGCAAGTCGAAATAGAATGATCAGACCAGAAAATATTTAATAAGTTTATGTTCTTTGTTAAATAATAGGGTGTACTTGGAGAGATAAATAACAAGTATAAATATAAACAATGTGACCACCTCAATCAGAAGATAAGTAAATAGATATGTAAGAAATGCAATTCATCACACTTGTTTAAAAATTAGTTTTGAAAATTTACAAACCTTGTTAAACTATAGCTTCAGCATTATTTTATTGTTGGCATGAAAAATAAATTATATTATTTTTGTAATTTATTTGAAAGTACCGTATAAAATATAAACCTAGTATTAATATTACAAACATTTTAAATATCTAAAGAAATGCGCTACAATAATTAAATATATAAATAAATATATAAATAAATAATTAAATAATAAAAATTAAATTACCTATTATCCACACGTTCCCATTTGGACTGTTTAGTCTGTTTGACAGATTAAAGTTTTGCTCACTACTCATCTTCAGGATGCGGCCTTATACTTCTTAATTTAACATTCTAATAATTGAGTCTTTTGCATATAAATTCAATTATAGAATTTATTCCGTTTGATTAAAATTCTGGTTTTAAAATGTGTACTTTATTCTCCATTAAAACATCTAGGCTTATCCTCTCAGGACCAGTGTGCTTTGTAACGTACTTCCGTAAGAACGTGGTGTCGGGTTTAGCTTACATCAAACACCAGCCAAATAGCTTTTGATTTAGTTTTGCGAGAAGCTCTAGAAAGGTTAGTCTGTTACATTCCCCTAACCTTTCTAGAGCTTCTCGCAAAACTAAGTCATTTCCTACATCCATTCTTCTCGATACTCGTAATTCATATGCTTCCGGTTCGCTTCTCCTCACGTCGTCGCGAAATCAAAGTTTTCACGCCTTACACTTAGTTTTTTGGACGTTTCTTCAAGGAGCCACAGAACGTGCTTTCTCTATCAAAAGTTTCTTTCCTATTGATATCCTCTACTTGACAGCTTGACCGCAACTCATGCTGCTCTTCGGAATTATTCTAAAGCTGTCCACTTGGTTCACTACCTTACTTCTAATTCGAAGGTCTGTTTCCTTTTCTCTTCTTCTATCAGCTATAGTTTCCATGAGTTTTGCATTTATCTTTTCCTTTTATTCCTTGCTCTTGTTATTTATTACCATTAATAACTTCACTAAAATTTATATACTACCATTGTTAATATGTTAACTTTCTTTGACACCTACCAAATTATTAGATAGAGAAAGTATTGTGCCGAGTCGCTTTAAGAGGATATGTTAATTTCACCTGAAACAGATAATTTGACGTTCACAAAGGTATTATTCTTTCCAAAAATGTACTTAGTTTAATATAAATATTAATAGCAAACTACACTTTCAAGAGAGGAAGCTAGATAAATGTGCATTGTGTGGAGAAGAGAATGCAGATTCCCATTGTATATTAAATTGTAGTCAAACAAAGATATGGAGAGAGCAGGCTTGGCTACGTAAATGGGACAGTTTGGGGGGTGAAGTAGTAATTAGAAAAATGTTGTCAGTAAAAGGAGAAAAGAACAGGAGAAATATAGGGAATTATTTAGGGAAAGTTAAAGAGAGATGTCTAAGAACAATTAAGAGAAAAATGTAGAGTGGGATAGGTGAAATTGCAGAAAGTGTGAAAAGGAGTAGAGGGCCTCCAATACACAAAACCCTAGGGTTAGGTGTATGGGGACCGAATTACTATTCAATGGTGGGCAACATAATAGGATTTTCAGGATTTAGAAATATATGGCATATTTCAGTATGGATTTTATAATTGTAATCTTGATTTTGTATTTCCATTTGATGATGTAAAAGGAAATAAATTACTACTACAACAACAACAACTACTACTACTACTACTACTACTACTACTACTACTACTACTACTACTACTACTACTACTACTACTACTACTACTACTACTACTACTACTACTGAACTACATTTGTGCTTCCATTATACGATTCCTCCATTCCATAAGTACCTTTTAAATAGAAGAATGTTAGGTACTTTTACCTCAATTATGGTTATAATATTGTGCTAAAACATGTATATTTAAAACACTTGCATGATAAACAGAAATAATATACTAAATGATCTGCGAAACGTTGTGAAGCTCTGTTCATACTGACTGGATTAGTATAATTTTGTTTCACTCTTGAATAGTAATCAGACAAAAGTTTACCCCAAAACTGAGATGATTAAAATACACGAATGTTTAAAACTTGTTACAGGTTAGGTTAGGTTAGCAGTTTTGAAAAATTTTTGTTGCACTTCTACACTTTTCAAAGTATAACATACTAAGGACTGCTTGAAACATGTTTGCATCCTTAAAACCCGTTCATCAAATGTTGTTTCTAAATTTGAATGTAACTAAGAAAACATTGTTTTTATTTATCTTCTCCATGGCATTAGTGCATCATGAATAACTTAACAAATGAGCCACATTTTATATGAATAAGAATGAGTAAGAACTAAACCTAAGTAGAGAATTTAGTGTGTGTCCACGTCACAATATTTGCACTTCTTCTTCCTCAAGCTTTTCATCATTTTAATCGTCATCTTGCCCTGTATTATAAAGCTATTGTGTTTTAAAGGCAGAACTCACTGGAAATATGCTACTTACCTACTTCCTGATCAAGCTTGATGCACTTTCACGTTGCAGGTGACCAAGGACCAACGTTGGAATGCAATAAAAGTGACCGGATTACCTTTCGTATTTCCTTGCAGCCAGTGAAACTACATAATGTATCACCTTACCTCACACTGTATAGGGCGTTTAAAAATAATCCCTTACTACCAAACGCTGACAAAACATTCATTGTCAAACATTCAATCAATTATAATTTTTTGACAGTAAAAGATTCTTAACAATAAGTTTAAATTCCTTTGTTGTTCTCATATGAATAATTTTTTTTCCGGAGGGGATTCGGCGGTGTGACCAGTCTTGGTCTATTGTATGTACCGTATGCCCCCAAGTGGGGCATCCCCGGGAGGACGGATGAGGTGGGAGGAGACAGAGGGCAGCGATCCCAAGGAGCTACTACAGTGCAGAGGGGAGGGACCCCAACATATATGAACCCCTTAATTAAGTTTTCCATGATTTGGTATCTCTTTTTGTCACGAGTCAACTCTCCGGTCATTGCTCTCCTTCCATTGCACCTTCTAACAAACAGTCGCTTCTACAAAGTCCAATTTTATGTTAAAAGTACCTTAAGTTCAGAGCTTGAGGGTAATTTAGAAATAAAATGAGATCATTCTATGCGGAAACCTCAGCTATTTGTCAACTTCAATACTACTTTCTTCTAATAAAATCAGTGGATTATTAATTTTTATTTATAAAGCATATTTTTCCCAACCCACGGCCTCCAAAATATATTATAACAAGATGTACCTTATTTCATTTTTACAGATACTACTGAGAGAAAAAAGGCTAAAACAGCAATTTAAAATTCATTTTTGTCGATCAATTTGCCTATCTTACACCAAAGATAAAATATAGCATACTTCCAGTAGAAGAAGTTAAAAAGCTAATTCTATAACAATCATTCTGATTGTTGGGAAACTTTATTGGAATCAAACTCGAAGAGCATATCTTCAAAATGTTCCTGTAAGTATAGAATATGTTTTACACCTGTGTAAACCGATTATTTTCCTCTTCTTATAGACTTCAGTGTCATTCTTTTACCACACAAGCAATTTACTCTAATCCTTACTTATCTTGCCAGTCAATTTCATATCCTACAGTCTTCTTCATGTCCATATGTCAATGATTTCAAACTTTTTTCTCATGCAACTTTTTCTTTCTCAGAATTTCCACAAAACAGTGGTCGTCTCGATTTTTATTTAGCGAAATTACAGCAACTATAGCACTAGAGATTCACTTTTCTGCACCTTTTTCGGACGTTCCAGAATTATATTAGCAGAGCTAGTGTACCTCTGCGTCGTTCCATGAGGGTTACATTGAAGCATATTTAACTTCTGTCACATTAAATGTCACTAATTAATTGCCTTAACTACTCGGCCACGACTACGGTGTTACTTGTGCTCACATATGTCCAAATACATTAGCCAATCACTTGGCTTGGTATGTATGATTCATATTTGCAAAAAATTTCCCGCACTCGGTAGGACACGAAACTACGTTACCAGATGGAAACTGATTTCTAGTTAGACGTCCTAACCACTCGGCCACGACTGCTCTGTTACCTTTCTTCACATATCTCCAAATACATTAACCAGTCACTTGACTTGGTATGTATGATTCATATATACAAAATCATTCCCGCAGTCGGCAGGACTCGAACCTTTGATCCCATAGGTAATCTAATTTCTAGTCAGATGCCTTAACCACTCGGCCATGACTGCTGTGTTTTGTGTGTTTACATATACCCGAATACATTCGTCAGTCAACGTTTTGTTGGCTTTGTATGAATAATACTAACAAAACCATTCCCGCAGTCGGTAGGACTCGAACCTACGCTCCCAGAAGGAATGTGATTTCTAGTCAGACGCCTTAACCACTCGGCCACGACTGCTGTCTTACTTGTGCTCACATATGTCCAAATACATTAGCCAGTCACTTGACTTGGTATATATGATTCATATTTACAAAAACATTCCCGCAGTCGGTAGGACTCGAACCTACGCTCCCAGAGTAAATCTGAGTTCTAATCAGATGCCTTAACCTCTCGGTCACTACTGCCTATCCGAAAATTGCTTTATTAGGAACTTCTTATACAGATTTAGAATCTGATAACCGAGCAGAATCTCTGCTGAGTAACTTGTGATATTAGCTCTGAAAGTTCCTGGGTTATATTCCTTTTACTGGCCTCCCTTTTAATTGGGGTTTTGTGATATTTCGTGTTTTAGAAAGGGAGTTTTGGGGTGATTTCTCTTCGAGCACTAGTTCCCACATTTCCTCTCAATTCGCTTCCCCTTACATGCTTTGCTGTATTAGTCGATGTCGGGTAGGTGACGGAGCTGCTTATTCGTGGACAGGTTCTCTCTGCCAGATGGCAGCCTTCTCTGATAGCTGCCGGTGTGAATGGTCATATTGAAATTGGAAATTTTTAAGACTTCTGCCGGCCTACTTGCGGTTTCTTATCTTATCCAAACAACCCGCAGTTTATTAAAAACTTATTTTTTATGTTATGTTCTTCCAATTTAACAATGGATATTGATGTCCATATTAAGTTTCAGCCTATGAGTATATGTGGGTGTTGCGCTCGGTTACAATGTATTTATTGCAACTTCCTTTTGTTTTTGTGTTTTTGTTCTTTCATTAAAAGGGGAATTTATATAAATGAATTGAATTTTTGTTAGTCTCGCAAGAACTCGAAAACGGTTAAACCGATTTGCCTAATTTTGGTTTTGAAATATCTGTATAAGTCCAAGTAAGACTTAAAAGGTGAGGGGGGGAGGGAACCTCAAGTGATAATGGACCGGGTTATGAACGAAATGTAGAAGTAAACAATTTTAAGGAACACATACACCTTCTTTTATTTTATATAAACAAAAGCATTGCAAAGTAGAAGATATTCCACACCTTACCAAAGTCTTCAAAGCTATTTAACTTAACATATTTTATTAAATAACGTTTATCGTTTGCATCAAGACTGATATTTTTTATGTAGCGCGATGTTATACCTTTCGAAGACGAAACACAAAATTAGTTTCTGAACACACTATAACACAATAAATATTTGACCACAGACAGTTGTAGTCAAATATTGATGAAACCTTGGATATCTTCTTTATGATTTGTTTTTGAATTCGTGAACGTGAAGTGATTTGACGTAAAATTAATTGAATTCCTTTATGATTCCGATAATTCCAATAGATTTGCCTTTTGATTTTAAGCGTCTACAATTTCCCGTGCGTTTGGCCTTTGCGATGACCATAAATAAATTGCAAGGGCAGTCGTTGGAAGTTTGCGGAATCAACTTGGAGTTTCCTTGTTTCTCTCATGGACAATTTACACTTCGCGTATTCGCGCATCCGAGAGCTTTTCAGTAAAAAATGATCCTAATATTTTTACGGTCTTAATTTTTCGCACTAAAATTCAATCTTAATAATCCCGTTAGCTTAATGTTAAACAAACACGCCGTAGTAGTTTTATTGTTGGTACTCCTGGTTCCCGCCTGTGAGAGCCAGTCAAATTTAGACATGTTCAGTGTCGCCTACCGCTGCAATGGAGGTAATACGCGAGGAACAATATGTGACTTTGAAATTCTGCTTTCGTCTCAACAAATCTTCAGTTCAGGCCTATACAATGTTACACGAGGCCTATGGAGAGTCTGTTCTTCCCTACAGCACAGCCCGAAGGTAGTTTAAAATGGTTAAAGAGGAGAGACAATCAATTTCACAGGAAGGGGGATCCGGTTCTCCAGTTACTGCTCTTACGGAAGAAAACATCAACACTGTTGCTGCCATTGTGAGAGAGGATAGACAAAATACCTTAAGGTCACTTTCTGAAATACTGAACATTTCATTGGGTGCCACCCACACGTTGGTGACAGAAACATTACACATGAGTTGTGTTTGTGCGCGATGGGTTCCAAGACTGTTGATTCCCGAACAAAAGGACATTCGCATGTAGGTCTGCATGCAGTTAAAGTTGATGTTAGAGGAAGATCCGGAGTTTCTTTCAAACGTAATCACTGCTGATGAAACTTGGCTACATCATTTTGATCCTGAGAACAAACAGCAAAGCTCAGTGTGGAAATCTCCTTCATCACCAACCCTGCAAAAAGCTGGGAAAGTTATGGCCATCTCATTCTTTGATATTCAAGGAATGGTTTATCAGCATGTTGTACCTGCACACACATCAGTAACTGGACAATATTACAGGGATGTCCTGAAAGCATTGCAAGTCCATATCAGGCGCAAAAGATCACATATCCAAGAAGCAGGCTGGATGCTGCACCGCGATAATGCGCGACTGCATATTGCCAATGTTGTTGCTGAATATCTTGCAAAAATCAACGTGAAATGCATCCCTCACCCTCCTTGTGGTCCTGATTTAGCCCCATGTGACTTTTTCTATTCCTTAACTTGAAGAAACGTCTTCGTGGGGGGCATTATCCAACAGCAGAAGTAGTGGTGAAGGCTGCGGAGGCGATTTTGAAGGATCTCTCAAAAATGGCTTCTAGCATGTCTTTGAAGACTGGCAGAAACGCTGGGACAAGTGCATCGCATTCATGGGAGACTATTTTGAGAAGGACCATTAAAATTATGAGGATGAGTAAAGGTACGTTGTTTAATTAAAAAAATGGAAGAAGAAAAAAATCGTTATGATTATTCTTTATTGAACAGCCCTCGTATGTTTACGCGATACAAATAAAAATTATATATATTGTTTATCAGAAAGCTTTAAATTGATTAACTTAATTCTAACTGTGTTGCATTTAAAGTTCATTCCAAATGCAGAATAAGTCACTAATAATCCGAATTTGTTTTATTTATATAGATAAGTCCAAACGACTTTTATTTGCGATACGAAGTTCGCCGGGTCAGCTAGTACTAGTGATATATCATCTCACTAGATTTAATGGTATTTATTGTATAAAAATGCACCTAATTAATATTGTACAACTGCACTGTCAGCTCCAAATAGGTATAAAATCACTTTCTCTACACTTCTGGCTTGCTCAATGCCGAGATCATAGCACTACAAATTGATTTTGTACATTAATAAGAGTGCTCCAAAGAAAGAAGTTAGGAATTCGTTACTGTAGATTGGTTCTGCAGGTTCAACCAAAACATCTGGAAGACGGAGACTGTACTGAACTCTCTGATACAGACTTTAAATTTATAGGCTATTTGCTAAAAATTCGATATTAACTTTATTTGTTTACTTATTGTGTGAACGAGGAATCTGCATGGATCTCAAACATCCCTTCTCTTACCCGGGAGCTGTCAAAGCTGTCCCCGGAAGGGGCACTCGATGCACTCTAGGGCTCCTTCCAGTAGGGCAAGTTCTACAGGCTAACAAGCATCCCCCTCTCATTATAGGGTGAAAATGGATACACCACTTACGCTTGTCAACCCATCCGGTATTGTCTCGGTTCGGGCCGCCAGTGATCTAGAGCTCTGTAGTACCCGGGAACATAAAGGTGCCCTCAACCCAGCCTGACGGCGGAGCCATCCAGGCGTTCCCGATCTCCCACTCATATCGGGAACCACTGCCCTAACGAGGCAAACCCAATTCCCACTCAGGGAGGGGTTCGAATGTTCCACCCGACATACTTCTGGTAACGTCAGAAGTACCACGAGTACTAAGGGTCCGCGACGTCCACACCACGGCAACTGAAGGGGACGGACAAACCTTTTTCTTTAAGTAATTTAGTTTTATTCAGAAAACATTAAAATATGTAATAACAATCTCTGCAACGTACTCCTAACCACGGCCGGTCATTAGATCGTCCAGGGGCGGCCAAGAACAGGTTGGGCTGCAGAAAGGGGTGGCGGTAGTCAGCGTGTCTACTCCCCCCATCTTAAGGCGAGTACTTGACCTTTTAGGGACTCTATCAGCATAGCTACTCAATTAGTACACCAGGCAAGTGCACTCCAGTTTACACCTCCCAATAGTGAAAAATCCCCACACTACTACCTGGAACTGAAACCGAGTCCTCCACCCCAGAGACAGATATGCTACCACTGAGCTACGTAGTAAGTTCATTAAAATATGTATGTATAGTGAAAATTCGATGTCAAAGTTTTGGAATTCCTTTACCCACTATGGCCGCGCCGTGACTCAGTGGTTAGACCGCTTGGCTCTCACCAAGGCGGCCCGGGTTCGATCCCAGGCGAGCGCAAAGTGAGATTTGTGGTGGACAACACGGCGCTGGGGCGGGTTTTCTCCGGGACCTCCGGTTTCCCCCGCCATCTCATTCCACCGGTGCTCCATCTTCATCTCATGTATCATCAGTGTCATCGCCTGCGGTGCCATATGTAGTAAAAGCGGGCGTTAAACACTACACATACATTCATTTGTTTTTACCCACTATAAAGAGGTGTCAGATAAAATTGATTTTCTATCATTGTTTTTAATTTAACACAACCAAAGTTATTTAGTTCCAATTAAGTTCCAATGAGATTTAAACGTAAATGCGAAGACACAACAAAGAGGCTTCCGCAATCTGTGCAGAACGCTTTAAGTTCCGGCCCTTCTTACTTCTATATTGATCCTTGGGAGGGAGGTATACGAGAGACACCCAGAAGGAGGGTCACATCCCTGTTAAATACTTGGAATAGTATGCGCGGGGGTCCTAACGTTTCCAGTTCGAACTTACCAGAGCCGCCTACGCTCTGCCACAATTTCTTATCCCCAGTAAGTCGACGGGCCCTTAAACTCCACACATTCACTCAGATGAGGCCTTGTTAAACCTCATATTGTATTGGATTCTGCAGGTAGTCCCCGACTTGACATAATCAGAAAAAAAAAAACAATAACTTCAGGACTGGCAGCAAACGTGAGGACTTGTGCTATAAATTTCGTCCAGTACTGTACAGAATATGCCTGGGATCCAAGCACTGTTGCTGTCAATGGAACAAGCTGTACTAGATTGTTACAGAGCCCTTTTTGTATTTGCAGTATAGGGAAAGTAACATTTCTGAATGGTCTCTAAGCAATCTAAGAGTTAATTTGCCTGACAGGAATGAATCCCTAGTGGGAGTTTAAGTTTCCTTTTGGTTCCGCAAATCTTTAAAAAGTTTTTGTTGGTTATGTTGACACATCAAATTCCTTTAGTCAATATACTTTGTTCAGTGATAAAGTGATAGTCCCTCACTTGGATAAATCTCTTAAACTGATTTGGAATGAAGGTATCAGCTGTTCCTGTTTCAGCACCCCCCTCTCTCTCTCCCCAAATATGCTCGCTGCACATGCCCACAGAATTCTCAGATAGGGATAAGAAAGAAGCCAGAAGAGACATCGAGTTTGCAAGAGGTTTTTAGAATTGGTAAGAGATGGTTTGGTACCAAATGACCTCAGAACATTCTAGAATCTTGGAATACGCTGGGAAACTATGGCGTGTATAACAATGTAGTTATTTTATGCGTTGGACGACTAGTCAGACAACCGAAGTACGAAGCGTGTCCGTAAAATAAGGTCTCCATTTTATTTAATGTAGAAAACATGTTTATTGCCAATGAATGTTACGTTGATGGGAAGGCGGAACTTACAGATATTTTTCAACGTAATTACCATTGTGATCGATGCACTTTTGCATGCGCTGTGGCAGTTTTTGTATACCCTTGTCATAACACTCTCCCGCCAAGTTGCCCAGATAGCGCTCAATCTCGTTTTTCAAATCATCGTCGGTCTGGAAATGTGTTCCACCCAGGTGTGATTTCAACTCAGGAAACAGATGATAATCACTAGGTGCTAAGTCTGGACTGTAGGGGGGATGAGTGAGGATGTCCCATCCGAACTGGACCAGGAGAGCAGCCGTAGCATGTGCAGTATGGGGACGAGCGTTGTCGTGATGAAAAATCACTCCCATCATCAGCATTCCTCTCCGATTTTGAATGGTACGTCGCAATTTTTTTTTAAAAGTCTCACAGTAGCTAGCGGCGTTTATTTTTGTGCCGATAGGCATAAACTCGCACAGCAACACAGCTTTTTCTCTCCCAGAACACACTGGCCATCACTTTGACGGCAGGAAATGTGTGTTTGAACTTTCGCTGCTTCGGCAAATTCGAATGCCGCCACTGACTTTAGTTTCTGGTATTGTGTAGTGCACCAAGGTTTCATCGCCAGTGACAATTGACTCCAATTCCCCGCCCTGTTCTGCATAGCGCTCCAGGAATCGGTGGGACGCTTCAACACTTTGCCGTTTATCGCCTTCGATGAGCATTTTGGGAACCTCGCACACACCTTGCGATAATGCAAATGTTCGGTCAAAATCTTGTCAATCGTAGTCTTACTGACTTCAGGGATAAGTTCGCACAGCTCGCGAACTGTCACACGCCGATTTTTTTGTTTTTGTTTTTTGTTTTTGTTTTGTAATTTACGTCCTCCAACGTTAATTCATATCGGACGATGAATGGAATTGTGAAATGATGCTCAAATGAGCCCGGGATCCATAGAGCTTAGAGTTACCCGACATTCGTCTTTCAGGATAAGGGAAAACCCTGGAGGAAACCGTATCCAGGTAACTCACCCTGACCGAGATTCGAACTCGGGACCTCTTGAACGTGAGGCACACATGCTGCCACCACGCTACGGAGGCGGGCCTCACACGTCGATCTTTAAGCATTTCTTGCTGCACTTTTGCAATTGTTTCGGCTGAAACCGAAGGCCGACCAGAACGCTGTTCGTCATGGACGTCTGTACTTCCGTCTTAGAACTCTCTGACCCACTTTCGCACGTTTTTGATGTCCATACACTGTGGCCCATAGACTTCGCATAACTGACGATGAATTTCAGTGGGGTACTGCCCTTGGCACTCAAAAAACGGATCACTGCAAGCAACTCGCACTTGGCGGCGGAAGTGATAGGAAGCTCCATCGCAAACGGCTGCCCAGCCAAGACTAATGGTTGCAGCCGGTTCGTTGTGGTGGAGATTCGAAGGGGTGAAACCAAGCTACAGGCCAGTGTTGCCGGATCTCGCGTAATAGCGTTCCTCACGGCTCCAGCGCCTTGGAGACCTTATTTTACGGACACGTCTCGTAAACTGGCGAACCAAGTGATGCAGCAAACAGAAATTACACTGACCAACCAAGAGCTTCGGAAGCGAGGTAGGCTGGTACCTAATCTGCAGGTATAGAAGTTATGAAAACAAGCATTCTTTTCGTAGATATTAATCTAACATTACTACTCATAAATAGAGAATTACTATTCCAATAACTATGTAATCACTGTTTCCCCTCGGGAGGGATGTGGAAGGAGGTTGGTGTAGTGAATATAACATGAATTTAGAATCATTACTTAGTCAAGGATAAGACAAGGTGCTTTATTACCGTATATCCAAACGTAAAAGGAAAAAGCCTTCACATGAGCTGTCTCCTGACATTTCTTAAACGTTTATCATAAATGCTTATTATACTCTACACTCCTTATTGATTCATATCAATTTATCTCCTTATT
Source organism: Mantis religiosa (assembly GCA_030765055.1). Classification (NCBI taxonomy): domain Eukaryota; kingdom Metazoa; phylum Arthropoda; class Insecta; order Mantodea; family Mantidae; genus Mantis; species Mantis religiosa. The sequence goes on from CM060956.1 coordinate 57,774,938, forward strand.
AAACCCCCATATAGAATTTTTGGGTAGAATGCAATACTTTCTCTACAATGATGATGATGATTAAACTGTAGGGGCGCTCAACTCGATGGTCTTAGCACCCTTTTAAAAACTGTATTTCACTTTACAATTCTTCCTTTCACTTAACTCATCTTTAACTTTCCTTTGACTCTGCTGTGGCTTTGCCTTCACTTTGCTCTAGCTTCACTCTGGTTCCGTTCTGGCTTCTCTCCCGCTTCACCATAACCTCACTCAGACTTCATTCTAAAATCCCTCTAACTTTGCCCTGGCTTGGCTCTGGCTTTGCTCTGGCTGGGCTCCGGTACCCGCTACGGTCTCGCACTGGCTTGGCTCTGGCTCCGCTCAAGTTCCGCTCTGGCTACTCTCTGGCTCCACTCTGGCTTTGCTCTGGCTGGGCTCCGGTCCCCACTCCGGTCTCGCACTGGCTTGGCTCTGGCTCCGCTCAAGTTCCGCTCTGGCTACTCTCTGGCTCCACTCTGGCTTTGCTCTGGCTGGGCTCCGGTCCCCACTCCGGTCTCGCACTGGCTTGGCTCTGGCTCTGCTCAAGTTCCGCTCTGGCTACTCTCTGGCTCCACTCTGGCTTTGCTCTGGCTGGGCTCCGGTCCCCACTCCGGTCTCGCACTGGCTTGGCTCTGGCTCCGCTCAAGTTCCGCTCTGGCTACTCTCTGGCTCCACTCTGGCTTTGCTCTGGCTGGGCTCCGGTCCCCACTCCGGTCTCGCACTGGCTTGGCTCTGGCTCTGCTTAAGTTCCGCTCTGGCTACTCTCTGGCTCCACTCTGGCTTTGCTCTGGCTGGGCTCCGGTCCCCACTCCGGTCTCGCACTGGCTTGGCTCTGGCTCTGCTTAAGTTCCGCTCTGGCTACTCTCTGGCTCCACTCTGGCTTTGCTCTGGCTGGGCTCCGGTCCCCACTCCGGTCTCGCACTGGCTTACTCTGGCTCCGCTCAAGTTCCGCTCTGGCTACTCTCTGGCTCCACTCTGGCTTTGCTCTGGCTGGGCTATGGTCCCCACTCCGGTCTCGCACTGGCTTGGCTCTGGCTCCGCTCAAGTTCCGCTCTGGCTACTCTCTGGCTCCACTCTGGCTTTGCTCTGGCTGGGCTCCGGTCCCCACTCCGGTCTCGCACTGGCTTGGCTCTGGCTCCGCTCAAGTTCCGCTCTGGCTACTCTCTGGCTACACTCTGGCTTAGCTCTGGCTAGGCTCCGGTCCCCTCTACGGTCTCGCAATGGCTTGGCTCTGGCTCCGCTCAAGTTCCGCTCTGGCTACACTCTGGCTTAGCTCTGGCTAGGCTCCGGTCCCCTCTACGGTCCCGCACTGGCTTGACTCTGGCTCCGCTCAAGTTCCGCTCTGGCTCCACTCTGGCTTTGCTCTGGCTGGGCTCCGGTCCCCTCTACGGTCTCGCACTGGCTTGGCTCTGGCTCCGCTCAAGTTCCGCTCTGGCTACACTCTGGCTTAGCTCTGGCTAGGCTCCGGTCCCCTCTACGGTCCCGAACTGGCTTGACTCTGGCTCCGCTCAAGTTCCGCTCTGGCTACACTCTGGCTTAGCTCTGGCTAGACTCCGGTCCCCTCTACGGTCCCGCACTGGTTTGACTCTGGCTCCGCTCAAGTTCCGCTCTGGCTACACTCTGGCTTAGCTCTGGCTAGGCTCCGGTCCCCTCTACGGTCCCGCACTGGTTTGACTCTGGCTCCGCTCAAGTTCCGCTCTGGCTACACTCTGGCTTAGCTCTGGCTAGGCTCCGGTCCCCGCTGCGGTCCCGCACTGGCTTGGCTCTGGCATCGCTCAAGTTCCGCTCTGGCTACACTCTGGCTTACCTCTGGCTAGGCTCCGGTCCCCGCTACGGTCCCGCACTGGCTTGGCTCTGGCATCGCTCAAGTTCCGCTCTGGCTACACTCTGGCTTACCTCTGGCTAGGCTCCGGTCCCCGCTGCGGTCCCGCACTGGCTTGGCTCTGGCTCCGCTCAAGTTCCGCTCTGGCTACACTCTGGCTTAGCTCTGGCTAGGCTCCGGTCCCCGCTGCGGTCCCGCACTGGCTTGGCTCTGGCATCGCTCTGGCTTCACTCTGGCTTAGCTCTGGCTAGGCTCCGGTCCCCTCTACGGTCCCGCACTGGTTTGACTCTGGCTCCGCTCAAGTTCCGCTCTGGCTACACTCTGGCTTAGCTCTGGCTAGGCTCCGGTCCCCTCTACGGTCCCGCACTGGCTTGGCTCTGGCTCCGCTCAAGTTCCGCTCTGGCTACACTCTGGCTTAGCTCTGGCTAGGCTCCGGTCCCCTCTACGGTCCCGCACTGGCTTGGCTCTGGCTCCGCTCAAGTTCCGCTCTGGCTACACTCTGGCTTAGCTCTGGCTAGGCTCCGGTCCCCGCTGCGGTCCCGCACTGGCTTAGCTCTGGCATCGCTCTGGCTTCACTCCGGCTTAGCTCTGGCTAGGCTCCGGTCCCCTCTACGGTCCCGCACTGGCTTGACTCTGGCTCCGCTCAAGTTCCGCTCTGGCTACACTCTGGCTTACCTCTGGCTAGGCTCCGGTCCCCGCTGCGGTCCCGCACTGGCTTGGCTCTGGCATCGCTCTGGCTTCACTCTGGCTTAGCTCTGGCTAGGCTCCGGTCCCCTCTACGGTCCCGCACTGGTTTGACTCTGGCTCCGCTCAAGTTCCGCTCTGGCTACACTCTGGCTTAGCTCTGGCTAGGCTCCGGTCCCCGCTACGGTCCCGCACTGGCTTGGCTCTGGCTCCGCTCAAGTTCCGCTCTGGCTACACTCTGGCTTAGCTCTGGCTAGGCTCCGGTCCCCGCTGCGGTCCCGCACTGGCTTGGCTCTGGCATCGCTCTGGCTTCACTCTGGCTTAGCTCTGGCTAGGCTCCGGTCCCCTCTACGGTCCCGCACTGGTTTGACTCTGGCTCCGCTCAAGTTCCGCTCTGGCTACACTCTGGCTTAGCTCTGGCTAGGCTCCGGTCCCCTCTACGGTCCCGCACTGGCTTGGCTCTGGCTCCGCTCAAGTTCCGCTCTGGCTACACTCTGGCTTAGCTCTGGCTAGGCTCCGGTCCCCTCTACGGTCCCGCACTGGCTTGGCTCTGGCATCGCTCTGGCTTCACTCTGGCTTAGCTCTGGCTAGGCTCCGGTCCCCTCTACGGTCCCGCACTGGCTTGACTCTGGCTCCGCTCAAGTTCCGCTCTGGCTACACTCTGGCTTAGCTCTGGCTAGGCTCCGGTCCCCGCTGCGGTCCCGCACTGGCTTGGCTCTGGCTCCGCTCAAGTTCCGCTCTGGCTACACTCTGGCTTAGCTCTGGCTAGGCTCCGGTCCCCGCTGCGGTCCCGCACTGGCTTGGCTCTGGCATCGCTCTGGCTTCACTCTGGCTTAGCTCTGGCTAGGCTCCGGTCCCCTCTACGGTCCCGCACTGGCTTGACTCTGGCTCCGCTCAAGTTCCGCTCTGGCTACACTCTGGCTTACCTCTGGCTAGGCTCCGGTCCCCGCTGCGGTCCCGCACTGGCTTGGCTCTGGCATCGCTCTGGCTTCACTCTGGCTTAGCTCTGGCTAGGCTCCGGTCCCCTCTACGGTCCCGCACTGGTTTGACTCTGGCTCCGCTCAAGTTCCGCTCTGGCTACACTCTGGCTTAGCTCTGGCTAGGCTCCGGTCCCCGCTACGGTCCCGCACTGGCTTGGCTCTGGCTCCGCTCAAGTTCCGCTCTGGCTACACTCTGGCTTAGCTCTGGCTAGGCTCCGGTCCCCGCTGCGGTCCCGCACTGGCTTGGCTCTGGCATCGCTCTGGCTTCACTCTGGCTTAGCTCTGGCTAGGCTCCGGTCCCCTCTACGGTCCCGCACTGGTTTGACTCTGGCTCCGCTCAAGTTCCGCTCTGGCTACACTCTGGCTTAGCTCTGGCTAGGCTCCGGTCCCCTCTACGGTCCCGCACTGGCTTGGCTCTGGCTCCGCTCAAGTTCCGCTCTGGCTACACTCTGGCTTAGCTCTGGCTAGGCTCCGGTCCCCTCTACGGTCCCGCACTGGCTTGGCTCTGGCATCGCTCTGGCTTCACTCTGGCTTAGCTCTGGCTAGGCTCCGGTCCCCTCTACGGTCCCGCACTGGCTTGACTCTGGCTCCGCTCAAGTTCCGCTCTGGCTACACTCTGGCTTAGCTCTGGCTAGGCTCCGGTCCCCGCTGCGGTCCCGCACTGGCTTGGCTCTGGCATCGCTCTGGCTTCACTCTGGCTTAGCTCTGGCTAGGCTCCGGTCCCCTCTACGGTCCCGCACTGGCTTGGCTCTGGCATCGCTCTGGCTTCACTCTGGCTTAGCTCTGGCTAGGCTCCGGTCCCCTCTACGGTCCCGCACTGGCTTGACTCTGGCTCCGCTCAAGTTCCGCTGTGGCTACACTCTGGCTTAGCTCTGGCTAGGCTCCGGTCCCCGCTGCGGTCCCGCACTGGCTTGGCTCTGGCTCCGCTCAAGTTCCGCTCTGGCTACACTCTGGCTTAGCTCTGGCTAGGCTCCGGTCCCCTCTACGGTCCCGCACTGGCTTGACTCTGGCTCCGCTCAAGTTCCGCTCTGGCTACACTCTGGCTTAGCTCTGGCTAGGCTCCGGTCCCCGCTGCGGTCCCGCACTGGCTTGACTCTGGCTCCGCTCAAGTTCCGCTCTGGCTACACTCTGGCTTAGCTCTGGCTAGGCTCCGGTCCCCGCTGCGGTCCCGCACTGGCTTGGCTCTGGCATCGCTCTGGTTTCACTCTAACATTCCTTAACTATACTCTTGCTTGGATCTGTCTTCGTTCTAGCTTGGCTCTTGCTAGGTTCTGGCCCCGCTCCTGTCCCCCTCCGGCCTCACACTAACTTCGTGCTGTACCTTAACTTTGGGTTGGTTCCGACTGCGCTCTGGCTTCGCTCTCGCTTTGCTCTCGCTTTGCTCTGGCTCCACTCAGGCTTCTCTCTGACTTTGCTTTGGCTTTACTCTGAATTTGGTTTAATGTACTTTTTTTTTAACTTAGATTAGGGTCAAACACGGATGTGGACCTTGTTTGGGCGTTTGGTATTAGCTATCTCACCACTCAGAGACACCCAATCGAGAGAGTTGGCTCGGGATCCCGGGATCGCCAATTCCCGTACCTACCGCAGTAGGCCTCTAGGGGCTTTCTCTACAACCTGTAGGTAAGAAGGTATAAATGTATTACTTTGACACAAAGTCGGTATATGTAGTGTTCTTTTTGAGTAACTATGATCGGGTGATCCTATTTAGATTATACTATTAAATAACACAATAAAAGAAAATGCCATTTCTGTTTAGTATCGAATTACTTTGCATTTTACTGTTGTGTGTAATGCTGGATTTATAGGTACAAGATCAACGTTAAATCGTTGCACGAATGCATGAAAATATGTATGTAACTTTTGATATCTATTACCAAGAGAGAGTAAGAGTAAAGGTAATGCGATTTCAAATGGTAAATGCTATTCAGACACCAAAAACCCAAAAGCATGAAACGATATGCAAGTGCTGATATTACCTACTTCTATAAATTTACGCAACATACTTCTTACAAGATGTTAACAAGTGTAGAGGGTGGATGCAGCAAATAAACAGCGTGAAAATGCATAAAATTAATCATTATCCTATATTCCAATAACTTCCTATTTACGAAAACCGTTACGCTTTCCTGGTTTGAGGCTTGCATCATCTCGTAACTTGTAGCATACCAAATGTTTTAAGCGTAACAGTTCTATGAAATTAAACTGCATGTTGCGTTTTTACTGATTAACTTTATTTTGGATGTGTTTACATCTTGCCGGATATGGTTAGTTTAAATCCAGACTCAATACATTTCTTGATCAGCTTTCTCTTCTTCAGGTTATCGCAGCCAGCTAAAGGTTGCTAGGAATACTTCTAAAGCAAAGTAGGTTGTGTGAGATCGAAATTGTGTACACTGAACACTATTTGAGCATCTCTGAATCTAAATTCATTCAAAGCTTCTTTCGAACACTGAAAAACGAGTGAAAAAATCAAACTGGAAAAGATGCACAGTTACACTGAATAAATGAATCCTCCTGTCAGCTTTGGAGTTGCTCGTAATATCTACCTGTTCTGTCAGCCCAAAATTCGAAATAGAAAAGTAATTGAGAACACGCGTTTTGAGGTGGAATCCAAAAAGCACATTTTATAGAAGAAGTTTTTGGTTCCCATGTATCTGTGAGCAAAATAACTCAACAAGAAAAACCGATTAATTACCAAATTTGGGTTTACTGGAATCGGAACAGGATTTTTTTCGGAGGGGACTTGGCACGGAGGTCCAAACTTGGTCCATTGTACCTATTCCCCCAATGGGGCATCCCCGGGAAGGAAGAATGTGGTGAGAGGAGACTGAGGGGCCGTCCTAAGGAGCCACGATAATGCAGAGGGCAGGTTCCCTACACGTTACTTAGATGGAAACTTCCCCCGGCAGGCCAGGACAATGGACATCCCACCCTACTGTGATTCAGAAACAGTCCCACCACGAGACCTGGGTTTGGAGACCGGCAACCGTTCTACCGGAGGAGGAAGTGGTTCACTCAGAGCATATTATCCGGCCATGCACCGCCGAGACACCCGCCGACAGTGAAAGAGACCACCAGGTTAGAGATGATATGAAATGATAATGGAGATGAAATGGAGGGACAGGAAATTTGGGGGATGCAATTAACCTACCCAGCATTATCATGGCGACCCGGGAAAACCCTCCAAAAACTATGGGTCAGGCAGGTTGGCCACGGGAATCGAACCGGGCCTCTCGAATGCGGGCTTCAGACAAAACCATCTGAGCCATCCAATTGTTTAATTTGGATTTAAGGTCAATATATTTCAAGAATGCCACAACAAATTTTCAACATTTTTTTCCGCCCGCTTCGGTAGCGTAGATGGTGGCGTGTCTACCTCACGTTCAAGAGGCCCCGAGTTCGAATCTCGGTCAGGGTAAGTTATCTGGATAAGCTTTTTTTCCCCGGAGTTTTCCCTTATCCTGAAAGACAAATGTCGGGTAACTCTAAGCTCTATGGACCCTGGGCTCTTTTGAGCATCATTTCACACATTCCATTCATCGTCCGACATGAATTAACGTTGGAGGACGTAAATTACCACAAAAAAGATACTTTCCCAATCTAAAGTACCCTTTACATGGAACATCTGTTTCTAATTCTTTTGTTTTTCTAACAAATGACTAACCTTTTTTTTTTAATTTACGCTCTTTAACTTTTTTAAGTCATATCGGACGACGAATGGAATGAGTGAAGTGATGCTCAAATTGGCCCAGGGTCCATGATAACATCGTTATAATTATAATACGATTATAATACGTTGTTTAAGATATTTTCATGACAAACAAAATGTACACATTGAATTTCCTAGAAATAGCCTGATTATTCTGATTATTCTAATCCACTTTTCATTCATAAATGGTAAACTGAAGATGCAGAGAATCTGGTTCTCGTTAAAGCAGATGTCAAATTATTTTGTCGTAAACATTTCCGTAATATACTGTGTATTAATTTAAATATTCAAATAACTTTATTTTCTATGTACTTGAAAAGCTGCTATGCTGGTCATGCAAAGCAAATAGTTTCAGTATTACTACATAGCAAAACACATTTTAAATATCTCTATCAATCGCTGTGCTCTATTCTCCTGCCGTTGTACACCTAATACGTAATACGAGGTTTTCTCGATCAACAAGGAGTAATTGAAGATGTAAGAATTTGTAGAACAATGGGTAAAAAAGGAAACATGTTTTTGGAGTATCCCAAAATCTGCAAAATTAACTCTATTCGTAACACACGAAAGTTTGACTTGTCTTTTAATTTTGGTTTGTTCATTTTATATGAATTAGTTACTTATTTGTATTATTACTTTCTCTTATACTTGCCTATAGTAAATTCAGAAGCCGCAATCATGGAGGAATAAATTGCTCCACCATGATAATACTGTGACTTTGTGGGTTCGTAGAATTAAAAGTCCAATTTGCCGAAATTCTAAATGTTCTTTATTTGCGTAGAAATACACTCCGTGGCAGCAGAGTTATATCACATATCACAACATAATCTTCCAAGGTCGATGACAATAACAAACAGCGTTCAGTTTACAACACTCTCAGCTGTTCTCTGCTTACCTCTCGCGACTTACACACTCTTGGCGAGTTGGCACTTCCTTAAATACCTCATTCCTAAATCGAGATATATCCATAACAATAAAGAAACCGGATAGTCAAGATATTATCATAAATTTCCATTTATCTCAGTAAGTCTTTTATCTCAAACGCTATGTTTATCTGCTTATGCAAGCTCGTTATCTACGTGAAACCTATCAGTCTGTTGTCTTTATCTGCAATATTCCGGTGTAGCGGACACTCCTCATTCTCGATGTCGGGATAACTGTCACCTCGGCCACCTCCATCCTTAGTGCTGCCGTTAGCGCCTCGTGGATGGTTTTGTAGTCGCCGAGCATTAGGCGCTGACGAATTTCCGTGTCTCGTACCCCGTCAACGAATGTGTAGGCAGCCTCTCGAGATACGAACTCAGATGGAAGGTCGACTAGGGCTTTGCTAGCCAGTTGCTCAATTGCCAGGGCGAGCTCCTGCAGCATCTTCCCTGGCTGCCCTGACCTTGGCTTCAGCTGGCTGCGGTACGCTGCTGCTAAGCGGTGGTTTCCAAAACGATTCTCCAGGGCCTCCCAGATGTCCTTGGGTGCCGCCGCTGTCTGGACCGCATTCAGGACTTCTGCGGCCCGTCCCTGGAGACTGGCTATTAGCCGTGTGGCCTGTTCTTCTGGAGACCACTTGTGTTTGGCCATCGTGTCGAATTGACGGCGGAAGACTTCGAAAGTTGTCGCGCCGTCGTATTTAGGAGGTTTGACGCGCTCAGATGTTGTGTTGCGTCCCGGCGCGTCGACCTTTAAATCCTTTAACCCCCTGCCGACGACGTCCTCCACCATGGCGTGCAGAGACTTCGTGTTCCTCCAGCTCGTTAACGCGGCTCGCCAGGTCTTCGACGCGCTCGCTCTACTCTGTGACGTCTTCCCTCACGCCGGCCAACTGTTCTTCAAATTTTTTGGTGAGGACCTCGTTGGCAGCCTTCATTTCCAATAATTCGGCCTTCATTTCCGTGGTTAATTCTGTCATCCTCGCGGTCATCGTCGTGGCCAAGTTGCTATTTGCAGCTTTCGTCTTGGTTGTTAATTCGGTTATCTTCGCGGCCAAGTTGCTATTTGCCGTCTCCAACTTCTCTAGAATCTGTGCCAATGTAGCCTCCATGTCGTGACGTCTCCCTCCTGACACCAGTTGTGACTTTGTGGGTTCGCAGAATTAAAAGTACAATTTGCCGAAATTCTAAATGTTCTTTATTTGCGTAGAAATACTCCCCGTAGCAGCAAAATTACATCACATATCACAACACAGTCTTCCCAGGTCAATGACAATATCAACAGCGTTCAGTTTACAACACTCTCAGCTGTTCTCTGCTTACCTCTCGCGACTCACTCACTCTTGGCGAGTCGGCACTTTCTTAAATACGTCATTCCTAAATTCGAGATATTTCCAGAACAATAAAGAAACCGGATAATCAAGTTATTACTATACATTTCCATTTATCTCAGTTTGTTTGTTTCGTAAGTCTTTTATCTCAAGCGCTATGTTTATCTGCTTATGCAAGCTCGTTATCTACCTGATACCTATCCGTCTGTTGTCTTTATCTGCAGTCTCTTTTGTGTACACATACCGCGCTTCTCTCTCGGCACCGAAACTTCCGTGCTTTTTCGCTGCGACAGTATTCATTTTTTTTTTTTTGTGAAAGAAACGGTTCGAGCTTTTATCTTAAATATCACCATGTTTAGAAATTCTTATGTAATCATGAAATAACTCGAAAGCGGCTAATACTACGAAGTATTAAACTTTTTAATTCTATATTTAAAAAACATGAAATGTTATCTTACTAAATTAAGCCTGTCTCTTATGCCTTCCTAGCTATACAAGCTTATTGGTAATTTAATCAGGGTTAAGAAGGTTTTGCATGCGATTTACACAAATCCAAAATTTAACTTTTATTGCTCATGGAAATGCTTTAAACATGACACTTTAAACAAGATCATTATGGCTCTTTTTGAGAGAGTAAAAGATACATGCTTCAATGTAAGGTTTAATTTTGAATGCTGAAAATGTGGGGAAAAAACTGCCTATGGTACACCCGGAAGATGATGGGCATAACGTTATCCTAACTTCTCGTTTTGTGCTGCCTTTGGCAGCAGTAGTACAATGCCATTATCAAAAGGGGTGCTCATCCCGACAATTTTCCCTAATTTCCTTCCAGTCTCATAAAAATACTTAGCATATTATAAAGACAGATATTGGCAGAAGAGGGCGCGCAAAAACACACTCTCAGGCGAAGAACTGGAAATAGTCTTTCTCTGAGGATTAAGATATCTCAAAAATTTATTTCCTGTGAAATTTAGATATTTAAATTTGGGGTTTTAATACATTTCCTTAACCTGCTATAGATATTCGGTAGAGAAAGAAAACATAGTTATAGTTATCGACAAACAATTTGGCACAGAAAAATTCTTTAGAACTAGTGAACGAGCCTGCACTAGTAACGTTTCTAAACATTGCCTTAGACCTCAAGTCTCTCACTCTCATTAAGTACCGGAAACAATTCATAAAGTTAACCTGCCCTGTTGGTGAGGATACCTACTCATTTATTGCAAATAGAGAAACTAGCACGTGCTTGTTTTACAGATGTTTTCATTTAGAAGTGAACAGAAACGGCTTATAAGGGTGCCTATTTATTGTTCGTGATACTGAAATGTCAGGCATACAGCCTTTAGAAGACTGCAACGATATTTAACTGATAGAGATATGTGCAGCATTTACCTCAAATTAGAAACAATAAATCCAAGATTAATCGTAAATTCCAATTACTTTGTATTTAATATCCAGGTCTCGAGTTACAATCGCGGGCAGGTTGAGTTATCTGGATAAGGTTTACTTTCCGAGTCTTTCACTTATACTCAAACTCTAAGCTCTGTGGATCCTCAGCTCCTTTGAGCATCGTTTCACCGCTTTCATTCATGGTCCGATTAACCTGTCTTTCTTTTCGTTAGCATTATTCATACAAAGCCAGCAAAACGTTGACTGACGAATGTATTCATAGTGTCACCCTGGTGGTAGGCTCGCGAAGCCGATGAAAAATGATGGCCGATCGTTACCGGAAGTGAGAGACAGTTGAATGTAGAGGAGAGAAAATACACAGTTTAAGGTTAGCTAGCAAACTGTAATGGTGACGAATGTATTTGCTAGGAAAATAAAGTGTAGTTTTTGTGTTTCGTAACCTCGGTTTATTATTTCACGAACCCACAAAGTCACAATATGTAAGAACACAGCAAACAGCAGTCGTGGCCGAGTGGTTAAGGCGTCTGTCTAGAAATCAGATTCCCTCTGGAAGCGTAGGTTCGGTCCTACCTACTGCTTGAATGTTTTATTCATACAAATCCAGCTAAACATTGACTAGCTAATGTATTCGGATATATGTTAGCTCAGAGAACACAGCAGTCGTGGCCGAGTGGTTAAGGCGTCTGACTAGAAATCAGATTCCCTCTGGGAGCGTAGGTTCGAGTCCTATCGACTGCGTGAATGTTTTATTCATACAAATCCAGCTAAACATTGACTGGCTAATATATTCGAACATATGTACGTACAGAGAGCACAGCAGTCGTGGCCGAGTGGTTAAGGCGTCTGACTAGAAATCAGATTCCCTCTGGGAGCGTAGGTTCGAGTCCTATCGACTGCGTGAGTGTTTTATTCATACAAATCCAGCTAAACATTGACTGGCTAATATATTCGAACATATGTACGTACAGGGAGCACAGCAGTCGTGGCCGAGTGGTTAAGGCGTCTGACTAGAAATCAGATTCCCTCTGGGAGCGTAGGTTCGAGTCCTACCGACTGCGTAAATCTTTTTGTTAGCTTTATTAATACAAATCCATCTAAACAGTGATTGGCTAATGTATTCGGACATATGTAAGTACACACAACACAGCAGTCGTGGCCGAGTGGCTAAGCCGTCTGACTAGAAATCAGATTCCCTCTGGGAGCGTAGGTTCGAGTCCTACCGACTGCGGGAATGTTTTTCTTAGCTTTATTAATACAAATCCATCTAAACAGTGATTGGCTAATGTATTCGGATATATGTTAGCTCACACAACAGAGCAGTCCTGGCCAAGTGGTTAAGGCGTCTGACTAGAAATCAGATTCCCTCTGGGAGCGTAGGTTCGAGTCCTATCGACTGCGTGAATGTTTTATTCATACAAATCCATCTAAACAGTGATTGGCTAATGTATTCGGATATATGTTAGCTCACACAACAGAGCAGTCGTGGCCGAGTGGTTAAGGCGTCTGACTAGAAATCAGATTCTCTCTGGGAGCGTAGGTTCGAGTCCTACCGACTGCGGGAATGTTTTTGTTAGCTTTATTAATACAAATCCATCTAAACAGTGATTGGCTAACGTATATAAACATATGTAAGTACAGAGAACACAGCAGTCGTGGCCGATGGTTAAGGCGTCTGACTAGAAATCAGATTCCATCTGGGAGCCTACGTTCGAGTCCTACCGACTGCGGGAATGTTTTTGTTAGCTTTATTAATACAAATCCATCTAAACATGATTGGCTAATGTATTCGGACATACGTAAGTACACACAACAGAGCAGTCGTGGCCGAGTGGCTAAGCCGTCTGACTAGAAATCAGATTCCCTCTGGTAGCGTAGGTTCGAGTCCTATCGACTGCGTGAATGTTTTATTCATACAAATCCAGCTAAACATTGAATAGCCAATGTATTCGGATATATGTAAGTACACAGAACGGAGCAGTCGTGGCCGAGTGGTTAAGGCGTCTGACTAGAAATCAGATTCCCTCTGGGAGCGTAGGTTCGAGTCCTACCGACTGCGTGAATGTTTTATTCATACAAATCCATCTAAACAGTGATTGGCTAATGTATTCGGATATATGTTAGCTCACACAACAGAGCAGTCGTGGCCGAGTGGTTAAGGCGTCTGACTAGAAATCAGATTCTCTCTGGGAGCGTAGGTTCGAGTCCTACCGACTGCGGGAATGTTTTTGTTAGCTTTATTAATACAAATCCATCTAAACAGTGATTGGCTAACGTATATAAACATATGTAAGTACAGAGAACACAGCAGTCGTGGCCGATGGTTAAGGCGTCTGACTAGAAATCAGATTCCATCTGGGAGCCTAGGTTCGAGTCCTACCGACTGCGGGAATGTTTTTGTTAGCTTTATTAATACAAATCCATCTAAACATGATTGGCTAATGTATTCGGACATATGTAAGTACACACAACAGAGCAGTCGTGGCCGAGTGGTTAAGGCGTCTGACTAGAAATCAGATTCCCTCTGGGAGCGTAGGTTCGAGTCATACCGACTGCTGGAATGTTTTTGTTAGCTTTATTAATACAAATCCATCTATTCAGTGATTGGCTAATGTATTCGGACATATGTAAGTGCACACAACACAGCAGTCGTGGCCGAGTGGTTAAGGCGTCTGACGAGAAGTCAGATTCCCTCTGGGAGCGTAGGTTCCAGTCCTACCGACTGCATAAATCTTTTCGTTAGGTTTATTAATACAAATCAATCTAGACAGTGATTGGCTAATGTATTTGTACATATGTAAGTACACACAACAGAGCAGTCGTGCCCGAGTGGTTAAGGCTTCTGACTAGAAATCAGATTCCCTCTGGGAGCGTAGGTTCGAATCCTACCGACTGCGGGAATGTTTTTGTTAGCTTTATTAATACAAATCCATCTAGACAGTGGTTGGCTAATGTATTCGGACATATGTAAGTACACACAACAGAGCAGTCATGGCCAAGTGGTTAAGGCGTCTGACTAGAAATCAGATTCCCTCTGGCAGCGTAGTTTCGAGTCCTACCGACTGCGTAAATGTTTTTGTTAGCTTCATTTATACAAATCCATCTAAACAGTATTGACCAATATATTTGGACATATGTAAATACAGAGAACACAGTAGTCGTGGCCGAGTGGTTAAGGCGTCTGACTAGAAATCAGATTCCCTCTGGGAGCGTAGGTTCGAGTCCTACCGACTGCGTAAATCTTTTTGTTAGCTTCATTAATACAAATCCATCTAAACAGTGATTGGCCAATATATTTGGACATATGTAAATACAGAGAACACAGCAGTCGTGGCCGAGTGGTTAAGGCGTCTGACTAGAAATCAGATTCTCTCTGGGAGCGTAGGTTCGAGTCCTACCGACTGCGTAAATCTTTTTGTTAGCTTTATTAATACAAATCCATCTAAACAGTGATTGGCTAATGTATTCGGACATATGTAAGTACACACAACGGAGCAGTCGTGGCCGAGTGGTTAAGGCGTCTGACTAGAAATCAGATTCCCTCTGGGAGCGTAGGTTCGAGTCCTACCGACTGCGTAAATCTTTTTGTTAGCTTTATTAATGCAAATCCATCTAAACAGTGATTGGCTAATGTATTCGGACATATGTAAGTAAACACCACAGAGCAGTCGTGGCCGAGTGGTTAAGGCGTCTGACTAGAAATCAGATTCCCTCTGGGAGCGTAGGTTCGAGTCCTACCGACTGCGTGAATGTTTTTGTTAGCTTTATTAATACAAATCCATCTATTCAGTGATTGGCTAATGTATTCGGACATATGTAAGTGCACACAACAGAGCAGTCGTGGCCGAGTGGTTAAGGCGTCTGACGAGAAGTCAGATTCCCTCTGGGAGCGTAGGTTCCAGTCCTACCGACTGCATAAATCTTTTCGTTAGGTTTATTAATACAAATCCATCTAGACAGTGATTGGCTAATGTATTCGGACATATGTAAGTACACACAACAGAGCAGTCGTGGCCAAGTGGTTAAGGCGTCTGACTAGAAATCAGATTCCCTCTGGCAGCATAGTTTCGAGTCCTACCGACTGCGTAAATCTTTTTGTTAGCTTCATTTATACAAATCCATCTAAACAGTATTGACCAATATATTTGGACATATGTAAATACAGAGAACACAGCAGTCGTGGCCGAGTGGTTAAGGCGTCTGACTAGAAATCAGATTCCCTCTGGGAGCGTAGGTTCGAGTCCTACCGACTGCGTAAATCTTTTTGTTAGCTTCATTAATACAAATCCATCTAAACAGTGATTGGCCAATATATTTGGACATATGTAAATACAGAGAACACAGCAGTCGTGGCCGAGTGGTTAAGGCGTCTGACTAGAAATCAGATTCCCTCTGGGAGCGTAGGTTCGAGTCCTACCGACTGCGTAAATCTTTTTGTTAGCTTTATTAATACAAATCCATCTAAACAGTGATTGGCTAATGTATTCGGACATATGTAAGTACACACAACGGAGCAGTCGTGGCCGAGTGGTTAAGGCGTCTGACTAGAAATCAGATTCCCTCTGGGAGCGTAGGTTCGAGTCCTACCGACTGCGTGAATTTTTTTGTTAGTGTTATTAATACAAACCCAGCTAAACATTGACTGGCTAATGTATTTGGACATATGTAAATAAACAGAACACAGCAGTCGTGGCGGAGTGGTTAAGGCGTCTGACTAGAAAAGATTTTCTCGTGGAGCGTAGGTTCGACATTGCGGTGTAACTATAATTTTGGTACAATAAAATAATCAGTATACATATGATTTTTAACAGCCGATCTCTTGGTGATGACTTCACGCGACCCAAGGAAAGACAAATAGTGAATTAAAACCTGAAAGCATTATATTTTTATCATAATGCCTTATTTTTGGGCTTTAGAGCCATCTAAACTTTCAGTTTGCCTTCTTTTATGATATACATGTTATGCAAAAATTATTCAAAATGAAGGGGACTTAGCAGACCAATCTCATAGAGTTCAGTATATACATTTGGTCGGGCAAATAACCATAGGGCATTTTAATCGAAAACATTACAATCAGTTTTGAGTCAACTATAACATGTCACATTTTTGAAGACTCTAAAATTAAAACCAAGTTTTATACTTATTCGTATTTGGTTATGTTGTACACACACGCGCGCGCACACCCATATGTTTACAGGCACACAGTTATGTTGACATTTTTTCTATAATATTATCCTTAATTTTTATAAAGGATTGGGATTACTACCGAGAAGATTTGGCACCGAA
This sequence comes from Mantis religiosa, assembly GCA_030765055.1. Taxonomy (NCBI): domain Eukaryota; kingdom Metazoa; phylum Arthropoda; class Insecta; order Mantodea; family Mantidae; genus Mantis; species Mantis religiosa. The sequence goes on from CM060956.1 coordinate 57,791,101, forward strand.
TCCTGTGGTTTATGTGGCTAAGCGCCAAGTGGGACATTACCGGGAGAAAGGATGAGGCGAGAGGAGGCAGTGTGCTGCTGACTCAAGGAGTCACCACAGTGCATAGAGCAGCAACCCTATTTTTAACCCGTTGAAAACTTCCCTGGCAGGCTAGTACAACCGGCATCCTATCAGCCATGGTCCGTAAACGGCCCACTGGGGCGAAAGAGGAAGTGTTAACCAGGAGCATATCATCCTGCCATGCAGCACCAACATTTCTAACCTGAATGAGACCATGAGATGAGAGATGACGTGAAATAATAATGAAGATGAAATGGAGAGACAGGAAATTCGGGAGATGTAATTAACTCATCCAAAATGAGCCTGGCAACTCGGGAAACCCCCCTCAAAAAACCATGGGTCAGGTAGGTCGGCTACGGGAAATGAACCCGGTCTCCTTGAATGAGAGCCACAGAGCCGCCTGAGCTCGCTTATTTTTGTATAACCTCCACAAGCAATTATTATGAAAATTTATTCTTCAACATAGCTCGAATTCATCAACAAAGCCGTTGCAGAGTTTGTTTCATTATACCTTTTATTGAAACAAGGAATGATACAGAAAACTGAATCAATAGTGAAATATTTAAAGTTAGCTTTGTCCTAGAAATTTCACATTCTTTCCATTACATCAGGAAAGTTTTTCTAAATAGCTGTAATAGTTTAAAATAAATGACAGAGTATGTAAAACTGGTAAAACAAATACAAGGTATATCTCGGGAAGCGCTAATGCGACAAAAAATGAAGTACTTCGTAGGCACTTATTAAAAAATTCAAGATAAGCATTTTATTTTGCACGTAAATATCTTAAACTTATTTTTTAAAATGGTTAGAGACATATTTGAGAAAATTAATCTCATTTTTTGGGTGGAATACAGTACGTTCTCTGCCTGTTATGTACATGGTAAGACAAAGGCGGTGCAATGTCCTCAAAGCTTGTTAAGTTTTGAAGTCGAAGCTTTTGATGAGATAGATACTAGCAGTTTGCAGATCTAGCCGGAAATGGACAAATAGCTCATAATATTCCATATGTGGTTCAACTAAGACGAGCAACAGTTAATAGCAGCATGGCCTAATACTTTCATAATAGTTCTTGAGTTGAAGCTTTTAAGAAAGAAATATCATAGGTTCATTTATATCAAAGTTAGAAAGAGGAATTGCATAAGGTAGTAAATCGAATGTATTATCATTCCATACTGTATTTGAATGTGCGCTGTCCACAGGCGCTGTCTGAACAAATGAACTACGTTCACTTTTTCTATAGTTCATAATCTGCAGAGCAGCAGCATCTAGCGACAGTGAGTTGCTTTAACAGGACTCGTTTCACCGAATGTCCGCTAGAGGACGGCTAGATTTTCATTCCACGCTGCTCTACCGAAGGTTAGTTTCATAATGATTAATAGATAGCGATGGTTGTCTTTCTCAAGTGATCTGTTTTATTCCTCAAGCTTCCCTCTGGCTTTCAAAGTTGAAAATTCTGACCTGTTGCACTCTTGTTACAAACGCTTATTGGTTTACAGAGGAATATCTGTTGAATAAATTTATATATATTTTAGAGGAATTGTAGATTATGTAAAATATACTACTTTTATACTTTTTGATAAATTGCATCACTTTATATCTCTTAAGAAATGAATGCCAAAATAAAATGTAAAAATTGACTTTTTGGTGCCGATGATCCCATATAGGACTACGCAAAGTATTTAGAGACCTTTCATATTTCTTTTATGAATCCAAATTTCTGAAATTCTGTGACTTTGGGCTATCTTTCTCTCATCTGCCCACGTTGTTCCAGTAAATTTCTTCTGTTTGTCCTCTTCGTCAACTTGCCACTTATACATCCTGATTCTAAAGAGGGCCCGCCTCGAAAGCGTAGATGGTAGCGTGTCTGCCTCACGTTCAAGAGAAGGGTGAGTTACCTGTATAAGGTTTTTCCAAGGGTTTCCCTTATCCTGAAAGACGAATGTCGGGTAACTCTAAGCTCCATGGACCCCGGGCGCATTGAGCATCATTTCACCCATTTCATTCATCGTCCGATATGACTAAATGTTGGAGGACGTATTTTACAAAAAAAAAAAAAAAAAGAGAGAGAGAGAGACAGAGAGAGAGAGAGAGAGAGAGAGAGAGAGAGAGAGAGAGAGAGACAGAGAGAGAGATAGAGAGAGAGAAAGAGCAAAAAAAAATTCTAAAGAGGCCCTTATCTAGGATATTGTCTTGTGTGATTCTTGCCAATTTTAAATCCTCTTTTTTTTTTCACTTCAATCCATTTCATAGTGTCTATCTGTGATTTACTTATATTTCAGTAAATTTCCATATTTGGTTTTGTGAGCCTGTTTGAAGTTGACCGTTTAGATGTCCATAAAATTTAAGCTTTGTTTCCTAATATCACTGTGGATGTCTGTATATTTTGTTTTTATTTCTTCTTTATTTGTTAGTCTGTATTCTTACCTACGATTTGTTAGCTCGTTGTACTGTGACCCCTTTGAAATTCTATTCTTTTGGCATGACCAGGTCATACAACAGAAAATAAAGCAATTTTTATTTGAGAAATGAATAAGTATTACAAAATTTCAAAAGAATAAGTAAATCAAGGAAAACCATTACATAAATTGCATCCTTTAACGAGGCCAACTTTTTTGTTTTGTTTTGTTTAGTAAGATCGTAATTTTGACAATTTACGCTTACGTAACAGTATATCTCTTTGATTTACCATTTCTACAAAGGTTCTACAGAATGATTAGGTCTATATAGGTGCTTTTGTCACAAACATATCTTGCACGTATGCTAGTTTAATTAAACTTTTAGAGGTAAACTTGAGCAAACCAAAATCTTGTAGAATATTTCCATCTAAAGGATGGTATATGTAGAACTTTCTTGAGAATATTCACGTGGCATACTTGGAAGACGCAGAGCTTATCAAGTTTAGTTTTACCGTATTTTTCGGTTTTCCGTTACTCTATTCACAGATATGCGCACGCCCATAAATAGATCTTTTAGTAAAAATGCTTTTTATTCGATTTAAGAGGCATAAAAGCATCTATATATCTAGTGTAATTGAAATTTTGGGTGGAATACAATAGCTGTTCTCTTTAAAGGTGGTAAAGGAAATAAAAAAAGAAAGAACATCTGGCTCTTAAAGGAAAACATAAGTATTTGAAAATTCAAATCGATAACAAGCCTCTATGAAGTGTTATTTTTATTTGACATAAATTTGGTGCTTTATTTAGATTTACATCTTTTATAATATGGCATGAACAGTGTTTACTTATGTATTATAGGGGCACTGCTTATCATTTATATGACGGTTGGACCCTAATTAAAACCAGTGAGCTCCATATTAACCTCTATGATAGATATTTTTAATTATGATTTAAATTGACATGTTTACCTTGAGTAACTAATAAGAAAGAAGGTGCATGCCAAGAATATTTTAATTCATCGTATATAATATGTGGGGAGTCTTTTTAAAAGATACTTCAACTGTTACACTGCTTAAATTTCTAATTTGTAGAAATGCGAAAAGTAAACAAAATTTTCGTTTCGTGTAAAAATACTGTGAAATTGGTAAATCGCTTCTATTGGTGCTTTAGCCGGAGGCTCACTAATTAGAATATTTTGATATACTATTCTAAGACTCTACATATAAAGAACATTATTTTTGTACTTATTGTTTACTGAAGTTCATTTTTGTGTGGATATTTTTGGATATAATTCTAAAATTATCCAGATAAAGCACTCAAGGATGTCTAAAGGTTTTTATTTAACATGAGCAACTAAGTGACTAAGGTAGATAAAATAAAATAAAATTTGCACCTCTTTTAATACTGATGGCAGAATTTGTGTATTGTTTTTAGATTACTGGTTTTTGACAGAGGAGACACAACAGATTATAATGAATTAAAGAAATGAATGCAAAGAGGAACTCATGGATATAAATAATCAAAACTACTCGACATTGATTCAAAAGACTGAAGCTCCTGTTAACAATAACTTGAAAATATTAGCTTTCTAATCTGGCTAATATTTTTAAGTATATTTTAACATTTCCATTAAACACAGTAGAACAATAAAAACTATTGTTCCTGTTACCTCTTGCTGCTGATAGGTTAGAAATGTAACATCTTAAGTTAAGTCACACAAAAGAATGAATGAAATCAAACCTAAGGAGGGAAATGCCAACAGGCTTATAAACTGAGACGCTTGTGTTTTAAAATCATAATTCTACTGTTTTTCTGAAAGCTAGATCAAATCTTAACAAATCTCAGTTCCCTATTAATAGACCGAGCGGGATGGCTCAGGTGGTTTCGTCTACGCACTCATACGGGAGGACCGGTATCGACTCCCATGGCCAACCTACCCGAACCATCGGCTTTTCCGGGGGTTTTCCCGGGTAGCTAGGCGAATGCTGGGCAGGTTAATTACATCCCCCGAATTTCCTGTCCCTCCACTTCATCTCCATTAACATTTCATATCTCTCATCTGGTGTCTCTTTCAGGACAAAGTGTCGGCGGGTGTCTCGGCGGTTCATAGTAGGATGATATGCTCTGAGGAAAACTACTTCCTCCTCCGGTAGGTTGGTTGCTGGTCTCCATCCCCTCTGCTGGGACCATATCGGGACCGCCAGCTAGAGACCTTTAGATCTTCAGTCTAACGCTCTCCCAACAGAGCTATTTCGGCTTCTTGCCACTGGCTCAGCTACGTTATAGAAGAATACCTCGGCGTTGACCAAATATTTAAAAAATGCACACGAAGTGCCGAAACACGGGATCGAACCAGGGAACTTTAAATCTTCAGTCTAACGCTCTCCCAACTGAGCTATTTCGGCTTGTTGCTACAGGTTCAGCTACGTAATAGAAGAATACCTCGGCTTTGACCAAATATTTAAAAAATGCACACGAAGTGCCGAAACACGGGATCGAACCAGGGAACTTTAAATCTTCAGTCTAACGCTCTCCCAACTGAGCTATTTCGGCTTGTTGCTACAGGTTCAGCTGCGTGATAGAAGAATACCTCGGCGTTGACCAAATATTAAAAAAATACACACTAAGTGCCGAAACCCGGGATCGAACCAGGGACCTTTAGATCTACAGTCTAATGCTCTCCCAACTGAGCTATTTCGGCTTGTTGCTACAGGTTCAGCTGCGTGATAGAAGAATACCTCGGCTTTGAACAAATATTTAAAAAATACACACGAAGTGCCGAAACCCGTGATCGAACCAGGGGCCTTTAGATCTTTAGTCTAACGCTCTCCCAACTGAGCTATTTCGGCTTGTCGATACAGGCTCAGCTGCGTGATAGAAGAATACCTCGCCGTTGACCAAATATTTAAAAAATACACACGAAGTGCAATAAACCGGGATCCAACCAGGGACCTTTAGATCTTCAGTCTAGCGCTCTCCCAACTGAGCTATTTCGGCTTGTTGCCACAGGCTCAATTGCGTGATACAAGAATACCCGGGATCGAACCAGTGACGCTTAGATCTTGAGTCTAACGCTCTCCCAGGTGAGCTATTTCGGCTTGCTGCCGCACGCTCCGCTGCTTTATACAGAAATATCTCGTCGTTGTCCAAATATTTAAAAACGAAATACTCAGTGCCGAAACCCGGGATCGAACAGTGTACCCTTAGATTTTTTATCTAAACCACTCCGAACTTAGCTATTTCGTCCTGTTACTGTAAACTCTGGTTCGTGATAGAAGAGTACATGTTAGTTGACCAAATATTTAATAAATACACACTCAAAGTGGAAACCCAGTATCGAAGCAGTGACCTTTAGATTTTCAGTCTAACGTTCTCCACACTGAGCTCTTTCGGTTAGTTGGCATGGTCAAAGCAGAATGGTACTGGAAAAAGTATGTCGTTTACGAAATATAAAGGAAGTAAACAGACAGACATTGCGGATCAGCGGTGATGGAAGAATACCTCTGCGTTGACCAAATATTTAAAAATTACACACAAAGTGCCGAAACCCGGGATCGAATCAGGGGCCTTTAGATCTTCAGTCTAACGCTCTCCCAACTGAGCTATTTCGGCTTGTTGTTGTAGACTCTGCTGCGGGATAGGGCAACGTGACTCTGCTGCATGATAGAGGAATACCTCGGCGTTGACCAAGCATTTAAAAAATGCACACTAAATGCTGAAACCCGGGAACGAACCAGGGACCTTTAAAACTTCAGTCTAACGCTCTCCCAGCTGAGCTATTTCGGCTTGCTGCCGCAGACTCAGCTGCTTTATAGAGAAATATCTCGTCGTTGACCAAATATTTAAAAAATAAATACTCAGTGCCGAAACCAGGGATCGAACCAGGGACCTTTAGATCTTCAGTCTAACGCTCTCCCAACTGAGCTATTTTGGCTTGTTGCTGCACACACAACTACTTGATACAGAAAGAGCTCGTCGTCGACCAAATATTTAAAAAATACACACTCAGTGCCGAAACTCGGGATTGAACAGTGGACCTTTAGATCTTTGGTTTAACCCTCTCCCAACTTAGCTATTTCGGCCTGTTACTATAAACTCTGCTGCATGATGGAAGAATACCTGGTAGTTGACTAAATATTTATTAAATACACACTCAAAGTGGAAACCCAGTATCGAAGCAGTGACCTTTAGATCTTCAGTCTAACGTTCTCCACACTGAGCTCTTTCGGTTAGTTGGCGTGGTCAAAGCAGAATGGAACTGGAAAAGTTTTTCGTTTACGAAATGTATAGGGGGTAAACTGACAGACATTGCGGGTAACCGTTGATTGAGCCGTGGACCCTTGGTTCTTCAGGCAAGCCCACTTCCAGCTGAGCCAGACAAGAAACTTTTGCATGATACAGGAAGAACTAATCCTTTAGCAAATATTTAAAATTGAGTCCATATTTAATGCCTGAACAATGGAGCTCTAGGTTTTCAGTATAATGCACTCACAGGGGAGGTATTTGGACTTTTTGGATTAGCAATTGCTGAATGATACTAGAACATTTTTTACCTTATTTAGAAACAAACACAAAGTGAATGGTGGACCTTTATATCTCTTTCAATATTAAAAGCAGATATTTCCGAAACTTTGCACCTGTAATACTTGAGTCTAACCGATGATGGCATTCGTAATCGAATTAGGACCATTTGTCTATCGTATATTCTTCAGTGCTTTCACAGCTGATTTACGTCTTTTGATTGATAGGTTAAATGCTGCAGTATTCGCAAAATCGAAGTACAGGTTTACCAATAGTGAAGTCAGTGGCTGGATCGGTAGTTCTTTAGTCACGCTTTGCTAGCTGAGCTATTTGAGTTTGTCGTTGTTTACTGCTGTATGGTAAGAGTATTAAATTACCAATATATTGGCAGAGGGGAGAGAATTCAGCCTCGAAATCTGAGATCGCACGAGAAACTTCAGCTTTTAGTGTGGAGGTCTTCCAGCAGACAGCGATATAAACTGTTTTTGGTCAGGTCCATTTTGGTCGTATGTTTAAAGCAGCAGAACGGGATGTATTAAAACGTTTGTCTAACAAATAATGGAAGAAAGGAGTGGTGAAAATGTAGTTAATTAGTACAAATTTGTTTTACTTAAATGCTTAGTTTGGAAATTAATGAACAAAATCTGTGTAAATAATCATTTCTTCCACACTAGCCGTGTGTAGGTTTAAGGTTTGAATGAGTAGAGCCAGACTGAAAAATGCAATGCCATAGCCGGTATTTGAACCACGGATTTGCCGCTCTCCGTGCGGTTGTTTTACACCACTGAGCTACTATGGCCAACGTGCCTATGAAGCCTGGGACATAAGTACTTACTGCATAGTAAGTCGCCACAAAAGTGCGAGTCTTATAGTAGCATATGAGAACCCCTAGTGGTCTACCAGGATATATACGAGTCAGTTGGAAAATTTAATATCATGTCGGCACGTTGGCCATAGTAGCTTAATGGCGTAAAGCAACCGCACGAGAGCGGGAAATACGTGGTTTAAATGCCGGCTATTGCATTGAATTTTTTAGTCTGGCTCTACTCATTCAAAATCTGTGTAATTTACATAAGATTCCAGTATTGAGTTCATTGAAACAAAAGTTTTTTATAGCTAAAAGTGTATTTATTGATAATATAGTGACGTTAGATAATTTAGTGATAGTCCAGTGCCTGGACAGAAACCGGGAGATCCGTAGTTCAAATCCCGGCCATGACACTGACGCCACAAACGGTGTATCCCGGATACGAGACCCCCTAGTGGTTTACGGGATATATATGTCGACTCTATATAAAATTTCTTTTTAGCATGCTGCCATGTACCAGCTAACATCCCTAAGAATCCTTCAAATTCCACATTTTTATACTGGCAGAGAACAAAAACGTCCGCTACTGTCTCCCTGCGTTACAGCGACAGCTCCACGCCATTGGCAGGTGGAGTGAGAAGTGGTGGATGGCCATCACACCGCAGAAGCACTCTGCTCTCATGCTGGCTAAGGTCCGTAGCTGGCGACCGGAAGGTGACCTGCGGTTGCGGTGGAGAAGAGTCCCCTGAGCTCGATCCGCCAAATACCTGGGAATCCAACTGGACATCGGCCTCACTTTTCACTCCGCATGTCAGGGCAAAGGCCGGCCTCGGCCACGCTGCGCTCAGGCAACTTTACCCCATATTCCGCTCAGCAATGCCCATCAGACTTAAACTGCGGCTGTATCGTGCGATCGTTCCGCATCTGATCCTGTACGGATGCGAGAGTTGGGGTTCGGTGGCTCATACCACCCTCAACAGGCTGCAGGCCGTGCTGAACGGGGCTCTAAGGATGATCTCGGTACCACCCGCAGGTTCCCATCACGCTTCCTACACACCCAGTCCGGCATACCCTACGTTGACGTGCGTGAACGAACACACATGTTATATGCCAAGATCACTCCTCACCCACAAAAGCTAGTGAACACACTGGGCCAATATGACCAGCGTCTAACCAGGAGACGGAGCAGCTACCACCTCCCCAAGGATGCCCTTGGGTGGTAAAGTCTGCCTCTCCTCCTTCATCCCCAAACACCGCCAAGTTACGCCGTACCGTGCTTGGTCATGGCTGGAAGGGTGACACCTGCAGCTGCGCCCGAGAACGTGTGGCCAACCTGGACACATCAATTCCCAAAACCTAGCTACATCAGGCCTCTCGCTTCTGGTTCCACCTCTGCTTGACGGATCGCCAGCGACCGTCTTAAGCGAGGTGGATCGGGCACTGTCCCCCTTCATTGGAGGTACACCCCGCCACCAGAAGCATCAGCAGAGACCAACCGCGCCGTCAAATACAATGACATGCATGCTTGCGCAATATGACATTAACTATTATACCCCATGGGTAAATCCGCACAGCGGATAGGTACCGTGGAGTGTTACCCTCCGCCCGGGGGAACCCGGGTGACTGCTCTTGTCTCTTGGCTACCAGGACTTAAGAGGGTTGCCCGTTTTTTTGTCTATTTTCGTCTTCTTTAGAGATCTTTCTGTTCCCTTGGATTCAAGTACGGACCATTGGTATTGAACGATAGAATATAAAGACAAAGAACCTTTTTCTATCTACTTCTGTTATAGATTAGAACATTTTTGGGTTAACTCCAATAAAACATGTGTAACGGCTTTATTCCAGAGAACTGCAGGCGCTACAGTTTTCTAAATGGAATTTAGAAGTAACTTTATTATTGAAGAACATTTAAGTCCCTAGTTCGAATTTCATTCAGGAAGAGTTACTTGCAAAGGAGTTTTCCCTGAGCTTTCCCTTTTCCTGAGAAATGAATGGAAGTCTATGGATCCCGGGCTCATTTGAGCATCTTTGCACCCATTTCATTTATCGTCCTTTAAATTAAAAGGGCGACATTAAAAATTAATGAAGGGTATACATTTGAATACCAAACACTATGTTTTTTTTTTCTGTCATACTTTTGGTGCCTTTATACTTTAATTTATCTTTTGGTCGTAAGAATGAATTGTTAAATATGTCGCTAAACTTCCCTGGTAATAAATATTAATTTAAAATGTAACCAAGTATTTTGCAAAATATGACAGATAAGGGAAAAAGGACCTATAGGTGATCAGTTGATCATGTGTTACTTGTGCATTTTGTAACTGTACTAAACAGGAGGAATCACGATGAGGTGTTTTCATGACACCAATACAGTCATTTTAATACCTGTTTTTCAACAATTCGTTTTCTTTCAGTAATAAAAATATTACATTGTTTTTAGGATTATTTCGGGTGTGGAGCGAGGTTGCCAAAACTTTCGAGTGATCTATCTTCTTTTGGGATCACTGATTGACACTGTTCTATACTAAGTTTTGCCTTTATTTCACAAAGAATTCTGTAAAAGCTAACACAGGGTAATTGTACACACCAAACTGTTTCAGCTGCCAGAATATCTTTTAGGCCGGTGCTACGATAGCTGGGCAATGATCGTACGCTTAAAGGATATGTTAAGGCCCTTGCATATTCATAATCTGGAATCATTTTTTCTACGTTAGCTAATTGTTCAAGCAGAACATAATGGATGACTCGGAGATAGGGACCAAAGAATAACAAAGTCAACCTCTGTCATGTTGGATTTCATCATCATCATCATCATTATCATCATCATCATCATCAACAACAACAACAACAATAACCTTCACGATAGTACAGATAGGTCTGTTTCGGCTCAGAAGGGACCTTCCCAGCGTCTGGAGGACCTTCCATACCTTCTGGAGAACAGGGTTTTGTTCCAAACGCCTATGTACTGTTTAAGATCCAACAAAAGCGTGGAGATTAGTACCACACTAAGAATTACAACTTAGTTTATAAGAGCTGCAATAATGGCTTCGAGAGTGAGATTTGTTTTTAGTGCAGCATACTCCCCTCTCGTGATCTTACGCGTGTGACACATTGTGGCGATAGATGCACTATCCCCACCACAGTTGCTACTCATCCCTACCGCGCATGATTTCTGTCAAGATAAAATAATGCATCTGTATCATAAACGAAATGTGGTATTAGGTGTTACTTGGTATTAAGTTCAGCATCTTACATAAACACGAATCTAGAATTTCCAAAACTTCCTCCTACTCCAAAGTAGTCTTGACATGGAAAAAGTTTGTTGAGTTATATTTTCTCAAAAATGTCTTAAAATAGTTTATCAAAATGCTGCATATTTAAAATATTTGCATAAGACTATCTTGAACTGTCTGCGAATATTGGATAACCTTTTCTTCATTTGAATGAATGTCTTTTGTATAACCTTAGAAGAAAACAAGCAGCTACCAGAAACAAAGTTGGATTCGGAAAACATCGGAAGCTTTCGATGACGCTGCGTTCACAACATACGCTTTAATACCGCTCTGGCTCATTTCAAAGTTATGGGATAGATAGGGAGATGCTTTGCGTATTGTCCGGTAAAACGCACATCTCTCGCAAGTTCACCAACATGAGTTGGAATCGTCGAACTGCATGTTATTTTATTATTGTTACTTTAATAGCAATGCCTTATATCTTTCTCGTGGAAGATAAATATTTTAAACACATTCATTCATAAAAATGCAAATAACATATTCTTCTCGTTTACAAAATAAATGTAATGGTATTGGAAAAATGCCTTAATATTGATTGTGTAAACACTCGGGCTCAGCCCGCCTCGGTAGCGTAGATGGTAGCATGTCTGCCTCACGTTCAAGAGGTCCCGAGTTCGAATATCGGTCAGGGTGAGTTACCTGTACAGGGCTTTTCCGGGGTTTTCCGTTATCCTGAAAGAAGAATGTCGGGTAACTCTAAACTCCATGGACCCCGGACTCATTGAGCATCATTTCACCCATCTCATTCATCGTTCGATATGACTAAATGTTGGAGGACATAAATTAAAAAAAAAACTAGGGCTCATTTATTTGTTATTAATGATGCTAGCATATAATGCAAAGTATCCTCTCCTGGAAATTTCACTAGGTATTTGATCTCATCTATGCCCCGTAGAATAGGGCAGTAATAGAAGCAGAGGGTTTACACACCTGATACTAAGTTAATTTCCATTTTATTTGATTTTACCTATAGGAATAAAATATTTATTTATTTCATTTAGTTTAGAAACAGAGTAGATTGCTTCATTTTTAGTGTGAGCATAAATGCCATAAAAATCAAGTAAACCGTAGCAATTGGAAGTTGTATTACAATGTGTGAAATACACTGTTCGTATTTCTACAGTAGAAAAAGAATCAAAATGATGTCAGGGATTCAAACCTTTGTAGGTCGCACATTTAGTAACAGATTCAATTATGAGAGGATTCAGTAGGACGAAGCTAAAGAGACGCTTTCCGTGACACCATTGTAAACCGACCGTGAAAGCGATGTGGACTTACAAAAATATACGCTTATAGAGTCAGCACACGCTCTCTCTCTCTCTCTCTCTCTCTCTCTCTCTCTCTCTCTCTCTCTCTCTCTCTCTCTCTCTCTCTCTCTCTCTCTCTCTCTCTCTCTCTCTCTCTCTCTCTCTCTCTCTCTCTCTCTCTCTCTTTTGTGTCCAAGGATGTACATGTGAAGGATCCCTTGGGTCCAATCTGCCAAATACCTGGGTGTCCGATTGGACCGCGGCATCACCTAAACCCCACATGCCCGTGAAAAAATCAGCCTCGGCCATGCAGCGCTCAGGCCGATCGACTATGCCCACTCCCCTGAAACTACGGGTGTATCGTGCGATCATCCCACCCCTGATCCTATATGGATGCGAGGTCTGGGGATCGGTGGCTCGTACCACCATCCGCAGACTGCAAGCTGTGCAGAACAGGGCTCTTAGGATGATCCTCGATACCGAACGTATGTTTCCTTCACACATCTTACACTCCCGTTCTGGCATACCTTGCGTTGAGGACGTTGTGCGTGAACGCTCGCGCACATTGTATGCCAGAATTACATCCCATCCCAACCGCCTAGTTAACACACTAGGGCAACAGAGGCCGAATCAGGTCCATCAGTAACAAGGACATCCAAGCTTTGGAGAAAAGACTAATCCTATAAGACCGCACGGGTAAATCCGCACAGCGGATAGGTACCGTGGCGCTCTACCCACCGTCCGGGAGCACCCGGACGACTTGTTCCCGCTCTTGGCTCGTCACAACTGGCAAACCATAAGGGATAGACAAAGGCTAGCTGAACAAAAAAATCAGAATCATTAAACCATACAATATAGTCAACTTGGTTTTCGTATTAATAATTTCCGATATTTGTTTATTTATTCTTATGTACATAACAGGCTTGTAAGCCCAATTGCAATGTTCATCATACATAGTTGTTTACATATAATAACATACATGCTCAAATAAAACAAAAGAAAAACATAAATGATCACAAAGTAATACAGAAAGGGAAATATAAGGAATAGAAACAATGTATAAAAAGAAAAACGAGAAAAAAGGTGAAGGTGGCATGGTAAGTAATTATTTTACTATTCCTAATTACAGTAACGATACTACTATTGCCAATTTTAGGAAATTTACTGATCAGCGAATAAGTAGTTTGTAGTTATAGCATTTAGGAATCGAGTTTTGGACATGTAGAAAATATCTACACCGAAACGATGAAGTTTATAATATAAATACATAATTCTGTGTAATGGTGAATTTTTTTATGGATTCTGTATTTGCTTTCGAGGTGAAAAAAGCCTCCTGAATCTGCTTATTTTGTTGGGTACATAAACTAATTTATTTTTTGTAATATTAATATCATCAATAATCGAATGTAATACTTTGTACAGAAATATTATCCCTGCAATGTCTCTTCTAAAACTCAAAGTTTTAAATTTAAATATTTCCAAAAGGGTTTCATAATTTGTGTAATTGGGATAATATCCAGTTCTTTTAAATAGTACTTTAGACATTTTTATTGTACTTTTTCTATTGCGGTGACATGCATTATCATCTTAGGATTCCAAATAATAGAGGCATATTCGAGATTTTGTCTTACAAATAAGTTATAAAGTTGAATTAATGTTTTTTGCTTTAAATGAATAGGAAATTCGAATAATAAAGGCAAGACATTTTAACGATTTTGATAGGATTAAGTCAATGTGTCTATTGATTTGTTGTAAAATGTACTCCTAGATCTTTATTTTCAACCACTTCAACGAGCGGTGTCATATTGAAATTATAAACATATTTAACGGGATTTTTGCTTCTAGTGAAGGACATTTTTACACACTTACTAATATTAAATGGATGTTTGCTGGTTTCGCTCCATTCATATAAAGAATCAAGGTCTTGTTGAAGTTCCATGCAGTCTTTAACATTATTGATACTGGTTGTTATTTATTTTGGGTTTGTAACTCTCCGTGTTTGTAACGCTTTGGTTGTCGATTTTAAGTTGGCCATTCTAGCATTTACATCTGATTAGCTTATTTATGTAAATTATCTACAAAGTAGAACCCGCCTTGGAGTCTAAGGTAAAAGCTGTAGGTCCTTTCGTTCCATCGCATCGTCATTAATCATTATCATATAGAGCTCAATTGTCCTCTGTGTGCATTTATCTAGTAAATGGGTTCAGTGATCGCGTGGCAAACGAGGTTTTTGTGAAGGCCGCTGACCATGTAACGAGTGTTGAAGAAGTCAATATAATTTACATTGTTGATGTGGCAACTAACTCGTTTGTTTTTCATGACATCCTTCACAGACAGGAATTTTAAAGTAGTTGTATCGCCACAATCTACTGTCGTTTGAGACTCCTGTGCCCTTTTTATATCTTCAAAGAAAAGTGTAATTGAACTTTTTTTAAGCAAATGCTTATAATAATTAGAAAATTGGGAGAAAAGTTTGTGGAAGAATAAACTGAAATACACATATTATCCGTCAGATTTATTACAATTTTAGTGTTTTCTAATACAAATCTTCAGAAAGTTTCATCAGCAATCTGATGTACGACATTTACTGCGTTCTGACGTAATTTAATATAACGCTGGGACTGTATTTTTTAAGAGAAATGTTAAATACCTTATCTATCAAAGCATTCTGGAAACGCCGAAGGGAAATAAAAACCTATTGCCGAAACCCGGGATCGAACCAGGGACCTTTAGATCTTCAGTCTAACGCTCTCCCAACTGAGCTATTTCGGCTACAAGATCCGAGCGCCTCACTTTATGTTTGCCTGCGTAATGGCTTCCTCACGTGTCACCAGTACTAAACCTTCAGGAGTTCCGTTCTTTACAGCGCAATGTGCTAAGCGTGCGAATCTTTTTCAGTAGTTTGGTAAAGCGTTGGGTTTATCCTTTCTTATGTAGGACAAACATTGAAAGAATGATAGAAATAATGATTGTCAATTTGGGAGGCTTAAACGCTGCCGGAAATCAAGATGCGGGATTGATCTAAGGCAATCGTGTAATATAACTTTTATATTTATAATCATAATCGAGTTCACTACTGTTGAGTCTAAAATTGACATTTTATTTCATTCTTCGTTTAAGTTCATTCAGTTTCAAACAGGGCCGGCTCATGTCAAAAAACAGTGGCCTGCTACGAGAAAAAGGTTATGCAACTAACCTAGTTTCGATAAATGAAGTCCATGCGTCGATGTGTATTCATGTAGAATTTGTGGAACACTCTGCTATTAAAGTCCTGCATACATGTGATAAGCTTCTTCAGTATAGTCTGCATAGCCGTAGAGGTAGGCCAATCCTGAGTCATGGTATTCCTCAAAATTTCTTTAACCTCTTCAAAAACGAGAAACAGCATTCTGGTTCTACAGTAGGAATGGGAATTGTCACAGTAATTCTTGAAACCTTGGTCATTTCTCCAAATGTTGTTTGCAGATTGTTCTTCAGTTTTAACTGCGATAGCGGAAGGGCACCTTCTAACTTCCTGAATTCAAAATGTTGATACAAAATGTTGGGTTCGGTTCGAAGTTTGCTTTTGTCAAGTTCTTATAGAAATACTGACAATGCTCAGTTCTGTTTCAGGAAACACTCCAGAAAATCATAATTGTGTTGCAATATTTACAGCTCCAAGCATTGAGAATTTAAATGAGTTTTTTCTTAATAGCGTTCAATAAACCTGTTTCATTGCAGGCTTAAAATTGGGCGAAAGAATATATCAGTTGAGAAATTGTTTCAATTTCTGAAAAGGAACCGTGGTGTTTAAACAATGTTCTAAAAAGGATACTAAGAATGTAGTTTTTATGTGCTTCTTGCTATTTGAATTCTTTTGTATGTAATCAATGTGATCTTTAACATCCATCTTGGACCATGAATCAGTACTTCCAACGGAAGGCAAGGAAAGCAGAACAGGGCATTTCTTATTTCACACCTACAGATCCACTTGTTATTATATATATATATATATATATATATATATATATATATATATATATATCTATATATATAAGAGGGTGGGCTAAAAAGTAATACCTCCTATTATTTTCTCTTTTAATTGCCAAGAAAATTGAATCCAATTTACATAGCTTGAAAACTACATTGACGATTAATTTGCCACTATTCAATATAATCTCCGTCCTTTTCCACAGTTTTGGTCCACCTTTTAACTAGGGCATGTATTCCAGTGTGGTAAAACACACCGTCTTGCTTCCTAAGTCATTGACGCATGGAAATTTTCACAGCCTCCTCATCTTCAAAATGAATCCCACGATGAACTTCCTTTAGTGGCCCGAACAGATGGAAGTCTGATGGTGCCAGGTTAGAGCTGTATGAGGGGTGAGGTAAGATTTGCCATCCCAATTTCTCAATTTCTGCAGTGGTATAACGGCTGGTGTGTGGTCTTGCATTGTCATGCAAAAGAACTTCCGCCATAGTTTTTGTTGGGCGAACTCGGCGAAGACGTGCTTTCAGCTTTTTGAAAGTTCTGGCGTATTGGACAGAATTTATTGTGCATCCCTGCTCCAAAAAATGAATCATAAGCACACCCTCTGCATCCCAAAACACTGTCGCCATAACTTTCCCTGCCTACCGCTGAGTTTTGAATTTCTATTTTCTTCGGTGACGTTGTGTGATGCCATTCCATTGACTGCTTCTTTGATTCAGGTCAAAAAAAGTGAACCCACGTTTCGTCTCCAGTAACAGTTTTTTCCAGAAAGTCCTCTCCCTCCAAATTGAAGCACTGCAAGTACTCGGAGGCTATTGTTTTCCTTGTTTCTTTGTTTTGGGTGGTTAACATTCTTGGTACCCAACGTGAACAAACTTTTGAGTAACCCAGTTGTTGAATAATCGTCATCACACTGCCTTTACTGAGGGAGGTAATGCGACACAATTCACCTGTTGTTACCCGGCGATCATCACCAATGATGTCATCGACTCGCTGAATGTTGCATGGAGTCACTGCAGTCACCGGCCTGCCGCTTGGCTTATCATCTGCCAATAGTGTTTGCCCTTCAGCTTCGTTACAGCGACGAACCCATCGTCTAACAGTGCTGACATACACCGTTGCATCACCATACATATTTTTTAGCCTTTCGTGAATGCGAATTGGCGTTTCACCTTCCGCAGTCAAAAATTCAATCACAGAACGCTCTCTAATACGAATGTCAATGTCAGCCATTTTGCAAGAGGATGCAGTGTTGCCACCTGTTGACTTAGGAAGTTACTACTGCAGGGGATTGGAGAAGAAGGTTTGAGAAATTGCACCAAATTCAAAGTTTTCACATAATTTACTTATTTAAGGGGCAAACATAGGCGGCATTACTTTTTGACCCACCCTCGTATATATATTGGTGTTAAATTTCTGGTATAAAGAGAAATTCTACTTCCTTTTACTTTTTGCTTAATGTTTAGATTGGGCGTAGGTCGCGCTAACATTTTTATACTAATCTTTTCTTCTAATGCTCGCCTTGAAAAGAGTTTTAGAAGTGCATTAACCGAGTTCCTGATTTATTGGTTAAATCTTTCGTAATATTAAATTACTCATACAATGAATGAAGTGAATTTATAACACGTTTCACACTCACACACAAGTAAACTGGTATCGGCCACTGAATAACCAACGTTACATAAAGAAATACTTGTTATGGGGGTTTGCTGTCATGTTCAAGAGTGGAGTACCGTGCCAACATGCTGCTTGACATGTAATCTACCCTGCGATTTATAACCATTAGGTTATTTCTAGAACTAAAATATAAAGCAATGACAAACTACTTAATAGATCTCAATGCTTATTCAACTTCTAGACCAATAACTATGAATGTTGGTGGCCCTGCTTCGCCAGCTCCAGCGTACGCAGTAGTGCAACGAATGTATATCGTGCTACATCGACATGCAGCACGCATTTGTGCGAAAATCTGGCGAACTATGGCCATCTGAGAGGCAAGAGGGGAAGGTTGTACGCATGCGCAGTACTGTTTCGCGAGCTTACTGGCTCACAGCACATCCTATGCATTCCATTAGCTACGCAGGTGTTTTCCATGAATCAAGTGTTCATTTTTGGTCGTGCTCGTTTTCTTATACCTACAATAACGCACTGTGACTTACATGGTCTTTCAAAATGTATAACTTATGATTTATAAAGCAGAAAATGGCGTGCTGCAGCACTGCAACACGCAAGGACGAGCGGCCCCTGGTTTCAATAATTTTCATTCATTTGAAGAGGCTTTTTGATGTAATTTCAGCATTTCAACATGGTCCTAAAGTGAAGTTAATAAAACCAAACAATTTAGACGCAATGCAATCAAGAGAGTAACTAATTCATTTGAACATTTCAAATACCTAAAGTTGGAAAGTGCTCTTTCGATTAAAGAATTTCAGTCCGAGTTTCTCATTAAAAAAATCAATTTCTAAACCTGGCAACTCATATTCCCAATATTTTTCAAATTTCAAGCATTTGCGTCTAGTATATATTTGAACTGTTGCTGAACATGGTTACCTATGTCATGGAGTCTTAAACCACTAGAGCATATGTGTTTTGAAGCCAAAACATCCGTGTAGCTTAGAGGATTTCCGCTAGATACTTCTTTCTTATATCTTAATGTAATTACCAAACATTGTACCATACTCGAGAGATATCCCTCAAATCAATTTTAGTTAAGTTCAAACACAACATGTTTTTAAATATTATCTTCACTATTCACACACATAATAAATTTATCTTACAGGCCCACACATGTCTTTTTTTATAACCTAATGCAGTTTCCCAAAATTGCATCATGCTTCTTTCTCTTCCTCTTCTGTCTATTCAAGAATTGGGAGTTACTACGTTCCACGTGTAAAGGGGTTTATTTAAATTGTATCCATTTGGTCCTCGACCGCTCTACATCTCATCCTCCCTTTGCGATATAATCAAACCCTTGCTTCAGTTGTTTATCAGATGATATTCCATTAACTGATCTTGCCAATTCTTTTGACTTTCAAGTATTTCTTGTCAGAAACTACTTTTTGTGTTTATTTTTTGTTCTTATTCTCTTTTAGACACAATAATAGTGTTACAAAAATCTCATTTTTACACTTTTAATTTTATTTTTATCCTTTTTTCTCATAATCCAAATTATGCTACAATGAATAACACTTGGTTTCGACACAGTATTACGTAATCTCACTAAGATTAAGTAAGATCTAGATTTACACTCTAGATTGATAATCACAATTAATATTTTAATATTAATATTAAAACCTTTAATCTTTTCTTATCTATCGCCATCGCTTTGGGTTTATTAATTGATATTTTCATATGGAAGGTTTCTAGAACTTCATTTAATTTTGTTACATTTTCTTGCAGATCATCTTAAGAGTCGGCCAACAATGACTGTCAGCAAATAGCAGGTAAAACATAATGGGTTTAAACAGGTTTTTCTCTCAGGACATATTTTGTAAAGTGAAAAAAAAGATGAAAAAGAAAGCAACTACCTCCAAAAGTGCACAAAATAATAATAATAATAATAATAATAATAATAATAATAATAATAATAATAATAATAATAATAATAATAATAATAATAATAATAATAATAATAATAATAATAATAATAATAATAATAATAATAATAATAATAATAATAATAATTATTATTATTATTATTATTATTATTATTATTATTATTATTATTATTATTATTATTATTATTATTATTATCATTATCATTATCATTATCATTATCATTATCATTATCATTATCATTATCATTATCATTATCATTATCATTATCATTATCATTATCATTATCATTATCATTATCATTATCATTATCATTATCATTATCATTATCATTATCATTATCATTATCATTATCATTATCATTATCATTATCATTATCATTATCATTATCATTATCATTATTATTATCATTATTATTATTATTATTATTATTATTATTATTATTATTATTATTATTATTATTATTATTATTATTATTATTATTATTATTATTATTATATAATGAATGTTAAACCTTTCAGTTTTAGTTGGTTGACCTGAAATGTCGGCTAGTACGCCCAACCCGAGTTGTAGTTTTTGACAATGAAGTCTCAAATCAACAGAAAAATAATCAAACAATGAATACAGGTATACTGTTTGAAAGTGATGCAGACATTGGTATCTATTGATGGGAAAACACTACTTTGAACAAACATAATTTAAAAATGTGAAATAGGGAAAAAGTTGTCATTTCGGTCTTGTGAAACGCGGAATAATGAGCACAAATAGGGTACCATCTTGTAACAAATGCAAGCTTTAAAAGCTCAGTAAAATAATTTGGTATCTACTGAAACATGTAATATGTGAGCATGGGTGTTAATTATGAATAGCAAGGAACAATAGATTCATTATTTCTCAAATTACCTTGGGGTAAAGCTGAGAACTATTGTATAACAGGACCAGACGTTCAGAAGTAAAGTCTGTCTAGTGAACAGGAGTGCAGTTGGCCGCTCAAAGGGAACTACTCTCTCGCCCACTAATGACCGTCATAAATCTATCTCCACACTTCAGAAACGGAACACTGTTGTTGAGGACCAATAGCAACCCTGATTTTCTCGAAGTGACAGTCGCATGTCAACTCCACGTGGAGTCTCAGTTGCCAAAGTTCCAACTTCCAGTTGATCTGTTTCATTACGTGCAGAAATTCGTTATGTGTCACGATGTGGAGACCGTGGGAGGGAAATGCTGAGGTAAATGCGAATAAAGTAGTAGATAACTTTCAGTTAAGTGAAAATAATCAAAGTGATGCCAATAGTGTGAATAACTGGGCCGAGTTATATTACTGGAAAAGCCTCAAAAACAAAGTTATAACGGGAACTCTTTCTAAGCAAATTCAAACACTTGTTTTGAAGACATATAAATATGTGCTAACAAATAATCTTGGTAAGGGGTCGTGCAATGAACCTGATGATAAATTCTGGGTATTCACAGAAATACAGTAAGAAATATTGTGACGAAAGGAATACCAAAGACGCCGATCAAGTGTGAAAACAAAAGGAAACGTGTCTCTAAAGTAGATAATTTCACATGCGTTTTAATTCGTCGAGAAATTTATAGATTCTATGCAAAAGGGGGAGCGCCCACCTTAGACGAATTGGTTACACATTTGCAAGAAATTTGTGATTTTCCTGATCGGCACTGCCCTTTGCGCTGGGTTTCAAATACCGCACTTTGAATAAGATAAGGGTTATTATGGAATCCATTAGAATTGTAGCCTAGCGATATATATTTGTCAAAACTAAGGAAGTTTTGCAGTAATGGACATAAGATAATTTATTTAGACGAAACCTCGTACGGTACCCATGACGTATCGAAAAAGATGGCAACCTTGCAGAAAGATCAGGGAGAATGATGATCTGTGTTGTAAAACGATTATAAGGGTTCGTCAAAGGCAGCCTCCGACGTGCACACCAGTTAACTAAACAGATCTTACACTCGGTGTAGTATACTCGGATTCAGGTAGAAACGCGGGTGGAAGTTACGGTTCGCACATAGAGGGATACAGAACTATTGGAGGTGGTGTTGCCATATCGCTCCACTTCTGGAACGCGGTCAAGAAGTTCATTCAAGCACAATAGCACTTATCACACAGCTTACCACCAGATAAAAGAAATAAAATAGACTATATGAAATGAATAAACGAAAAGGTCCATGCGCTAGGAACACGCCCTTGTTGTCTTCTCCTGAGCTTTGGCAGCGCCGGGCCTAGAACCAGTTGCTACCCTCACTGTTTATCTCCAACGATACAGAATTTCTCATGCCTGCTTATGCAACTCCTGACATACTGATGTACGAGTATCTCCCACTATATTTCATTATTTCACTACTTATTTCCTAGCAAACGAAATAAAACATTAAGAAGCGAGTAGAGACAGTTCTACTTGCAGGTGGACACTTAAATGAAGCGCATTGGCTATTTAAATTTAGTGACACGCCCGAGTATTTGCGCAACTAGCAGACGACCGCCTTCCTAGCTGAATCCGAGTCTCGTAGTCCTGGTTACTCCGCAGGGAAGCATAGGGCGCTGATAAAAGTAAGCCATTGAACTCTGTTGCTTGCCAATGCTTTAATCTCATGCCAGCTTTTCCCTGCTTGGTTCGCTTCATCTCTGCCCGTGTTATACCATGCTGCCCTATGCTGTCCTTCCTTTACGTTCACTCAGTCCCTCCGGGTTCCAATCAAATGCCATTTTTGTGATGTCATTTTCTCTACTCAAAATATGCTTTATAAATGTAAGTTATTTAGAGATTTCCTGCTGATCTGTTCGTTGTTTATTGTTATCTCCGGCCACCAGATATCCATGATATTTCTCAGGCAAGGTTTTACAAGTTTTGTAATTTCCTTCCATTTTGCTTGGTTGCTTTCCAAGTTTCACAACCATATAGTAAAATTGTTTTAACATCAGAATCACATAGTCTTAATTTAAGCCTTAAGAAAATTTGCTTTGACAGCCAGACTGATTTCATTTGGATGAATCTTTCTTTATTCTGGCACTAACATCATCTGAACCGCGATTCACAGAGATTATACTGGCCAGGTGTGTACCTTGATTTGTACCTTCTACTTATTCTTCTAACATAAGAACAGAATCAACTGCATTATTCTCATTTCTTTTGTTTTAAATTTAATTCCAGTCCAGCACCAGATGCAATTTTTGTAGGCCTTCAAGTTTACCACTTATATCTGTGAATGTACGTGCTAGTAGACAAACATCATCTGCATATTGTAAAACTTGAAGCTTTCGCGGCGAGCTTTATTGATTAAGATCGAGCTTTCGGCCATTTTACACTCTATGGCCTCTGTTCCTGATATAGGGCATAGAATGTAAAATGGCCGAAAGCTCGGTCTTCTTAAATTTGACGCGGCTGATCACCCGTGAAGCCTTAATCAAATCATCTGCATATTTTAAACTTTCTAGTTTCGCATTTAACCTCACTGTATACCACGATAACGGTTACCACTTACACTATTCAATATACATCATCCATAACCAAAATAAACAAAACAGCTTGTTTAACGAGACATTTAGATTTGTAGACATGTTGGGATCACCAGTAGTACTGTAACATCAAAATTAGAGAGATACAGAAATTTAGCGAATTTAAAAAGGAATGAAAAACGAAACACAAATTATTATCAGTAGAAAAAAAATGAAGAAAAGTTGTTTCGAATAGTACAGTAAGCAACAAAACGGCAATATTAAAATTGTGGTTAATTCCTCTGGTACAGAATGTGTTCAAACGTGTTTTTTTTTTTTTCGTTTTTTTATTTCTTATTTTAAATCGTTCTTTAACGTTAAGATATCGGACGATGAATGAAATGGGCGAAGTGATGCTGAAATGAGCTCAGGGTCTATAGATCTCAGAGTTAGTTGACATTCATGATGTCCATAATGTAGGATACCATTAGTACTCGCATTGTTAATTGCATTTGTGATGATCGATAGGTATACATATTGATGAACAGAAGCTAAAAAATAAGGCACATAAATAACTGCTTTTAATTCAGCATGATATATCAGCTGCTCACAGTTTTATCTAGAGCATAAACCTGTTGAATACATTACTATTTGAGAAAATAATGCGATTTATACAAGACACTTTCTCTTGGACAACACCACTTTAGATTAAACAAACTTTCATTGATATTTCAGTTTCTTTTCAGTGCTTAAAGAATACTCTTCACTGTTGCAGCGTTGTCAGATATTACAGTAAAATAAATCGCTTGAATTATACTGGTCGCCAAACTAAAATGTGATTGACAGTAACCACATGGAAGAACGCTCTAAATAAATTGGAGGGGATGAGTGCGTCATAACGGTTGTCATGGTAACGATTAGAGGGACTAATTAGAGTAGAGACGTTTCCATTACAATGTTAGACGCTAAACCTTGGTTGCCGATATTCTAACGCGTGCTGAGCATGACTTGCGGGCAAGCGAGTTACGCAAACGCTGCAGTAAATACAATACCTAATAGTAGGTTTGTATTTCTCTTCTGATAACGCTGTATAAACAGAATGCCCTCACACTTGAGATCCTGTACTGGCAAGTTACTTTGCATTTTATTTGTGGCAATTTGCCTTGGTTTACGTGTGAGTTCGTGTATCTGTGCGCGTGTTGTGATCATTTGCAATTGTGTTTAATGAATGTTTAAATATGTCTAAATATAGTGACAAGCGAACACCTGAACGTGCTCGGGAAGCAAATACAACTATGTTTGGTAAAGGTATTCCAATACACGGGAAATAATATGCTCTGTGAGAGAATACTTCGAAGAGGAAAAATTGAAAGGGGAGTCTAGTTTTCCACTCTCTAAGGTGCTTGATAGGACTTCACGTGCGTAGGTATCAGTAAGGGCATTAAGGTTAAGATTGGGAAAGAAAAGTATTTTAAAGAAGAAAGACAATGGGGTATAAATTAGAAACTCCCGGAAAAATTATGTAAGCGGCATTTTACCACTGCAATAAGCATCAAAATGTCACAGGTATGCCCCTTTTGTTACGATAATCTTTGCATTGATGTGTTCTTGCATGTTCTGGCGTTTGCACGTAGATCCACGACTGTACTGTCTTTGTGTACAGCATTATAAATAAATAATAAATAATAATAAAATACCCATTGCAGTCGCAACTGAATCACCTTTGCACGCGTAATCCTACCACGCTCTCCACGTGGCAGCAATAAGCGGCAACGTCGCCTCTCTCTCCGTACGAAATGTCAATCACTTTCTAGTATAATACAACTACCTGAAGATACACCAAGGTACTGAATCTTAGATACTTGACGTTCTTTTCACGAGTCCTTTAACAGATATAAGTGATCACGAGCATTTCCTTCCAATCTGTATATTTCAAATAAACACACAACCGGTTGCTTTTATTGTAATTTTGCTGTAATTTTCCTGTCATTGTGGTGCCTATTATAAATCATACGCGTTTAAGAAAGAAAAAGATTTGTAACAACTGCAGATGACACATTGTAGCGCTTATAATGAGAAGCGCAGCTAGAAATGAAACTGAATGAGCTGAAAATCTACATGAAGAGAAATTCTAAATTTCTCATATTCTTGTTTAATACCATTAAAACTGTCCAGATTCGCAGGAAATGCTAAGAATACCAAAAACTAATAGTAATAGTTGTTCCTAGTTCTTGACTATATTTTAAGGTCAGCATACTGGAGACGAAACATAACCTGTGAAGGCTGCAAAGTAAAACCGGTTAAAGGTAGATGGAAGGAACTGGCTCTAAAAGGTGGAACAACTCCCAGATGGACCGGTACATTGCTACAAGGCCACGTGACATACGATCCATCAAACAACATACCTATTTCGTTAATAACGCTATAATATACTTTAAATATTAATGCAGATAAACAAGATCTGTGGTTTATAATATTCGGATGCTTAAACAAAAGATTCAGGATATTATTTTTCCTTATTATTGATTTTAGCAGTGTTAACTTACGTTCGTACTGTAAACGACTCTAATGGCGGTTGGCATTGGTGATATTTGAAATGAAATAACTGAGATGTTTTCCTTTGGTTCCTTGAGCTTCCCAGCTCAGTTATGAGGAATGAGAAAAATGGGCTAAAAGTTCCTCAATCAGGGACGCTTCTGGTGGGATTTGTAACCCAGACCTTCCGTTTCCCACCTTTCTAGCTTAGCTGGTGGCGTGTCTGGCTCATGTTCAAGAGATCCTGAGTTCGAATCTCGGTCATTGTGAGTTAAAGTTTTCTCCGGGGTTTTCCTCATCTTGAAAGATGAATGTCCGGTAACAGCATGCTGCAGAGCCCACGATCTCCGCCGCCGCCGCAGGTACTGCGCCACATGTAATGGCCTCGGCCATTTCACAGGGCAGGCGCAGTGCCCTGCATACCCACGCGGAATCTCAACTAGAACAGCACCCCGGAGCGCAGCCACCAACGAGCCCGCTGGATGGCAGCAAGCCCTTGGTTGCCTCCAGGAGGACCTGTAGCAAGTCACCAGCAGACTCCACACCCTTGAGGGGTTCCTGACAACAATTATCGCCGCCAACCACCGGCCTCCAGCCGATGAAGTTCAGGACCTCCACTCCTTAACTTAAACCAGCGTCTGGGCAACCTGGAGGAATCCGTCACCGCTGCAGCCCGCCAACAGGACTCCAACCACGCCGCCCTCATCGACTTGCAAGACAAATTGACTACCGTACACGGATTACTGACTGACGGAACTAACCCCACTGGACCAACTCTCCTCTCCAGTCATACAGCTACAACAGCAGAGGCCATCAACGCACAACTACAACACACGGAACTCCAAGCCAGCAAGCAGAAGGATATCCTAGCCTCACTTCAGCGGAAGCTGCACCGCATTGAGACGCAGCTCAGCGAAACACGGCCACAGGACCTCTCCAACTTAGACGTCAGACTGGAGCAACTCCAGCCACAGATCACCAACATGGACCACAGCTTGCACTCACTACTCAACGACATCATCTCCACCCAGACACAACTATCCATACGACTTGACGGACTTAAGAAACCAGCAGAAAGCACATAGAGATACAGAGGACTAGACGCAAGTTATTTCACGAGAGCCTGGAAACCGCCCCTAGACCTGACAATTAAAGCCCCATCAGACTTACCAAACAAATCCCCCGGCTCTAGTAGCCGCTAAAGCACCCTTCTCTCCACGCGCCACGGTCAGGGCCTTCGGGTCACGGCCGTCGCCTGGCCTGCATACCTTCCCCCGCAGCTGCTATGGGCAGTTCGCACCGCAACAGCACCTCGACTAATGGGGGTGCTCTTAGCGGAACCCCGCCAGGCTGAAATAAAGCCGCTAATAAATAAAACTAAGTACCCCAGTAACACATTTAACAATGAATAAAAAAAAAAACACTCTATTGACCCTGGGCTTATTCGAGCATCATTTCACCCATTTCAGTCATCGTGCAATACGACTTCAAGCTAGAAGACGTACTTTTCACAAATCAGCCCCTTAATAATTTCGGCCAACCGTAATAATCCGGCGTATTCTCACATATATAGATATAGTTTTTACAGGACACAGAACCATAAATAATTATTTTTAATTCAGCATATATCAGCTACTCAAACTTTTATATAGATCATAAAGCTGCTGAATATGCATTACTGTTTGAGAAAAGAAGAGGGTGTATATAAGACATATCTCTTGTTGGACAGCACCATTTTAAATGAAATATACCTTCAATGATATTTCAGTTTCTCTACAGTGAGTAACTAATCATTTAAATCATATAGAGTGACGTAGTTTCAAATGCTTATCACGGAATTGTTCATATCGGTATCCCAGTCTAAGATTAAGAAAAAACTGTCCTTAAAAGAAAACACGAAACATTTGATAAAGGAAGGGAGGATATGTAAACAAGTTCCTGGTTTCTTGTTTTAATGCACAATTAAGAAGCGTTTAAGGCGATTATGCCAATAAATTGGCAATAGGTTAGTTTGTCAACGAAATAAAGTTTAGCAAATGCTGAATATAGAAACTTTGCTGTGATAATTTACAGTATTAAGTGCACAATTGCGTATTATTTGTATACCATGAAAAGATTACGTTTTAGTTGTTTAATTAATGTTATCTATAAAAAGTGATTTCGGAGTCGCTGGGACTCCTACCTACGCTCCCAGAGGAACCTGATTTCTAGTCAGACCCCTTAACCACTCGGCCACCACTGCTGCGTTGTTACTGCTTATATCATCAACTACTATTTAACTTGGTTTGAGAGACTAGTATTTACAAAAAGTGGCTCCGCAGTCGGTAGGACTCGAACCTACGCTCCCACAGGGAATCTGATTTCTAGTCAGACGCCTTAACCACTCGGCCACGACTGCTATCTTGACAGAGTTTATATAAGCCCAGATAGAGCGCCCCTTACTCTTTAGCTTGGTTTGAAAGACTAGTATTTACAAAATAGTTGTTCCGCAGTCGGTAGGACTCGAACCTACGCTCCCAGAGGGAATCTGATTTCTGGTCAGACGCCTTAACCACTCGGCCACGACTGCTGTCTTGCCAGCGTTTATATAAGCCCAGATACATCATCACTTACTCTTTAACTTGGTTTGAAAGACTAGTATTTACAAAAAATTATTTCGCAGTCGGTAGGACTCGAACCTACGCTCCCAGAGGGAATCTGATTTCTAGTCAGACGCCTTAACCACTCGGCCACGACTGCTGACTTGCCAGCTTTTATATAAGCCCAGATATATCCTCACTTACTCTTTAACTTGGTTTGAAAGACTAGTATTTACAAAAAATTATTTCGCAGTCGGGAGGACTCGAGCCTACGCTCCCAGAGGGAATCTGATTTCTAGTCAGACGCCTTAACCACTCGGCCACGACTGCTATCTTGCCAGCTTTTATATAAGCCCAGATATATCCTCACTTACTCTTTAACTTGGTTTGAAAGACTAGTATTTACAAAAAATTATTTCGCAGTCGGTAGGACTCGAACCTACGCTCCCAGAGGGAAGCTGATTTCTAGTCTAACGCCTTAACCATTCGACCACGACTGTTATCTTACGTACCACTTCATATGTCCACATTTATTGTCCAATTACTGTTGAGCTTGGTGTATATAGATCATATTTATAGGGCTTCCACATTGGGTATAACTTAAGCCTGTAAGTTGCCGTCTTAATTTATATTTCTTTGTATGCTTATCGCTGTTACTCGCAGTGTTAGATTTAGATTTATGAAAAGCAATATTCCAGCAAATAATTTAAGTATAACTTATTATGAAATAAGCGAATCTATTGTTCTAGAATTATTCAGTGGATATGGTTTGAAAATGGCACTGTTTTATCATCAGTAGTAGGGAAGTATTTTGAAAATATCAATGTTTTCATCAATGCCATTGTCACTTGTTTGTTTAGTTCTAAGAGAAATCACTAATTTCTTTAAAACTGCCTACCTAGCGGTTTTCCAGTCATGCGATTAAAATATCATTAAGTGAATGAAATTCGTAAACTGCAACGATTTTAAAATCATAAATATCCTATGAATTCAGTGATAATTGCAGTATAAATTTATCAACACAACAGGAAAGCATGTATTTTAAGCGAGTGATAGATTTCCATAGGTGTGAGAAACCTTCGAACTACCCTGGTGAGGTAGAGAGCAAAGTAAGATCGCAGAACTGCTTTGTCTGAGAATAATGCATATGCGTATTTTTAAGTGGTGTTTTACTGTTAATATGGGTCAGTGAAACGAAACATTTAAGAACAACATAGGTATAATGGTAATTACGAGGGCTGTTCAAATAAAGAATGTTCATAATTTTTACGCTCATAATTTTTCGCACCGAAATTCAATCTTATATTCTGTTAGCTTAAAGTGAAACAAACACGCCGTAGTAGTTTCATTGTTGGTACTCCTGTTTCCAGCCTGTGAGAACCAGGCAAGTTCAGACATGTTCAATATCGCCTACCACTGCAATGGAGATAACATGCAGTTAAAGTTGATGTTAGAGGAAGATCCGGAGTTTCTTTCAAACGTAATCACTGCTGATGAAACTTGGCTACATCATTTTGATCCTGAGAGCAAACAGCAAAGCTCAGTGTGGGATTCTCCTTCATCACCAACCCCCCAAAAGAGCAAAAGTGGTTGCTTATGCTGGGAAAGTTATGGTCATTTCATTCTTTGATATTCATGGAATGGTTTATCAGCATGTTGTACCTGTACACACATCAGTAACAGGACAATACTACAGGGATGTCCTGAAAAAATTGCAAGTTCATATCAGGTGCAAAATACCACATTTCCGTGAAGCAGGCTGGATGCTGCACCACGAAAATGCATGGTCGCATATTGCCAATGTTGTTGCTGAATATCTTGTAAAAATCAACGTGAAGTGCATTACGCACCCTCCCTATAGTCCGGATTTAGCCCCATGTGACTTTTTTCTATTCCCTAACTTGAAGAAACGCTTTCGTGGGAGGCATTATCCATCATCAGAAGCAGTGGTGAAGGCTGCGGAGGTGATTTTGAAGGATATCTTAAAAATGATTTCCAGCATGTCTTTGAAGACTGTCAGAAACGCTGTGACAAGTGCATGGCATTCAGGGGAGACAATTTTGAGAAGGATCATCACAATTATGTTAAAAATTGTTTAAAAAATGTGGTCATTCTTTATTGAACAGCCCTCGTAATTAAGAGATTGTACAGATTACAGAAGTACTACTTTCTGCTTGATGTGGACACTGGAAGAGCGCACATGAGCATGTTATTAATGGTCCATGTATGTTATCCCAAATGGGATATTTAAAATGTCCCTAAATGTATGATATTTAGCTGATATTTCGCGAGCTCCCGAGTAAGTTACACTGCCTAATGTGTAAGCCAGATTTCATATAGTTTCATGTAACTAAAGCTGCGAGTTCTCACGAGTTGCATAAATAAATATTATGTTTGTTAACGACGCTGTCAATTGCCAGGATGATGTTGTACCGCTGGTTTGCCGTGATTTTCTCCTACAGCTGTTTATTATCCCAATAAATTTACTGATATGGGGGGCTGTCACTTTTTTGGGGTTTACCTCGCGACCTTGAGATTAGTAGGACAGCACTAAGTCTCTGAGGCACACAAACCCACACAGGAGTTGCGTGAATTTCTATTTCATAAAAAATTATTATTTGTAATTGCAATTGTCAAAAAGGTTAGCAACTAACAATGAAGAAGGACGAGGAGGAGGCAGGAGGCAGGAGGGAGGATTTGATAAACAGAGGCCGACATAAGTATTCGAACATAAATATATTTATTACTTATATCATTTTAAAGCTACGCAGAGTAAGCATACGTAAACACAACTTGTACAAAGTAAACTTGAGTGTTCCATTAAACATATAAACTCATAAATATAAACTGAAACTAATTTGTAGTACAAGGAGAAATAAAACGGCTACTTTACATCTAGACATAAGTATTCGAACAGAGAACAGCTAGTATTTAGTTATCATCCCCTTTCTTTGAATTACTACTGATCATTATTTGGGCATTGTCTGTGTGTGTTGTTTCTGATGTGATGCTTCCTCACACGCTCCTCGAGTTCCTTCCAGATGTTCTCTATAGGATTTAAATCTGGAGATTGGAAGGGTGTCTTCAAACTGTGAGGAGTGTTGTACACGATCCAAAGCCTTACAATTTCTGCAGTATACTTCGGATCATTGCCCTGCTGGAAGTAATAATCATGCTCTAATCCCAGCTTCTCTGAACTCTTTTTAAGATTGTTTTCAAGAATCCTCTTGTATTCAAATTTGTCAATGAGCCCATCTATGAACACCAGTTCCCCAAAGCCAGATGAAGCTATACAGCCCCATACCATCACACTACTGCCACCATGTTTCACTGTAGCTACCATGTTCTGAGGTTCCCATTCTGTAATTGGCAGTCTCCACACTTTAAGACGTCCATCACTCTTGTATAACCAGAATTTGCTTTCGTCCAACCATAGAACCTTATCCCAGAATTCTGTTGGTTTCACCACATACTGTTTAGCAAATTCTATACGCTTTTTCTTATTCACCGTATTAACATATGGTTTCTTCCTAGGAACGCGGGCATTGTATCCAGTGCTATTTGAAACCCGTTCAACTGTTCTGGTGTGAATCACAGTGCCAGAATATTGCTCAAGGCATCCTCTAATCTCAGATGCAGCGACTCTCGGATACTGCTTCACCATTTTTATTATTTGCCTCCTGTCTCTGGTGGTGAGTTTAGAAGGAGCGCCATTTTTAGGTTTATCTACAACAGTATTTGTCTGTTTGTAGCGTTGAATTATGCAGAACACTGTAGTTTTGCTTCTGTTAATGGTTTTGGCAATTTCAGAGAGAGAGATGTGTTTTGTTTGTACATATTTATCACGACATTCCTCTCTGCCACCGTTGTCTCCTTACCTTTAGGTCCCATATTACCTGTAAGTTCACAATCGGCTGAATAACTTTGAGAACACTGTTTCGAGGCATAGCATAAACAACTGCTATGTGGTAGGGGCGTGTGTACATCCAACCACCTTTCTCTCTGTTCGATTGGGTACGTTCGAATATTTATGTCCTCCAATAAGAGGGACAATTGAATAAATACAGTACAGATTGTGTAATAAATTCATGTAAAGTGATATTTTAAATATTGTTTTCGAGACACAAAAGGATAATGTTTACATGTTAAACAATTCAACGCTGCAATATAAATATTACAGTATTTATAGTACGTGCAATGTTATATTATTCGAATACTTCTGTCGGCCTCTGTATGTAGGTGAAATCGACATTAGGCTCTGTGGATCCACAGATCTACGTAAACACTGTAGTGTTAGAGTAGTTGCGGTGACGAAGCAGAAAAGCTAGTTTGTGATGTTTATAAGGTCATCGACACAATTAAGATCTTGTTATCCTTTCCAAGATGTATAATTTTATCACATCATAAATATATTCAGGTCAGTTCACAACTTGTGGAAAAATAACTTCCTTTACAATCTCGATAGCAGCGTGTGTACAAAACTTATTGCATATCACCTACTGTTTAGTACTGTTCTCTGGATTCAAACCAATAAAAGGCCATGTCCAACTAATTTTTCGGAGTGTTCCTCTGAGTTGACTTTTACAGAAAATGTACACTACCACAGATAAAGGCTTGCAATTTTTTTTTGTAAATATTCTGAACGCTTGATGTGCTGAAAATACGCATCCAAGTCCATGTTTATTCCCTGTCTGAAGTTTCTTCATTTTCTCCGATTAGCCCCTTCATCTTGTGAATTATATAAAATTACTTCCATTGTAAACACGCAAGTATAAGATAAAAATATCATACAAGATAGTTTTATGCCGCATGTCTAACTTTCCTTAAATGGTGTCTTTGTGACACTAACAACTGTGATGACCAACCTCATGCAGCAGTGCAGAGAGTGGTTTGACTGCATCTACGGATTGCAGAGCTATGATGCAATCATGGGACTCTTATTGCTTGTTTGCCTGAATGCATTTAAAGGAAAGTGCTTCATGCACAAAGCGGAGGTAGGATGCAGCGACAAGATGACGCCATTAGTGCCTAAGACGAAAGGCTGAGCACAATTGACTTTTTTTTTTTTTTTTTTTTTTTGTAATTTACGTCCTCCAACGTTAAGTCATATCGGACGATGAATGGAATGGGTGAAATGATGCTCAAATGAGCCCGGGGTCCATGGAGCTTAGAGTTACCCGACATTCGTCTTTCAGGATAAGGGAAAACCCCGGAAAAACCTTATCCAGGTAACCCATCCTGACCGAGATTCGAACTCGGGACCTCTTGAACGTGAGGCAGACACGCTACCATCACGCCACATAGGCGGGCACAATTGACTTCTACAGTACTAAGGAACTTTTGAAACCTTTTGCTCCGTATACAAGGACATAACTGTG
The DNA here is from genome assembly GCA_030765055.1 of Mantis religiosa. Lineage (NCBI taxonomy): Eukaryota > Metazoa > Arthropoda > Insecta > Mantodea > Mantidae > Mantis > Mantis religiosa. Next base: position 57,824,900 of record CM060956.1, read on the forward strand.
GTGTAAGCTTTGTGAAACGAATCCGCAAATTCCTTCACAGAATGCATTTGTGATTTGTAAACTGTGATTCTTTGGTTATGAAATACAGAATCAATAGTAAATTACGAAATTGTAATTTTTATCTTGTGATTTGTAAGTGGTTTACCAGGGAAAATATTAGTCAGTTGGACAATTTAATGTTATGCTGGCCATGGTAGCTCAAGGTTAAAAGCAACCAAATGGAGACCGGGACTTCCACAGTTCAAATCCCAGCTATGGCATTGAAATTTTCAGTCTGACTACCTATCCAAATCTAAGCCTAAACATGGTTTGTGTGTAAGAATGATTAATTTCCATCAATATATATAATAATTTATAGTTGGTGTTCCAATGTGTAAGGACTATGATACAATGAAGCACAAAATTAATATAATTTTGGGTCGAACTAATACTCAATGCTCCACTTATTGCTAGTATTTACCTAAAACACGTTTCATTAGGATCTTCCTAACATCATCAGCAGAGTCGACAACAGCTGATGATGTTAGGGAGATCCTAACGATACGCATTCTAGGTAAATACTAGCAATAAATGGAGCAATGAGTATTAGTTCGACCCAAAATTATATTATAATTGGTGTATTTGCTTCACTGTCACTATCTTTAATTTTTGCTTATTACTTGCATGTTTTCTTCTTATTTTAAAATGTTTACTTTTTCAATTCCATAAATTACTCAAATAATCATTTTCTGGCTTGTAGCACTGACATACTTGCTTGATTTTTCTTGAAATTTTCAAGTCCTGTTGGAGAGCAATTCTTGCACACAAAGAAATAGTTCATCATAAAGGGAACCAACTCTCCTAATTGATAGCCAATGCATGATTCATGAAACCACCGCAGACAGTTGGCACACAGCAGCTCTACTATATTCAGGTTGCGATCCTTCCCACTGCAACATCAAAATTTACCTTATTTAATGCTCAACACTTAGGAAATTTAAACTGTCAAATTATTTATGTATTTATAACCTTTTCATTTAATATGCTTCTGGTTGAACCAAACTATACAAGTAAAATGCGCAATCTGGGCCCTGTTTTATAATATTCACAATTTATACATTAACAATTTACAAGTAAGAGGGAAAATATTACAACTGTTTGTAAAATCTGTTTCAGAACAAAAATTTAATTTATAGAGTTGAGGAACTTTACAAATCCAGATAAACTGATAAATGTAATATCACGCATACTCCGTAGTATTCCTATTTTGAAGCATCACCAACCATGCATATCTTCAAGATGTATGTTTAAGTCTTCATAGGTATTTTTGGAAGGGGCAGTTCACTTCTACAGCCTCCCTGTAAATACTATGGTCATATTGAAGGCCTTTAGGTTTTCTCATTTTTAACTTATTTGTAACTTTACGAAATAAGTTTAGTATGTTACACCTTTGTCCTAATTCAGTTTATGTGTCGACTTTCATTACAATTGTTCCGTCTATTCAGAGAAACTATTAAACAAATGTTTGTCAAGAAGTCAGCGTACAAACATGTTTTTGAGTTTTGTTGTTATTGTAAAGGAACTGGTTAATACGAAAGCGTTTGCTTTATTCATACTAATACTCTTTATTATCAATAGCAAATATAAACTGTAGACAGGCGTGTGGGAATAGACTTTCTTGAGAACAAGAGCCTTTGCACCTCAAGGAAATGCCTGGAAGTGCCTCTCTGTAATATCCGGGCGTCCTTCAAACACCTAGATATAAAGAAATTAACATCATAATTGGATAAACTCTCAGCAGTAAACCAGAGTGCGTGATTTACATGTTCACTTGGCAGCTGTCTTTAAAATGGATATTTTACTGAAAAAGTTATGGAGTATTTTTCCTGCTTGCAGAAGTCTTCTGGTTCATAAAATACTCAAGAAACGCTTCTCGAGATTTCTGGATATAACTTTGGGACCTTTTAAACTTTCATTCCTACAGATGAAAAACTAACACTAAAAATTATGCATTCTCCTTAAACTGAATCCACTCCTTTTCCCGTTTCGAAGTTACCCCAATCTGTGATTTATGAAGGTCCTTTTTACGTCCTCCAACTGTAAGTCATATCGGACGATGAATGGAATGGGTGAAATGATGCTCAAATGAGCCCAGCATCCATAGAGCTTAGAGTTACCTGACATTCGTCTTTCAGAATAAGGTAAACACCAGGAAAGCTTTATCCAGGTAACTCACCCTGGATGAGATTCGAACTCGAGACCTCTTGAACTTAAGGCAGACACGCTACCATCTATACTACCAAGGCGGGCATATGAAGATTGTGCTCTGGATGATACATTTCCTTTCAGTATTTACTAAGCTCAGAGTAAATAACAGTAACGCAACCTATAACTTAATAGCCCAAAGTGGGCCTGAGTCTGCCAACCCGACTGCCGGCCTCACGCCCACATACGCTAGGCAGCGGTGGGCGATCATCCAACCGATACGGTGAGATATGATCAGCATCTCGACATCCTTAACCGGACAGTTGGCTTTATATACCAGGGTTCGCTACCTAGCGTAGCTCCTCAATTTCCTCACGATGCTGAGTGGGCATCGGTCCTATACCCGGGACTTAAAATCCAAACCCCCGTCCAGGGGTGGGATCGATCCCGAACACATTCTGGACGCAGGAGACCAAAGCACAAACTCGGCCCACTACGTCACAGTGCAAGACAAATAAAAGTAATAAATGTGGAAAGATAGAGCCAGACTGAAAAACTGGTTGCCGCCCAGTCTCTCTAGCCATTGAGCTACTATGGCCAACGTGCCAAGATGTCATTAAATTCTCCAACTGACTCGTGTTTTTCCCAGTGTTTTTCCTAATAGTGGTTAACTATAAAGCCCAGGTCTTAAAGTACTTACACGTTGTAAGTCGCCATTAAGGTAGTTGTCTCATGTGTTTATGAGAACTCCTAAGTGGTTTACCCGGAAAAAACATTAGTCAGTTGGAGAATTTAATATCATATCGGCACGTTGGCCAAAGTAGCTCAATGGTTAGAGCGACTGGATGGCAACCAGAAGATCCGGCTATGGCATTGAATTTTTCAGTCTGGCTCTATCTTTCCATACTTAAGCCTACACACAGCCAGTGTGAAAGAACAATTAATTTCCATTAATTGACCTAATAGTGCTTAACCATAAAGACCGGGCCTTAAAGTACTTACACGTTGTAAGTCGCCATTAAGGTAGTTGTCTCATATGTTTATGAGAACTCCTAGTGGTTTACCGGGAAAAACACGAGTCAGTTGGAGAATTTAATGTCATGTCGGCACGTTGGCCATAGTAGCTGAATGGTTAGAGAATGGTTAGAGCGACTGGATGGCAACCAGAAGATCCGTGGTTCAAATCCCGGCTATGCCATTGAACTTTTCAGTCTGGCTCTATCTTTCCATACTTTAGCCTACACACGGCCAGTGTGAAAGAATTGACCTAATAGTGGTTAACTATAAAGCCCGGGCCTTAAAGTACTTACATGTTGTAAGTCGCCATTAAGGTAGTTGTCTCATGTGTTTATGAGAACTCCTAGTGGTTTACCGAGAAAAACACGAGTCAGTTGGAGAATTTAATGTCATTTCGGCACGTTGGCTATAGTAGCTCAAATGGTTAGAGCGACTGGATGGCAACCAGAAGATTCGTGGTTCAAATCCCGGTTATGGCATTGAATTTTCAGTCTGGCTCTATCTTTCCATACTTTAGCCCACACACGGCCAGTGTGAGAGAATAATTAATTCCAAACGTAACATAGAAAATTCATATTTCGCTTCCCTCTGACGTATAGTCTTGTTATCTTTCATCTAGAGTTCCTTAGGCGACTTCCTTATTTTCCAGTCCATACCAGTTTCATTCAGAACCTTCTGTTTCACTCTGATCCGTCAAATGACATTCCCGGATTTCTCAATGTCACATGCTTTTACATGTTCTGTTTCAAGACACAATTTCGTGCGTCTTTCTCGATTGTTTTTCTTACCATTTGTTTTCCATTTTTGAACGTAAACGTTGGTAATAGTTTCATTAGAACCTTTATCGAAGATATGTCATGAATTAATTGCTTTTCTTGGCTTTATTTGTGTTTGATCTTAGGAACGTTAGCCTACGTTTGTGCACTCTAGGTTTTAGCTTCGTTTTCTGCTGCATAATGTGCCTGATTCGAGCCCAGGCATAGGACCATGTACATTGAGTGTCCACTCGGCATCTTGAGGAATGTCAGGAGCAATAGATAACAAGCTCCAGCTCCAGTATTCCTAGCATCACGGTCTCTGTGGTTGTAGAATTTCGCAGTTGGGGGGGGGGGGTTGTAGATAGTTTGTAATTAGCTCAAGTAAAGAATGACCTTGTTTAACTCACTACTTCGGCAACTACACACAGTCATGATCCCAGTGGCACATCACATAAACGTTATTTTTATTATATTTATTATTTGGCCACGCCATGGCTGCGTGGTTAAACCGCTTGGCTCTTACCAAGGCGACCCGTATTCGATCTCAGGTGACCGCAAAGTGAGATTTATGGTAGACAAAATGGCGCTGGTTTCCCCCGTCAGCATTTCAGCAATTGCTCCATCATCTATTTTATCATTCATCTCGTCCTCATATATATATATATATATATATATATATATATATATATATATATATCATTCACTTCCTTCACCTTTACATCAGGCATTGGGCTGATCACCCATCCTGGTTCTCTACCGCATCCAAAGTTCGTCAGACCTGACCTTAAAAGGGATAGAGGAACAAGTGTCCGCTAACACCAGATATTGGTGCAACTAGGGAAGTTAAACAAGAAGGAGAATATTTGTTATTTATATGTTGTGGCTGATTCATGCAGGATGACCTTCCAGTAGAATTACAACGACTAATGCAAGCCACGTGTTTCTTCTTGGACCTGTTTTCTGGTATTCGAATGACTAGAATCAGCAAACATGCAGATCCCAGGCGACGGCATGTGGAATTTCTGTTGCACGAAGCGGCGTAGGGTGGGTTTTCTCAGGCTATGCAGTTTCCCCGGACATTCATTCCACCAGCCGCTCCATAATCATCTCTTCTTTCATCCAATGTACCGTTATTTCTTATCATTCACTTCTCCATCCACTTGTAGGTTAGCTGGATAATTCACATATTGCTACCATATTGCTACTATATAGAGGCCTGTTCAATAAAGAATGATCAATTTTTTTGACAACGTACCTTTACTCATCCTCATAATTTTAATGGGCCATCTCAAAATAGCCTTCCTTGAATGCCATGCACTTGTCTCAGCGTTTCTGTCAGTCTTCAAAGACAAGCTGGAAACCATTTTTGAGAGATTCTTCAAAATCGCCTCCGCAACCTTCACCACTGCTTCTGATGATGGATAATGCCTCCCACGAAGGCGTTTCTTCAAGTTAGGGAATAGAAAAAAAAAGTCACATGGGGCTAAATCTGTACTATAGCGAGGGTGAGGGATGCAATTCACGTTGATTTTTGCAAGATATTCAGCAACAATATTGGCAATATGCGGTCGCGCATTATCGTGGTGCAGCATCCAGCCTGCTTCACGGAAATGTGGTCATTCGCGCCTGATATGGACTTGCCATGTTGTCAGGAGATCCCTGTAGTATTGTCCAGTTACTGATGTGTGTGCAGGTACAACCATTCCATGAATATCAAAGAATGAGATGACCATAACTTTCCCAGCAGAAACAACCACTTTTGCTTTTTTTTGGGGGGGGGGGTTGGTGATGAAGGAGCTTTGCTGTTTTCTCTCAGTATCAAAATGAATTAGCCAAGTTTCATCAGCAGTGATTACGTTTGAAAGAAACCCCGGATCTTCCTCTAACATCGATTTAAACTGCATGCAGGCTTTCATGCGACTGTCCTTTTGTACGAGAATCAACAGTCTTTGAAACCATCGAGCACAAACATATCTCATGTGTAATGTTTGTGTCACCAACGTGTGGGTGATACCCAATGAAATGTTCAGTATTTCAGAAAGTGATATTAAGGTAATTCGTCGATCCTCTTACACAATGGCAGTAGCAGTGTTGGTGTTTTTTTCTGTAAGAGCAGTAACTGGAGCACCGGGTCTACCTTCCTTTGAAATTGATTGTCTCCCCTCTTTAAACATTTTAAACCACCTTCGAGCTGTGCTGTAGGGAAGAATAGACTCTCCATAGGCCTCCTGTAACATTGTATAGGCCTCAACTAAAGATTTGTTGAGACGAAAGCAGAATTTCAAAGCCGCATATTGTTCCTCGCGTGTTACCTCCATTACAGCGGTAGGTGATACTGAACATGTCTGAACTTGCCTGGTTCTCACAGGCGGGAACCAGGAGTACCAACAATGAAACTACTACGGCTATGATCATTCTTTATTGAACAACCTTCGTATTTCTGTTATACCTATCCGTGTTCGCACCGTCATACGCCACAAAATCGTGAAGCACCTCTGAAAAGTTAGAAGAAAACAGGATGAAAAGGTATTGCGACAGATTAAAAAAAAAAACCTAAAATTCACTATCGACTATGAAAACCAAGAGAAATATAAAATAAGAGTGAGCGGACGAGAGGAAACGAGCCTGGGACCTTCCAAACGTGATTCGCAAACGTAACTGCAGTGCCGCCTCATTTAGTCCTCGGTAGGTACAAAGGTACTTCCTCGCGACAGTGTGTGTTTCTCCACGCTCACTCTACTCATACGACATCCATTGTTGGTGTAGTTCGTCACTTTATGTACAGCTAAAAATTCTACTTTTAATTCCCCTCTTATTTGTCCTTGATTCTAATGAGTTTGGCGTAACACTACTTGCAGGAAGAAAACTTATCACCAACCTCTTATTTTTGCTTCGGAACTTAAGCTTGATTGCCGTTGTGTGAATTGTCATAAATCCGTTGATTTATTTTGTTTCTTTCTAAATTTGCTTTTAAAAATTCTGTGTATAGTTGCATATATGTTTTGGAATGTATTTGTTTTGTAATCAATGTACATTTCTACATTAAAAGTAATATCACATCCTAAATATTTAAATGTCATTCATTTTGGTTGTGGTAGGTGTGTTTCTTCATTGTTAAATAAAGAAAGTAGAGAACTTATAAAAACTCGAACGTTTGCCTGTAATTATCTTCTTTCGTAAATGACACTACTGATAAGATACAGCATCATATTTTACCCGATTTTATCAACAGATATTAAAATCGACGTTAACAAATGTAACGTAACAATTGTTACAGAGTTAACAAAAGTGTTAACATTCTTGCATTTCACCATCTTGTTTTCTCAAAATGTTAACAAGCAAGTGTTAACGCCGAGAAATTTGTAAATATTACAGATACAGAAAGCTGTGGATTAATCTTATTATTTTCTGAACGTACTGCGATGCGCTTTTGTTTTTATTTTCGTTTACACACAGCGGAAAAAATGATGGGTGAACAAAATCAGAAGAGAAGCCCTGGAGAGACTTCTCATCAATGGAGAGTGAATTGTTAATTGAATTAGTAACTAAATATAAGGATATTGTGGAAAATAAGAGGATGGGTGCTGTAAATGTGAAAGAGAGAGATGTGACGTGGGAAAAGATAGGAAATGAGTTTTATTCGAATGTCACAACCAGAAGTACGGGACAAATTCGTCAGTAGGATTACGTAAATTTAAAACGAGATGCGAGGAAGAACAGAAGTGACCAGTAATTTCAACGTTTCAAGGCGGGAGGTGTACAGTATTATCCACTGGATTCAGGGAGTTATAAAATAGCAAAGTTATTAATACTTGAAGCAAAGATCTGCATATGCGAGATCGGCATATTCCTTTCGATGCATGTTCTAACCTCTCTTGTACTTCCGCAATAACCTTCATAACAACTTGTTTCGACAGTCTATGCCTCTTTTTCTGATAACTACTTAAAATGATTTCTCCTCATAGTCCGTACTCTATGACGAATGCCATTTAGACGGTCTTAAATATAGCAAATCGACATCAACAGCTGTGTTCAGGCCCACCATCTTGACAATTTTACAATTATTGTTAACGACTTAACAACAGAAATATGGCTTGTTAGTTTAACAAGCGATTTAACATGAGTGTTAAGCTAACACTTGGTGAAATACAATTTTTGTTATAACTAGGGCTCGGAAGTTGTTGATATAAAACTTCTCTAAAAATGAGCTATAAAATTCCCTTAAAATATAAAAAATTCACATAAAATATAAAAAAGATGACCTGACAAAAATTAACAATTTCTTTCATAATAATAAATTAATAACTGTCACAGACAAATAATGAATATATGGTTGGAATAACCACATTTTAAAATTAACTTTCTTAGTAAATGATGCAATTATTACTACTAAATAACAAATTCATCAGGTCATTTTCAATTTTATAAAATATGAAAAAATAAGTTACTGTACCCATTAGCCAAAACATACCTTACTTAGCGTTGCAGTACACCACAATGGTCATCTTCAAGTTATCAAAAGTAAAAGAACGGTGGTTGTCAGTTAAAACTGCTTTATACTTTGAGAAACTTCTCTCCACTTCCACAAATGTTATAGGTGCATATTTGAAAAAAAAAAAAAAAAAAAAAAAAACACTATATCACTGCCTGTTAAATCCTGTTCAAAAATATCAGTTCTGAAGTTTTCTCCTAATAGATATTGGTAATCTGGAAAACTGTTTGGTGTCATTTACTTTTGCGCAACACAAATTTTAGCTTCTGTCTAATTTTGTCCCCAATCTCACCTTTTACATGTGGTATCCTCTCTTCCGCAATCCTCACTAACTTAATTGACTTATCATGCCACTTTCTTCAAGGTGGCTTATGGTATCCGTCAAAAATGCAAAATTTGATTAAATGAAAGCTAATTTACCTTGGATTTGAGTATCAGAAAACAGATCCTGTGCGCTCTCAATTGCCTTAGAATCTACACTATCAAAGCTATTCACCACTTCTCTCACTATTTGAAAATTGCCACAGTGGTATATACATGGAGTTGCATGTTATATATATATATAAAGAACATGGGTCAGGTCGGCCACAGGAATCGAACTTGGGTCTCTCGAATGTGTGTTAAAGATGAAAATGACCAATAAATTCCTAAAAAAGAATGAAAATGACCGGAAAATGCATATAAATGTTAAAAAATGACTATTATAAAATGTAAAAAAATGCATTTTGTTGGCCTATAAAAACCATATATTTCTGACGTATTTGTTCCAGAATGCACTTAATTTCCAATAGGCATCGTCTGTGACTACTCAGAAAAAAGATTACTTTTCATCAAAATGCGGGCCCTAGTTATAACTATGCTAAACAGTCTAACAACCCTGTTAAGTTTTAACATCTGTTGGTGAAATCGGGCATTACTGTATCATTTTTTAATCTCAGAACATAATAGTTGTCACATGTACTGCAACATTTTCAAAATAAGATTCGCTTAAATGTTTTTTGAACCTTGAAACTGGAAAAGGTTTCCTGGTGTATTGCTTGAAAGAAACTAACATGTGAAATGACCAAACGAGATCTATAGCTTTAGGAGGTTGTGTGTTTGATCCAACTGGCCGACCTCCCTACCCAGGGTCTTTTTCGGGACGGGGACGGGGGTGTTTCCCCCTATTTTTCTCTAACTCAACCTAAATGTTCATATAGCAATATCTACTTTAAAGAAAAAATAATTGTATACATACTCTTTTATAGCGCAACGTTATCATTTAACTGTGACCTTGAAAAATAGAGTAACATAATACGCTTCTCAGACAGCCTTGAACTTGAACATTACATTTTAAGTGAGTCTCAAACAGATTCACAGCTGTTGGTCATGCTAGAAGCTATACTCCAGATAGTAGTGACGTCGATAAGGCAGAAAAGAAAACACGTAATGAGATCGTCGCGTGTTACTGAATCATCTTATGACGTGAGATGTACAAATCACCGGAGGAATGTTCATTGTACTGGATTGCTGTTGCAAACAGAATCTTATTGCTACAGTAGAATACTTCTAGCCATTGTAATTCAGATGTAAAGTTGAGAGAGTTCTAAATAAACATCAACATGGATTGTTTATTAATATTTATAGAGGACGATTTTCGAGTTTAAATAAGTTGGTGAATATAACAAATAAATGAATGCACGAAACATCACGAGCAAGACCAATGCTTCCCATTGTTGTAAAAATGGAGAAATGGAATGCTGAACTTTATGCTTTTGTGGTGGAAAGTTTTTCTTAAAATAATGGTGACTCCGTTGTCAAGATATGGTCCTGCTAATGGGTGATGAGGTGAACAAACAAAAGACTGTTTCTTTGACCCAATTAATTTTCTATACTCACGCCATCTCCTGACCTGGCATTTAATTTACTGAAAACAGTCTTTTGTTCAGTAATGCGAATTTTGATAGTGTTTTGTCTTTGTTTATATTTGTGTTATATCTAGTGATTCATTTGTGTTTATAACATTAAAATATCCTGATGATGGGAGCGATGCAGTTTCCCGAAACGTTGATATCTAATCGTCTTTTTACCTGGCTTGTTGCCCGAGAAGAAATTGAGCACATTCGTCGCCAGGAAAGCTTCAGGTCTTATCTTAGGTATGTTAAATGTTGTCTCTGTGAATTGATAGTAAAAAAAAAAAAAACAGGAAATTAAGACACTAAAGCTCATAGAAGATATTCAGTGGGAGGAGCTCTAAGAGTCAACACTTTTAGCATGAACCGGTTCTATCAGATCTGTCAGGCCAAGATGTTGTGGAGGTGGACGGACTATTTAGAATATATGGACAGAAAAACCAGCATTTCTAGTACTTGGATTTTATTGCTAACTAGCCACTCAAAACAACGTCTCAGTTGTTCATGAATGTGTTTACAACGAGTAGTTACGTCACATCCAAGAGAAGAGTATTCCAGAAAAAAAAGGAAATAGAATAAATTAGAAGTTATTATGGCGTCAGTACTGAAGAAATCTTTCCATATCTGGTTCTTATTTTCCTGAAGTTCTTGTATGTACCACACTTAGATATGCATGTGTACATGGCAGCATTAACCCTGATGTATAGCGCAGGTCTTCTAAGCAGAATAACTCATGTTCATGAGTGAGTAGTGACGGTGAATATTTCCAGATACATAGGATTCTTTTAAGAAATGTTGCTTTTATCTTTTCAATGTCCATATTCTTCTGTTTAGTTTCTCCCAGTGGTGAAGCGTGCAATGAAGCACTGGGAGGGCAGCTTCCCCTAGAATTTCAGGAGAGAAACAAGAAAAGCAGGAAAATTCATGCCACACAATATTTTATTTGCTCTGGATACATTTTTCAAAATTTATTTACGAAGATCCGCGGTGTTGTGGACAATTTGACAGCTGCTTATATGCAGATGACCGTTTCACGAGCTTATTTAATATCTACTGAATATTTCTTTACGCATTCGTAAACTTGAATACCATATGTTCTAGGTTTCCGGGTGCAAATGCGACTCTTCAATAGCACTGGGCAATAAAAGAAATGTTTCGAGCACTTCATGAGGCAATTCGTACTAATTTTGGGTTGAGAAAAACAAATATGACAATGAAACTTTTATATTAGCTCTAGTTTCTATGATATACATAAGGTGAAAGTATTACATATTAACGGATTGAGAGAAAAGTATACATTTTAATTACATACATGCTAACAATTTTAACTGCTAATTACATGCTAAGAGTTCTAAATTGCTGGAAAAATACTTCGCAGATAGTCGTGTCTGAAGACAATCATGTGGAGGCCTATTGACTTCGTCGTCTTTTAGCTTGCCTCTTGTGATGAAGTTCCGCAGAATCCCTATACAAAGACCAACAGTAATCCGCAAGCATTACTTCATTCCAACGGCCCTGATATCTTTGTTCCATAACAGAAATGTCCTGATGGAATCTCTCCCCATGTTCATCACTAACAGTTCCACAACTAGGAGGGAAAAAGTCTAGGTGGGAGTGGAGAAAATGGATCTTAAGGGACATGTTGCATCCAAGGTAACGGTATTTTTGCAGGAGCACTGTCACCAAATGCTTGTAGTTGTCATCTACGGTATTTTGACAGGTGTGCCAACTCTCTAAAAAATGAAATATCACTTTTTCTTCAAATAAAGAGCTAAACTATCATTTTATGGTGATTTTTGAATTCAGCAGATGGAAATATATGTACATTAACTATTTTTAAGCCCGAAACATTTTCATTGTTGCCCAGTGTAGTTAGGAAGTACTGACAGATTTTGTCACGTAAACTCTGTAGTGAGTGGAAAAAGGTTTATTTTTTGTTTTATATGACGCTTTTAAATACAACTGTAAGTGCATTCTACTCGTAATATCATTAGCAATTGTATTTTACTTAGATTGGTATTTAGTGTTGATAAATAAGAAATTCTTGTGAAGTTTTAAATTATTAGTAAAAGTGTGGGAAACCCATACTTTCTCCGTTTCAAACTAACAGTTCACACGGTATGGGCCAGCTCTAGGAAAAATTGGAACATCTGAGTGGAGAGGTCACACTTGTAGTGTGACTAGTCTTGCAATACAAGAAGGGTCTATGTATGACTGTACAATAGAAAGAATATTGAAGAACAGCCTTATTTTTTGAGTCAATATACACTTTTATTTTAATGAAAATTATTATTTGGAGCTTTCCTCGCTTTGAAAGTTACGCCCCGCCACTGGTTTCTCCCATATTCCAATTCTTAGGTTACTATTCGGGTGATTTTGTTTTGTAGAGAGAGAGATTGCCGTATCTGTTGAAAGTTGTTCTATCTTCCGAATATCTTGCATTGTCCTGATAGCTGCGATTACTTTTTCTTTCATATGTAGAAGAAATGTCCCTTCTGTTGGTTGTAGGGTTATCCCTAAGTATTTGAAGCTTTTGTGACACTTATTGGTCTGTTTTCAGGTAGAGAGTCCCTTTCGTGGTAAGCCTTCCACCTTTCCTAAATATCCAGGTAGTTCATTTCGCTTGAGCCCTTATCGTTATTTTGTTTAAAGTATCTTAAAAGTCCTGTCTGGACGTCTGTGCTTACATTTACTTAGAGGCCATTTAAGGCTTGGGCTTCTTTTACGTGTCGTAAATCTATGCCATACTTGTACTTTCCCTTCTGAAGCAAGCCATGCTAAGGATTTACTCCCGAAAAAATTCATGTACGTGAACTCGGGAACCGGAGGCATGCATGTTACTTCTAAATTATGGAGTGTCATTTATTTATTTGACGTATTTTAAAATATGCGTTCTGAAATATAGAAGGCTAATTAAGTCTAATACACACGCATCGGTGGTTCAGTGGTAGAATGCTCGCCTGCCACGCGGGCGGCCCGGGTTCGATTCCCGGCCGATGCATCTTTTTTGTCATTGTTTCTGATGTGTGTTCCAAATAGTAACTCCTATTTAACTATTCTACAGCAAGAGCATCAGTGGATCAGTGGTAGAATGTTATCCTATCACGCGGGTGACCCTGTTTCGATTCTGAATCGATGCATTCGTATAACATTGCTTCTAATATGCATTCACCAAGTAGAAAATAACTATTTACTTCGGACTTCCAACACGAATTTAGTTGATTTAGTAGCAGAACAAACTTTTGGTTTCCCTTCAGTTAAAAAAAAAAGTCGTTTGTGGCACACCAGTTGAATAGGCTGATCGGTTTTATTCATACAATTCCATTGTCTCTTAAAACTGCCCGTCTCACAAAGTAACACTAAAGCATATTACGACTGACATTTAAGGGAATCGTTTGTGATGAGAGTATCTTAAAACCTTATCACCCAAACTAAACACCTTTTTGCCAACAAGAATCCGTTGGTACAGTGTGCTTAGTTAACTCGTGTGCACGTCGGCCGACTCCTTTGACGAACCCTTATAATCAATCATTTTACAACCCCGGCCCTCCTTCTCCCAGTCCTTTCTGCAAGGTTGCCACCTTTCTCGATACGTCATGGGTATCGTACGAGGTTTCATCTAAATAAATTATCTTATGTACATTACTGCGAAACTTCCTTAGTTTTGACAAGCTACAATTCTAATGGAATCCATAATAACCCATATCTTATTCAAAGTGCGGTATTTGAAACCCAGCTCCTTTAGCAGGCCGCGCAAAGAGCATTGCCCATAAGGAAAATGACAAATTTCTTGCAAATGTGCAACCAATTCGTCTAAGGTAGGTGCTCTCCCTTTTGCATAGAATCTATAAATTTCTTGACGAATTAAGTCGCATGCGAAATTATCTACTTTAGAGAAACGTTTCCTTTTGTTTTCACACTTGATCAGCGTCTTTGGTATTCCTTTCGTCACAATATTTCTTACTGTATTTCTGTGAATACCCAGAATATATCATCAGGTTCATTGCACGACCCCTTACCAAGATTATTTGTCAGCACATATTTATATGTGTTCAAAACAAGCGCTTGAATTTGCTTAGAAACAGTTCCCGTTATAACTTTGTTTTTGAGGTTTCTCCAGTAACATAACTCGGCCCAGCAACACTTTCCAATTTATTCACACTATTGTCATCATTTTGATTATTTTCACTTGACTGAAAGGTATCTACTACTTCATTTGAATTCCCCTCCCACGGTCTCCACATCGTGACACACAACGACTTTCTGCATGTAATGAAACAGATCAACTGAAAGTTGTAACTTTGGCAACTGAGACTACACGTGGAGTAAACATATGACTGTCATTCCAGAAAATCAGGATTGCTCAACGACAGTGTTCCATTTCTGAAGTGTGGAGATGGATTTATGACGGTCATTAGTGGGCGGTAGGGTCAGTTTCCTTTGAGTCACACCTAAGCTTATCTTTTGTTCATGTCTATATTATATTTAAAGCATCAAGGAGCACATTTTATGAAAGCTATTATTTTTTGATGAGAGTTTGTCATAAGAAAACACAGCCGACTTTCCATTTGTAGTTATCCAAATTGTTGTACTGTAACCCTATTTCCTAGATATATATTTAATTGTTCTTCCATGTACCGGGCTTAAAAGATCTGAAGAGACATGCATAAAATCCATGTTTAAGGGCAGAGTTTTAAGCATAACTCAGAAACTACACACTAACTTTAATATACCATTGTTAATGAACTACTGATATATAAACTTAAAAATTTTGATAACTTGATCAGATATTTTCATCTTCAGTTTATTTTACTGACCTAAACAGCTTATGTTAAAGACGTTTATGCCTTGTTAAATTTCATTAAATTCATCAAAAAACGTAGATGACTTCATGAACCTTTTCCCATGAACTTACATGAGACTTATTTCAGAATGAATCGTAAAAGATTTATAATCTTATAAAGAAATAATAGTGAGTTAAGTAAATAATTGCAATACATAATTTACAAATACTCCTACGAAAATACGGCCCGGGTTCGATCCCAAGTGAGATTCGTGGTGGACAAAACGCCGTAGAGCCGGGTTTCCTTCGGGTGCTCCGGTTTCCCCCGCCATCTCATTCCACTGGTGCTTCATCTTCATGTCATGTATCATCAGTGTCATCGCCTGCGTGCTACATGTAGTAAAAGCTGGCGTTAAACACTACAAAAAATACTCCTGCGAAACTTCTTAGACTAAACTACAGTAGGTTTGTTTTCTTTTTCTTCATACAACTTAAAATCCGGAGAAAATTATCTTGATTAAGTAGACAAAGATCTTAGTAAATACATTATAAATGAGTGCCCTTTTCTGCCCTTGATAGATTTGTGCAAAAAGACGGACAAAATTCATTTGGTGACAACACACTGTGACTGAAAATTTTGTCCTAGATACGTAGATGACATCTGGTGCCTTTGAATCTGACATTGTTTCAGAAAGGTAACTTGGATTGCATCAAAATTCAAAATTCATTTGGCGACAACACACTGTGACTGAAAATTTTGTCCTAGATACGTAGATGACATCTGGTGCCTTTGAATCTGACATTGTAACTTGGATTGCATCAAAATTCAAAATTCATTTGGCGACAACACACTGTGACTGAAAATTTTGTCCTAGATACCTAGATGACATCTGATGCCTTTTAATCTGCCATTGTTTCAGAAAGGTAACTTGGATTGCATCAAAATTCAAAATTCATTTGGCGACAACACACTGTGACTGAAAATTTTGTCCTAGATACGTAGATGACATCTGGTGCCTTTGAATCTGCCATTGTTTCAGAAAGGTAACTTGGATTGCATCAAAATTCAAAATTCATTTGGCGACAACACACTGTGACTGAAAATTTTGTCCTAGATACGTAGATGACATCTGGTGCCTTTGAATCTGACATTGTAACTTGGATTGCATCAAAATTCAAAATTCATTTGGCGACAACACACTGTGACTGAAAATTTTGTCCTAGATACGTAGATGACATCTGATGCCTTTTAATCTGCCATTGTTTCAGAAAGGTAACTTGGATTGCATCAAAATTCAAAATTCATTTGGCGACAACACACTGTGACTGAAAATTTTGTCCTAGATACCTAGATGACATCTGATGCCTTTTAATCTGACATTGTTTCAGAAAGGTAACTTGGATTGCATCAAAATTCAAAATTCATTTGGCGACAACACACTGTGACTGAAAATTTTGTCCTAGATACGTAGATGACATCTGGTGCCTTTGAATCTGCCATTGTTTCAGAAAGGTAACTTGGATTGCATCCTAAATTCTGCCGTAAATTTTATTTCTATTTCCTATAATGGTATCTTTAATATAAAACGGTTATATCAAGTTTTAGATTGATGTTTGACCCTATTTTATTTAAAAGAATTTTAGTGCATGTTGATAATAATCTAGAGGTCATTCTTACCAAACAGTAAATAGTAAATACATATTTTGCCTTCTGAATAGTTGTTTTAAATGTGGAGCAAAAGAGAAAACATGACAATTGCTCGACTTTAATAACTCTGATTGTGAATTACTATTTTACAATTCAGTATAATGTTCAAGATATGTAAGAAATAATATAAAATGATCTATATACCCATAAAATTTACTCGTCTAAAAGTCGTCATATATGCACTGAAATCTACGAAGGCTTCATTTTCTGTTTTGATTAGGATAGAAAATAACAGAACTCCCAAATGTGGGCCTCAGCAACTTCATATGGAAATGAAGTCATAAAAATTGTTGCTTTTACAAAAGTGGCTCTTCACACTGGATAATGACCCATAATAACGGAATATAGGAATAATACACATTTGAATTTGCATCAGGTTTCCATTTCATGATTTTTATCTTCACGACTGTTGCTCAGCTATTAAATATTCCAGTTTTCTTGGAGGAAAAATTTCCACTAACCATTTAGTTACCGCGCGAAATGGTTTCACAGTTAAGCGTGCAACTCACATTCGGGAAGTCTCGGGTTCAAAGCCCGGAGACTGTCCACTCAGTCCATAGATTTTTCGTGATTTCCCCAAATTGGCAGGCGAATACTAGGGTGGTATTTATTTTATCGTGTGTTTCATTGTGTAGGACAAGGTTCGGAAACACAGAGCCAGATTGAAAGATTCGCTCCCAGCTATGGCATTGAATTTTTTAATCTGTCTGCCTTTTCAAATAAATATTTTGTTTGTTAACAATGCTGTCATATCAGCATCATCGGTGTCCCAGAATTTTGTCACGTTGGCCTTCCTTTACGTAACAATAAATCTACTGACTGGGGCTGTCACTTTTAAGCACACTTAAAAACCATTGCTCTGGGACGAGTTTAAATCCGCGACCTTGGAGATGGTGTTCGAAGGTTGTAGCCTGATGATGGATGTGAACTTTGAAGATTCTTCCCTAGCGTCTTTCAGAGACTGCCACGAAAATAACAAGAGTCTCTGGGCTTACTTCGGTGCTCTGCCCTGGCTGCGAGGGCCGTCCGTTCCTGCCTTTGCCTTTAGTGGTGCGTTCCAGCAACTCTGTCCGGAGCTCGGCTAGAGAGAGAGCGTAATAACTACGGCCCGGAAGTTCAGCCAAAAGTTCGTGAAGTTGGTTGTGTACGAGGTATAGATACCGAACGGGATGGCTCAGGCTGTTTCGTCTGTGACCCGCATTCGGGAGGCCCGGGTTCGATTCCCGTGGCCGACCTACCTGATCCATGGGTTTTTCGGGGTTTTCCCGGGTCTATAGGCGAATGCTGGGTAGGTTAATTAGATCCCCCGAATGTTATGTCCCTACATTTCATCTCAATTATCATTTCACATCATCTCTCACCTGGTGCTCTCTGTCAGGGTAGAGGTGTCGGCGGGTGTCTCGGCGGTGCATGGCAGGATGATATGCTCTGAAGAGAACTACTTCCTCCTCCGGTATGTCGGTAGCCGGTTTCAGCTCCTCTGCTGGGACCATTTCGGGACCGCCAGCCAGGGATCTTTGGGGCTCGAATCGCCTGCCTGGGAACGTTAGGGCTCGGCTACTGGGCTCGTTGCCGTCCCGCTGTAGAGGAGCGAGTTCGTTGTCCAGGCCTGTCGGGGGAAGTCTCTATCCAAGTAAACTGTAGGGACCCTGCCCTCTGTACTGTCGTGGCTCCTTGGGTTGGCCGCCCCTGTCTCCTCCTCATCCTTCCTCCCGGGGGTGCCCCCACTTGGGGGCATAGGAACAATAGGCCCAGTATGGTGGCCTACGTACCGAATCCACTCCGTAATGAAATCCTAATCGTACGAGGTATAGATCGTCGACTGAGTTAGTCATCAACTCGTACTGTTGATAAACAGAGAAAGAGAAAGGACAATGTGCCCTCAGCGTCTAACGTTAATGCAGACTGGATGCTAAACCACGATAATGCACAGCCGCATATAGCCAATGTTGTAGCGTGAAGTGCATCCCTCACCCTCCCTGTAGTCCGGATTTAGCCCCATGTGACCTTTTTTCTATTCCCTAACTTGAAGAAACGCCTTCGTGGGAGGCATTATCCATCATCAGAAGCAGTGGTGAGGGCTGCGGAGGCGATTTTGAAGGATCTCTCAAAAAATGGTTTCCAGCATGTCTTTGAAGACTGGCAGAAACGCTGGGAAAAGTGCATCGCATTCAGGCGAGACTGTTTTGAGAAGGAGCATCAAAATTATGAGGATGAGTAAAGGTACATTGTCAAAACAATTGTGATCATTCTTTATTGAACAGCCCTCGTATTAATTATTATTTTGTTCATATTCATATATCTGGAAAAAATAAGTTGTTTTGTATAATTTATGAATAAATGTACAATATATTTTATGAGAGTGTGTTCGTCGTGTGACTACGTTTGATAGATTACGCTGCCCGTGACCTTGCTTGTATGAGTACGTGCACGACTGCATGGCACTTAACCTTAACCCCCTTCTCTTTGTCTATGAGACGCAGATAGTGTATAACACTATCACTACTAACTTTTTTTTTTTTTGCTTAACTTTCGGACCCTAGTAATAACCAATAGACCACTGGACGTAAATCTTGGCTCAACTGTTTACGCTTTCTAATGCTTACTTCATTCTGCCGTGGCGACATCCTGCTCCCAATGCCAAGCTGTAATGCATGCTGCAAATGCCTGCCAGTCTTGAGTACTTCGCTGTTCTTTATCGCTTCCAACTTCCGATTAACATTATTTAATTTTTTACTGTGATTTCTTTCACTTAGATTTTGTAGTTCTTCCAATGAAAGGGGATGTGTTGCGTACACCAGTCCTTCAGCTAACTGCCTTGCAAAAAGAAATTCCAAACTGTTGAAGTTATTCAACTCATGTTCTCTCTACTGTATGGACAAAGAATGCATTTTAAAACCACACACGATTTCTCTTCTTCTGTCAGGTAATTGAAAGATAATGTATTTCGGTAACTACTTTTCTCTGCTTATTGTCTCCAAGAACTCTGACCGGGCGATGTCGTAATCAAGTAATAAGACAGCTCGCCTCTCAACAGAGTTTGAGCCAAAAGGATCCTATGTGGGGTTTTTGGTGGAAAAAGTGAATCTTGTTTTCGCCTACATTCGGTAGACCAACTGCTCCATCATCACCGTCCAATCATTTCACCCATTTCACTTCCCCTCCCTCTTTCTTGCACCAGGATTTCGACTGATCACCCATTCTGGGTATGTCTCTGATCCAGAGTTTGTCTGCTCCTTGACAGGCATCTACCTCAGGTGCACATATGTAAGTCCTCCAAACGAGGAAGGTAAGAATCAAATCTGACCGATTTACATTATTAGGTGCTAATCGCATAATAACCAATCAAGTAAACACGTGATTGTTTGGAATGAGCTGAGAGGCTACTTAGGGTAGACGCCATGACAACAGACGCCAGGGTCCCTAAGAATTCCATTTAAACATCTCAATGGTATCTCATACAACCTCTCTACCTCTTTCCTGCAAGCTTACATAACTTACTACGAGGCCAGGGACTTGGAGACCACCCCCGATCTTGAGGACTCAGGTTTACAGAGAGGATATTCATTGCCATGCAACACCAAGACTCCCACCGACGCTAGTGATTCCTGAAACAGCCAATCAAAATGAGAGCTGAAGTGAAGTGAAATGGAGGGACAGAGCATTCGGGGATTTATTTGTACGGGGACGGGATCCGTCCCCTTCAGCTGCTGCGAGCGCTGTGAACCCCTAGCACTCGTGGTACCTCTGCGGTACTAGAGGAACCTCGGGCCGAACATTCGAGCCCCTCCCTAAATGGAAGTTGTTCGGATTGGGTTGGACTCGAGGGAGCAGTGGTCCCCGATACCCGTGGGAGATCGGGTACGTCTCCGGACGAGGTTGAGGGAAGCCATATATTCCCGCGTACTAGCCTGCATAGCTAGAAGAAGGTGTGCTAGATCACCAGGCGCCCCCACCGAGGTTGTTCGATAGTCTTCCCCTTTCGGGGTTGGCACGCGTATGTGGCGTATCCTCTTCCACCCGTTTTGTGTTTTTGGACCAGATGGGGGGGACTTGTTAATATTTAGGTCTTGCCCTACTGGAAAGCCCCACGGAGGCGCCGGGCGCGCTTAGGGGACAGCGACAAGAGGGAGGTCAGCGACGTCTGCCTTTGTAGACCCTATTCATATTATTGTCCCTCCCAGCATATGACTAGCGATTCCGGAAGCCCTAAAATAGGCCATGGGTCAGGAAAGTCGGCTACGGGATTTGAATTCACGTCCTCAAAAATGCGGGTCGCAGACACTACCGTCTGAGCCATCCCGCTCGGTTATATTAGGATGTTTTAAGTTTGGTTCAACGACATTTGAATGGGAAATAATGTAATCTTATCTCTGAGTAAAGAAACTGATATTTGTGGACAGTATTCTTTGTATGGAGTTGATCTTGTCCCGATGTTCTTACTTCCCCTTTTGTGTTACTTCGTGTGAGCGGACTACCTTAGAGTCAATGTCCTGGCTTATAAGCACAACGTCTCGAGTTTAATTGCGATGTTTGAAAGCCTCACTGAACAAGTTAGAATAAAAGGAATTCAACAACTGTAAAAGTCAAAGCCGCCTTATACTATCTGGAATAGTTTGCAAAAGAAATAGCTAATACGTAAAAGTTACACGATCTTCTTCGTCCATGACCAGTTCATCACTACTGCTTCTGTGGCGCGGTGGTAGAGTCTGCCTCATATTTAAAACGTTTGAGTTTGAATCTCGGCTATAGTAGATTTACTGGATAAAAGGTTTTTCTTATCCTGAGAAAACGAATGATGATAAATCTTTAAGCTCTATGAACACCAGACTCATTTGAATATTATTTCAATAATACTCTTCTATGATGATCTGTGGGGTAAGAATATGTTTCCCAGTATCTTGAAGATATCTGTGAGAAAACACACGGAAGTTATGCAGGTAATACCCCAGATATTATTTCTACCTAGGTATTTAGTAGATATTGTTATTTAGATTTGATTAGATTTTATATTAGAAACGCTAAGCTGCCACGGGGACTTTAAAGGCAAATTACAGCCCAGATTTTATTTATAAACGCTGATTAACTGCTTCGGTTTTCAATGCCCCATTTGAAAGACTGTTAACGTTTTCTCATAGGTCTCTTTATCAGGCTTGAGGAGCTGTTGTATACTGTAAATCTGCGATACGGAACCAGCAGCTCTATTTGCCTTCCGAACGGAGTTTTACATCCGAAAAAAGAAATCCGTCGAACCGGTTTGAACCCACGACCTGTGAAACCAGAGGCTACAAGGTGTTAGTGGTAGACCACGGAGCACGAGCCTTTTAAGTCAGGTAGACTTCATCCCTGCAACTTGGTGACTAATAAAGCAAGATCGGTTAGAGTTAGGAACGGCCAGACTGAGGGGCCTCCATACAAATGTACATACTTATGAAGGTATTAGCTTAAAACTGATAAACATTGGAGCTGGGAAATTCTAATTAATTACACTTTGTCAAATAATTTTTTTGTGGAATTAACCTTCTTCTTTTTCTACTACGTACTTACAATAAGTAGATAAAGCATTGTATTCCACCATATTGTACAAAAAAGTCGATATCGAGTTTTCACCGAAGATTTTTATGCTTCGAGACCCTCCGAATAATGATGATTGATAATAATAATAATAATAATAATAATAATAATAATAATAATAATAATAATAATAATAATAATAATAATAATAATAATAATAATAATAATAATAATAATAATAATAATAATAATAATAATAATAATAATAATAATAATAATAATAATAATAATAATAATAATAATAATAATAATAATAATAATAATAATAATAATAATAATAAACTTTGGCAATGATCCACAGATCTTTACATCACTTTTGTTTGCGTATTACAGTATCGATGGTTTGCTTGCGTAATGTTGACTATTCCAAAACTTTGTGCTAAATTCCTTTAAGTTTTTAAATAACTATGATAACAATAGTAAGAATATAATAATATATAATAACTCTGGAAATGTTCCACTGATCTTTACGTCAGTTTATTTGCGTATTACAATATAGCGGGTTTGCTTATGTAATGTTGGTATTTTCCGCGTTAGCATGCTGTAGAAGCTATGGTGTCAGTGCCACGAGTGAGTGAGTGAGTGTGTGGAGTTTAAGGGCCCGTCGACAACCAGGTCATTTGGGCCCCAGTGCCACGATATCCGTACGCCGCCTATTTGCATGATTACCTGGGAATGTTTCGGCTTGACTCTCGAAATGTAGCATCAGTTTCTTTATGTTTGCTACTGCTGGTCTGTGGTGATAATCACAGCTGGTTCATCAGTACTGTCTGAATTTGAATACTCTTCATCTTTACTAACACTGCATGATGCAATAATTCCTTCCTCTGTAAACGGTGTATAGCCTCCGTCATTATCGATTTGCAACTAATCGTCAAAATCTTCTTCATCAACTTCGGAACAGCCATCGTTATTTTTAAGAATGTCTATAAAATCTTCTTCCACACTTATTTTTTTTCCTCCTCCTCCTCCTCCTCCTCCTCCTCCTTCTTCTTCTTCTTCTTCTTCTTCTTCTTCTTCTTCTTCTTCTTCTTCTTCTTCTTCTTCTTCTTCTTCTTCTTCTTCTTCTTCTTCTTCTTCTTCTTCTTCTTCTTCTTCTTCTTCTTCTTCTTCTTCTTCAATCTTGCTCACTATCTTCTTGGGCAGCCAGTCAGGTGAAAAGATGATTAGATATTGACGTTTCGGGAGTGTAGAAGTAGCCGTATTCCCATAAAAGCCCTGGGTGTTCAGCGGGCGAGCCTGTTTTTAATATCCGCTTGGCGGCTCATGTATGCCAGTTCCTCCCTCTCTCCCTCCCACTCAGCCGTATGCGTCAACCTGTATGCGCAAAGGTCAGTGTGTATCCTCATCTAGACGATTGAACTTGGTTATCACGTGCTTTGTTGGGAACACTAAATCTGTGAAACTTATCAGTTACTTTTGTCTGTGAGTGTTGCAGTGCATAAAAGGGGAGTATTATGGCAGCCAATCGCTCTAAAGTTTATCGCAGAACTGTAAAAGGGCAAGCTAGAGAAATAATAGCAAATGTTTTAAATTTTATGCGTCGGGAAATCGACGGAGCTAATTTTGTAATCCCTGTGAATAAGGTTAATGAGCGTGTTGCAGCCGCAACGAGCGTTTCGCTATCCACGGTTAAGAAAATAAAAACGATCACTGTTAATGACGACAGTAGCAGCAGTGATTTGGAAAGTGATTACTCAGCAACGTCTGAATATGGGTGCAGCAGCAGAGCCGAGAGGTACGTTTTCGAGGGATGTGCAGACGACATGCTGGACGGCATCCAATCACCTCACGCCTAAACCACGCCCATCGGTGGTGAGAGTCGCTCCTAAGGTAAGCAATGCGTTATGCCAGGGTTTTTACGGAAGTAATCTAATTCTACATCTCTCCCATCATCAGGATAGTTATAAAATGTTATAACCACAAATGAAACACGTTACGCCAGAGGTTCTACTCCCATTAGTCCTGGACCCGTAGGACCAAGAACCCGGGCCTCCTTCTACACTGGAGCCGAAGCTCCGGAGCTCTTTCCATAGCACAATATCTGGAGTCTAAAAAGGCCCCCCATCGACTCGAAAATCAAGACGGGTGGAAGTGGATACACCCACAAATGAAACAGTGGATATAACACAACTATAAACAACGAACAAAATACTATCAAAATTCGCATTACTGGACAAAAGACTGTCTTCAGTAAATTAAATGCCAGGTCAGGAGATGGTGTGAATATAGAAAATTGTGTCAAAGAAAGGCAACTACTTAACTTGAGTATCAAGCTGTATTTATTTTTGCTTCTTATTCATCTTTTCACCTGGCTGGCTGCCCGAGAAGATAGTGAGCATATTCGTCGCCAGGAAAGCTTCAGATCTTATTATTCTTCTACCTTGTTTTGTTTTTCTTTCTTTTTTTCCCTGGCAAATCACACGCATACACGAGGCCACAACTTTTCCAATGACTATATCAAAGTTTATCTTCCAACCTGGTACCAAGCAGGTAGGATGAGTGTAATGAATTCGCCCGCTAGCAAGAGAATTCGAGTAATATACCTACTGAGAGTAAAACAAGACTTCATTTACTACGCTAAACAACACAGGTCTCTCTTTCTTAAAACTGGTCCGGTTTTTTTTTTTTATTTACGTCCGCCCCAACGTTAAGTTATATCGGACGGTGAATGAATTGGGTGAAATGATGCTCAATGAGTCCAGGCTCCATGGAGCTTAGAGTTACCCGACATTCGTCTTGAAGGATAAGGGAAAACCCCGGAAAAACCTTATCTAGGCAACTCACCCTGACCGAGATTCGAACTCGGGACCTCTTGAACGTGAGGCAGACATGCTACCATCTACGCTACCGAGGCGGGCACTGGTCCGGGTTATCCGACGTTTGGGTTAACAAGATTTTACTGAGTGTGTCAGTTTATTATATAATATATTCTCATGGACAGAGGTCTCTTATCTGAATTTTCTATAAAGAATTATCTGTCAATCTGGTTAAATTTTACATATCTAGGTCAACATAGAAATATCTAGTATCTTAGTGTTTTCACAATATTTTATGTAAATTTGCGCATTTCCAAGCTTCGCAAGTACATATTTTGACAGAAAATTTTTAAAAGTTTGAATGTTCCTTACGTTCATTTGAGCTCGTTAGTATGATTCATCTATTCGATCCGACTCAAGAGATATCACGCCCACCTTGGTAGCGTGTCTGCCTCACGTTCAAGAGGTCCCGAGTTCAAATCTCGGTCAGGGTGAGTTACCTGGATAAGGTTTTTCTGGGGTTTTCCCTTATCCTGTAAAGACGAATGTCGGTTAACTCTACGCTCCATGGACCCCGGACTCATTTGAGCATCATTTCATCGATTCCATTCATCGTCCGATATGACGACGTTGGAGGGCGTAAATTACAAAAAAAAAAAAAAAAAAAAAAAAAAAAAAAAAGATATCGTGTAATGCAGTTAAATTGCTACACTTGTCACGTCGTTTTCAGAGGTATCTCTAAAATCTCGTGAAGAAGAAATGTAGTGACAAAAAGGGACGATAAAAAAATTTTGCGAATCAAATTATCCAGCCTGTCATTCACCTTACGACAGACAACTGCGAAAATACCTTTGCTGAAGTTGGTTAGCCCCGGAGGTTTGAATCCGGGATCTCACGAATGCCAGCCGTTCAGTTACAACAACGCCATCTCACTCGCCAGAAAAGGAAAGCTAGTGCTAAAGCTCTTTGTTTCATGTTCTAAACCGCTACAGATAACGGATTTGCGGCAACATATCACAGTTCGGCACTCAGTGATCACTGATTGAAAATACGGGAGCTGACTGACATTCCAGAGACTTCAATAAGTAGGGTCCACCAAAGTTTACAGTAAGTTTTGGATATGCGGAAGTATTTCGTTCGATGGGTGCGAGGGTTCTTGGCAATGAACCAAAAACGTATTCAAATAAACTTAGTCATGTTTAGATATACTTAAACGCAATTCCAGTGAGTTTATCCGACGTTATATAACAATAAATAGTTGGATCAAGAATTCATAATTACATGCCAGAGGCAAAGAACCAGTTCCCGCAGTGTATTGCAACATGTGAATGTGCATCAAAGAAAAACAAATCGTTCCACTTGCAGGAAAATTTATGGCTACAATTATTTGCAATTCTCATTCAATGTTCATAGACACCCTGAGAGGGGCAGAACCATCACCAAGAAGTCCAGTTTCACTACTGAACTGGACTGGACTACGCTACGTGGTCTATAGTAGCCATGCCTCCAAGTGTGGCATCCCCGGGAGGAAGGATGAGGCGAGAGAAGAAGTGGCCGTCCCAGGGGTCCAGGACAATACAGAGGGCAGGGTCCCTACGCTTTACCAGTTGGAAACTCCCCGGCAGCTCAGAACAACCGCCATTCCACCCTACTCTACTACTTACTCTACGGAAATACCAAAGACAGGCTTTATTCGTTGCACATGAGCAGTATCAACAACTACTACAATAGCATTATTAGTGATAATGGGAATATGGCTATTGGATTTGTTGATAAAACAAAGGGCATCCTACTTTTGGATGAAGCGGAGAGAATGCACTAAGGTAGAAAATTTATTGGGAACTCCATGCAGGACGAGGAGAGAAATTAGGAACGTATTAATTGAAGAATGGCAACATGAATGGGATCAAATTGATGTAGGAAGAAGGACACACGAAATCCTTCCTAGTATAAATGATAGGTTAAAATTAAAGGAGATCCAACCAAGACGAAATGGAATACAACACATTTCAGGACATGGACCGTACAAGACATTCATTAAAAAGATAGGAAAGGCAGATGACACCATGCGCACAGCACACATTGAAGATACCCCCGAACATGCTTTATTTGAATGTACAAAGTATACACAACAGCTAGAAGAAGAGAGGAAAGAATTAGCAGGAAAATGTATATGGAACATTATTAGGAAGAGGGAAGACTTTAAAATACTAGAATTTGCAGCAGAGAAGGTCTCAACAATAGTAATGGATGAATTGAATCAACAAAGACAGCAGCAACGACGAGTAAGAGATAATATTCATCATAGATATCATGAACCACCTTTCACACCGAGAAGATCTGAACGACTTCGAGGACAGAGTATGGATACCTAGCTTCAGCAACCAAAGGTAGAAGAGGCACATCACCTAGTCGAAGGATTAATAGAAGAGGACAATCTTGGATTCAACAGAAGGATTTGAAGCGACTGAAGAAGAAAACACCTAGTAGCGCTCAAGTACAAACGCCTTCCCATTTGAAATACATAATAGGCGAGCAACCAATGGTGTCCTGCGGTGTTGTTGTATTGCACTCCCGCTAAGTGGTGTGTGAGGAGCGCCAACCTAATCAACCTGTATGAAATACTATTCGCTCTAAGACAAAAATTCAGATTTCGCCAAAACTGATCCATGTGGAAGGTTAGAGAGTAATGTATCTAACATAACCATAAAACCCCCATATTTTTAGCTCAAATAGTTTTTCTAATACAAATAAATAAACCACTATTACCTGTATTATAACAATAAATCGCGAAGTAAGCACTGTATGAATATCATTATTGGTTGGCATGTATGCGTGTACGTATATTTTTAATTACTCAGAACTGAAATTTAAACTACTGACATGACGTGATAAAAGAATTACTGTGAACAAATCAAGGTGTTAAATTCAAGAAAGAGCAAACACCTATTAGCCTGTGGAATGCTGTATGCTTATGTTTATGAATGCTCGATAAGAAGCGTTTATTTACTCTGGAGAGTTCAGATCAATATCATTCAGTTGTTCTTTACACAACAGTAAGAGTTAAATAGTGCAATGGCTTCTTGCGGTGAATTTAGTGGCGAGTCAAAAAAGCAGGTATTGCGAAGTCAGGCTCGAAATATTGTTTTTAAGGTGTACACGTTCTT
The DNA here is from genome assembly GCA_030765055.1 of Mantis religiosa. Lineage (NCBI taxonomy): Eukaryota > Metazoa > Arthropoda > Insecta > Mantodea > Mantidae > Mantis > Mantis religiosa. Next base: position 57,853,234 of record CM060956.1, read on the forward strand.
CAAAAAATTGGGCAATGAGGAATATAGAAATCAGCTCGATTTCAAAAATGCTTAGCTGGACTCCAGATCTCTTCCCATTTGAAACACATGATAGTTAGGTTAGATTAGATAGGTTAGTATAGGTTAGTTTTTCTGCAAAATGTTTGTAAATATCAATATAATTATTATATTTGAGTAAATATAAAATTGTAATACTGTGTCTTGGCATAGCATCTAGAGGCCAAGACATAAGAAATGCAGAATTTTTTGCCACCCTACTGTGGTCCGGAATAGACTCCACCAGACCGGGTTCGGAGTAAGGAGACTGACCCACTGAAGGAGAAAGTTTTTATCAAGAGCATATCATCCTACCGTGCACCGCCGAGACACCCGCCGACACTTCTACCCTGAAATAGACAACCAGATGAGAGATTGTGTGAAATGTTAGTGGAGATGAAATGGTGTGACAGCGAATTCGGGGATGTAATTAACCTACCCAGCATTCACCTGGCGACCCGGGAAAAAACCCGAAAAACCCATGGGTCAGGTAGGTTGGCCACGGGAATCAAACCCGGATCTCCAGAATACGGGCCACATTACTTGCTGGACTAATTGAAGAGTACTTTTCGAGCTTAACGACTACTTATTTTACATAACGAATGCACCTTCATACATGCCTGGGATTGTCGTGCAAAGCTGCATGGCCTTCTCCTCTAAATGCTGCCATATTCATCATATACACTGAATTTGGCTTCCGTCCAAAAACTCGAAGAAATGGCTGGGTAGAAGGTTCACGTCAATATTGAAGTCGCAGATGAGACAGACATTTATTTTGAGACAGATGAGCAAATCTATTTTATTGAGTTCATTGGAAAATATTTTGATTCACAACGTTATGTTAAAAAAATGCATGACTGTAAAACTTGTGTTTTCTTGATCAAGCTGAATAATTTTAGAAGATCTAAATAAAGAATACTGGTACTGTTACTATCCCAAATGAAGTGGTTAGAAAATGTTAAAGAAATCACAGAAGTAATTTTAGTAATCCACGAAAAAAACAACTGCTTATATTATAAATCACTCTTTAATCACTCTTTGTTCTGAGAGACCTTCCCCGATAAAGCCCGTGGGTTAGGTAGGTCAGCCACGGGAATCGAAAGTTATGTAAAGTAACACGTCCGATTCCTATATTACGTATAAAGGTTTTTTTCTTGATTTGGTAGAGAAAGCGGTAGGTATAGGTTGACGTATACACCCCGCTTTCGTTTTTACCGCAGACCAGAGTTTGTCACCACGTATGCATGTTATCATTATGAAGTGAATTAACGACAGTAATCTAAAGGTCTCTTCGGGGACTTTCTCGGGCCGCCAGGCAAATGCTTATAGGTTAATTACATATTTCCTGTCCTTCCATTTCATCCCCATTATCATTTCACACCATCTCTTATCTGGTGAGCTTTTTCAGGGTAGAAGTGTCGGTGGGAGTCTCGGCGGTGCATGGCAGGATGATATGCTGTAAGTGAGCTACTTCCTCCTCCTGTAGGTCGGTTGCCTTGTCTCCGAACTGGCTGCTGGGACCGCTTCCGAACCACTGTAGGGGGAATGTTCATTGTCCTAGACTACCGGGGCAAGTTTCCATCTAAGTAAAATGTAGGGACCCTGCCCTCTCTACTATCGTGGCTTTCTCTCCTATCGCTTCATCCTTCCTCCCAGGGAAGCCCCACTTGGAGGAATAGGTACAATAGATCAAGACTATTCGTAGTGCCGAATTCCCTCCGTCCGCCTCGGTAGCATGGTGATAGTGAGTCTGCCTCACGTTCAAGAGGTCCCGAGTTCTAATGTCGGTCAGGTTGAGTTACTGGATAAGGTTTTTTCCGGAGTTTTCCCTTATCCTGAAAGACGAATGTCGAGTAACTCTAAGCTCTATGGACCCTTGGCTCATTTGAGCATCATTTACACAATTCCATTCATCGTCCGATATGACAGAACGTTGGAGGACGTAAATTACTATATATGTCCCTCCGTAGTAATCCTAATCCTAACATTAGAGAAACATGTAATCAAGAAAGAGTTCTTGCCTAGATAATTGCCCAGAGAGATGACTCCGGATGACGTGTGAGGCCTGCGATCGGGACATTCCGTGTTCGATTGCGGTTCATCGCCCATGTCGACCTCGAGTTTCTCGTGGTTTTCCATAGTCGGTAGACAAATGCTAGAATTGTTAACTTTCCACCATTTCCCTTTCATTTCGTTTCCTCCTTATGGTAATGCCGAACAGATGTCGTGGATACAAGCTCAAAGGAAAGTTTTCCCCATGGAAAGTAGAGGGCTGCTGGGTTGAACGGTGAGAGAGTGGGAGAGTAGCTACTCCAATAGCGGGATGAATATTCGAACCAGGAAGTATCCTCGACTTCCGTGCGACTCTGTGGTCTGCAGACACAGATAAATTAAAATCAAATAATACTACTATAACAATGTACAGAAATCTGAAGGTGGCTGCTGTGTCTGTTGGTTTACTATGGATGCATGAATTCCCAGTTTGCATGTTTCTTTCAGTCTTCCTCCTTTCTCAGAAATTAATGTTAAGATATAGATAATTTTGGCGTGTTTTTCATAGAAATGCTCCTTGTGTGTATGTGTGTTTCAGAGGGCAGGGAAAGAACCGACAGTTTACTCAAGAATGCAATACAGTCACAAAATTCTTCGCATTCCAGACTACTAAGTACGTCTGTTGCTTCTTATTTCTTAAAAAATAATTGTAATGATTTTAATTAAAATACTATATGTATCAAATAAGTCATGTAGAATAAAATGTGGACTTTGAATGGTGTTTCCTTCTTATGGCGCTTCGTATACATTTTAACCGTGATAAACGTAAATTTGGGATAATAAATATAGAACTCAATAAGTTGTATACAGCATTTTTGTTACTTTAGTAATTTTATAAGCTTTTTGTATTATAGCTTATCTTTCTTCAAGTTACGCGATATAAGGAAATCATTATATTGGAACTACACATATATAAATATTTGTAACAAAGGCTTCACTTATCTTAAGAAATTGGTGTTAATGCTTCTTTCTAATGCAGATCCATTTTACAAACAATTGTTTGTATCCTCAGTCCATAAATAAAATACGTTTTCAAGGATTCCGGTTACCATGTTCTTATGTTTTTCCAGTATTAGCAAAATCTGAAACTAAATAAACCTATTACGTGTTCCAAATGGGAAGAGTTCTGGAGTCCAGCTAATCAGATGCCGTACACACTCAGCGTTGCCAGCTTGTTACCCCACTCCTTTTATATTTCCCTTTCTCTCGCACACTCATACAACATGCAGGTCTGCTTGACGCAGACTTAAGGGTAAGCAAATTATATTTTATAAACTTTTACAATGATGCTGTTACCAAAATCAAAATTGGAAAATGCATTTTCGCAAAGTATGTATATTTTTAAATACTATAACTATAATTATAGTTTATGAATTACCTGCTTTTCTAATCCACATGCGGGACACACTTGTTTTACCTACACCACACGCTTCAGCAGTAAGCCGTTGAACATTTTTGAAACCGAGATTTCTATATTCCTCATTGCCCAATTTTTTGAAGAACGTGTACACCTTCTCAAATCTAAATCATTTATAGGCAACAATTGAAAAATCTCTTTGTATATGTTTGGAAATGTATACATTTATAATTTTTAGAGACAATGTAGGAATGTTGAGATTAAGTTTCGAACACTTTTTAAATCGTTTTGAGATGACAGCAATGAATACTTATTTAGTGGCAAGAATTATATACATTTTTCTATACGTTTGAAGGAGAAAACAGAAGCATAGAACTGAGCAAGTAGTTACGAGTGTCTTGAGCATGATAAGTTCTGATGTCAGTTGGAGTTAGTAGAGTAAACCTGCAACTGACATACTTTCTACCAAAAGAAAAGAATAAAAAGTAGAAAAGGGATAGTAACTGTGTCATGCACATAAAATGAGGAATACACTAAATTTATTTATTCTTTATTTTCATACGACATCTAAAGTCCGCTGTGATCGCCACTGGTGGAATAAACAGCACAGAAGGTCATCATTCTGAACACATTAATGGCATTATTAATATATGGACAAACTCCGTAGAGTGTCAAGGGCAGAGTCTCTCTACCCTTGACAGCAAATTGTGAAAGAACTGCAAGAATCGATGGTATTATTTTCCGGAAACGCTCAAAACCTGTTTGGAAAGCGAGCAAAAGCCTTGCGTATCAACAGAGGAGCAGACCAATTGCCGCAACAGAAGTAGTACTCGTATTACTCCTAGGTGCTACCATACCCCGATACTTCCTTTGCTAGACCTCCTTTATCATCTTACCAAGGCACTGAAGAACCTCCTAGGAGGGTTTTATTTCTCTGAGTTTGTATACTTGAAAGCAGTTTCCAGTTGTAGGACACATTCTGATAGTCTGTAGAGGTTGGCACATACATAGATAGCACAACTGCATTCAGCTAAAGCGAGATTATATTGAGAGGATGGATTCTGCTGATTATAACTTAAGCAATACTGTCACGGAAATAACAACAGGAAGTTGTACTAATCTTACTCTATTTGTCACTAGAATCCTTAGCCCAATGCTAACTTACAATCACTATCACTTTTTACAAATACACCGACAAAACACGTCTCTTTCGTAGCATTGCCTTCTTTACACCTCTGTTGCAGCACCATCTTGCGCTGCTCCAAACTTCTCGACGTTCACTGCTCGCAATGCAATATTCAGTTTCACACTGCTCTTCTTGACGACTCTGACAATGTTCAACAAACTTTGCAGATAATTGGTCTGGTTAGCCGACTCACCACAACTGTACAACTTTTCACAACTCCAATACTGAAGCAAAATGTTCTAATGTGACTTGTAGAAAGAAGCTGGGTGATGATGGACTTCTTCGAAGTTCTTGAAGTTCGGTCTAGTCGTTCCTCAGCTGCTCTGGTATCTGCATGGACTCTTCTTTTCAGGGGTGGTCGCGGATAAGGAAGGATAATGTTGTTTTAAATAAAAGATTATTTATAATTTTCCCAACGAATCTCCTAACTTTGAAATTTATTAAGAATGAAACTTTTATAACATAAATCAATCGATATGAATATTCTCTGGTGAAATCCTTTTAACTGTTCACCAATAATCACTTTTCTGTTGCACCAAGTAAAATATACTGATACATATATTGTTACACACAAAAATTGTCTTTGCACATGAGAGCCTATTTGCGGATTTACTCACACGTCCTTTCACCATGGAAGTCAAATGAAGAAGAACAATCACCTCCAGTCCAGGTGCTTTTGCCGTTGCCATCACGACAAATCAACATCATTCAACTTTTATACATTTCTTCATAAATTTTGTATAACTTTTTCATACCATTATTCAATAATCTAAATAATTCCTTTGTTACTTATTTAAATTATTAAATATATTTAAATAATCATTTAAATCGTTTATATACTCATAACTAGAAACTGCCTGAGGCTGGCATTTGCACCATTTTGGAAGATATGTTCTGGAAACAGAAATTTCTCGAATCGAAGGGATGAAACATTGCTTAAGTCAAATCTTCTAAATCTGCCGAAATCGAACGCTCTGGAAAACATCGGCGTAGTACAACAATGAGGCACGCACTTCCGGCTTGTGACGTCAACCAGTGCTGTCTTTGAATGTTGCATTATTTCCTGTCAGGCAAACAACAAAAACGGTGGAATGTGGTGACCAAACTTAATCCCTCTGTACTAGGCATTCGCTGCCTTGTAACAATATAAACAAAACAAAAATAAATATAAAACTGTATAGTGCGCCTCTAGTATTGTATGTATTCTTCTTTAACTAATGCCTTTTAAAAGATTTGTTTTGCCTGGTTTCCATTGCAAACGTTGGAGCTCTTAATTGTTTGCATTGGAGGAATCTAATAGCGCCGTAATGCATAGTCATGTAGTGTATATGAGTATTCACCTCGAAAAATAAACAGAAATTAATCTGCTTCCATCTCCATCACTGCTACTGTTACTGCTACTTTCACCGAGCTGGCGGTTACGTGTTTGACTCGCATTTCCGGAGGTCCTGAGATCGATCCCAGGCGACCGTTACTCTAACTCACGGTGTTTTCGTTATTTTCCCGGGTCGGTAGGCCAATGTTAAGATGGCTTCTCTTCTACCACGACTTTTCTATCCCGCCTTTCTTAAATTAAAAATAGTACACTCGTAAACGGAGGTTTTGGAGAAGGTTTTTAAATATTTGCCGGAGTGTTTACATCCTGTGTGAGTTAAATATGAAATTTGGTTTTATTCATCTTTTCGTTTCTGAATTATGTTTTCAGATATAAACAACACACTTAGATCTTTTTTATGGAAATGTTTGTTTTGTTTTGCAAGTTTATGGAGGTCATGCCGGAAGATGTATGAATGATTTGAGTGAAATAACGCTCAAACAAGACTGGGGTACATTGATCTTTTCAGATGAAGGAAAAGCCGCGGTGAAACCTTATTCAGGTAGCTCATCCTAACCGAAATTCGAACTCCGGGTCACTTGAATGTGAGGCAGACACGCTATTCCCACATCACATAGGTGTGCTACCCTGTTTTCCTTCCTTTCTTTCTTCTTTCCCCCTTCCTCCCTTTCTCCCTTTCAACCTTCCTTCCATCCTCCCTCCCTACTTCCCTTCCTTCCTAGTCTTTCTTTCTGTCTTTCTATCTTTCTTCAGAGGACCTCTTGATTTTTCCGGCGACTTAGTATCAAACTTGTGGCTGAAATACAGTAGAAATAAAATAAGAATTAAAAATAAATACAAGATAGTAAGTGTAATAATATTTTTATACAGATATACGTGCTTTATACCAGGTACATTTTTGAGAAATTTTGAAATATGTAGTGTGTACAACGCGCCGCCATTATCATCAATCATCAATACTCGTTTAATCACCATTTTTTTTTAAAAAACTTTCAAGAAAATGAAGCCCATATCGTGAGAATATGCATTATAATTTTTTGAACTCCTTAGACAATTTTGTAGTAAATTTTCAGCTGATATAATTACATTTAAGGTCAAGACTTAAATAAGATAACGAGTTCATGATAACCATCCCAACGGCGAATTCGATCCGGAATTCGCGGAACCGAAGGCAGGGATTTTAATGGGTCAGCTGCTCAAAATGCGATTGTCAAGGTCATTACTACTATCACTTGCGCGGATGATTCTAAAATGATAACTTCCTGGCAATAACCGGACTTTCTTCTGGTTCAGTAACCCTTGCGCACATTATCAGCAGTCTGCAATTAAATCACTGCAAGCGATAGCTAGTTGTAGACAGTAGATTCATTGATTAGAGTTGAGAGGGAAGGATCATTGCTCTTTGGAGTCCCAAGCTTGAAACATCACACGTCCGTAGATGAGAATATCGCCGGAGCCATAGACGTAAGTACTTCAACTCGATTCCTTCACCGTCTAGAATTAGCAAGCCGATTTAATAGGTTTGTGAATTTACGCCAGGGTTCTATCTTACTGTACACCCTCATTGTCTACCTTCCTTTTGATGTAGACAATGGGAGGTGGGTACCAGAATATTCTACCGGCTTTAGAACTATCTTGCTCACCACACCAAAGGTTTTCTTTCTACTTTTTCTGTATTGCTTCTTTCTCCACTACTTATCTATATTATGTAGAAGGGATTTTATTCCGCACAGAAGTGTTTTATAAATATTGTTAGAGCCTCTTCTGAGAAAACCAAGTGGAACTTCCTCACTGGAAATACAATGCTCGTTTGAGGCGAGGTACTGTTACTGTGGTTGGCCGGCCGCCGTTCCAGAGGGACTCGTGGTGGGCTGTCTATGGCGACCAGCAACTGCGTTGTGCTGAAGAACTTGCTTGCACCTGTTACGGACCAACCATGACTGTAGTTCCATGGCCGCCCGTACGGTACTTTCATCCCACCCTTTCTATCAGAGTCTGACGCAAAATATGCCGTCGGCTGAAGTGCCGGATTCCCCGTCGTGATACACAAAAGGGCAGACAGTTCAATAAAGAATGAACACTTTTTTTTGACAACGTACCTTTACTCATCCTCATAATTTTGATGGCCTTTCTCAAAATAGTCTCCTCTGAATGCGATGCACTTGTCCCAGCGTTTCTGCCAGTCTTCAAAGACATGCATGAAACCATTTTTAGAGATCCTTCAAAATTGCCTCCGCAGCCTTCACCACTGCTTCTGATGATGGATAATGCCTCCCACGAAGGCGTTTCTTCAAGTTAGGGAATAGAAACAAGTCACATGGGACTAAATCCGGACTATAGGGAGGGCGAGTGATGCACTTCACATTAATTTTTGCAAGATATTCAGCAACAACATTGGCAATATGCGGCCGCGCATTATCGTGGTGCAGCATCCAGCCTGCTTCATGGAAATGTGGTATTTTGCGCCTGGTGTGGACTTGCAATGTTTTCAAGACACACCTGTAGTATTGTCCAATTACTGATATGTGTGCAGATACAACATGCTGATAAACCATTCCATGAATATCAAAGAATGAGATGACCATAACTTTCCCAGCAGAAGCAACCACTTTTGCATTTTTGGGGATTGGTGATGAAGGAGATTTCCACACTGAGCTTTGCTGTTTGCTCTCAGGATCAAAATGATGTAGCCAAGTTTCATCAACAGTGATTACGTTTGAAATAAACTTCGGATCTTCCTCTAATATCAACGTTAACTGCTTGCTACCACCATTGCCGTGGTAGGCGATACTGAACATGTCTGAACTTACCTGGTTCTCACAGGCGGAAACCAGAAGTACCAACAATGAAACTACTACAGCGTGTTTATTTCACATTAAGCTAACAGAATATAATAAGACTGAATTTTATTGCGAAAAATTATGACCGTAAATAAATTATGATCATTCTTTATTGAACAGCCCTCGTAAAAGGCTTTCCGTGTATCGGATAGCTTGGTTTGGGTGTATTTTGTTGAAATTTTCAGACACGCACAGTTTGTTTAGGAGATTTCCAAATATTATTTCTGATAAATTCTGAACATCGACATTTTGGGAGGAATGCAACACAATAAAGGGGCTATAGAAGGTAAACAGTCCGACATATCTATAGGTAAGTTGTGTTGGTTGCTAGACGTCTCTGTAACCACAGTTGACGATGGTGTTGTTGTATAAAACTTAATTTGTTTTTTTAGAAATAACAGGTTCTGCGGCCGAAAGTAAGTGACCTCGTTTGTACCAAACAGTTCCACGTGCTAACCACGTTGCACGTATCAACGTTAGTAGAGTATTTTGAAACCGGAATTACGATGAAGTTGAGTGACGGATGTAACTTGAAGTTGAAATGAAGACCTCTAATTAATGTAATGATAGAACCTCTGATTGGTAGTAATTTTTATTACTCCATGCCACTGCTTCTCGCCGATTAGTCATGTGATGTCCAACTGAACGTAGCTGGAAGAAAAAGATTTGAGATTTTTGTTTTAAATTCACGTCCTCTAACGTTATCATATAGGACGATGAATGGAATGGGTGAAATGATGCTCAAATGAGCCCAGGGTCCATAGAGCTTAGAGTTACCTGACATTCGTCTTTCAGGATAAGGGAAACCCCGGATAAACCTTATCCAGGTAACTCACCCTGACCGAGATTCGAACTCGGGATCTCTCGAACGTGAGACAGACACGCTACCATCACGCTACCGACGCGGGCAGATTTGAGATTCACAAACTCTTTACTCGCGTCGCTTAAGTCATGTAAAATAAAGCCTAAATAACCTAAATCGATTATTAGACCAGCGACAGCCATCTCGCTTGCCGCGGTGCATGTGCTCGGCTACAAGCACCGTGTTGCCTTCGCACGGTTTGTCTTCCTAGCAGTGGCGGTCCGTACTTCAGAGTCAGTTTGATTTGGAAGGGCGCTCTTTAAAGCGAAGGACACCCACGCCGACACGTTATTTCAATCCCGAATGGGAAACTGAGTACTTCTTCATGGAATGTAGCGGTGGTGCTATTTGTTTAATTTGTCAGAAAAAATTGCAAGTGCTGAAACATTTAATCGTTAGTGATATTTTAATACATTGCATGCTGATGATTATTCGGCCCTAGAAAAAGAAGAACGCACTGCAGAGATACAAAAGCTCAGAGAAAAGATCACATTGCCGGAAGAGGTACAGGAAGAAGGGGATGGCGGAATGGCAGAAACCTCAGTTTATGTGAGTTACGAAATAGCACTACAAATTGCCAGATCTACTATTATTTTTTTCTGATGGTCCAATTATTAAACGATGTATACTTATAGCTGCAAGTAAATTCAACCCTGTCAGTGTTCACCAGTTCGAGAGTGTCACACCTCATAATATTTTACGCACAGTTCAAGATCTGACGGACAACATTTACGCACAACTTATTGAAAGAGCAAGAGAATTCTTTGTTTTCTCTATTGCCATTGATGAGAGCACTGACTTATCAAGTATGGCTTAGTTATGTATTTTTATTCGTGGAGTAAATGAACATTTGGAAATTGTGGAAGAAATGCTATAGGTATCTGGTGCAAATAAAAGGCACAACAACAGGAATCACCTTGAAATTTGACACTGAGTTAGCTACAGTTACAGAAACAGAGGAAGTTTACTAGATTTCTACAGGAGATTTCCTAAATCAAGATTCCCTCGATTACACAGGTGTGCGACATCTAGATTGCAATGTTTGGTTCGACTTATGTATGTGAATCTTTATTTTGAGCTACGAAACACATTAAAAGCCCTCAGAGAACCAACATCAGCGATCATAACTTGGAGTGTGCATTAAGGGTTCAGAGTTGTGTTTCACTGTCTCCAAATATGGCGAATATAGTGAAAACCAAAAGATGTCAGAAGGCAAGAGTGTCTACCGAAAACTGAATGTATCAAATTCTTAATTGAAATGTGTATATTCGTTTAATATGTAGCATTCTGTGTAATATTATAACTGTATAGTAAATACTATTTTGATATCTTGTATTTTTCAATTGTCTCAGGATCAAAATTGTGCTAATTTCCACAAAGTACTGTTTCATTCCTATAGTTAAAATATTGCTTTTATATGCCATAGGAAGTATATCAGAATCAATCTTTATGTGTGACAGTGGGTTAATTACTAAAATAGGGCTTCAGCAACACACACCTGGCATTAGATGGTCATCATTGGATATCGGTGCGGAATTATTGATCACAAGTATAACCCAAATCATTAGAACTACAGATGTTTATATAGAAATATCCCAATTTATTTTTGTTACCCTTGTGCAGTACACACCTACTTCGGTTTATATATAAACTACACACATTTGGTTAAGATTATACCTACAACAGACAGTGTCGACAAATGTTACAGCCACAGGTACACATAAATTAGCTTTCGGTTGGGTAGTCAGGTACATAACAGGTCAACACAAATGTCATTGACCATTTCACCTTGTAGTTCATAAGTCGAAAACTGGTCATTGTAAACGAAATTTTGGTATTTTCAAGGGGATTATGCAGTTTCATCAATTTTTCAGCAAAACAACTTTTATGCAACACGTTTCGCAATAAAGGAATAGTGATAACGGAACGTTTAAAACCCGTTGGCTGTATTGCACTGGCCTTGAAAATTCAAACTCTTGCCATGATATAGGAAGAAATAATTGAATAGCGACAGCACTTTTAAAAACTTTACGAATACTTTCTTAATATATACAGTAAAACTTCTCTAAAAGGAACGTGATCATTCCGGCATTTATTTTCTGTTTACACAGTTTTCGCTTTACAGAGGGCTTGTTTGAATACTGTAGTCACACAGGTTTACAGTTACAATAATTTTAGTTTGTAGCCTAATTTCTGTGTTTTCAATTTTCCCTTTCTGGTCTGCATATCAACATTATTTGCTTCACCTCACACAGCATTCAAAACAATGTTATGACGATGTTTGAAACTGTCGAGGTATCTATTGGAAGCTGAAATTGTCTTTGTCCAATTTTCTTGTTGTCTCTAAAGCTACAATCTGAAGCAATGGTCCAGAAATAGGACTTCTTTAGCCCTGCTGTTCTCTTTAACTACTCGTCTTTAATTTCTATTTTTTCAAAATCTCACAAACCTGAGTTTTCTCCAATTTAAACAACACGGTTCTTTAACTGTACGACTGTTCTTTTCATGTTCTTCTATAACCTTAATTTTATCGTCTAATAATAATTTCTTGCGTTTGGAACTCATATATTACAGAATTTGTGTACACATAGACTATGTTTTTAAAAATCACCAATCTTCACAGTTTTCTTCCGCTCGTACTTGATCACCTCTAACAACGAAACTGAGAATGATCACTCTACAAAACAGTTGTACCCTTACCATGTGTGTTGGAAGAGAGTTGAGAGAGCTAATGGTATGTTTTCTCTTTTCCTGGAAGGATTACAGTTTATGACTGTATAGTTCATGGAACTTTGGTATAAGTGCAGTCACCCTCAAAATTAGTGTACTTCTTAAAATAGGTATGTTGTAACCCATTACACATAAAGTAATCCGTTTAATGAGGTTATTAACCTAAACAGTTCCTGAAAGGTATTTCCATTTCCGCGTTAGTCAGCTTTCCGACTTAGAATATAATTTTACATGGAAAATAGCTAAGTTCCGAAATTTATCTTGCGTTTTTCCAGATTTTCGACATATAAGGCGTCCGGTTTAGGTAGCCCGCCTAGGTAGCGTAGATGGTAGCGTGTCTGCCTCACGTTCAAGAGGTCCCGAGTTTGAATTTCGGTCAGGGTGAGTTACCTGGATAAGGTTTTTTCGGAGGTTTTCCATTATGCTTCAAGACGAATGTCGGGTTACAGTAAGCTCCATGGACCCTGGATTCATGTGAGCATCATTTCATCCAATTCATGCACCATCCGATATGACTTAACGTTGGAGGCCGTAAATTACAAACAAAAACAAAACACGTAGAGTCAGACTGAAAAATCCAATGCCATAGCCGGGATTTGAACCACGGATCTTCTGGTCTCCGTCCAGCCGCTCTAACCATTGAGCTACTATGGCCAACGTGTCATATCGGCATATGATCCGTTGTTCAAATCCCGGCTATGGCATTGGATTTTTCAGTCTGACTCTACGTTTCCACAATTTAGCCTACACACGGTCAGTGTGAAAGAATAATTAATTTCCATTAATTAACCTAATGGTGGTTAACTATAAAGTCCGGGCCTTAAAGTACTTACACGTTGTAAGTCGCCATTAAGGTAGTTGTCTCGTATGTTTATGAGAACTCCTAAGTGGTTTACCGGGAAAATACGAGTCAGTTGGAGAATTTAGTGCCATATCGGCACGTTGGCCATAGTAGCTCAATGATCAGAGCGGCTGGACGGAGACCAGAAGATCCGTGGTTCAAATTCCGGCTATGGCATTGAATTTTTCAGTCTGACTCTACGTTTCCACAATTTAGCCTGCACACAGCCAGTGTGAAAGAACAATTAATTTCCAAAAACAAAAGAGTCCGTTTTACTCTGTTTTACTGTATATTGCAAACCAATGACAACATTGCACTGCCTCTATGGTAGAGTGATCAACGATTTGATTTGTCAACCCAGAAGTCTCGGGTTCAGCTCCTGAAGGAGGCGGGAATTTTTTTTTATATATTGAATAATTCCTTGTCATCTACAGTCTGGCAGTATTAATGCAGAAGTGAACGTATATTCAAAGCAAATTTTAATTCGGGAGGGGACTTAAAAATTCTACAGGAAATAAAAGTTCCAGTAATTTGTTTTCCAAATCAAAGCCCTCGATGTAATCATAGAAGTTAAAGAATACTATACAAATGAGGCATTTAAAAAACTAAATAAATGAATGATATTTTGAAAACGATCGATGCCACAAAACGTTTATCTGCGGTGAAATAATCTGAATAATTGTTCTTAGGTGGTTTACTCATTTATAGAAAAAAGTATTCAATAATATTAACTAAAAATACTTATTTCTCATTCTTTTGTACGTTTTTATGCAAATTAGTTCATAGTATGATAATAAAATAAATAATTATAATTATTATGATATCAGGCATAGATTTTGAATTATTTCATATTCATATATTTCATCCTTAAGATCATGTTTACATGATATGGAATCGTCAACATTGAACAACAGAAATACAATTCAATTTACACTAAAACGATACAATTAAGAATAATGCTCACTCACACACGTCTTAATTAGCTAGTGTATACAGAACTATCCATTTAAATATTCCTTAATTGAATAAAATGAATTTTCTACTAAATATTCTTTGAGCTTTTTCTTAAATATATTCACATTTTCTACGTTTCTTATTTTAGGGTGTAGTCTGTTGAACAATTTAATGTCATTGTGATAAGCACTGGATTTAGCTAGGTTTGTTCTGCAATAGTGTACATGTAAATTTTCTTTCTGCCTTGTACTATGAAAATGAATCTCTTTATTGTTTGGTAGCTGATGCCTTACTTCTCTGATATGGTTGATGAATTCTAATATGTACATAGTTGCTGTAGTCATGACCCTTAATTTGTTAAATAATTCCCTGCATGAGGCTCTGCTCGATTCACCAGCCATTATTCTTAAAGCCCGCTTTTTTAACCGAAATACTTTTTCTGATTCCGTTGAAGCCCCCCAGTACCTTATTCCATACCTTATGTGACTATGGATGTATGCAAAGTATGCATTTCTAACCACTTTTGTACTAGTCACCCTTTTCAGTGTATTCAATATGTAGCATCCCACACTTATTTTTCTGCATAGCATATTTATATGCGTCCCCCATTTTAGATCTTCTGTTATAACTATCCCCAACAATTTAATTTGATCTTGGTACTTTACAATCTCACTATCAAACTTTATTTGTGGCTTTACCATATTTCTACAACGACTTAAATGAAAGTTCACAGCAACACTTTTATTTGTATTTAATAGCATTCTATTTGCCTAAAACCCGGATGCCAATTTCTCTATATTATCATTTATTTTTTTATTGCAGATCTGTTTCCTTGCTTGCCTTTATTAGCAGATTCGTATCATCTACAAACAACACCACTTCAGACTCATGGACACATATTGGGAGATCATTTATGTACAGCAAGAAAAGAAGTGGCCCCAATATAGATCCCTGTGGCGCCAACTGACCTAACTTTTCTGCGTCGATTGACATCTTTCTATACTGAAATTTTCTTTGTTGAAGTTACTAATTTCTTTATTTTAAATGTTAGACTTTTTCATTACGAGGGCTGTTCAATAAAGAATGATCATAATTTTATTACGGTCACAATTTTTCGCACTAAAATTCAATCTTATTATATTCTGTTAGCTTAATGTGAAACAAACACGCCGTAGTAGTTTCATTGTTGGTACTCCTGGTTCCCGTCTGTGAGAACCAGATAAGTTCAGACATGTTCAGTATCGCCTACCGCTGCAATAGAAGTAACACGCAGTTAAAGTTGATGTTAGAGGAAGATCCGGAGTTTCTTTCAAACGTAATCACTGCTGGCTACATCATTTTGATCCTGAGAGCAAACAACAAAGCTCAGTGTGGAAATATCATTCATCACCAACCCCCCAAAAAGCAAAAGTGGTTGCTTCTGCTGGGAAAGTTATGGTCATCTCATTCTTTGATATTCATGGAATGGTTTATCAGCATGTTGTACCTGCACACACATCAGTAACTGGACAATACGACAGGGGTGTCCTGAAAACATTGCAAGTCCATATCAGGCGCAAAGGACCACATTTCCGTGAAACACGATAATGCGCGGCCGCATATTGTCAATGTTGTTGCTGAATATCTTGCAAAAATCAACATGAAGTACATCCCTTACCCTCCCTATAGTCCGGATTTAGCCCCATGTGACTTTTTTCTATTCCCTAACTTGAAGAAACGCCTTCGTGGGAGGCATTATCCATCATCAGAACCAGTGGTGAAGGCTTCGGCGGCGATTTTGAAGGATCTCTCAAAAATATTTTCCAGCATGTCTTTGAAGACTGGCAGAAACGCTGGGACAAATGCATCGCATTCAGGGGAGACCATTTTGAAAAGGACCATCAAAATTATGAGGATGAGTAAAGATACGTTTTCAAAAAAATTGTGATCATTGTTTATTGAACAGCCCTCGTAGAAATCAACCTAAAGTCAACTTAAAGTATATTTTGGAGCATTGATTTATTTAGAGTATGTTTATCTAGAACTGCTTTACACGCAATTTTAAAAAAATTCAAAGTATATATTTAATGTATCATATAAGTAAATATCTTAAACCTATAGTATTTTAATCAAAATCATTGCAGACTTTTTTTTATAAAATTTAAAGTATTGGAACTTTCTTTTTAATGTAGTTGGAGTATAAGATTTTTTTAAAATCTTCCTGTCATATTTTTGGAATATATACTGAACTTAAATACTAAGTTTTGTAGTTATCAAATATTTTGTTTTTGAGTTATACTATTTCTAAGGAAAACTTCACAGAAGAGCAATGTGTTCTAGCCCACACGAGCTGAAGTCATCGTCTGAAGATCGTTCTCTCGACACAATTTGGAAGATGAAATGTTGTACACCTCAATACAGAATGAGGAGTTCACTGTCCAGTTTTCCTTTTTGGTTTGCGGTTGAACCGGCTCCTGTCGCAGGTTTTCAAGCAGCGACAGCTTGGCTTTGTATTACGTCTGTGCTCGCTCTTTTTTGCTTTATATTGGTGGCAATGCGGCCTTTGTTTTAAAACTCGGCATGCAACTAGGTCCTTCCCACCTTGTGCCTTATAGATACACCATCTAGAGCATTATTACAGCTTTAGCGCTTTCTGAAGTAAGTAAGATTCCTGAAGTTAACATTTTGTATTTCACCAAACATCGTTAAGACTAAGGCATTCCTAATTAACTTAAATGAACCTCTTCCTCGCATATTTCGGTTCAGAAATCTTGTATTTATAACAGCATTAGCAGAGATTGCAGATCCTTATCTTTCTCCTCGCTATCCACTCTTCTTTCTTCCTCTCCATGGCCCACACCCCTCTCTATTCTCATTATGCCATGTGATGTTTTGAAAAATGCTTTTTCTGGGATGTTATAAACATTAAAACAAAGAAAAGTTTTTATTTATACAAACTTGTGCCTCTTGCGTATTTTTGCAATGCGATCAGTACCTCTCGTGCTGAAATATTTTCATATACAGTACTAGTAATGAAAATTTGTTATAATTCCTTAAATATTTATGTGTGCTATCGAACTATTTATTACAAATGGCAAAACTTCCTTATAAGTGTTGATCGAATAAACGTTGCAAAATTTATAAAGGAACCTTAATTTTTCTTTATGTTTCAAAAAAGGCCCAATAATAAGAAAGAGTTTGATTTTGCACCCCAATACATTTCCCACTTAAGGACAAAGTAAATAAGATATCACACAGCGCACTTCTTAAGACCTTAATTATATTATACCAAGTTCATAGCAAATAGTTTGTTCATGCTAGCATGCACGTGCACACACACGCACACATGTCCTCCGTGGCATTTGGTTCCCA
Source organism: Mantis religiosa (assembly GCA_030765055.1). Classification (NCBI taxonomy): domain Eukaryota; kingdom Metazoa; phylum Arthropoda; class Insecta; order Mantodea; family Mantidae; genus Mantis; species Mantis religiosa. The sequence goes on from CM060956.1 coordinate 57,870,779, forward strand.
AGGTCACGAGTTCTAAACTTTGCGGAGGGTGATGGATTTGTTTGAGGCGTAAAAGTCCTTAGCATGGCTTCCTTTGAAGAGGTCCTTTGGTCGTAGATTTATGGCACGCAAAAGAATCTCAAACAGTGCCGTGGCCGAGTATTTAGAACGCTCACCTCTCACCAGAAGACTCAGTTTCAATCATAGGGAACTCTTTGTGGATAGCGGCGTCTGGGTGGTTTCCTTTGGGTTCCCCCCCCCCCCCCCAGCCATTCTTTCCACTAGCTGCCCCATAACAATGACCCTTCAATTCACCCACTCCACCGCGTTCTCTCGCGTCCAATATAAAATGGAACTCTGATAATTATGGCTGTTAACCACCGCAGTGCTCGTCTGACTTACATTCGATAGGCTGTAGTTCAATTACGGTGGCTGGCTTTTCTAACCCAAGTTTTCGTGGGTTTTTCTGGATCGCTAGGCGATTGCTGGAAATTTTCTCTCTACCTTCATTCCATTCTCTTCATTTGCTTGGTTCTTTCAGTGTTCTAACACCAACAGCTACCTTGGCACTGCACGGTAGGGAGAAAAAGATGATTTAGTAACTTCTTTCTTCGAAACTAGGAGGTCTCCGGCTGCAGGGGCCTGATTGTATTAGCCGGCATCGGGAGACTGCCCTTGTCTCCTTTCATCTCATCCCTCTCTCCTGGTCGGCCGTAAGTAATACAGATTCAAAAGGTCTGAAAGACCAAATTCCCCCTAGGCTCGTACTCGTACCATGTCCTTTATTTAAACACACACACACACACACACACACACACACACACACACACACACACACACACACACACACACACACACACACATACACACACACACTTCCAATGAACAGATATACAGCGAGAAAGTATTTTTAAAATGCTACTTTTGACTTCAGTATAGTCCTTTCTATATGCAGTGGCGCGTTCTGAACGAACTATTCAAGCTGGATTACGGTTTTATTATATCTGCATCATAAGGCACTATAGATGTTATACGACGGCTGTTCAATAAAGAATGAACATACTTTTTTACGGTCATGATTTTTCGCACTAAAATTCAATCTTATTATATTCTGTTAGCTTAATGTGAAACAAACACGCCGTATTAGTTTCATTGTTGGTACTCCTGGTTCCCGCCTGTGATAACGAGGCCTACTGCTGCAATGGAGGTAACATGCAGTTAAAGTTGATGTTAGAGGAAGATCCGAAGTTTCTTAGAAACGTAATTACTGCAGATGAAACTTGGCTACATCATTTTGATCCTGAGAGCAAACAGCAAAGCTCAGTGTGGAAATCTCCTTCATCAACAAACCCCCCAAAAAGCAAAAGTGGTTGCTTCTATTGGGAAAGTTATAGTCATCTCATTCTTTGATATTCATGGAATGGTTTATCAGCATGTTGTACCTGCACACACATCAGTAACTGGACAATACTACAGGGGTGTCCTGAAAACATTGCGAGACCATATCAGGAGCAAAAGACCACATTTCCGTGAAGTAGGCTGGGTGCTGCACCACGATAGTGCGCGGCCGCATATTGCCATTGTTGTTGGTGAATATCTTGCAAAAATCAACATGAGTGCATCCCTCACCCTCCCTATAGTTCGTATTTAGCCCCATGTGACTTTTTCTATTCCATAACTCGAAGAAACGCCTTCGTGGGAGGCATTATCCATCATCAGAAGCATTGGTAAAGGCTGCAGAGGCGATTTTGAAGGATCTCTCACAAAATGGTTCCAGCATGTCTTTGAAAACTGGCAGAAACGCTGGGACAAGTACATCGCATTCAGGGGAGACTATTTTGAGAAGGACCATCAAAATTTTGAGGATGAGTAAAGGTACGTTGTCGAAAAAATTTGTGATCATTCCCTCTATGGTTCCAAAGATGAATATACAGCTTTAGGTTACAATGTAACAGTTACATATTGCATTTTTTCTCAAAGATTTCTGAGAAAAACTAGCGCTTGTATACTTGTGTTGCCGAGCGTGAGGCTCTGCAGTAACGTGTGAGACTCGCATTCAGTAAGTTCGGGCTTGATTCCGGTGATCGCCTATCTAAACATTGGTGTTGTTTTGTTTTCTCAGATCCATAAGCGAATAATTGGGTGGTTCTTCTCCACCATACGGTTTTTTGTCCATCATTTGTTCTCTATATTTCCTTTTTGTCATCATTTGTTTTAGAGTAGAAAGGCCTAGGCGGTGCTATTCGGCGTGTTGCGGTTGGGTGGTGGAGATACGAGCTGTGGAAGTTTCTTCCTGACTGGGTCCTACCTCTTAGTGCGCTCTTTTAGTGGACCTCCGAAGGGTCAGAGGCCTAAGGATGGGCAAGAGTTACGACGGATGCGTTTGAACTGGAAAGGTTAAGGACTCTCCATATCTATGCAGGTCGTGACCCAAATCTGATTGTTCTTCGGTCTTCCCCATATCTTCCTTCCAGGGATAACATTAGAAGCACAAAGGACCATATGACCTACGCGCGGTGCTTTGCCCCCTTTGCGAGGTTTCCGCAATATTCTACCTTTACCTTTGCATCTACTTGAGTGTTTCTGCTATTAAACTAATTATTCAAACTAACAACTTGCTCTAAGCAATGGATGCGCCACATTCTTTCAGCGCATTGTGAAAAGTTAACTTAGATCAAAGTTTTCAGCTTGTCATCTTGTATCTTTAGCCAACCATATATGTATTTGTTTTTCCAACTTGAAGTGATGTATAAGCTATAACTAGTTATGATTTAATTTTTCTTGGTATGACTGAGAATTTAGATTGCAGTTTCATTCCCTTGAACCTTCCCGTTTTCAATGTTTAATGCATTTAGAAATATCATTAACAAGCACATTTTTTATTCCTCCGAACTAACTTGTGAGGTTTTCCGATTTACCAGAGTGTAGTTTGCATGACTGTTAATCACTATTTCAGTTTTCCGGTCATATTTTATGAAACATTTACCAGTTGCATCTCAATTGAAACGTTTTGTCAACAAATGTTTCCGCAACTACAAAAATATTTTATGTGCTACCTTCACACGATTTTCCCTCATTTATGTTTACAGCTTGTCCACTCACTAATCTTACAAAGTGTATTTTACTGTCTACTTCATGTTAATTGAGATAAACAATTGTAGAAAGGGTTCATTACACATTTCTTCGCAGAGGGGATAATCAAATCTTTAAAAACGGGTTGGTTATGCTAGCTTTAAAATTCTATACTTTATACGTGACATCATGAGAATCAAAAGAATGGTGACTTAGCACTTAAAAAAGAAAGAAAAGGCATCTGATCAGTGTTACAATTAATAGTTAATGCCACAAAAGAAGCTGTGCCAAAGTGATAAGTCCTCGGGGTCAAGAGCACATAGTCGGCGTTCCCACTCTTCATTTCTAAAGTGAGCAAGCTCTAGTTTGGCTATGTGTTGCAGTCTATATACCACTCCCCTTTGTGTAAGAGATTTCGCGTGAATTGAAACCGTCGTCTAGCTTTATTCTTTTCGGCTATTAACTTCCGCAGTTGTGAGAGAAGTGGTTTCTGTACACTGCAGAATTTACGCCGTGGTGGAATGGCTTCAACCATTGCTTGTGTAGAGGTGATAGGCTGTAGCTAGGTTATCGACTTCAGCTACGCTGTTACAAGGTGTAACCTCTGCTGATCTTGTTGCCATTAACTCTGTGTACTTGCTCCAGTTGGTTTGACGAGGGTTCGGACCTTAGGGGCCTTAGCTGTTTTCCTTTTTCTTTTTTGAAAACGGGAATAAAGGTTATAGGAAAAACAACAGGGTGTATTGGGTATCTGGGTAGGAAGAAGGATGGGGCATGGGAGGGATGTTGTTCTGAGGTGATGCTATTTATTGGGACATTGTGGTACTGATTTAAATTGAACTGTTGAGGTGAAGGTGGTAGCCGGTACCGCCGAAGCAATCTGGCTGTTTGTGGGCGATAACTTGGGTTGCGGTAAACCGCTTGTGGTGATCAGGTAGCAGCCATGATCCAATGGACCCTGACTACGACCTGGAAACTGTGGTAATTATTCAATTCAATTCAGTGGCAATCGGTGCAGTTGTCATAAGGGCAGACTTCTGGTGTGGGGCCAAAGCCTTCAAGGGCTCGTGCTCGAAGAGGGTTGCGGCGAGGCAGGTCTTGTGGCGGCGGCGTCCAACGGGCGCGGGAGTCTCTGCGAGGCTGGAAGTGTGGTGGCGGTGCTCCGTTATCTGAAGTCAGGGATCTTCTGAGGTCTTCGATGCTCTGCGAGATGAACTTCTGGTGTGTGCGGAGAGCCTCCTCTAAATTCTTGGTCGGCGTTCGCGTGTCTTTGATGTAACCCACGATTTTCTCAATCTTAGCCTTGCAATAGCTTAAGGCCTCAGAGGTGGCGCCGGCTTCTTCTTAAGGAGCGCTTTGCGGTGGTTAGGCGGCTTCCCTTACATCATCCAACGTCTGAAGTAGGGCTTCCTCCCATGTAGCCACCCGCGCCGTCAGCTTCTCTATGGTTGCCTGCATGTCTGTGGGTGCGATGGTGACGGTGTGCATAAGTTCTTTGTGCTCGACTGAGCTGGTTTTCGTCTCCTGGTGCTGCTTGGTGATTTCGGCGTATTGCGGCGTTTTGTTGGCTGCTGCGTGATATGGCATGAGGTATGAGGGTGAGGTTGGTGTTGAGGAGGCTGTTGGTGAGGCAGGTGTTGGCGGTAGGAGGTTCGGCGTTGCTTGGGATTCAGGGGGCACGAAGATTGTCCCGTGAAATGGCCTGCGGTGTTGCAGGTGGCACAGTAGAGGGGGTGGCGCGACAGGTCGTGTCCCTTGCAGACTGCAGTAAGGCACGCAGTTCCACAGTAGTGACAACGCGGCTCCTCGCTGCAGGTGGCGGTGGTGTGTCCGTATTGGCAGCAGCGGCGGCATGGAGTGGGACGGCCCCCCAGGCTGGTCTCGATTGGGAGCACCTGCCCGAAGGCAGGGAGCCCGTCTCTCAGCGCAGCGTGGTAGTCCGTTTCGTTGAGGTACTCCAGCCTCACAAGAGGTGAAGGTCCCTTGTGTGTTGTGATGCGAGACACCCTCAGTAATGAGGGCCAGCGGAGTCTGGTGGTGCTGAAGATCACAGGGATTTGCCTGTGCACTCCCCATGCTACCGCGCTAAAGCTCGGCGGCGTTGTAGAGTTGAGAGGCGGCAGTTGCACGGGTTCGGCCGGCGGCAAGGCTTCTTCTGCTGTGGTGTGCTGTTTTGGTGTGTCGGCTGTCTGCTGCGGTGGGCGAGCAATAATGGCGGCAGTTCTAGGCTCGGGCGAATTCGGTGGCGGCGGTGCAGGCTACTCTCCCACAGGTTCCATTTCAGGAACTGTGCCGGCGTTTTCTGCTGCTTTTGCAGGTGGTGCTGCGATCGACGTTTGCTTCTTTTTCTTTCCTCCCATGTTGTCGGTATGACGGCTGAGCTCGGAATCGGCTGTTGTCCGGGCTTGATAGAGGAAAAGGATGGGGTAGCGGTCTGAAGAAAGTTCTGGGATGGTAAGGATTTTCGGGTGATCTGGAATGTGCTGGAGGATAGCAATATCCAACCAGTCAGGTGGTCGGCGATCCCCGTATGTTATGGTAGGTGATGAAGACATATTCGATGTTTTTTTCGTATGGAAAGCTTTTACTTCTTGGCTTACCAGCAAGAAGACAATAAAACAAAATTCATTCAGAATAAGATAAATTTACATGCTATTCATAGAGAACCCAAAATATATATTTTGTTAGTGTAAAGGAGCTCAGTTTCGAGGACTTCTTGAACTTTTCCGTGTTACATCTTTGTAAGCTGCTGGACTTACACATCAAATTTGTTATTTATAGACTTGAGTATGCTATTATTACATAGTGGGACATGTGTTTTATTTACATAAAGTGGTTTTATGTTAATTATAGTTGTAATGAAGTTGACTGCCCCGAGCATGCAATTGTTTGAATTAGAAAGTGTTTAAGGGAGGCTTCAGTAGAAAATATATGTTCTACTACATACACGCTCGTGTACAGGAAAGAATGAGAGTGAGAGAGAGAGAGAGAGAGAGAGAGAGAGAGAGAGAGAGAGAAACAGACAGATTGATATGCAGACATCAGGGAAATAGAGATAGAAAGTCAGTTATAAGGTGTAATATGTCTCACACACACCTATATATATATATATATATATATATATAATGCAGTGAAATTTTTGATGTTATGTAAGAAAAATACTGTCAAGGCGACACGCAAAAAGGTTCAGTTCAGAGAGATGACGGACGGATAGTGTATCACGGAGATAAACAGCTTGCCTAAGCAGATAGACATAGCGCGGAGGTGAAAGGTATGCCAAGACAGATAAAGTGAGGTAAATGGAACCTTTTAGTGATATCTTGATTGAAAGAGAACAGTTGGTACTTCCCCGAAGTAAGGTTCCGGAAGTCTTGGAGGAAGTGCCAACTGCTCCCTTGGTGTCTTCCCATCGGGTGATTCCCATACCCGGAACAGCACACCCTCTCTGATCTTCAGCAAGTCCCATTGGACCCAGTACGACTTCTATGTGGCTCTCCTTGGTGCGATGTCCTCCCAGGTCGGTCTTGTCCCTGCCTCCACTTCTCTCAAGAGTGGCCCCAAGGTTGCGTCCGCCAGCTGTCAGAATGGTCACTGCAGTGTCTGCGGATAGCGCAGGCCTGAGGAGGGACGCAGAAATTGGCTTTTCTTCTAGGTTAGTTCGGCTGCTAGAATGTTTAAAGTTGAGACTAATCTTTGTGACTATAATGTATCCCTTTTGCTCCTCACAAAGAAATAGGAATTTCCTGAGAAATACGAGCGAGTGAGGAAAGGAAAAAGGCAAAACGATAAAGGAATGGAGTCATATTGTACTTAATGGTTACGTGAGGTATGAAACACAACTTATAAACAATCGCTCCGCTGCTGTTAAACGTCTATGCAAAATCACATCTGAACCAGTTGGCTAACCCTGTTCCACAGTCCTACAGCTAGAACACTCACATCTGCCCTTTGTGAGCTATGTTATAACAGGGGGCGGATTTTGCCCTATTTGCCTATTTTATTCCTTTATTCAGAAACGTTGGCTTTTAAGTTATAAGCACGTTTCGTTCAATTATTAGTCTAATTTCTTAGTTTTATAGTGCCTATAAATACCTATTTCATACGCTTGTGCCTATTCTGGTTATTAGAGCCTAAAACTGACTTTTCAGCCAATTTCCTCTGCTTGTAATTTGTGACAACAGCTTTTGCATTTGTTGGTTTCAACGTGAAGTTTTCGGGGAAGAGAAATTTCTTACTGCTGCACATTGGATATACAAAAAGGAATTTATTAAGGAGACACATCTGTGAAATTAGTCCAAAACTTACAACAATGCCAAATTTAGTTTTTTTTTTGTCTTAAAATTGATACAGACATAAAAAGTTTATACAGACATAAAGTTTTATTTTTTCTGGCGGCACTACACAAAACGTCACCGATTATTTAAATAACCCTACACCTGCATCGTAACTGCTATTACGTAATTTTAACCTCAGATTTCTCAGATTCCATATTATCTACATTTTCCTAACTTAAAAATGTTCCGCAGAATTCAGTTTTCTATTAATCTGTATGAAATTCTAACCTGTAAGGGCAACTACATATTAAGTGTACCCATTTACATTTGTTGTGTTTTTGTCATTTGTATTGAAAAGGATTATAATGCTTACTTCTTACTGAAAACGCTTAGGAAAATAAAAATAGTTAAATAGGTATGATTATTTTTCCCCCTTTGTTGATATGGCGAAGACAAAATTTCACGCAGGTGCAGGTCATTAATGGGCTAAAATGGTCCAGCATTAATTTTTAAAATTACAATATGTGGGACATTTTGAAAATCACCTGTAATTTAGACATAAACTGTAAATTCCTCAGAAACTATTGTAACTAGAAAGCTAAAACTTGTTATTATTCCATTCTTGACCGATCACAAAAAGAAATGGTATAAATTTGAAAGAAATATAACAAAACCTTCAGATATTTCAATTTACACCCTTAAGCCCCCCCAAACCCATGTTTTTTGACATAGTTAATTACTCCACACCTTTCTGTACATTATGGGTCTTACTTAATGAAGTGGATTTATATGTATTTTAATTATACGACATTATCTGTTATTTTAACTTGCTGTGCTATTTATGAAATTTGGAATAAATGTAAAACTATTTCACATAGGGAACCACAAAATAGTATGTGTTTAGCGAATTTGTTGCAGCATATGTTTCGACGATTGTCATTTTGTTATACTGCATTTATAGTGCATTTTAGGAGCCATTTTACTAAACTTCTGTATTTCTAAGTGTTTACTTAGCAAATTTTAGTGCCTATTTAAGTGCTTATTTGCCCATTTTTAGTACCTTTTTGCCTGCCTATTCATGCATTTTGAGTGCATATAAATTCGCTCCCTAGTGATAACCGATCGAGATGTCTCTGTGGTAACTTTGGTGTCTCACATTCGCGTTGTTCATGTGCTTATCTATATCTCCAAATATTATTCGTAAGTGCTCCTGATAATAGATTGGATCGGATTGTTCGGAGGGGATTTGGCACCTCGTCCAGACGGGTCTTTTGTAGCTATGCCCCAAGTGGGTTACCTCCGGGAGGAAGGATGAAGTGAGAGGAGAAATAGGGCGGCCGACCCCAAGGAGTCACTACAGTATAGAAGACGGAGTCCCTACACTTTACTAGATAGAAGCTACCCGATGCTCCAGGACAGTCATCATCCCACTTACCGTGACTCCGAAACAGTCACGAGGCCGGTTTGGTGACAGGAGGCCGTCCCCTTCCCCTCTCCAGAGCAAGAAGACCCCAGGCAGGCTTGCACAACCGACATCCCGCCAGCCGCGTTCCTGAATCGACTCACTAGCCCGGCTCGGAGACGGAGTCCGTCCCACCGAAGTGTTAACTCGGAGCATATACACCGCCCAGACTCCCACCGACACTTCTACCCTGAAAGAGACTACCCGATGAGAGATGAAAGGGAATGAAGCTACAGCAAATTCGGGGGATGTAATTAACCGACCCAGCATTCGCCTAACGACCCGGGAAAAGTCCCGAAAACACTCATGGGTCAGGTAGTCGGCCACGGGAATTGAACTTGGGCCTCCCGAATACGGGCCACAGACGAAGCAGCCTGAACCATCCATATAATTAATATTTATACAGCTATACATTTGCTAAACGTTCAGCTAAATTACTTGGATTATTACTTGTAGATAAATTCAAATTACAGTGAAAATACGCTAAGCTACTTTCCGTCATCAATCACCTACGGTATAATAATATGGGTAAATTATGAAAAGATATTAAAAACAAAAACAAACAAAAGTGCAAATAAAAATATTAGCAACAAAAAATTTAGAATAGGGTTTTAAAAATAAAAATTGTAACATTTGCATTATTATATTTCTATAATTTCCTTATTGTATGTTTACATAATCATAGCTATTGCATATCAGGTCAACGAACCCACACTTACGAAACTGGCCAAACGCCAAAATGTCCGCAACTTGTATTAAACATTTGGTGAAAAAACTCCCGATTATATGAGAATAGAAATATATGAAAAGTTAACCTAACTCAATTCAAAATATTAAAGTTAAAAATTAATTTTGAAAAATTACGAAGATCACTATAGTACTATGGAATATTTTGAGGGTATTATTTTTTTACTAAATATTAGTAAACAAATTTTAACTTGTTGAAAATACGAGTGCTGTTCAATAAAGAATGATCACAATCTTTTTTGACAACGTACCTTTACTCATTCTCATAATTTTGATGGTTCTTCTCAAAATAGTCTCCCCTGAATGCGATGCACTTGTCCCAGCATTTCTGTCAGTCTTCAAAGACATGCTGGAAACCATTTTTGAGAGATCCTTCAAAACGCCTCCACAGCCTTCACCACTACTTCTGATGATGGATAATGCCTTCCACAAAGGCGTTTCTTCAAGTTAGGGAATAGAAACAAGTAACGTGAGGCTAAATCCGGACTATAGGGAGGATGAGGGATGCACTTGACGTTAATTTTTGCAAGATATTCAGCAACAACATTGGCAATATGTGGCCACGCATTATCGTGGTGCAGCATCCAGCCTGCTTCATGGAAATGTGCTCTTGTAATGTTTTCAGGACATCTCTGTAGTATTGTCCAGTTACTGATGTGTGTGCAGGTACACCATGCTGATAAACCATTCCATGAATATCAAAGAATGAGATGACCATAACTTTCCCAGCAGAAGCAACCACTTTTGCTTTTTGGGGGTTAGTGATGAAGGAGATTTCCACACTGAGCTTTGCTGTTTGCTCTCAGTATCAACATGATGTAGCCAAGTTTCATCAGCAGTGATTATGTTTGAAAGAAACTCCGGATCTTCCTCTAACATCAACTTTAACTGCATGCAGAACTGCATGAGAATGTCCTTTTGTTCGGGAATCAACAGTCTTGGAACCCATCGCGCACAAACACGTCTCGTGTGTAATGTTTCTGTCACCAACGTGTGGATGGTACCTAATGAAAGGTTCAGTATTTCAGAAAGTGATCTTAAGTTCATTCGTCAATTCTCTCTCACAATGGTAGCAGCAGTGTTGATGTTTTCTTCCGTAAGAGCAGTAACTGGAGCAACGGCTCCACCTTCCTTTGAAATTGATTGTCTCCCCTCTTTAAAGATTATAAACCACCTTCGAGCTGTACTGTAGGGAAGAACAGAGTCTCCATAGGCTTCCTGTAACATTGTATAGGCCTCAACTGAAGATTTGTTGAGACGAAAGCAGAATTTCAAAGCCGCATATTGTTCTTCGCGTGTTACCTCCATTGCAGTGGTAGGCCATACTGAACATATCTGAACTTGCCTGGTACTCACAGGCGGGAACCAGGAGTACCAACAATGAAACTACTACGGCATGTTTGTTTCACATTAAGCTAACAGAATATAATAAGATTGAATTTTAGTGCGAAAAATTATGATCATTCTTTATTGAACGGCCCTCGTAATATAATTTTAATTGACGAATCAGATTATCAGTTTAAAAGTTAATTTTATCTAAATTCAAATATGACAATAAATTGAAATTAAGCAGTTCAAATATTTATCGTTAATAAGGTGTCGATAAAAACAACATTGACATTATAAAGGACCTTTGGGAGAAATAAATTAATAATTAATCCCTTACAGAATGGTTTGACTGATGGTTACTTGATGTTAGATGATGGATCAAAACTGAAAATAAATAATGTTCAAGTTTTTACGTTGTTTATCTTATTCATCGCCTTGGGAAGTCATTTTATCTAAGGCGTAATTCGATTATGGATATTCCATAAATGTTTGAATGTAGCTCTTTACATTGTTAAACTCTGAGGCTAAGATAAACATGAACATCAAGCGAAGAATGAAATCTTGTAATATAAAACTCTTAAGTAGTTCACTAATATTGTAATCGCTTGACTGAGTTGGATAAAGTTTCCGTAAAAATAGAATGATTCGCCTTTGGTCAAATCCATGTTATATAATACAGGAGGAATGAAGCATCGTGTAAACCTGTTATAAGGTCGAAGGCCGGCCCGCGATCTCACATGACTTGCCTAGTCTTTCGCGTCGCACTGCAAGAACCACTGAAATTAGTTTCTTCTAGTTATTTGTGTTGGATACACGTGAAAGCTCTAACGAAATGTGCGTTTTAGTCAAGTTATCGTCACTTCTGTTTTCTTAGTGATTTCTTTTGTGTTAATATCAGTGCTAGTAGATATGTGGACCAGGTGCATTTGACGTTTAGAGGTCCGATAAGTTCTGTCAGGGCTTTGTTGTTCCAATGTTCTGTAGTTACAGTTGCTATAATGAGGTTCAACTCTAATGACGGCTAATAATATTTTTGGATACCATTGCTGGTCATTTTTTCGGGAGATTCCAATGGATGGTTTAGTCAGCCAAAGGTATGTATGTAGTTTTATTTCACAGCTTAACTCGCTAATCATTCGCAGAATTTTAAGACAGTATTTGTGGCAACCATAACTGAAACCCTTAACTGTATATGTGTACCTCACGGTTATATAACTGCGCTAGTAGAATTAAGGACCGAGTCTGCAAGATTTCCAGCCTTCCAGTGCTCTTAACAAGCGCAGCACGTGCGGTTTTCTTTCACTTTGGAATATCAGCTCTTTCTAAGATTTTTATTTCGAAGTTACAACTAACGCTCAAGATAAATGCTACCAAATATTCCAATCGAGTAAATATAAGCATTCTACTTTTGTTTAGCTCCAATTTGACTAGTGAAAATGCGATTCGTTTTTCACTATTTTAGCCTGGACGCTATATAAGTTTGCAGTTTTAGCTGAGAAAGTTACTCAAATGGATTAAAATTAATATCTAAGGCGGCAACCACGCAAATATCGACACAAGAAAGAAACTTCCGTGTCGTCCAGGTTTCGTTTTTATTTTCAGCCGAAGGCAAGGACTTATTTTAACTATGCTTATTCCCTATAGTTTCGAAGTAAGAATGTCCAATTTGTATTTAAATGTTTTAAATATAAATACAAAATGTTTAAACGAGTTAACGCCATTGCTAGTGAACAAATTAATGCTGCAAAAACAATTGATATGACTAAATTTAAAAGATGATGAAACTTAAACTTGCTATACTTTTAAAATTACGTCATTATTTGATGTGTGAATACATACTTTAGGTGTAAAGAACTCTAAAATGTGTATATTTTATTAAATAAATTGTAAATCTCTGGATGCAACCTTTGGATAACTTTTTAAAGAAAATTACAACTGTTTTATAAGACTTTGCACCTTTAGAAAAACTTCTGACTACATATCTTACCTATATATTGACTAACAAAAGAAAAATATATATTGTATAAATCACGTCAGTCTGGCACAATTCATTGTCTACACAATTGTTTTTTGTTTGAAAATGCATAAATTTAATCTCAAATCCTTTGCACAACCTTGCTTTCTGTGGTTTACACGATAAAGATTTCAAAATTGTAAATATAATTTGCAGATTTTACTCGAAATGGCGGTGGTTTACAAACAGCCTACAACGTTAATCAAAATGTTACTTCGTAATGAAAACTCTGCAAAAGCTTTGCAGCGTGAATGGATTTAATCCATCTCTTATGGCCGTTAACAAATGCACCAAATGCTTTTTAGAAACAATTGTATATAAATTCTTATGATTCTTTCACAATTGTTTTGTAATAATAAAATAAACTTTCAGTGGAAAAAAAGAAGTTGGGCGTGTTAACTCTAATAAAATTCAAACAACCAGTTAAAAGTTGATGCTGTTATATTTCTTTCAATAAAATAATTAGCAGGATTAAAAGCTTAAAGAAAAAAATTAACTTAAATATATATATATATATACCTTTTTAATCACCAGAGCGCAGATAAACTGAAAAATAGTCAGCAAATTTCTTACTTGAGCTAAGAACTTTGAAAGATGCAACACTTCAGGAAATTATCCCTACCCCAAACAATCTTTTACACTATACATGTTCATATTTTCTTATATTCTAAAAAAATAGCTGATATGATTTTTATTTTCTTTACTATAATTTTCTTGTGTGCATAGAGAAAGCTTTACATTTTGTCCAAAACTTTATACCAAAATTTCACCGGAAGTAATGTCTGCTCAGGGCAAGAAGGCAAGCTAGAGGAATGTATAATGTAATCACATAATCACTTTTGCTGTCCATACGGTGTTAAAGCTAGCCTTCTGAGTATGGCAAGGATGCTTGGTTCATATAAAATACACAAGTGTTGTCACATAACTTACCCATACATAATACCTTACACTGCACTTACTGCAACTAACATTAGATCTGGCAACATGGGTGACTCATATGCACTCTCACACTCATTTCCTAGTAAACAGATCCGCTAACAGAGCAGATTAACAGTTCAAACACTTCTTCCCTTCATTCATCTCTTGCCTTCTTGTGCGGGGCAGACAGTACTTTGTTTTGAGGCTCTGTGAATTTGAAATAAAAATACACAGTTTTAGAAAATTGTGTGCTTGTTTCTGCCTGTATGTAAGGTATGTATATACATTGTATGTATATACATTGTATGTATATACATTGTATGTATATACATTGTATGTATATACATTGTATGTATATACATTGTATGTATATGCATATCTGTACGTTTTATCTCTGTTGAATTTTCTAGAAATGTTCTGTGGCATCCTCTTCATTCTGAATGAAATTTATATTACTGATAAATCATAAGAGATAAACAAAATCTTACCACACTGAAAAGCAGACGTTTTTAAAGTACACAATTTGTCGTAAAAATGTTTCCGGTTTTGACCATTTTTGGAGTTATTCTTTGCTAATGGATTCAATTTTCAAATATTCATACTATAATGTTCTTACACCTGCAATAAAATATCTAAACAAGTATTGAAAGGTTATCTAAATTTAAAGAAGTAGATAGAAAAATGAGATTTTGCAAGACTAGATTGTAGGAGTGTGAACAGAGAAACTCATGTCAATGATATATATAAAATTTTTCTTAAAATATCAGTCATATTGAGACACAGAATGATGAAAATGATAAAGTATGAGAAAGAGAGAGAGAGAGAGAGATAGAGATAGAGATCATAATTTTTAATAAAGCATACAAATTTATGTCTAATAAAATTTTATAGCAATAACTTTTTCTAAAATATTTACTGTTATTAACACAACTTTTGAGTATTTTAAGCGACACACTCTGAAGTGATAAGTAGTTATTATTTTGTTTTATTTACTTCCTTTTGCCTACAACAAATGTGTATTGCCTACTTTTTAGCAGAAAGTAAATATAAAAAGAAACTTTCCTGTAAATAATTTATAAGTAACTGTGAAAATAAATGACAGTGGGTAGAGAAAGTTGTGTGATTGTAACTGCTCACATTCTTTTATGTGGCAAAAATTGTTTGTGTACATTAGAATAGATAAATGGAACACTACTTCTTGCCTGTAGATGCCTCTATATCAAACAAGTTTCAATCAAAGTGAACAATGAAAAACTAAAGTACATTAATATTTCACAATCATATGTGCTTAAAAGTTTATATAACAACTTATCTTTGAAAAGTAACTGTGTATAATGACTTTAAAGTATGTGTTAGCTTAATTGAAGACTTTAAGAAATAACTATACACCAGTTTTGAACAGGACTTTACATTTCTGTCTCGGAACACATTTTTTTCACTTGCATATTTTGAACATGATTTTCAGATAATGAAGGCCTCAATACATAACTGAATTTTGTCATGAATGTTATGAGGGATAACCGTTGTCCTCTGTGGTCTAGGGCTAACACGTTAGCCTCTTTTACCCAAGGTTGTGGGTTCAAACACAGCGACGGACAATGGATTTTTTCAGTTGATGTGAGTGTTTTTATGAAAATGGAGAAAATCGAGTATCGAGCTGTCATTAAATATTTGTTTTTGAAAGGCAATACGTCTACGCAAATCAAAGATGAGTTGGAGTCTGTGTATGGGGACTCTGCACCATCATTTACCACAGTGAAAGTTTGGGCAGCTAAATTTAAACGTGACCGTAAGAGCTTGGGAGGCGATGAACGTTAAAAACTTCAACTACCGACGAAAACATCGCTGAAGTTCACCAAATGGTGGTAGACGACGAATTAAATTGAGAGACATAGCAGTACGAACATGCCAGAAAAAGTGTTTGTCACATATTAAATTAACATTTAGACATGAGAAAGCTGTCAGCACGTTGGGTGCCGCGTTTGCCCACGTTAGACCAAAAACGTGTTCGGATGAACATTTCCAACGCTCTGTTGGCGCAGTTGAGGCGTAATAAATCCGAGTTTTAGCGCCGATTAATTACTGTAGATGAGACTTGGATACACCATTATACGGCCGAAACAAAAATACAATCCAAACAGAGGACCGCAAAGGGAGGACCGACTGGCGATCGCGACTGATTTTTGGGATAGTCGTGGAGTTATTTTAATCGATTATCTTCAAAAATGAAAAAGCATTACAGGAGCATACTACGCATCATTACTTGACAAGCTGAAGGCAGAACTTGCGGGAAAAAACGGCCAAATTTTCAGAAAAAGCAAATCCTGTTTCAACAAGACAACGAACCCTCTCACACCTCAGCGGTTGCAATGGTGAAAATCCACGAATTACGGTTTGAGCTGCTTGATCATCCGCATTAGTCACCAGACTTAGCCCCAAGCGTCTTCTTTTTGTTCCCTTATCTGAAAATTGCGCTCGGTGGACAGATGTTCGTCAAATGAAGAGGCAATCACCTTCGTGAACAATTATTTTGCAGAGAAAAACGCAGAGTACTATTTGGACGGGTTACAGAGATGGGAGCATAGCTGGGAGAAGTGTGTAGAGTTACAAGGAGGCTATGTTGGAAAAGAAAGGTTTTGAAAAAAAATGTCTTGTATCTTTATTAGCTCGGAAACTTTTATTACCACCCTCGTATTTATTTGACACACAAAAGTATATAAGTATAATAAGCCAGTCTTCCTTTGGAAGGAATAATATAAACTCATAAACATAACATGGTGGGCAAAATGTTATACAATTCATTTTGAATACCCTTTTGGGGGGGGGGGGGCATTTCTGAGATATGCATTATTAATGGTTTAATGTGGCCATGGAGATAAGACAGAATCAACTGATTCTTCTCGTCTAGTCATGGCCGAATGAAGTGGAATTACTGTTGTCTAAAAGTTCTAAACAAATTACTCATTAAATTTGTACAAAACATACAGTTACATCAAGATTCTAGACAATGTTAACCATGGAAGTGGAAAAGGATGGAACTCTTCATTCCTGGACATTCTTTTTCAAAAGAACGGCAACGGTACACTGGGGCATGCTGTATATGGCAAGCCTGCACACACCGATCTCTATCTGATCGCTCATAGTTTCCATCATAAGTCTCAGCGACTGGGAGTTCTCAATACACTGGCCACAGAGCTTTGTCTATCTCTGATCCCAGTCACTTAAAACAAGAACTACAGCACCTGAGACTCACTTTCCGTCAAAACGGCTACTCCGAATATGACGTTGAAGCCTCGATCACCAAAGCTAGGAAAGGGAAACCTGAAATACAGCAAACGTCAGATAAGCCTACCGCTACAGCCTGCATGCCGTTTACCGGTAATCTATCCGGCAGAATCAGCAGAATTCTCGCCAAATACATCAGGACCATCCATAAGCCACCTCCGAAGATTAAACAACTGTTGAGACCAGTGAAAGATAAACTGGACTTCCAAGTCCCGAGAGTGTGCCGCACTCCCCGTGAATGTGGAACACCGTATATAGGACAAACCGGAAGGACCATCGCTACTAGAATAATCGAACATGAAGGGGACATTCGTTTAATGCAACGTGAGAAGTCTGGGCTGGCAGAGCATTGTTTTGATAACGACCATAGGGCCAATTTTCGGCAGACGACCATCTTGACAAAATGCAATAGTTACTGGGAGCGTAGAATTAAGGAGGCTTTAGCCATTTCTTCTGAAAGGAGCACGCTTAATCGTAATGCTGGATTTCAGCTCGGCTCCTCTTGGAAATCGGCCTTAAAATGGAAATCCGTCGATTTAAGAAGCAAAGATCAATACAGCTTGATAATCAAGTTAAGTAGTTAGATTTCTTTGACACAATTTTCTATACTCATGCCATCTCCTGACCTGGCATTTAATTTACTGAAAAGTCTTTTGTTCAGTAATGTGAATTTTGATAGTGTTTTGTCTTTGTTTATAGTTGTGTTATATCCAGTGTTTCATTTGTGGTTATAACATTTTATAAATATCCTGATGATGGGAGAGATGCACACTCCCGAAACGTTGATATCTAATCGTCTTTTCACCTGGCTGGCTGTCCGAGAAGAAAGTGAGTGCATTCGTCGCCAGGAAAGCTTCAGGTCATATTTTAATGTTAAACATGTTTAATACTACCATTGTTACGAAGCTTTGATTTGACCAAATATTAGCCACAGTTTGAATTGTTCAACACTTTATTATTCTTTAAAAGTCCTGTCAATATTGCAATACTTTCCCGGAATTGCAGAAAAATATATGGAATTTTAAAGTTAGTAAACAGGATCTGGTTCTTATGTGTTGATTTGCCTTCCTCTTTATGGCCAAATGTTTTGTGCATCTGCTAATAAATAATAGAGAGCAGGGAAAGCCACATGACATAAGACTTCTCTTTATCTGTAATCCGTACTCTGTTAACCTATTTGTTACATAAATATTAACCTTATATGTACTGCACAGAATATTTTATTTTATTATTGTTTGGTTATGCCATGCTTCTCTACCAACATTCTTAGCCACAATTTAATTTAGAGTACAATAAAACATGAAAAGTAATGTTGCCTTCAAAGATCACATTACAGAGTATATTGAAGTGATGAAATTCATTACAGAAGCTTTCTTGATAATTATTGAAAATAGAGATAATTATAACCAGAATTGACATCCATAATAGATCCTGACCCACACTAAATAAGAGTTAAATGTCAATGAAAGATTTATGATATGATGTGTACAATATAGGTACTTGCCTCTGAAAATTTTTACCCTCATTGATACATACTGCAAATATTGCCAGAAAAACGGCCACTTTATGTTCATATTTAACTCTGCTTGCCTTGATACTCCCCTATTTCAAGCTGTAGTGTAAGATTGGATGTTAATACACAGACAATGTTATATTATGGATTGATATACCCACATATATCATATGGGTTAACATTGTGGGGATGTTGTGCTAAAAACACACAACCGAGTATTCCTTCTCCAAAAAAGAGCAATAAGACTAATTATGGGAATGAGACACACTCTTGTAGGCAAACCTTCAAAAACCTAAATATTTTAACTGTATATTCACTTTACATATATGACGTAATAGTGGAATTATTTAACAGGCAAGATAAAGGTAAAACAAATATATGAGCACTACACCAGAGGATATACATATTTTTATTTACAGTCAAACAGATTAGAACAATATAGTAAACCAGACCTACTACTGCAGCTCATGAACTGTATAATAAACTCCCTACCTATCTGAAAAATATTCATAATCTTAAAATATTCAAGAAAAAATTAAATAGATACTGTATGCAAGGTTGCTATTATTCATTTGACGAATATCTTAGATAGTATTGACTAAATAAATAGTATTTGTATAATATAAGTGTAATAGTGTATAGTTTATGATTTATTGTTGTAATTAGGTTATTTTAGAACTTGTTTATATAGATATTAAACTATGTGATTTTTTGGTTGCACATATTTAACTTGACGATGCTTTGAATATGTTTTGTATTCTTTTAAGCAGATAATAAATGAATGAACGAATTGATTTTTACAATGCAGAAAATCTGTTGTAATTAATGAATTTCCTAAGTACTGATGCAAGTTCTTTTCAAATCAATTACTTGTACACTGGGAAAGGTTGCTGCACGCATTGGTCGCTAGTTAGATGCAGCTTATTCTGATGTAAATTTTGAAGCAGTGTGGCCTCTTCTCAGGGTATAGCAAAGAGTTCTGTCGAAGGGTATGCGTGGATATGTATGAGTAAGGATGCTTCTAATGACACTGGAATGCAAGTTTCAAACTGGTTTAATGACTGCTTCTTTATATCATCACATCAAACTCGAAGTTGTCGACCAAGGGTTACCAATATATCACAGTTCAGAGAGTATGTAGAACGCTTAGTACGCGATAACACTTAATTCGTTATTCACGTAGAAACCACCAGATATCTTCTCTCATCGCTTCTGGTCTGCCTTCACCCAAGACAGAACCAGAGGTGTTCATATTCATATTCATTTATTGCATCCGTAAATCATACAACTCATGATGTGGAATTATCAAATTACTAACTACACAAAAAACAAGAATTACAATAAGTTGTTAAGCATAATAACCAAATTAATAATTAAAATTTACATTCCTTTTATTCCTACCCTTTGTCATTTAAATACTCTTCTACTGAGTAGTAGCACTTTTGTAACAAATACTTCTTTGATGTGTTTTTAAACTTTGTGAAGGGCTCAATGTTTTTTATTTCAGTTGGCAGTTTATTGTAGATATGAATTCCGTTGAATTTAAATTTGTGCTCATACATTTTCTTTTTATGATAGGTGACATGTAAGTTTGAACTATTTCTCATGTTATGGTCATGAATATCATTGCTTTTTTGAAATCTATCTAAGTTCGTTTTAACCTGTACTATTATTGCTAAAAGGTAAATGCTTGGTAATGACAATATGCCTAATTTTTTGAACCATCACTTACAACTATCTGTTCTCTTTAAATTCATCATAATTTTAATTACCCTTTTTTGGTTTCTAAATACTTTGATAATGCTACTACTATTTCCCCATACGTGTTTCTTAATGGGCTTCCAGCACAGTTCTGTCCTCCTCACTACAGCTGCATGAGTGTTTCACCTCTCAAAGCCCTTTCTTTATTCACACCAAAATTCCTTTTGTGACTATTTTGTCCATTGTGATTATTAGTCTCGGTCATGCCATTATTAAGGGTCCGAACAATGCCCTTTCAAACAGAGTCAAGTGTTATGCACTTAGATTCCCTACTAAGAACTTTCTTTCTCCCGTGTCTTTTGTTAAACGACTCAACCCAATGCACCTGCATGTGTTGTAACAAATACAAAATGTTCCTTTGAAATCCATTACAATTCTTTATTCATTGCATCCCTTAATTTCAGCATCAGTACATTAAAAAATTGGAAATGATAAGATGAAGGAACGTGAACCAAATCTAAACTATCAATAACATCAGAGCAGCATGTCTTAGTTGCTAAAACACATTGTCATTCTTTTAAAATCCTGTTGCAAGGCTACCATCAATGGCAAAGCATGTAATGAAGCACTGAAAGCACAAATAATTTCAGGAGAAAATCAAGAATAACACACAAAAAGCATGCCAAACAATTTATTTTCTCTGGATACATTTTCAAAATTTATTCAAGAATATCTGCTGTGCTGCGGACAGTTTGACAGCGCTTGGATTCAGAGTAACCAGCTCTTGAGCTATTTCAATACTGAATATTTCTGTATTCAGACATTCATAACCTTGAATACCATGCTTTAGGTTTCTGGAAGCAATCACGACTCTTTGCTAGTTAGGAAGCACTGACAGATTTTTTCTTGTGAAGTCTCTGCATTTAAAGTGAAGTAGATGGAAAAATAACATTCATAAGAATAGCGTGCATATTCAGTAATTAATGATAGAGGGTAGAGAAAGTCATATGATATGTAACATCAGATCTTCAGCCTTGTTATCACTCAAATTACTATTTGGGATGCAAACTTTTTCCAATAATTTTGAAAATTTCACCAAGAAGACAACGATGGTAATAAGTAAAAATTATTGTGCTTTCAAGAAAGTAAAATGGCAAATACATGACTTTAATATCATTTGTAGTGACAGGTATATATTTTAATGTGATTTTTTAAAATAATTAATGCTTTATTTATGAATATTTTGATAAGTTCGTGAGAGAGATATGTTTGGAACACAAAATTCAAATTTGGTTCCGAAATTTTGAAAACTTCACCACAGGAGATTTGTCAGCAGCTTGTAGAGAATACATATCTCTTTTCTCAGGGACTACTCAAGGTATTTCTCAGAAACTACTCGAGGAATTTCTCTGAAAAGCTTGTTATAGAACATATTACAAATATCAAACTAATTGCTTAACAAATACGCAATTTCAAAATTTAACAGTTATCTATTTAAGATCTTTATCTTCACATTAATTTTTTATTGGAGATTGAACATTTTCTTTTAAATATATAGTTAAGTAAAAATAAGATAACAAAGGGATTAAACCTTGCCGTTATGATTTCAAGATATAAGCTTATTAGATATTTTAAATGAATTATACTAATTTATATAATTAAGTATATTAGGTGAGATATGCTAGGATAGTTAAATTATGAAGTTATAAAATGCAAATCACAACCTTGTGAGAAAAAGGATCCAGTTTTGCAATATATTTTATTTTTCTTTCACTTCTTAAATTTCAAATGTAGCCATTGTCTTAAAATTCTTGGAAGATCACATATCTGTAAGGAAAACACTTTCTACTAGTATCTGACTAAATAATCTAATATTTCCCTTGGTCCTTACATCTATTTTCCTAAAATAAAGCAGTCACAATTTCCAGACTGTTCTGCTAAGAATAGGCTGTAGATAATCCCAAGAGATAAAACCACAGACTTACACTTAGCATAATACACTGTATCAAGACAGCTGCTAATGACACCCAGTAAGAATCTCTTAATGATACAAGAAACTCATAGTAACAGCTGAGAGAATATTCCAGTTTAAATATTCATGTCACCAAGTAGCACTTTGAAAGTAATAAGGATAATACTGCTGAGGATGACTGTTGTACTTGCTGCATGTGATAATTAACAGAGCTGCTTCTCATGTCTATAAATCTTTCTCTTTTCAGTTGAAGTCTGCCACTTTGCTAAAGGCAGTGACCAATACCACTCACTGGTGGGACTCCGAAGTTTTGAACAAAGAGCAACATGTTTCTGGATAAGTTTAAATCAAAATTTAGCAGAACACAATGGATGGTTCTAATAACAATTGGAAGTGTTCATTTCAGTTGTGCTGTCTGCATTTCACTTCAAGCACCTTTCTATCCAGCAGAGGTAAATCTTTCCAGATTACATATTTTCTATTTATATAGATATTTCCTTTAAGCTGTTTATTTAACTTTATTTTTTAATGTATGTACATATTATATAAGACATACTATAACAAATTTTCTGTCACAATACTGTGTACCCCTGTGGCATGATGGTCATTGCATTTGCCACAATCAACAGTACCCAGGTTCAGGTCATGAACAAGGCAGATTTTGCAATGTGGGGAGAACTTTTGTCTTGGATGAAACATTGGTTATATGTGATGTGAATTATTTCCATATTACTGAAGGTAATGCAAATGCCAAATATCATTGTATTTGTAAAAAACTGAAGTTTACTGACAGTGAAGCAATCCAAGTATTATGAATAAACTAAAACACTGAGCAGCCCCCTTTGGTAGCGTAAATGGTAGCATGTCTGCCTCACGTTCAAGAGGTCCCGAGTTCGAATCTCGGTCAGGGTGAGTTACCTGGATAAGGCTTTTCTGGGGTTTTCCTTTATCCTTACAA
Organism: Mantis religiosa; assembly: GCA_030765055.1. Lineage (NCBI taxonomy): Eukaryota > Metazoa > Arthropoda > Insecta > Mantodea > Mantidae > Mantis > Mantis religiosa. The sequence continues at coordinate 57,894,003 of CM060956.1, forward strand.
CAAATGTCGGGTAGCTCTAAGCTCCATGGACCCTGGACACATTTGAGCATTATTTCACCCATTCCATTCACCATCCGATATGACTTAAAGTTGGAGGACGTAAAATTACAAAAAAAAAATAAAATAAATAAATAAATAAAGAAGAACACTAAGCAGACTCAGTCTGTCGGCTGAGGATGTAACAGATACGTTATGGAACTGGTCCTGGAGGATTTTACAGAACAGATAAGTGAAGTGAAGTGAAGTGAAGTGAAGTGAAGTTGTTGCTTAGTGTTGTAGTTTATTCATAATATCATAGTATTTACTTCCTCTTGGGCAAGTTATTCACCCATGGGGGTGGAATCAGATTTGCCTTGGTCAAAAATTCAGTTATTGTTTATCTAACTTTCTATTTGCGCCATTGTTTAATATTCATCTTTACAATCTCTTCCACATTTTTAAAATTGAGTGTTATATTTCCGTAAAGTTCATTATAAATTTGTACATATTTATTTCTCATACTGAGTTCATGCTTCCTCTTCATTAATACATGTATAGCACAGTAATATATATATATATATATATATATATATTTTTTTTTTTTTCTAGTAGTAAAGCACATACATTTATTTTGCATCTATTATTTCAGTTACTGCCTAAGTGTATAATTTTATCATTAGTTTCCTACATTGACTCTCTGTGTATAATGAGAAATATTTTAAGAAGTGTTTTTATTGAACTCTTTTATAACTGTTTAAAATTATGCTCCATAAATGGCGGTTATATCACCCTGACGGTTCCAACTTAGCAAATAATGATGGTGCTGACACTGGTGCAATACACCCACTTTTCTCTTTCTACAAAAGATTAAATTTAAATGCTACGAATTTTGATGGAGAAATTTTGGCAATCTTTCAGAGCTTACAAAATCTTCTATATCGTATAAATAAATTGGAAAAATTTGTATTATTATCTGACTCTAAAGCAGCTATAATATCCATAGCATCTGATATAACACATAAAAACCTAAATATTGCAGAACATCGTAAAATCATAAAACAATTTAAGTAAAATATTAATACTTCAGTCGGTAACAGCACATTGCAGAATTCATGGTAAGAAAACAACTGACTTTCTAGCAAAAAAAGGCAGTAAAATGTCAGATTCATTTGAGCCAATAAGTTATCACTCTTATCAAAAGAATAATTATATCCACATAAAATCAAAACATTAAAGAATTTAATATATTACAAACTAACGGAAAACTATGGGAAAATGTATGTAACAGCATGACAAGAATCAATACACTACCAAGAAAATCCTCTGTAGTAACTTTCAGACTTCTAACAGGCCATGACTGTCTAATAAACATTTAATCAGGATTGGTATAGTGAAATCTCTTCTGTGTCCTTTCTGTACACTTAAAGAAGATATGGATGGAAACCACCTACTCCGTTGCCCAACCTTAGGTCAACATACCAACATAACTTCAAAATACTGGAGTGCAAGAGAGCTAATCACTTTATTACCAACTACTTAACATTAGATACCAACCATATTTGATAAAGATGCATTCATTTACAAGTAAACCTATCATCATTATGTGTTCTGTGTAAACATAGTTGACAAAATAAAATAAAAGTGAATTGGAAAGATACTGACACATTGCTTCACTCTCACTGTTTTTCACAGGACGTCTTTCAAGAGCTGTTGCTGCCATCTTCAGCTGCGTCTCGACAAAGCAATGTGTCAATATATTCTTTATTCATTATATGAAGCAAAAGGTTAGAAACAGTGATGTATTTAACATTCTAAAGTAGTGAGTCGGTAATTCAAACATGAACATCACTTAAATTATCCTTACTTGGACATGTTTCCGAGAACGGTTTGTCCCTATCATCAGCACTTAACTGACTGGTTGGATCCGTAGTTTCCTGAAGTGAGCTGGTTGTCTGTGGTGGCATCTGTTGTCTGTGAGATGAACTTCCAAAGAGAGTTTTCAGGTGGCAATTCGAAATTTAAAGTATACTGTTTGTTTTTTATAATTAACAACTTTTCCCAAACATCGAGTTCGGCTGCATTACTGGCTGGCTTTAATAGTTTTATATTTGGTACAGTTTCATGATTGGTAGACCAGAAATGGTGGGCTGTTGCTGATTTTTCTATTTTTTTGTATTTCACACATCTCATATGTTCCTGTAATCTAATATGTAAACTTCTTTTGGTTTTTCCTATGTAGAACTTATTGCAGTCTGAGCAGTTGATTTTGAATATACCTGATTTCTTGTTGCATAATAAGTGTTTTAAACTGTATTAATTGGGGCTAGGGTAATATTATACTTCTTGAATATCTTGTTGAATTTATGATGCACTCTGAGATGATATGTGAATTTCCTGAACTGTGTCTCGGTTTTTAATTCTGTTAATTTTGTGGTATCCAATATGTGTTTCTGTTTCTTGAATTTCCAAATTTTCTTTTCTATTGATTGTTTACTGTATCCATTAATTGCAGCTCTGTTAATAATGTGGTTATATTCTTTGTTGTATTCATTCTGTTTCAATGGGATGTTGACTACTCTATGTGCTAAGCTGTTCAAAACTGCATGTTTGTGGGGCGTAGGGTTCAAGAAGTACATCACCCTAGCCCCAATAAATAAATTCAGTTTAAAAAACTTATTATGCAACAACCTGAAAGACCCAGTACCTGAAAACAAGAAATCAGGTATATACAAAATCAACTGCTCAGACTGCAGTAAGTTCTACATAGGAAAAACCAAAAGAAGTTTACATATTAGTTTACAGGAACACATGAAATGTGTGAAATACAAATAGAAAAATCAGCAATAGCCCACCATTTCTGGTCTACCAATCATGAAATTGTACCAAATATAAAACTGTTAAAGCCAGCCAGTAATGCAGCCGAACTCGATGTTTGGGAAAAGTTGCTAATTATAAAAAACAAACAGTATACTTTAAATTTCGAATTGCCACCTGAAAACTCTCTTTGGAAGTTCATCTTACAGACAACAGATGCCACCACAGACAACCAGCTCACTTCAGGAAACCATGGATCCAACCAGTCGGATAACTGCTGACGATGGGGACAAACTGTTCTCCGAAACATGTCCAAGTAAGGATAATTTAAGTGATGTTTGTGTTTGAATTACCGACTCATTACTTTCAAATATTCTTTATTCACTTTTATTTTAACTTGTGGTTCACTGTCACTATGCTTCTTTCAATTTTTATACTGTGAATACTTGACAAAACTTCATAGCTAACCTAATTCCATAATTTTGAAATGAGTTGATATCAATTGTTATACCCTATCTGTTGTTTAAAAAATAAACAGTCTTTTTTGAGGGGTGGAAGTAACTTTGAATTTAATCAAGCATTTCAAGTAGTGAGCTATTAACTTTTGTGTTTTGTCTAATTGAAAAAGATGTGAAAGGGACTTTATGGAAGGTGGCATTGCTTTCATTTTGTTAGAACATAATTACATTATAGTCTCATACAGGGAGAAAAGTATCACTGTCTTAACTTTAGCCACTTGAATGGGGATCAGTCACCCTTCCTCCAGGTGCTACTGAGAGTTGAATTTCAACTATTTAGTTTATGTTTTTATATCACTGGAAATCTTAACAAAGGAGCTGTCTTACTAGAATCTAGTATGATTATTATAATACCAATAAACAATAAAAGTCTAAACAAACAAATGGCAAGGTAAAATTGATAAAAATTCATGTTTATAGCAAAAATTATGAATTAAAATACCTGGCAAGTATAGTATTTCATTACTTAATGTTTCAAGTATTTAATTGTATCTGTCTAGATAACCCAATATAGTGCATATGAAAACTTTATAGTGTGCTTTTTAACCTCTATATATCTTTAAAGTTATTTTTCCTTTTCAAATCATTTGATGTGCCACACTATATAATACAATATGACCTGTACTTCAGATTACCTTTTTTTTTGTAACTGCACATTTGAATAAACATACTTAGATACAAATTGTGTTAATGGTTATATTACTCAATTAAAAATTCAATAAATATGTCTCATATTGCATTAATATGCTCAAATATTTTTTGTATTCCCAACTCCTGATAATAAAATCAGCACAATATCAACTCCCAGTGAGTGGCCTTGATTGTAGGCACCAAGAGGTATGAGCAGAGTCAAATTTCAGTACTCTCTTGAGGGCATATTTTTACTTCCTGAACTTGCACTTCCATTAAGTAAGGGAAGTATTTCATCCAAAAATCTCTGAATTCAAGAAAAAGGTGTGTGGGTGTGTCTGGACAGCATAACTCAGAAATGAAAATTAGTTAAATACCATACAAAGTATGTAAATTCAGCATTTTACGCGGATGGGACTCTCAGATTTTCAAGAAAATCCCGCCCTACAGATCACCCCTTAAATGGAACATTTTTCCAAAGTTTTGAATCTTATTCTTTTTATGTAGATTAGAACAAATTCCTGTTTGTTCCCAAAGTTCAAACTTCTTCCTCAGTGGTTGAATATCCACACACTATCCATCTTTTTGGAGATTTTCCTCTGTCTCTTTTGTGGTTGAATGGAATATCTTCTTTCATTCTCTTTGCCAACCGGTCTTCTTCCATTTTTTCTATCTGTAATATCTATGCTGTTGCAGTTTTCTCTAATCATATTGTCGCGAACCCGTATCTACGATCGTGCAGCTTGTTTACACAAAAGGAACTGATAGGCGAGCAATGTGAAAACCAAGAGCCCGCGGACAAAGATAACATGTAGATAAGGGTCTGCCGAGGCAAACAAACTGAGATAAATGGAAATTTCTGAACTGATAGAGATTGTTCGGGTTCTGGTTTATTTTCGAATCATCTAGAAATTCTCAGCGAGGTATTTAAGAGATTGTGACACGCCAGCACGAGGGGCAAGTTTTGAAATAAGAGTTGTTGTTGTTGTTGTTGTTGTCGTAAGATATGTAACAAGAGTGAGTCGCGAGAGGTAAGCAGAGAACAGCTGGGAGTGTTGTTGTAAACTGAGTGCTGTTTGTTATTGTCATCGACCTTGGAAGATTGTGTTGTGATATGTGATGTAATTTTGCTGCTACGGAGTGTATTTCTACGGAAATAAAGAACATTTAGAATTTCGGCAAATTGGACTTTTAATTCTACGAACCCACAAAGTCACAATATTCTGTCAAATATGTTTTTCCTTCGATTGTTCTTAATATTCTCATTTCCCATGTATTCACTTTTTGTTTTGTTCTTCGAGTATCTGCTTATGTTCTGCTGCATACACTAAAATCAGTCTTATAACTGTTTTATAAATCCTTATTTTACTTTCTAAATTTAAATATTTGTTTCTCCAGATTATATCCTTCATATTCCCTAATATTTGTGCTGCCTTATCTGCTTGTTTCTTTACTTCATGGTATAGATTTCTGTAATTTAAAATATGTGATCTTAAATGATTGAATTCTGAGACTTGCTCGAATATTATCAATTACATTTCCTTCTGCTTCTAACTTGCATCTAAATTGGCTCCTTCAAAACAGTTATACATTTATTTTTCTTTGTATTAATTTCCATGTTATACTTTTTTCAACTGCATTGAATTTATGCAATAACATCTTTAGGTCATCTTCAGTTTCTGACAGGATGACTGCATCACCTGCATAACATATGCTATAAAATTAGTAGTTGCCCATTTTATAAAGTTGTTAATGATTTTGATAAAATATTATACTTTAATATATTTACATGTCAAGTGAATAAATATCTTGAATAAGTATCTTGATTTTTCTGGGAATTTTTTCAAATTCCGTTCTTTTGAGTGGCTTTTGGATAACTGCTAAAGCATGAATAGTTAAAATCATACTAAAGAAAAAAGTACAGTTAACTGATATTACAATAAATTTAATTTGTTGCAAATTTCGCCTTACTTTTAAGAAATTGTAAATTCTTCACAGTTCTCAGAATTATTTTTGCTATCACTTCATTTGCCTTTTCAGCAAATATTTTATATTTGTGACATTAGTTCTGTGAACTGTGAAGAATTTATAATTTCTTAAAAAGATAAGGAAGTTTGCAAAAATTATTAGCTTCCATTATTTTTATTCATTGTACTCTTAATTGACTTCATTGATGTCAAGTGCAATATTTTATGGAGTGAACCATTTTCAAGTTACTCCTTGTTATTTATTTGAATTTTGCAATACTCATACTTTTCTCAATTGGAAGGTTGTCATTCATGTTTTTAACTCTTGGCCGTGTTAAGAGAAGGGAATTTCAAAGCAATCACATAGCAATCAGTTCTGAAATAATTTTTCTATCGCTTAAAGGTTACTGTATTTCCATATGCCCCATGCACCTACAAGAAAATTAGATGCAATTGAGGAATTAACATTTTTAAGAATAGTTTGTAGAAGATGGAGTAAGTCATGTGTGTGCAATATAATTTCTTTTTAAATTATAATGCATATTTTAAACATATTGACTGCATAAATGCATGCATCTTTGAACTATTTTTGGTGTATATATAGGATGTAACAAAAAGGTAAGTTAACACTTTGGGAAATCATTTCTTGCATATAGAGGATAATAAAAGTATATGAACATAAGTCCAGAAATGGTTTATTTCTATGGTGGAGATCCTTTTCTACCACTCTGCTTAAGCAATGAGTGTAATACACAGCTGTCCTGTGGGTATAACCCTGCAACAGAATAGTGGTTTAATTGTGCAGCAGTAAACGTTCGCTTTTACATCTGGTTAAATTGGGTGTAATTGATGCATTTCACCATTGTCATTGTGCTAAAGTACGCTTGGTAGGCACCAGTACTCAGTTCATTCACGCTGGAGCTGCCCCTCCTTTTAGGCTTTCTGCCAATTGGTTTCTGCATAGCAGGTTTCCTGGTAGATGGATAGCAAGAGGTGGACCAATTCCATGGTCTCCAGGCTTACCTGACTTAAACTCACTAAACTTTCATTTGTGGAGACATTTGAAATCTCTTGTTTATGCATCTCCCTTTCCAGATGTAGATACTCTTCATGCTTGTATTGTGGAAGGCTTCCAGACAATATGAAACTCTCCAAGCCTAATTCAGCGCATTGGGGAGGGCGTGTGACAGCAGATTGAAGGATGCATTGGAGCTAATGGGGCCATTTTGAACATGTGCTCGATTTCCTGTTTTTCCACCATTCATTGACTTGTATGGGTTTCAGCTGTGTTGAAAAAGTGCTCTAGAAATGAAGTAAACAATTTCTGGACCTGTGTGCATATAATAATTTTTTATCCTCTATCCACAAGAAATGTTTTCACAAATTTTTGACGTATCTTTTTGTTAATCCCTGTATATCTAATATCTAATGAGAATATTTTAATACCTGAACTCTTTTTCTTTCCTTTTTATAGAAAGAGTTGAATTTTCTTTTGCAGGCGTATACTATTGTTAAAATATTTTCACAGAAAATTGCTTTCATATAATTGTTGTTCCTTACATCTAGGCTGAGAAAAAAGGTGCAACTGCTACAGAATATGGTTTTGTGTTTGGAATTTTTGAGCTGGTGGCATTTTTAAGCAGTCCTGTACTTGGGAAGTATGTAAGTATTGTTATATCAAATATGTAATTGTTTTATTAGTGACATGAAAAGCAGCAATTGCTACAGTGCAAACTCTAGTTTTTCATAAAGAATAGCTAGTATTCATTCCTAATTAACGTTTGGAGTTGAATAAACAGTAAAATTCATCACCAAATAAGATTACTTTCAACTACACTGATTTACTTTAAATTTACAAAGTTAGGAATATCTTAATTTATTCAGAAAATCTATGGATGACAAAACACTAATACAGGTGTACTATGCTTTAGTTTACTCACACTTAAAATATGGAATAGTACTGTGGGAAAACACTACAACAAATGAAGTGGGAAAAAAAAAAGGAATTAGATTAATAGATAATGTAAATAGAAGACTCACATGCAGATCAATGTTTAAAATAATATAGTATATTGACTGTTCCATGTACACACTTCTAGAGACAATAAAACTACAAGAAAATGATCCAAAAATGACTGTATTCACTCATATAGTCTAAGAAATACTGATGATTACTACAGAACATTACTTAGGGGTACATTAAGCAGATGCTGTATAAAAACAGGGGAAAACAACTGTATAATGAGCTACCAGAACAAATTAAATTGATAAAAAATGCAGATCTAAAGATGAAAACAATAAAGAAGTATCTAGTAGAAAATGCCTTTTATAGCCTAGAGGAATTCGAACATGGGACCTAAATGAACTGTAAATAAATTGTATATGTAATTATTTGCAGGTACATACACAATTCGCAGGTACATACACATAACAAGAAGTAAATCAGATCTACGCATTATAAGCCACAATACAACTTTATTCACACATAGCTTCGAACATAAAGCAGTATTATTATATAACAAACTACCCGATTGCATTAAAAGTATAACATCGGAAAAAAAGTTTAAACTGTCTGTAAAATCATTTTTAAGAGAAGGTTGCTATTATTCAGTGGAAGAATACTTAAAACATGATCAACATGTCAAGGGCCCAAATGACCTTGCTGTCGACGGGCCCTAAAACCCCACACACTCACTCACTCAACATGTCAATGCTTCCTAAAATGATGTTTGTGCAACTTCGGAGATGATACTTGTAATATTCAGAAAAGCTGTAAAAAATATCCTACTAAAAGTAATGTCACAGACAACAGATGAGTTTCTAAGAAGTAAAATTAAATAATAAAGTAAATATTGATTTTTTTTTTGGTAAAAATTATGTCTCTTACAGCCTACTTCTTAAAAATGTAATACATTAAACTATTATGTGACCTAAGTTGCCTTATTCTTAATTACTATTTGTATTATTATTCTGTTAATTACTACTGCATTACTTTAATCACTATTGTATTATTTAACTACTATTGTATTATTTAATTACTATTGTATTATTCATAATTGTATTACTCATAAGAAATGTATTATTCTTATGGGTACAAATTTGACGAAGCCATGAATATTGTATATTCCTAAGGTGAATAAAACTATCTATCTATCTAGTATTAGTAAGTAATATTGTATTTGACGAATCCACAACATGTAGATGTTTTTAAGGATGAAATAAATTGAATTTGAATTCATTATGAATTCACTGCATTATCTTATCAGTTATTCATAAACAGTTTCTTTGCCAAACTCATTGATTATAAAGGCTGTGTTTGCAAGCATAGTGTTCACATTTTCAGTTTTTTACTACTTGAAATATTGCAACCATTCCGCACAGACTTTTGAGATTAAATTGTTGGATGTGTGACTTTTTGTAGTAGAGTTTCTCAGAATTTATTAACACAGTTTCCAATTTCATTACAATCTTCCTATATTAAGTATGAAGTTCTGAAATTTGCTGCATAAATATTAAGTGGACATTACTTTCCATTATATTTCTTGTTCAAAAAGCAAGTTGCTGATCTTTCAGTTGGTTTCTATTTACCATTACTTAAGATATTCTTTTAACCAAATTCTTATTTTTTAATTTTGCCTATATTTATTTTGTTGTATTCTGTATGTTTGATTTTGTACATTATGGTTTTCTTGACAGTAACACATTTTTACAGTGTAAAGAAGGAATTATTTGGGATATTTTGTACAGTACAACATGTTAATGTATTTTTAAGCCCCTCTAAAGATAGTGCACTATTCAAATTCATTACCAAAGGCCGGAGACATGTATGTTTCTCCTTAGGTATACCGCACATGGACTGTACTGTTATCAATCGCACATGTAAACAGCTGAAGTAGGTATAGCCTGACCATGACAACTGCCTCACTGAGAGAGCAAACAAAACAATTGCATTATACTGCACCTTGACCTTGCGTCTGCATACACTTGCAATGTAATGCTCCACTAGCTTGCAAAGTACTATATTATGTTGTTTTTAATATTTGTGCATTTGATGGTCATGCTGTACATGTTACGTCATTCATACTCTCTGTCCAGCTAACATGTATCACATGCGAGTGCACATCTCTCCGGCCTTTATTCATCACGAATTCAACAGTGATTTTGAGAATCTGTGCAGGATACCGGCAACTTATGTCCTCAAGTAGGGAGGATAAAAGTGAAGTTGTATGTTGAGCAACAGGTTTTAATGAAGGAATTGTTCAAGTTAAAATGTGTATTAAAAATTGAGATTTTGTTCAAGTTGTACAACTTCCATTTCATATTTTTATTTTAGCATGTGTTACTAAAAACAATGCAACCTGAATAACGTACTAATGACTATTATATAAGAACTTAACTGTGAAAAAAAAAAATATTTATTCAACATAATTTGCATGAATCAGCTCAGAAAATAATTGAAAGCTGTATGACAGAAGCAGAGTATCTTAACATGCTCACTGCTGAGCCTCAGCAATTTTAGCAGCTAATTTGTTGCTCTTTGCAAGAAATAAGTCCAAGATTCACACAATATATTCCTTACATGGTGTTGATTATGGGTCTGATGTACCTAATCTAAAGAGCAGCATATCTTGTTATATCAATGTCAATGATACCGATGGTTCAGCAATGTTTTTTATTATGAGGCCTTGCTTCAGCCATAGGTACACACTCATGTTATGTTTCTGCTGCACTGAATTAAAATACTTCAGTAACAGAACTGCATAAGTAGACAGCAAAAAACACAAATATTTTTTATGAAAAAAGAAATAATAACTCATGTTCCTTACCACATTGTATCTACAGAAATCTGATTTTATTTTGTTTCAGATGGACTACATTGGTCCAAAATTCATGTTGAATTCTGGAATAGTTATAGCTGCCCTCTGTTCAATACTTTTTGGGTAAGTCATATTCTCAATATATTTTGTTACTAGATTAATTATAATTCATAAGGAATGTCTTGGAGTCAGATATTTTACTGCAGCAATTGACTGAACAGATTTTATTTAAACATTTGCAAGGCTTTAAATGGTAATGTACATTACTATAGTTGCTTTCAGTTTATTTATTCATAAGTAGGTTTGCCAAGTTTTGAAAGAAATAATAAGAGAATTTTAAAATGTGCACCAAATTCTAGGTTAATGCTCTAGAGTTTTTTATTTTTTTCTAGAAGGCATTGTAAGCTATGCACATCATAAATTAAACAGCATTCTCCTTCACCTTTAAAGATGTTCAAAAATTTAATCTTAACATTTACATAAATTTATAATTTCAAAGCTTTTACATCAACAAGGGAAAATTAGAATATATTAATGCTACATATTTAAATATGTAGTAATTGAATTGCTAACTTCTGTTTCTAACGTAAATTATTTAAAAAATTATCACATACAATAAAACTATATGTTATTGCTCACTGCTAAAAACATTTAACTTATCCACAACTAATCTACGAGGCTGTTCTATAAAGAATGAATATTTTTTATAGTCTATATTTCTTGCACTAGAATTTAATCATATGATATTCTATTAGCTTAATGTACAACATGCCATAGTAGTTTCATTTTTGGTACTCCTGGTTCTCGGCTATGAGAGGCGGGCAAACAGACATGCACGTCATTGCCTACAAAGTAGAAGGGATGTGCAAGGCTTTTGTCTCCTCAGATCTTCAGCTGAGGCCCATACAATATTACAGGAGTACTATGGAGAGTCTGTTCTTCTCTATAGCACAGCTCAAGGTGGAAGTGGAAGGAAGTGGAGCCAGGGCTCCAGTTACTGCTCTTGCAGAAGAAAACATCAACACTGCTACTATCATTGTAAGAGAAGATTGGCAAATAACCTTAAGAACAGTTTCTCAAATACTGAAAAACACTGCAAGACCATATCAGGTACAAAAGACCACATTTCCATGATGCAGACTGGATACTGCACCACAATAATGCGCGGCTGCATATTGGCAACGTTGTTGCTGAATTTCTTGCAAAAATCAGCTGTGAATTGTGTCCCTCACTCTCCCTATAGTCTGGATTTAGCCAGCTTCCAGCATGTCTTTGCAGACTGGTAGAAATGATGGGAAAGTGCATCACATCTAAGGGAGACTATTTTGAGAAGGACCATCAAAATTATGAGAATGAGTAAAGGTATGTTGTCAAAAAAAGACTATGATCATTCTTTATTGAACAGTCCTTGTTTGAATGAAAGTATCATCTCTCATATTCCCTTCTGACTTTTAGTTACGCCCAACATTTTTAAAAATGAATTTCAAATATGCAGTTTGATCCATTTTGTTCTTTCATTTTCTATTAGTATTTAAAGTTCATTTTCAGTGCAGAGGCAACAGTCCCTGAATATGGGTATATGAAATAAATGATATAATTGTAAAAGGAAACATTCCAGGTCTAAATTTAGCATATCTCTTTGACATTTGAGGAAAACCTCATTAGAGAGGATGATTCTGTCCAAAAATATATGCCTTAATGACCTTGGCTACCCATGATTTTGATCACTTTCGGATATTTCGGTCTGTTATAAGTTAGTGTTGACTATTATATAGCTAAAATTAATTGCAAATAAAGTTCAAGTTTGTAAAATTTAGTATTGATAAATAAACATGGAAGAGCATATTTTTTAATTCCTATTTAAGTTTAAAGGAAGTAAAGATAAAACAGGGAAAACTTGGATAATATGGGAGGTTAGACAATCCTGTTCATAAGGGTAAAATTAATTCACACACAGTTGTATTAAATTCAAATGTTTTTAAATCACTAAATTCTAAAAGGATGAAACATCACTTTAGAATTATAAAAAATTTTGTGAATAAGATGTTGTAGCTGTGTAGTTCTATTGCTACATGCTGTTGATTGCTAAGGTCAAAGTAGCAACATTAGAAGTAACTAACTAAATCAACTGCTTTTACAGGTTACTGGATCTCATACCCACTCATACAGAATTTATTGCTCTCTCATTTGCAATCCGTATTATTGAGTCTCTTGGAGCATCTGCAGCAACCACAGCAGCCTTCTCCATAACAGCTGCAATGTTTCCAAATCGGGTTGCTACTATATTTGTAAGTGTCATTAATATTAAACCATTTGATTATAATTTATTTATCATTATATTGCTAAACGTTTGACATCAAATCAAAAATCTCAAATCAAAACAGTTGGTAAGTACAAGGGTGAAATACAATGATTTATATACCTCCTTAAAGATTTGAAATATTCTGTAATATCATACAGAGCAGTTAATTTTTGCTAATACTCTGAATCTTAGATTTCATCCAATCTGTCTGGTATCCTTATACAGTAGAAGCCCAAAACAGTGCAGTCTGAAATACAGTGGATTCACATTTAATACGGGTAAAAGTATGTTTCTTTTAAAAAGTATTGAAGTTAATTATTTTATTTGTTGTCTTATTTGGAAAGTTTAGATAAAAATATTCTGCAAACAGGTTCTGCAGTACAATTTTCACCTCCACTCCTGTTCCTTGGCTACAGCATTCAAGGAACGTAATGAATTATACTACCATTCTTGGCCTTATCATTTATATTGGCTCATATAATTCTGCTGAATGAAATACTGCACTGCATATGGGGAGGGAAGTGGGAAATGTAGTGATGTCGTCTGTATCTTAGGCACAATCCTTGCTAATTCATACATGCTCTTTTTTTCAGTGTGTTCTATCTAAATTATAACTTTATTACTTTATTTCATTATTTAATATGAACAAGCAGAAAAAACCCATACAAATCAAGTTTATTTTATGTCAACTTATGGGGGCCTCGGCCCCTTGACTTTTTATTTTGGAGGCTGAAGGGCTTGGATTGGCTCTGTGAACCATATGTTTGCAGCAGCCAGTGCTGCTACCGAAGTTTCTATTTTTAGGGTAAACTTAGTTACACAAGAGCTGTAGAACAACTTGATGACTCGTCATTTAAAGTAACATATTTTGGGCTCTTCAGTGTGGGAGTGTGGAAGATAAGAGCCAAATAAAAATATTTTTCTGAATAACTTTCCATCTAAACCAATTATATTCCATAAATTCATTTGTAAGTTGAGGGCTGCACCATGGTTGAGTGGTTAGACCACTTGACTCTCACCAAGGCGGCTTGGGATTGATCCCAGGTGACCCCAAAGTGAAATTTGTGGTGGATAGCACAGTGCTGCAGTGAGTTTTCTCCAGGTTCTCCAGTTTCCCTTGCTGTCATTCTACCAATTGCATATCATCTTTCCTATCATTCATGTCGCCCTCATACTATCATCCACTTCTCTTACCCTCACACCAGGCATCGTGCTAATCACCCATCTTGGTTCTCTATCAGACCCAAAGCTTCAGTTTCTCAGACCCGAACTTAAGGGATAGAGGAACAAGAATTCCTTAACACTGCAGTAAGTGGTATACTAGAGATAAGGTAAAGAGGAAGAAGAATTTATAAATTGTACTTTCCTTTTTGTCACGAGAGCACTAGTTAAGATTACCTTAAATTTGACTGCAATTTTTAAAAAGTTAATGTTTTTGAGCCTCAAAGAACCATAATTAAACATCTCAAATATTTTTCAGGCAACGTTGGAAATATTCTATGGGCTGGGTTACATAGTTGGACCTTTGATAGGTGGAGTGTTATTTTCGGTAAGTAGTTCTCAAAATCTTAGTATTAAACATTAAGCCTTAGTTATTCAGCATAATGCAAAGGTTTAATGGAATTTAATATGGTACAGTGTAGCATAACTTAAAAGGTGGAAAAACTTGTCTTACAAAATGTGTATAATATTTTCAAAAATATAAATATGCAGTACAATATAGCTGAAAATGTTGCTAATTTATATAAAATATAATGCAATAGTACATCTTAAAAATACAGTAAAATAAAATTTATATTACAATTTTATATTTAAAAATTCACTTATGCTAAAAAGTAAAAATGTTAATATCAGCAGTATTGATCTGTGACAAGGAAGGGGACTGTTCAGCAACACATTTTGGTCATGTGACAAAACTTCCAGAGCATAGCATAACCTCACATCTTCACATTGTGCAAGTTAATTACTACTAAAAATAGTTATTTTTAATTTTAAAGTTCAGTGAAATGCTTTAGTTCTTCAGTGCTAAAGAACTACCAATGTCAGTAATATTGAAATAGTTTTCCATGCCACAGTGAATATACTTTGGCATCAATTCCATATAGCTTGTTTTGATTAATTCATTACTGCAGCATGATATACTTTGTTTTGTTTTGTTGAATTGCTATCTATTTTGTATCCAATGCCCATAAATGATTTTTCATAAAAAAAATTTCAATACCAAGACTGCAGGTTTTCCTCCATTTAACACTAGAAGGACCGCACCCATCATTTTGACGGATGTGCTGCTTTAGGAGGCTTATTTGTTGCTTATGCTTTTTTTTTTTCTACACTTCATATGTTCTACAACTTTTAATAAATACTTATAACAAACACGTCCACACAGAATTAAGCATTTTGGACCTTTCTAAAAACTGGTACAAACAACTCCTACTATAAGGACCGCCATCCGTCATTTTGACGGGTACGGAAGTGTGAATAATAGCCTTCGGATCTGTCCACATCTGTTTTCCTTCCTGATTGGTTTATAGCACTCTGCAGACCTTTTTGTCGATGAAGAACGCTTTAGTGCCCAAGTGGCACAATTTGTGCTACCATTTATGAATTGGAGCAAAAAGCGTTCTGCTGAAGTTGTTATGGTCGAATACCTGGGAACCACCATTTTCCAGGAACATAATGAGCAGAAACAAATTTGCTGAAATTTTGTGGTTTATGCGATTTAATGACAAGGACACATGTTCTCAAAGACTAAGTACAGATCACTTTGCAGCTGCTACTCCTATCTGGAATCCTTTTATTGCCTTGCAGCATTACATTCCAAGTGAAAATATCACTGTGGATGAGCAATTGTTTCCTTGCAAGGCTAGATGCTCTTTCATTCAATATATGAGCAATAAACTGGACAAATTTGAAATAAAGTTTTGGCTTGCAGTTGATGCAAATTCAAAGTATCTGTGAATGCTTTTCCTCACCAGGGCAAAGACGATCATCGCCCCACAGGTGTTCCTCTTGCAGATGATGATGATGATGATATATATATATATATATATATATATATATATATATATATATATATATATATATATATATATAAGGGTGCTCAAGAGCATGTTGTAATGCATCTTATACAGCCCTATGTTTTTGCAGGAAGAAATATTACACGTGACAATTTTTCCACAACCAAATGCCTTGCAGAAAGTTTGAAGCGTAAAAGTACAAGCATTGTGGGCAGTTAAGAAATGTGCTTCTTTTGAGGACGAATGCATGACACAGTTACTATAAATAAACATCTTAAAAAGCTACCAGAATCAGTGGCATACTACAATAATACCAAGTACGGCGTTGACATCGTCGATCAAATGGCTTGACTGTACACTGTGAAATATGGATGCAGAAGGTAGCCTATGCATGTTTTCTTAATGTGTTGGCTTTGGCAGCTGTTAATGCAAGGGTACTGTATAAGGAAGTAACAGGTGAAAAAGTAAGCAGACATCAGTTCATATACAACTTAGCAGCAAGTATGTTTGTGGACCATGTTTAGGCAACGCTGAATACATGTGTGTTAGGTGCTATGATGCTGCAGGTGGCTTTGAATGAGCAAAATCAGGTTTATAATGCTTTTTATACTAAATACTGTGGTATTTAAAATGTTATGTTGAAACACATGTGTTTGCTAAGGAAGTTGTCCATTTTACATTTGGTTATTGTATATATTTGGATTAATTTTTAGGCTTAAAATGTTCATTTTACCATGTAATTCTTCAGACAACAGTAAAAGTGTATACTGGTAAACTGTATAAATAATATTAAATAAACTGGTACGCATTCAAATTTGTTTACTATTTTAAAAAGGGCAAATAAAACTGCACCTGTCAAAATGAAGGGTTGGTCCTTCTTGGTAGACCATACTCGCCAGTCCTAGTGTTAACATGAGAAAGAGATTTGATTTCTTTGGTTAATATATGAGACCATGATAAGGTATGATTGCAAGTAGTACACTTTTGAAGTGCAACAGGATTAAGAATATTTATGTATTATGATGATAAATGTTTGGCATGTTTTTCTGTTCTTTTTTTGTTTGTTTTTTCTGCTCTTGATCCATTTGAAGTGATAAATTTCCATTTATTTATTTAATGAAGCTTAGTAGCCACAAAGGCCATTGAAATGATGAAAATTAATAGGTTGTTGTGAAACTCAAAATGTTATAAAATTATATTTCTGTCATTAACATTTACCTACATGAAGAGAATTGAAGTTCTTTTTATGAAATTATAGATACTTAACTCTGATTTCACATAATATTTTCATGTTTTTAAACCTAATAGGGAATTTACCACCACCAGGCAAGGGTATTAATTCTGATCAGTCAGGAGTGCTGATGATAGCAGAAAATGAATACCTGAAAAGATTGTTAAAAATATTTTGAAATGTAAGTAAGGAGTCAAGTGCTCTGATTTGTAACCCAATAAGGCAGGCACATAGAATGATATGTATGCCATTTTTTTTAACTTCAGAAACAAATATGAACTGGTACAAAAAGCCAATGTGACTATATACAAGCAACACTTAATCGATGAGATTATATCATCACGATCAGTTTGCCAAAATTTTGTCCTGCAGTAGTTTTTCTATATGCTATTGGGCTGTTGCTTTTAGCCATCAGTCTGGGATCAGAGGCCAGCACCTAACCAACTGAACCACACAGATCAACATATCTCAGCTATGGTACACCCCCGTTTTATTGGAGAGTACTGAAACTGTGCCTGTTCTCTTTTGCTAATTTGTTATACTTGCTTTAGTGTATACTGACTTGTATAATTCAAACATGAAAAGAATCATCTTACAAAGGCATTTGACCTGGTTGATCACAAACTTTTACTAGAAAAATTATCCTCGTATGGCATAAGGGGGTTAGCTTTAGATTGCTTCAGATCTTATCTGGAGAATAGAGAGCAATCGGTGGAAATAGAGTATTTTGATAGCGAAACGAGTGAAGTTAAAACTCAGATTTCAAGTAGCGCTATAATGAAATATGGGGTCCCTCAAGGTTCCGTGCTTGGACCTCTTTTATTTATAGTGTACATTAATGATTTGGCGGATAATGTAGAAAACAGAACCGATATAAATGTTACACTTTTTGCAGATGATACAAATATTTTTATCAAAGGGGTGAATAAGGAAGGGGCAGATGTACATATTGAAAATAGTCTAAAATATATTCAAAAATGGTTTAGTGCCAATATGTTAATATTGAGTAAGGAGAAAACAGCAGCCCTAAGCTTCTATAATAAAATGAGTGGAAGTCAATTGTATCCAAAATTAATGCTGGGACAAGACCAAATACATTACGTACAAACTATCAAATTTATGGGACTAATACTAGATGAAAATTTAAGTTGGGAAACTCACATAGAGGTATTGACGAAAAAACTTAGTAAAATGTGTTTCTTAATGAGGGCAATTACAGGCATGTCGAGCTTGAAAGTTCGGAGAATAGTATACTTTTCATATATACACAGTTTGTTGGCATATGGTATAATTTTAGGGAAATTCTAAAGACAGTATAAAAGTATTCAGATACCAAAAGAAAATAATTAGAATCATAGCAGATCTCTCAAGCACAACTAGTTGTAAGCCATACTTCAGTAAATTAGGTATCTTACCACTGCCAAGTATATACATATATGAAACTCTTGTACATATGAAAGCAAGCCTAAGTTTATTCAAAACAAATTCTGCAATTCATATACACAACACTAGAACAAAGAATAATTTATTTGTGAAGTCACACAAAACAAAGATGTATGAAAATAGTTTCACATATGCTGGCTTACATCTTTACAATAAGCTACCTGAATCTATAAAAAAGATTGAATCACAACATCAATTTAAGAAATTGTTATTAAACTTCCTTAGAGCCAATAGCTTCTACAGCGTGGATGAATTTTTAAATTTGTAAATATTTAGTTAGCTACCTTAATTATAAATATTGTACTTAGTTTTTAATTTGACGTGTCCTATAACATGTACATGTTTTAATGGATGAATCAATAAATCAAATCAAATCATATAATTCTGTTACAGGTTGGAAAGTATGTACTGCCTTTTGTGGTTATGGGAGTAGTTCTGCTTCTGGATGGAGCGTTTGTTTATTTTTTCCTCCCTATAAAAGATGACGATGATGTCTGTAAAAACAAGCCAAAAGGTACACAATACACTGTTATAATACTCTATAAGACATAAGTAAGTATGAATTTCAAATTAGAGGGAACTGTACACAAGAATCTCATTCAAACCTTATTAGTCCAGATTTATGGTTTATCCAGATTTGGCTTTACTTACTTTTTTCACAGAAAAATATGTGCACCCTTAGATAAATTCACATAAATAAGTATGGTTAAGTTGGCATTGCAGATAGTGTAGAGATTCTATACTTCAAGCTAACAATAAGTAACACTGTTATACTCATTGCTACAGTAGAAAACTAAATTGCAAAATATTTTGTGTCATTTGTTTTCATAACAGTCCTGATATTCAGAGATATTTTCTTTTGCTTTATCCAGATTTCATACATCAAATTTTGTATTAATTGAATAATTTTAGTACAAATTGTCCGGATCTTTGATAATTCAGGTTATCTGTTTCTACTAGTCCAGATAAATATTGTTGCTGATCCAACTGTTGAGAACTTGAGCACTTACATTACCTTCACCTGCAAAGCTTTTTTTTTAATTTTGATTTTGTCAAAAATGGAGCTTTAAGGATTTTTATTAAAATATCATCTATTGACATCAGAAATAAAATGTAGAGCTTAGATTTTCTGAGAATGATTAAAAATATTGAAATATACAAATATAATTTGTGAAATAACTTTTTTTTTTAAATTATATTATTGGTCAAAATATTTCAATATTTCAGCTAAACACTTATGTATAGCTTAATGTATTCAAAATATTAACATAGGTAAGTGATTACTTTCTTGGAAGTGTTGAAAACAGTGTTGTTATGATAAATTAACTTTAAAGAGAGTCGATTAAAGACTCGTGATGTGGGAAAACTTTGAACATAATTATTTGGCAATCCTAAGCAAGAAAATGAAAGAAAAGACATTACGACTTAAACACAAATTGGCCAATCTGTGCAACATGTCCTCACACAGAAATACCGGGAAAAAGTTTAAAAACATCCGGAACATCAACGTATGTCGATCAGAAATCGTCACACACGCTAAATTCAATAGTGAAATAAGTTGCGTAAACGAAAAATTGAGCACGCAAATCTTTGAAAACGTAGTAAACCTATCTAAACAAAATTTCTCCACAAAAGAATTGGACCTTTTAAATAATGGATTAAAAACATGCGTCAGTTTCTCAAACAAAATTGAAGATTACATTGCAGATATCAACATTTCGACACAAATTCTACCAGTATCCATACAAAATTCAGTAAAAAGCCATTGTGAAAATATTTTGGAGGAAATAGAGAACAGATCCTTTCAGAAGAGAAAACATAATGCTATCCATTCTTTGAAACAGAAAAACGTTATTTACACAAAGGCAGACAAAGGCAACAAGATAGTCATAATGGAAAAATCAGATTATATTGAAAAAATGGAAAAAAATGCTAACTGACAACGAATATGAAACCATTAACAAAAATCCTCTAAAAACTTGCATACAGTCATATGAAAAAACAATAGCAAAATCAAGCATAATACCAAACAAATATGCAGTTAAACCGGATAACCCAACCTTACCTAGACTTTATGGCTTACCCAAAATACACAAACCATCCATAACAATGAGACCTATAGTTAGCAGTATAAATTCACCAACATACAAACTTGCAAAATGGCTAACAAACAAATTCAATTCATTTCCAAAATTCGACAGCCTAAGCATCAAAAACACCTATGAACTTATAGAACACATTAAGGATACTGAACTAAAAGAAGAGGACACACTAGTCTCATTTGATGTTAAGTCACTGTTTCCCAGCATACCAGTTAATCAACTCCCACCGTTGATAGAAAAATGGCTTAAATCACTTGGAATGGCATCATCTGAAATTTCAGACTACATTGAACTAACCAAATTATGCATAGAACAAAATTTCTTCCAGTTTCAAACAAAATATTATCACCAAACTTCAGGGTTAGCAATGGGCAACCCACTATCACCCTTCCTGGCCGATCTGTACATGAGTGCATTAGAAATAAGGATCAACAAAGGTTTCCCTTGGATGTTCAAACTCTGGCAACGATATGTAGATGACATCTTTGCAATAGTACCAAAAAAACACATCAGTGATGCACTAAAACTTTTAAATATCCAAGAAAAAAGCATCAAATTCACTGTAGAAATAGAAAAAGACGAGCATTTACCATTTTTGGATCTAAAAATAATGAGGAATAAAAACAGACTAAACTTTGGCATTTACAGAAAACCAACACAGACAGACAACTACATAAAAGCTAATGGCTACAACCCAAGATCCCACAAACAGGCAATCTTCAATAGTTTAGCACACAGACTGGTAAACATCCCTCTCACAGCAGAAGAATACAAAACAGAATACAACAAAATAATTGAAATAGCACAAAAAAATAACTTTCCCAAATCATTAGTGGACAAAAAAGTGAGCTTAGCAAAAAAGAAGAAGCTACTAAAGGAAACCACAACTCTCTCATCTACAGAAACTAATATGATTTTCAAAAAATTCACTTACCATCCATGGGCCTATGATAAATTCAAAAAAGTCTTCAAAAAACAAAATATTCAACTAGCACCAGTCAACCATTTCTCCTTAAAAAACCTAATTTGCTCAAACATCAAAGATGCCATTCCATCAAACAAAAAATCTGGTATATATCAAATTGAATGCAATGACTGTAGTCAAATTTATATTGGAAAAACAAAAAGAAATTTAGAAACAAGAGCAAAGGAACACTTTAGAAACATAAAATATAAACAATTAGAAAAATCAGCAGTTGCCACACATTTTTGGGAAAAAAACCACAACATAAATCCAGAACCAAAACTACTGAAACATACATCAGGAAAACAAGAACTATCCACATGGGAACAAATCTTCATTTCAAAAAATAGGAACAAAGTATTCAATTTCGACATCCCCCAGAAGGATTTGTTCAGTAAGTTCCTTGAGCCGCCACCAGAGGAAACCTGTGACAAGGTATCGTCAGCTACACCAACGAGAATCAGTCGAGAGCCGGCCGATGATAGAGGCAAAGCCTCTGAAACTAGTTCCGGAAAAATTTAAAAGTGTCTTTAATCGACTCTCTTTAAAGTTAATAGGTAAGTGAACTTCCTTTTAAACATCTCATTGTTTCAATTACTTTCTTGGAAGTGTTGAAAACAGTGTTGTTATGATAAATTAACTTTAAAGAGAGTCGATTAAAGACACTAGACAACACTTACTTTTAAATTTTTCCGGAACTAGTTTCAGAGGCTTTGCCTCTATCATCGGCCGGCTCTCGACTGATTCTCGTTGGTGTAGCTGACGATACCTTGTCACAGGTCTCCTCTGGTGGCGGCTCAAGGAACTTGCTGAACAAATCCTTCTGGGGGATGTCGAAATTGAATACTTTGTTCCTATTTTTTGAAATGAAGATTTGTTCCCATGTGGATAGTTCTTGTTTTCCTGATGTATGTTTCAGTAGTTTTGGTTCTGGATTTATGTTGTGGTTTTTTTCCCAAAAATGTGTGGCAACTGCTGATTTTTCTAATTGTTTATATTTTATGTTTCTAAAGTGTTCCTTTGCTCTTGTTTCTAAATTTCTTTTTGTTTTTCCAATATAAATTTGACTACAGTCATTGCATTCAATTTGATATATACCAGATTTTTTGTTTGATGGAATGGCATCTTTGATGTTTGAGCAAATTAGGTTTTTTAAGGAGAAATGGTTGACTGGTGCTAGTTGAATATTTTGTTTTTTGAAGACTTTTTTGAATTTATCAAAGGCCCATGGATGGTAAGTGAATTTTTTGAAAATCAAATTAGTTTCTGTAGATGAGAGAGTTGTGGTTTCCTTTAGTAGCTTCTTCTTTTTTGCTAAGCTCACTTTTTTGTCCACTAATGATTTGGGAAAGTTATTTTTTTGTGCTATTTCAATTATTTTGTTGTATTCTGTTTTGTATTCTTCTGCTGTGAGAGTACAAAACAGAATACAACAAAATAATTGAAATAGCACAAAAAAATAACTTTCCCAAATCATTAGTGGACAAAAAAGTGAGCTTAGCAAAAAAGAAGAAGCTACTAAAGGAAACCACAACTCTCTCATCTACAGAAACTAATTTGATTTTCAAAAAATTCACTTACCATCCATGGGCCTTTGATAAATTCAAAAAAGTCTTCAAAAAACAAAATATTCAACTAGCACCAGTCAACCATTTCTCCTTAAAA
This sequence comes from Mantis religiosa, assembly GCA_030765055.1. NCBI lineage: Eukaryota > Metazoa > Arthropoda > Insecta > Mantodea > Mantidae > Mantis > Mantis religiosa. The sequence continues at coordinate 57,917,452 of CM060956.1, forward strand.
AACCTAATTTGCTCAAACATCAAAGATGCCATTCCATCAAACAAAAAATCTGGTATATATCAAATTGAATGCAATGACTGTAGTCAAATTTATATTGGAAAAACAAAAAGAAATTTAGAAACAAGAGCAAAGGAACACTTTAGAAACATAAAATATAAACAATTAGAAAAATCAGCAGTTGCCACACATTTTTGGGAAAAAAACCACAACATAAATCCAGAACCAAAACTACTGAAACATACATCAGGAAAACAAGAACTATCCACATGGGAACAAATCTTCATTTCAAAAAATAGGAACAAAGTATTCAATTTCGACATCCCCCAGAAGGATTTGTTCAGCAAGTTCCTTGAGCCGCCACCAGAGGAGACCTGTGACAAGGTATCGTCAGCTACACCAACGAGAATCAGTCGAGAGCCGGCCGATGATAGAGGCAAAGCCTCTGAAACTAGTTCCGGAAAAATTTAAAAGTAAGTGTTGTCTAGTGTCTTTAATCAACTCTCTTTAAAGTTAATCTCATTGTTTGCTAATATGCACTATGTAACTATATCAAAATGTACATTGTGATCATTTCAGAAGGTAGCTATGTATCACAGAGAACATTTTTTTTTTTTTAAAAAATGCAAAGTACTTTTAAGAATAACTTAAAGAATATACATGAAAAAAGTTAAGGTGGGTGGAAAAACTGGTGTGACTGTATCACATTCACTTTTTAAACTATTCCTGCTGCATTTGTTTGTGCTGGCTGTTTTGATTTCATCACTTTCATGATGATGATGATGACGATTTCACCCAATGTAATATACATATGATTTTCGACATATCAGATTGTACACTTACAATTGGTTTAATTTTCTCACAATTGATTCAAATCATATAAATATCTATTTATTAGATATACAGATTTAATTAGATACATATGCTTAAAGCATTCAATGTTCTAAATAATTACATTTTATTTCAAAAATTTGAAAATTTAGGAGTTAGGGGGAAATGTTTAGAATGGCTCCAATCCTATTTAAAAGAGAGGAAACAAATTTTTGAAATATTTCACCATGAGAATGGGAGGGCCACACAGTATCAGTCAGCTACAAAAGAGCTTAAATTGGAAGTACCTCAAGGCTCAGTGTTAACTTGTATTCTTTTCCTTTTATTTTAAAATGATCTTGAGAGACAAATACCATTGCACGATATAACTCAGTTTGCCAATGATACAACCATAAAAATAACAAGTACTAATAGAATAGAATTTTTTATACACGATTGATATGCAATAAGTATATATAGCTTTGTAAATCTTACATAATATTATTTACAGTATACACATAACAGAAATTACATAAACAGGTTACAGTTTGAATTCAAGAGAATCATTTACACTATAAAATTTGTTTTAACAAAAGGTGCTTGACTGAATGCAGAGATTCATCAAAAGTTAACAGATAAAACAACCGAAGCAACATATAGGCATTTTGAAAACTACAAATTAAAACCAAATGAAAGAAGCAGTAGCAATTTATTTTCATGAATATATATATATATATATATATATATATATATATATATATATATATATATATAATGATATTGATCATCTAATGAAAAGATTGAGCACAATGTTATATTTAATTGGCAAAAAAATGATGAGAAGTATGTACTTCGCATTTGTATATTCAATTCTTAGATATGGAATAGTATTCTGGGAAAGTTCACCACACTGTAAAAAATTGTTTGTAATGCAAAAAAGAATCATAAAAAATATTAGAAGTAAATCAGAAACACTCATGTTGGCCACTGTTCAAGAAGTTGCACATATTACCACTCGTAAGCATGCTATATATATAAATCCATTCTTTTCATAAAAAGATTTCATGACACTGACAGCAACATATTAATCATAAATGCATATATTTATGAACTCAACACCAGACAGTGATAAAGGCAAATACTAAATTGTATCAAGATGGAATCATATACCTACTATGGTTCCAAACTTCACAACAGATTACCAGTAAAAATAAAAAGTATAAAAAAATAGCATCTATCAGGTCAAAATTCTGTCCTATTTGATTGTTTATGGCTGTTATTCCACTGTAGAATTTTTAAATCAATCAGTATAGTTTCATCATCTACACAATATGTAATGATAAAAACATGTGTAACCATTATATAAATTTTTATATAATTAAAATGTACTGTTATGAAGACAATTGCATCACTTAGTAAGTTAATTTTAATTGACTTGTCCAACATCATTTGTATTGTGATTTACTGGATCAATAAATTATTTTACTTTACTTCCAAATTCAGTGAAAAGTTGTCTTAATTTTAAAAGTAGTCATAAGAAATTCTTAGTTGACAACTGTTTTTATGACTTAAATGAATATTTTGATTTATAATTGTTACAGGTTAGTTACTACAATTACGCATGTATATACTGTATGACAAAGCCTATTACAAATTGTATTTATTCAATGGCAAATAAAATTCTGTCTGTCTATCTGTCCTCAGCTTTCATTCTTAGAGGCATGAGCTACAGCTTTAATTTCTAGTGGTAGTTTGCTATAAAATGTGACTCTGAAAATATGTGCATCTTTTAGAGATAAACTTCTATTCACGCTATGCCTAATAGTGCTTATGAATGTAATTGTTTTTAATTGGTTTGGACTTATCTATTACATACATTATTGCTACATTTCTTTTGATATATAAGCAGTTTATCCATATACATTTTTGCAGCAGCATTGCAATGGGAAGCTTAATTTTTAGACAGTCTTTTTAAAAGGATTCATTTCTTGAATAATTCTTATTTTTTACTTTCATTACAGGAAAGATATTTGCAATGTTTAAAGTCCCTGCGGTGGTGCTTGATGTGTTCTGTGTAACTTCAGCTGCTATTAGCATGGGTTTTTATGCTGCAACTCTGGAACCACATTTACGTGAGGTAATGACATTTCCAATTTGAAATGTAATGTTAAGATAATAATTTTATTTTGTAATTATATTTCTTTTTTCTCTCTTATTTTACTCTTAAGTGTTAAATGTAGAAACCTCAATATTTGTCAACAATATACAATTAAACTTGTATATAATTTTAAACACAAATAAAATATCTAAGTAATTTATTCACCATAGAAACTGTTACAATTTTTGGCTTCATCAGAAAAATTAAACAAGAAAATTATACATGTGTACTTTTTAAAAGAAACTACATACAAACAGTATTTAGAGTAAGTTTTGCAATGTAACCATGTGGTTGAGTATCATTTAAATACATCTGTTTATTCATACGTTATTTACAATCAATTTAATCCATTTGAATCAGTCTAAATTTATCACATTAGTGCCCACTAATACCTCATTTACAGAGTAGTATTTGTGCTTCATTAGGATAGTTTTGATTTTCTTCCTATATTGACGTATATTGCATTCCATTAATCCCCTACTTAGTTTTTTTATATAATTTCATGCCCTGGTGGTCTATGAATTTTTAATTTTTTGAAGTTCTTTGCTAGAAAGATGGATATGTTGTGTTGTTCTTGTAAAGTGACTGTGGTATTCCCTGTTCATTTTAAAATCACCTATGTTCTTATATATAAAACAAACTTTTTCTAAGATGTACAAACATGATAGATATAGTATATTCAATTTTTGAAAAAGTGGTCGACTAGGTGTGTAGTGTGATATGCCAAATATAATTTGAATTATTTTCTTTTCTAGTTTAAATATTATTTGTAAATTCTTGTCGTTAGAACTCCAGAATGGTATGGCATAGGTGAGAATTGCCTGTACATAGCCACAATATATAGTTTTTAATGCTGTAGTTGTGATTGTTACTTAGATATCTAAAAGTGAATATTAATTTACATAGTTTTGCAGACAGATAAGTTGTATGATCCTTCCATGTTAGCTTTGAATCAATCATAACACCTAGGAATTTTGTAATATTTACTTTGCAAATAGTATTACTGAAAATTGAAACACTGGATGTTGCATTAACAGATGTGACACTAAAATTTATTAACAAAGTTTTATTTGAATTCAAGGATAGTTGGTTGGAATTTGGCCAATTTTCAAGTTCACCAATTGTGGTGCTTACCTGATTATTTAGTTGTATCAGGTTATTGTGTGAGAAGAGTAGGTTGGTATCATCAGCAAACAGCCTGATCTATTCTCACAAATATATATTTTAATGAATTAAATTTTGATACACAGATGTTTCATCTGATTTCTTTTTGTTGTAGTTTAAATTAGGAGCTGTCTGGACGGGAGTGATGTTCATCATTAGTGGAACTATGTATGCCATCTCTGCTCCATTAGTTGGCAGGATGTGTGATAGGGGTACCTATCCCAAAAGATTACTTGCTATTGGAAGTACTCTGATCATAACAAGCTACATTCTTGTTGGACCATTTCCTGGTTTGCCTTTACCCAAGTAAGTATCAATTGAGTATATTTATTTTCTGAATCCTCTGCCTGTGAAAACAATTAAAAAAGCAATCCATCTGTATCCACTTCTTGGAAGCAGTGAATACTTTATCTTAAACTCTAAAGCAGGAGTTGCCAACGTTTTTATAATGGAAGACACATTAACTGTCAGGGAAATAACGGGCAAAGCCACATAATTTTAATTCTAAGTCAAACTAGTACTCCATGAATATAATTTTGAGTCGAACTAATACTCAATGCTCCACTTATTGCTAGTATTTACCTACAATGTGTTTTGTTAGGATCTTCCTAACATCATCAGCTGTTGTCAACTAATGGACGTTGGTTTGGTGAACTCATTGGAGGCGACAGGTGCGTCTCTGTTGGTATCTTGATGAACTTGAAGTTTGGGTTTTCTTCAAAGTTAGTGTCAAAATTAAACAATATTCTTTCATATTTCTTTATGAAGATTTTTTCCCACATGGTTAATGCAGCTGGACCTTGGACACTTTTTAATAAGTGGATTTCTTGTTCTATATCATGATTCTCCTTTCAAAAATGGTACACTACTGCCAATTTATTTATTTCTTTGTTCCTGATGTTCCTAAAATGCTCTTTAAGCCTAATGTTTAAGTTCCTTTTTGTTTTTCTAATGTAAAGGTTGTCACAGCCTTTGCAGTTTATCTGGTACACACCTGATTTTTAGTCTGTGGGTATCTCCTTTGTATTATGTGATTTCAAAAGGCGTTGTACACTAAATTTGTTCTGTGGGGCTAAAGCAATATTGTGCTCTTTGAAGACTTTTTGGAAAAGGTGTGTAGCTCTGGGATGCTATGTAAATTTTCTGTATGTAGTTTCATTGCTGATTGGGGAAAGAGTTGCATCTTTGTCTTTTGAATGTATCAATTTTCATTTTGTCCAATTCAGCACTGAATCCATTGTATTCTGCAATGTGAATGATATTATTGTACTCTTTTGATATATTCCATCTTCTTTAAGGGTACATTAACGAGCCTGTAAGTTAAACTGTTGATATAACCCAAGACAACACAAGCATGCTGTTATCAACAGTTTAACTTGCAGGCTGGTTAATGTATCTTTAAACAAGATGGAATATATCAAAGAGTACAATAGTATCATTCACACTGCAGAATACAATGGATTCAGTGCTGAATTGGTCAAAAAGAAAATTGATAAATTCAAAAGACAACAAAGATGCAACTCTTTCCCCAATCAGCAATGAAACTTCATACAGAAAATTTACATAACATCCCAAAGCTACACACCTTTTCCGAAAATTCTTCAAAGAGCACAATATTACTTTAGCCCCACAGAACAAATGTAGTGTAAAACGCCTTTTGAAATCACATAATACAAAGGAGATACCCACACACAAAAAATTAGGTGTGTACCGGATAAACTGCAAAGGCTGTGACAACTTTTACATTGGAAAAACAAAAAGGAACTTGAACATTAGGCTTAAAGAGCATTTTAGGAACATCAGGAACAAAGAAATAAATCGGTGGTAGCATACCATTTTTGGAAGGAGAATCATGATAGAACGAGAAATTCACTTATTAAAGTGTCCAAAGTCCAGCTGCATTAACCACGTGGGAAAAAATCTTCATAAAGAAATATGAAAGAATATTGTTTAATTTTGACACTACCTTTGAAGAAAACCCAAACTTCAAGTTCATCAAGATACCAACAGAGACGCACCTGTCGCCTCCAATGAGTTCACCAAACCAACGTCCATTAGTTGACAACAGCTGATGATGTTAGGAAGATCCTAACAAAACACATTGTAGGTAAATACTAGCAATAAGTGGAGCATTGAGTATTAGTTCGACTCAGAATTATATTAATTTTGTGCTTCATTGTATCATAGTCCTTACACATTGGAATGTAGTGCTCCATGCTTCATATATTGCTAGTGGTTACCAAGAACATGTTTTATTAGGACCTTCTTAACATCCTCAGCTAATGTCACCAGCCAGCTGTAGTCTTCATGCTGCAGCCTTGGAAGATGCTGAACTTAAAACAATGTGAAGTTTAGCACTTAAACAACTTTTTTTTTTTTTTTTTTTTTTTTTTTTTTTTTAGTTATATTGTATGCACACACAGGGCCTTTAATTTTAGTTAGGGAACCTCAAAACACATTTCTGGTTAAATTTTTGTATTGGACTTTTGGGTAGAATGGAATACTCTGTGGTAGATAAAGTAAAAATAAGACACTCACTTCAAATTTTAATTTGTCTCCAAAAAATTCTCTGTGCTAGTTCTCTCAACCACATGGTGTCACCACATTCATGAAATCTATAATAACAGATAGCATATCCAACCCGTTGGGTAGTTTCTGATGATGAAAATGACTGTCTCTGAAACAAAACTTTTGAGTTATGTTGCCCTTTTAGACTCTTCATTTGATAAGCACATCAAGGTTTCTAGCCTTCTCTTATGCTAAAATTTGAGAAGTGTTTAGATAGCTTGTAATATAACCTGTAATTTACATAATCTTTAATTGGCTGGAAAATTCAACTGCCTTGTAATATGATTGATATTAGCTTTAGATAAGAAATACAATATTTGCATAGACATGAATTCCTCTGTTCTTTTGTAAACCATTCTTACAAAAACTTCTATTACTTATCTTAATTGAAATAAACTATAATTGCACATTTACACGTTTCATTGTAGGTATGAAGGATACAGTAGGCTAAAGTGATCAATTTTTAATAAGTGAATTGCTATGCGATGACTTTAAAATGTAATGCAACAAAATACAACATCAAATTTTTTGTTATAATACAAACTTACACTTACCTAATAAGGGTATGTAATACAAAGCGAAAATGGAAAGCAGAGATTTATAATGATGAACCACAGTGAATGAACATTATAGTAGTTTAATTTCTTTCTTTCAGGTCGTTGGTGATGTGTATAATAGGTCTTATTATACATGGTATAGGGATTGCGTGTATCTTAGTTTCTTCATTCATTGATATAATTCGCTCCTCAGTGTAAGTATTAGATTACTATATAATTGTTTTAGTCTGCTCTAGTTTGCCACTAAGCTCATCTGAATAAAGATAAAACTACTATTTTTAACTTCTCAAGATATTAGTACTATATTAGTGTATGCACTTGTCAACACTAGTTATCCTTTATTTTAAGTAGCTTAAAGCAGTTTGTCATTAATTGGGCAAGCATATCTAAGAATATGCATGGTACCAACAATATTCACCATTGGGAGAGTGCAGTGGTAAATGTTAGGAGTGTTAAAGCATGGTTTTCAATATCTTTGGTCACTTTGTTGAATTGTAGCTACTGTGTAGTACAAATAATTATAGGAATACAACATTCAACAGTATAATTTAAATTGTATTACGAGTCGACCAAGAGACCCTGTACTTCACATAACACAAATTGTCTTTCAATGGTTTTGCCTCCGCTTGAAGCATACTATCAAGAAATTGTCAACTGGCTAGATTCCAATTGACCTCTCCATGGTTCTCTGGAGACAAGACATCTGGTGACAAACCATTGAGGCTAAATAAAATATTTTCTTGATATGGAATGTCAAAATTCGTTAAATGTGTTTCGAATTTCTTTATGTAAAAATTTTTTCCAGATGTTTTAATTCTTAATTCAAGTGAACTGATTTAAGTAGTTGGGTGTTATGTTCTGTGTTGTAGTTATGATCCCAGAAATGCGCCGCTACTGCAGATTTATTTCATTTTGCTTGATTCTCCTAAAGTGTTCTTTTAATCTGGTTCAAATGTTACAATTTGTATTTCCAATATATATCTTATTGCAGTCTGAGCAATTATATAAATGCCAGATCTGATTTCTATACCAGAGGAATTTTGTCCATTTCTGTTTTTTTTTATGTGGTTTCTGATATTGAATCAAAAAACCAGAAATGGACAAAATTCCTCTAGTAAAGAAATCAAGCATTTATATAATTAATTGCTCAGACTGCAATAAGATATACATTGGAAAGATGGAATGTAACATTGGAACCATATTAAAAGAACACTTTAGGAACATCAAGCAAAAAGAAATAGATAAAGCATAGTAGTAGCACATTTCTGGGATCATAACCACCACATAGAACATAAAACCCAACTACTTAAATCAGTTCACCTGAATCAAGAATTAAAAATCTGGAAAAACATTTACATAAAAAAATTTGAAACACATTTAATTAATTTTGACATTCTATAGGAAGAAAATATTTTACTTAACCTCATTGGATCGTCACCAGATGTCTCATCTCCAGAGAGCCATCATCAGCTGGAACTTAAAAGTTCTAGCCAGTCAACAATTTCTTGATGATGCCTTTTTTAATACCTTTTTAACACTTTTTTTAAATAAAACTTGTAAATATAATATGTTCTCGAAGCTCTAATAACTGGAATGAAATGAATAAGTCTTACCTTGTGTAAACCTTATTTTGTTTACTTGGTTAGAGAAAATTTAAGAATAACTGGGGGGCGTTGACTTTATCTGCATCGGACAATCACGCAAGAAATCTGATAAGACTTGAAATCATCAACTTTAATAAGATGGTTCAGTTATGTGTGATTAGAAATATAAAATAGTTATAGACTACAAATAGCTTTTACGATTAAGATGGTTCAGATTACCAAGTATACATGTACTTGTACTCAAGGGACATTTGAAAACACTGATTCATCGTGACATAACATGGTACCTATATTGGAAACCAGCTGTCTTTAATTTTTATTGTCCATTTATATGTCCTCTCTTAACTGCAAAGGTCACACAGCAGCATTTTGTTCATAAATGCTTCAAAATCTTTCCAGTAATTCCTTATTAACACATATTTTTCTACTGGCCATTTTCCCTATTTCATAAGAATTTTGTATTTGAGACAATTTTTTTCCTTTACTAATATTCTGTAATCATAAATTGTATGTTCCACCATATGTACTGCTGCACCACATGGACATTCAGGTAAAGCTATGATTTCAAAGCAATTGAGATACGACTGTAATTTTCTTTGGCCGGTAAGTAACACTGTCAAACTTGGTGTTACTTAGTTGGTGGATTCAGGTCTGTCATTTACTTAATGCTTTTGCCATTCACTCACTCATTTATTGAGGTTCATTTCAAGAATTTCTGCCAGTAAAGGGACTCTTTAAGGAATTTTATTGTTCAGTATTTCATTTTCACCATGTCCTACTGCTGCTTTTGCTAACTAGTCTACAAGTTTGTTTCCATAATGTTCTGGATGTGCTTTTGTCCAACTGAATGAAATTTTACATTTTCTACTTCAAGGATCCAAGTTTTGTTTTGTATGATGTCAATGAGTTTATTACATTTACTGGAATTATTTAGGAGTCGAGTGTAATCTGGCTGTCTGTATATATTGCAACTTTTCTCTCCTCTTTCTTGGTGTAGTTAGTTTTTGTCATTTTTCAAGGTTCTTAGTATCATCAATTGTTCCACCTGGTTGTTACAACATTTGCTGTATAATCTAAATGTCATTATGTGTACCAAAGCTGCTTCTGTGAATATTGCTCCAACTTCACTTTTACTCTTATCTGTACGTACATTGAATATGTAATGTTAATTTTCCTGTATTAGGTAATTATGCTGAAGATGGATGAGGCCAAGTGTGTGTGGGGGGTGAGTGGGTGGGGGTGAGTGGGTGGGGCTGGGGAATGTGTGTTTTTTCCAGCCCAGATTGTATGAACAAATTTTAGTTTTCTTACACGTTACTTGAGTTGCTATTAGTTGCTTGAGTTGCACTTAGTTTGCTATACATTTTAACGCCATGGTTCAGTATTGGTAGATAGACATGCTTACATTTTCTCCTTGCTGTACTGAATTTTATAAAGCTGCCGTTTCTTCTTTGTTAATGATAATGCAGTTGTTATACATAATTCTTCTTTGAATCTAGTATGGAAAGCTTTAGTGATTCAAATGTTAATGACTCTTTGTATCCTCCTATACTTTATCTGATTATATTTTTCTGGCGCTTCAAATAATAGTGGAGATGAAATTGCTCCTTTGAAAATGATTTTTAATACCTTGTAGCTCGTCCCCCAGCTTATTTCCACAGGTTTTGCCAGAATGTGAATTAGCTTGGTGCACCTCACAGTAATGTAATCTATGTGAGCATTGAAATTGAATCTGGAGTCTATGATTATGCTGAGATATTTTACTTGGTCCACTTGTTTGATCTGCATATTATTCACAAAAAATCATCAATGCCTTTTCTTCTTATGATTTTCCTTGGTTGTCATAACTTATGATTTATTTTCATTGAAACATAGGTACTTTATTGTGCCTTGACTGTTCTTCTATTTTCTTGATTTCTATACTTCTATAATTTTTAAGATGCTTTATAAACTGTAGAGTACTAGTCGAGCAGTGGTAATGAGTGGACACATGTTGGTGAGAGGAAAAAGGTAACAAAGAGCATTGCAATGAAAGATAGACCAAATAAAGCAATGAGATTTAAAAGAACTTAAAAAATATATTGAACAAAGTAATGGCATAGATGAGATAGTAAAGAAGATAAAAATAAAGAGACAAATTAAAGGAAATTCCTGTCATTAGAGAGAAGATTAGAGAAATTGAAAGATAAGAACAGAAGATACAAACTAGTGATTAGAGAAATTGAAGGGAATGCAGGAAGAGATGCAAGACATGGAAATAAAAGGTATTTTTGAAGGAAGACTAGGAATAGAAGTGAGAGGATATGAGTTGTAATGCTTTCCATTTTGGGAGGAGAAATGGGAGAAGCAAAATATAAGCAAAGTTAACAGGCACACAACTTGTTTTTGAGCGATAAGCTAACTGAAGATATTAAAAGGTTCTGACATCTCTATCAACAGAGACTTCACCTAGAAACAAAGAGAATTATTAAAAAAATGAATAGAATGTAGAAGAGATGCAAGGGAATGGACATATATATGACATTATGCTTGATTGGAGGAATTTAGTAATAGTGACGTCAAAATTAATTGAAAAAGCTATTTGTAGTGTTTCTTTTTTTTTTACTCTTCGTCACTCTGTTTTGTATTATTGAGGGAGTTTCCAAAGAGGTTTTAGATGGGGGCAATGGCTTCCAAAACTAGTCCCTCAATAAAATAAAAACGTAAATGACAAAGTGTCAAAAAAAAAAATATAAACAGACTACAAATAAATTAACTTTAAAGAGAGTCGATTAAAGACACTAGACAACACTTACTTTTAAATTTTTCCGGAACTAGTTTCAGAGGCTTTGCCTCTATCATCGGCCGGCTCTCGACTGATTCTCGTTGGTGTAGCTGACGATACCTTCTCACAGGTCTCCTCTGGTGGCGGCTCAAGGAACTTGCTGAACAAATCCTTCTGGGGGATGTCGAAATTGAATACTTTGTTCCTATTTTTTGAAATGAAGATTTGTTCCCATGTGGATAGTTCTTGTTTTCCTGATGTATGTTTCAGTAGTTTTGGTTCTGGATTTATGTTGTGGTTTTTTTTCCAAAAATGTGTGGCAACTGCTGATTTTTCTAATTGTTTATATTTTATGTTTCTAAAGTGTTCCTTTGCTCTTGTTTCTAAATTTCTTTTTGTTTTTCCAATATAAATTTGACTACAGTCATTGCATTCAATTTGATATATACCAGATTTTTTGTTGGATGGAATAGCATCTTCAATTCTTTTGTGGAGAAATTTTGCTTAGATAGGTTTACTACGTTTTCAAAGATTTGCGTGCTCGATTTTTCGTTTACGCAACTTATTTCACTATTGAATTTAGCGTGTGTGACGATTGCTGATCGACATACTTTGATATTCTGGATGTTTTTAAACTTTTTCCCGGTATTTCTGTGTGAGGACATGTTGCACAGATTGGCCAATTTGTGTTTAAGTCGTACGGTCTTTTCTTTCATTTTCTTGCTTAGGATTGCCAAATAATTATGTTCAAAGTTTTCCCACATCACTACAAATAGCTTTTTTTATATATGACATTTTAAACTATAGATAAATGGCAAGTTGACAGAAGGAGAAGACAATATCAAGTTTAACTTACATGTTATGAACAGAAAATGTAAACTTGATGAAAGCAGAAGCCCAGGACCTTCACTGATACAAGAATTGATGGATGAGTGAATGTAGAAGCAGCAGATTCAGACAGCAGTGGCGTTACTGGAAGGACATCAGAAGGAATCGGAATGCTGACAGATGACAGTAGGAAAGAGAATGGATGGCAAAAACTGAAACTCAACATGATGTGAAATTTAAGTGAATAGAAGGTGTAAATTTTGGTACAATCCCCAAGACAATTGGCAATAAATGTTTTAAGAGAAGAACAGTTGATACATGAAAAGTTTGCATGGGTGGATAAGAAAATAGGAGAGAATCACTTTTTAAATGGGGAAGAGAAGAAATGAGCAAAAAAGGTGTATAAATAATGGAGGAATGTAAAAGGTAAAAGGGAACAGAAGAGAAAAGGGATGTTAGATTATACAAGGAACCAAAGAACGCAAATCTGAAGCAATATATTGTGTGATAAGACAAAGCAAGTGGAAAAAGATAATGTGGTAAAGTGAAAAAGGAAAGGGGTGATGAAGAAATCGAAAGTGAAGTTGCGAAGTTAGTAAAGGTATGCCTTGATTGAGAAGAAAAGGGAGAGGGAGAGAGGTAATAAAGTGAAGTGAAGAAAATAAGAATTAAATAGAAGTTAATTAAAAAGTGAGTTAAAAATATCAGTAAAATGTCAGGTAATAAATTTTAGTTGTGTAAAGATATCATTTTAGTAACTAGAAAAAAATTGATGAAAGAAAGTGAAGATAAACAGGGAAATGAGCTTATCATAAAGTAATGAAGTAGGGGTAGAGAAAATTAGGGAAGTTATAATGGAAATTCATTAATAAGACCAAACTGGTAGAAACAAGCTGAGTAAGAGGGAAAGTGAATAATAAGGAGATATAAAATACAATAGAAATTTTAAAGGGGAAATTGGGAGGAGGATAGTTTAGGAAAAGGTATGAAGTAAATATTCCAAATGGAAATTGCAGATGGGGAAAGGGTCACCATACACAATATAACCACAGTGTTTGGCTGTATAGAACTCATGATAAATTAAAGTACTGCAAATCTAAGAAGAATTGTAATGTATACTTGGAACTAAGTCAGTAATTTATTAATGTAAACTGTAAGTTGAGAAAACGTAGAGTCAGAGTGAAAAATTCAATGCCATAGCCGGGATTTGAACCATGGATCTTCCTGTTTCCGTCCAGCCGCACTACCGTTGTGCTACTATGGCCAACATGCCGATATGACATTAAATTCTCCAACTGACTCGTATTTTCCCGGTAAACCACTTAGGAGTTCTCATAAACACATGAGACAACTACCTTAATGGCAACTTACTATACTGTAATTGACCTAATAGTGGTTAACTATAAAGCCCGGGCCTTAAAGTACTTACAGTATAGTAAGTCGCCATTAAGGTAGTTGTCTCATGTGTTTATGAGAACTCCTAAGTGGTTTACCGGGAAAATACGAGTCAGTTGGAGAATTTAATGTCATATCGGCACGTTGGCCATAGTAGCACAATGGTAGTGCGGCTGGACGGAAACCAGAAGATCCGTGGTTCAAATCCCGGCTATGGCATTGAATTTTTCACTCTGACTCTACGTTTCCACAATTTAGCCTACACATGGCCAGTGTGAAAGAACAATTAATTTCCTGTAAGTTGAGAAGTTATTTGTATTACAAGTTCCAGAAGATAGGGCTATAGCATGAGTCTTGTGGCATCCTCTAATCACTTCGGTCACTATTTTGATGTTAGTTAAAAGTGTAACTCTGAGACAGAATGTACAAGTTTTGTGGCAATTGAATTATTTTCAACACATTTGAGAAAGCAGGCCACCATATTACATCAAACACTCCATTTAAATCTAGGTTGATGAGAGTCTTGCTCTTCTTTTCAGTGAAACAAAAGATTATCATGTATTAAGATTGCTACGGCTCCTAGTTTGTCTGCTAGAATATGCAAGACATAGCATAGGAGGCTGTTGCCAAATGCAGAGACCTCAAAATATTGCCAACCTATATATGTACTTATTATTTTCCTTATTATTATTGTTGTTCACATAAAGGCAAAATATAAATGCATGGAGCTTTGCATAAGTTATTTTAGTGTCTTCTAATACTTATACAGGATGAAGAAAATGCATGGAATTTTGGCCATAACTTTTAAATTATCAGTGAACTTAAAGTGCAAATTTTTCATTAGTTATGTTAGATATCACATTTACCTATAAATTCTCAAGCTTTCAATTTAGAAAAACATTTCAACAAAACTTAAAACTTAATTTATTAAAGACTATCAATATCACCAATTTTATTAAGCAGTGTACTGCAGTCCCTGGCCATATTATTGGATGCACTTGGTCTATTTTACAGTTCATAGAATTCTGAGGATCAGCTTATCAACAATGCTGATCTATTACTGCGAACCTCACTCAACAATGTTGGGGGAATATTGTTGTCTACAATAAATGTGTGTTATGGTTTTAGGGGACTTATCTATAATAAATGTGTGTTTTGCTGTTTCCTCTTTTGTAAGAGTTTAAGTTGGTGATTCACAAACATCAGTTGTGTTTGTGCTAACAAGAACGGAAAATACAGTTTCACTTTGTATTATCAATATTTAAATTGGCCTTTTCATTTACAGTTCTAAAGCTGAAATTTATAATTTTGTGCTTTTTGTTAGCAACATAATGAGCAAATCATGTGATTTGACACCTCAAAAAGTTGCAGGGGTAAAAATGCGGATAAAAACAGATTTATTTTTTTAATTGAGAGATTTCTTGAAGCTTGCATGTGTCTGAATCATCAGTGAGGCAAATTTAAAGAAAAAAAAGGTGAATTTGTTATGGGCTTAGTGCCACAAAGGAAGAATAAATGTGGATAGAAACCAATTCTCATACCAAGTGCAGAATGTTGATGAAAAAGATTTGTGAAAGAAAGAAGTATGCTAGTGCAAAACAAATCAAATTCAAACTTGGAGAGTGACATTGCTATATCTGAAAGAAACATTAGGCCCAGACTTTCAGAAATGAATTTAAAAGCCTATACATTAACTTGCCGCTATGACTGCAAAATGACTCAGTTGGGTAAAAGAGCACAAGGACAAAAACTAAAACTTCTGAAACTCCTCAATTTCTTCTCGGGCAGCAAGCCAGGTGTAAAGACGATTAGATATCGACGTTTCGGGAGCGTGTATCGCTCCCATCATCAGGATATTTATTAAATGTTATAAGCACAAATGAATCACTGGATATAACACAAATATAAACAAAGACAAAACACTATCAAAATTCGCATTACTGAACAAAAGACTGTTTTCAGTAAATTAAATGCCAGGTCAGAAAAAGGCGTGAGTATAGAAAAGTAATTGGGTCAAAGAAACGTAACTACTTAACTTGATTATCAAGCTGCTTCTTAAATCGACGGATTTCCATTTTTAAGGCTGGTTTCCAAGAGGAGGTGAGCTGAAATCCAGCATCACGATTAAGCATGCTTCTTTCAGAGGAAATGGCCAAAGCCTCCTTAACCCTCCGCTCTCAGTAACTATTGCATATTGCCAAGATGATCGTCTCCTGAAAATTGGCTCTATGGTCATTATCAAAACAATGCTCTGCCAGACTTCTCAGGTTGCATTAAAACATACATGAACGGAGCATTCGTTTGACCATTTCCTCTGAGAGGAGCACGCTTAACTGTGATGATGGATTTCAGTTCAGCTCCTCTTGGAAACCGGCCTTAAAAATGGAAATCCGTCGATTTAAGAAGCAAAGATCAATACAGCTTAGTAATCAAGTTAAGTAGTTACGTTTCTTTGACCCAATTAATTTTCTATACTCACACCATTTTCTGATCTGGCAATTAATTTACTGAAGTCTTTTGTTCAGTAATGCAAATTTTGATAGTGTTTTGTCTTTGTTTATATTTGTGTTATATCCAGTATTTCATATGTGGTTATAAAATTTTATAAATATCCTGATGATGAGAGCAATGCACACTCCCGAAACATTGATATCTAATCGTCTTTTCACCTGGCTTGCTGCCCGAGAAGAAATTGAGCATATTCGTCGCCAGGAAAGCTTCAGGTCTTATTTCTGGAAACTGGTAAATATTAAAATTTCTAATGCAGAGATTCATTATTAAGTTGAACTTCACATTTGAAATGCATTATCATGAATTAAAGGTCACATTTTGAAACAATTCACAAAGACCTCTTTTACATTTACGAAATATTATAGAAATTATTTTTACTTAGTTAACGTATCTGTAAATGTGTATTTTGGACAACTGCATAATGTGAGTGGGGAACAAGCTTGTACAGCTCTGTAAAGTATGTCAAATCTGGCATTCTTATCATACTCAAAAGCTTATCTTCATATTCAAATGAGAAGTATTTTCTTTCTTATAATCATTTCTCCTGTTTTAGGGCCTATGGTTTTGGAGATGACCTTACTACTTATGGTGTGGTATCAGGATTATGGGGTTCATTTTTTGCTCTTGGTGCGTTTATTGGACCCTCAGTAGCAGGAATTCTATATGATGAAGTAGGTTTCAGCTATGGAACTGTGTTTGTAATTGTTGTTCATCTACTAGTGGTAAGTATTATTATACTGATTACATACATGTAATGTTGATGTATATTAACTTACAATTCTAACTTACAAATTAAAAAAGGTACAGAAATATTATGCATTACCAATTACTTTTTGTGTCTTTAATATGTGGCACTTTAAAAAAATATATTACATTTTACATCTTTTAACTTACTTATTCATTGTTCCTGTACAAGATGGGTCAAAAGTTGTGATTGGGTAATGTTTGTATTGAAATAACTCACTTTCCAAAACTGACAAAATCTATTCATAGGTTGAGAGAGTTATTTTCCCCTTCATTTTGTGACTTTGTTGGTTTCTAAAATTAAAAGTCAAGTTTGCAGGGATTCAAAATGCTCTTTATTTCTGTAGAAAGACACTGTTTGTACACCCCTTTGCAGCAAGCTGACGTAACATACACCAACACAATCTCTCGTCACTTCTGCACACGTAAATAAACAAGAGTTCACTTTCAATTCACCGCTGCATGCGCACAATTATCGAGTCCATTTACAACTGTCTACACTGGCGAGCCACGACTTCTTTTTATAGCTCCACTCATTGTTTGATAAATTACCGGAATTTTCTGTAACAATCAAGAAAGTGAACCTTCCAGTCAGCTATCTGTTTCTTTCTCTGTTTCGGCAAGTTTTTATCTCTGCGCTGCACCCTCTGTCCCTTTGTGCACGCTGACCACGCCTCCTTGCAACAATGGCTCGTGACAATATGCTTTTTGTTACATTAGTTTTCAATTTCCCGATAGAGTGAGGGCATTGTTATGTTATAGCGGCAATCCAGATTTTTCAAGGGTTATTAGTTGATGTTATCAATATGAAATGCTGTTTGTGTTGTAAGCAATGGCTGATACAATCAAATGTACAATTGAACATCTCATTGTTAAAGGTCTTCTTGGGAAACAAGCCAGGTGAAAAGACGATTAGAAATCGACGTTTCGGGAGCGTACATCTCTCCCATCATCAGGATATTTTAAGAAACTTTATAACCCAAATGTATGTAGATATAACAAAAATATCAACAAACTTAAAACACTACCAATACTTGCATCACTGAACAAAAGACTGTTTTCAGTAAATTAAATGCCATGTCAGGAGATGGTGTGAGTATAGAAAATCAATTGGTTCAAAGAAACGTAACTACTTAACTTGATGATCAAGCTGTATAGATCTGTGCTTCTTAAGCCGATGGATTTCCATTTTTAAGGCCGATTTTCAAGAGGAGCTGAACTGAAATCCAGCATCACGACTAAACATGCTCCTCTCAGAGGAAATGGCCAAAGCCTCCTTGACTCTCTGCTCCCAGTATCTGTTGCATTTTGCCATGATGATCGTGTCCCGAAAATTAGCTCTATGGTCGTTATCAAAACAATGCTCTGCCAGCCCAGACTTCTCAAGTTGCATTAAACTAATGCTCTGTTCATGTTCGTTTATTCTGGTAGCAATGGTCCTTCCAGTTTGTCCTATATACGGTGTCCCACATTCACAGGGGATGTGGTACACTCCCGGAACTTGGAAGTCCAGTTTGTCTTTCATCGGTCTCTCCAGATGTTTAATCTTCGGAGGTGGCTTGTGGATGGTCCTGACGTATTTGGCGAGAATTCTGCTGATTCTGCCAGAAAGGTTGCCCGTAAATGGGATTGTCCTATATATGGTGCCCCACATTCAAAGGGAATGCGGTACACTCCAAGAACTTGGAAGTCCAGTTTGTCTTTCACTGGTCTCAGCAGATGTTAAATCTTTGGAGGTGGCTTGTGGATGGTTCTGATGTTGTACTTTGTATTTGTTGTATTTACAAGAGTTACTGGAAATGGAGAGCTAGGAGGTTTTGGCCATTTCTCTGAGAGAAGCACGCTTATTTGTGATGCTGGATTTCAGTTCAACTCCTCTTGCAGTGGATGATATTAGTCATGTTCTGTCTGAATTATGCCCTATAATAGGGTATTTCTGGGCTCCAATTCAAGAATAGTTAAGTACCAGTTTCCCTATATGATTTGGACAAGAAGACCCAAGCTGAGAATATAAGACAACTGGTGATGGCCCTACTGAAACAAAAATCTTGGAAAGATTCAGATGGCTTATGTTGAACAACTGAGCAACTAAAGAGAGAGATCATCTGTATGTTCAGAATGATCACTCTTGAAATGCAGAGGCGAGCAAGCAGATGGACATGGCGGCGCATTCAACTGTGCACTGAAAATGATTGTGAACACACCCAAATATTGGATGTTTAATAATGATGCTGACTGGTTCAGTTATGTTTACCTTTTCATATTTCCATTCCTTATTAGTGTAGCAATCAATAAATAACACTTTTATGTCACTTGTAAAATTTTATTATTGCTAGACAAATTTAGAAAATATCTGATCATGACTTTCGGCCCACCCCATTACATTCCTACATTATAAAACTGATGTGTAAGAATCTGATGCTTAATAGCCAGTGTAAACCACCTAGAATCTTTTTGGGACCAAGAGAGTCTGCAGTAGTTTTATACATCTAAATTGCATTTTAAAATTAAATTAAAAGCGTTCTTAACATCATTTATTATTTGAAAGCTCATTACATGTATCTCTTAGGCTACATTACATATCTTAAAATTAAATTATTTGTTCTCTTTCAGTTTTTATCAAGTTCCATCTTTATATGTGTGGAAAACAGATTTGGCTCACCAAAAGGAATTCTAACAGAAGAACCAAGTGATAATGATAACAAAGTTTATAGTAGTGTCACAGAATGGCCTCCACAGGAAATTCCCTCGCTAGTGTCAAGAATTTCTGAAGGAAGTCACAGTCATTACGGCAGTTTAGGGAGCTCCACAACGCTTATGCAGCTCTCTCCATGATAGCATCACAAACTTAAATTTCCATGTCAATATCAAATATGCTCCACTTCATCAACTATTTATTTAACTACAAAAAACAAAACATTGCATTTGTTTCTTTTGTTCTACTAGTTCAGAGAACCAATAATACACAGTATTGCCTTTGAAGGAAGAACTTAGGAAGCTACCATCAAAGTGAGTGTTTTGAAATGTACACTGAAGAGATAATGAGTTAAACATATTTAACATTAAATTATAGATGAGTCATATTTATTACACATCAGCTTCACAGCATTCCAGTGAAGCTGATGTGTAATAAATACGACTCATCTATAATTTAATATTTGTTTCGCTTCACTGTAGTGTTCCAATACAGTTAAATTTTGATATATTTAACATGTACTTATTCCAGCATAATGATGCTTAAATGTAAAAGCTCATGTTTTAAATTTAAGAAACATTGAGGCCAAATTAACCCTAAAAGCTTCATTAACATTTACTTATGTAGTACATATGCTATGCAGACATTTTTTGCATCAGCTACTTTCGACTGGCAGAATGATTTGAAATAATTTGAAGAATGTTCTCAAATTTGTATTTTTGTTTACTGTATACCACTTCTAGTAAGTTTATTTATTATACTTAATTTTTTTTAATATGTTCATTCTTGTGAATGACTTTACATTGTTTTCGAGTTAAAAGATAGTGAATCTTTCCTATTCCACAGTCAAAAACATGTGTTTAGTTCATGAGCAATTGTGTTGATTGATGTTATATTACTGTATAGTGCAGAAGTACCTAGTATATAATTTATAAATGTGAGGGAGTATGAGTTCATTCCAGTCAAAAACAAAAATAATGAATCAAGCAAACTGTTTTGAAAAATGCAGAAAGAGGAAAAAATAAACAATGGCATTGAGTACAACCAAATAATACTTGCACCGCCATTTGTTTTTGTTACATAATGCACAAGAATAAAAACAATTTTTACAAAACTGATCTAGTGTTTTTGTTATTTTTACTAAGTAGAGGCCTACTAGGAATAAAATTTTGTGCCAGATTCCATATGGCATGAATCCATAGAATAGTAATATAATGATGTTCAAACAAGAACAGATTCATCATAGATCAATACACCGGAGATGGCATCAAGAGATGATGCATGCAGAAGGAGATGTTATGAAAATTTAACTCAAAACATTAAAATAATAGTGGTGATCCTGGACATATTCTGAATTATAGTATAGATAGACCATTGGTACTGATATTCAAATTTCAAAAGAATAAATATTTAAGAGCAAAATATATCAGTTGCCTAAATTGTGAACATTTTATGCCTTCAAAGAATTCAACTGTGTACATCATTTGCTTCCAACTTAGTTATAAGGTATAATGAATATCCTCTGATGGTTCTATTATGTAGTAGTTCCATGAAGGAGGATTAAACTGAAAGACAAATTTTGAAAATCATCTAGGACATATTTTATGCTAATATGTTGATGCATGAATATTGTTTTGCAGAGCAAGTTTATGGTTGTGTATTTCAAATATTTCAGTTGTAGTGCTATTTAAGGTTACTTATTTGCTGTATTTCAGGCTGTTGGTTTGGATCCTGGTTCCCTATAAAAAACAGTAAAAAAAAAGTACTGTACGGTGCTTATTAATAAGTATATTTTTGAAAATTATTGCAAACTGACAATTTAAAAGCTTGTAGAAAAAGCAAAAAGCTTCTAAAGCTTCTAAATGTAGTAGCTAATTACTGTAGACTGTATATTTCATTTGTCAGCCAACCATTGTATGTAATACTGTGTGCTAATGTACTTTTGAGTGAGCTGAATTGGTGTCAGCTGCAATCTCAATATTCTGTTTCATGCAGGTAGTATGCTACTGCTAATTTATAAAAGTCTATGTCCTTTGTAAATTAAATATACAGCTGTCTCTTAGAAGTATTATGTCATGTGAAGCTTTACAGTGCATGAATGATAAGTTATACATTTCATTGCTTATTGGTTAATGTAATACTTGTGTGTGTTCCATGTTCTGAGGCTCTGTAAGAGACATAGGATGGCCCCTTCCCTCATGGAGGCACCTCTTGTTTGTACCAAGTTCTTTTTCAGTGAGGTGACTCGAGGCACAGACTGGGTTCGTCAACATTTCAAACAGTGGCACTCGGAGAAGGAACAGGATGAGAGGCTCCACTGATGTACTTGAGACACATTAGCAAGCAGGCCTACGGAGCTCCGAAAGTACAATGGGATCGGCACTCATCACTTCTTTTCTGATAGAGGAGAAGGTTGTTCCATTAATAAAGAAGAATGTTCTATCTTCTAAAGTAGTAGAGTCATGGTCAGAGAGACTCCTAAGTGCACTGTCTGCTTGCTTCACTGGGCCTTGGTTATCTCTCAATCCGAAGGCTTTAGGTGCTGACTCTGTCTCTCTAATACCCATTTATTTCCTTAGTTAACATCAACACTACTGTGGCACTTCTTACAATTATTCCTATATTGGTGCTGTTGCAATGTTTCTTATAAGTAGCTGTACTTGACACCGCTTGTCTAATTTGTTGTAGTAGTGCTAGTAATTCAGCGCTTAAAAAATTACATTTTTATGGCTGCTGCACTATGGTGAGTTTGTCTTATTATATGTAGCAGTAACTGCTACAGTTAGTATTATTGCATTTATTTTACTTTAAAAGTGTGTGTTTTGTTGTAACAGAGGATATTGCTACACAAAGAACATCATTGCTGCACATTTATATTTTAATGTAGCTTATAGACAAGAGATACTTATGTTTACTACCTGATGGCAGCACAATTGATACAAATGTATAGTAGGAAGAACTACTGCTAGATGGCAGAAGAACAATGAGGATATTATGTAGCTGTAATTTGTAATTTATTTCTCATCTTTCCTTTTACATCATCAAATGGAAATACAAAATCAAGATTACAATTATAAAATCCATACTGGAAAATGCCATATATTCCTAAATCCTGGAAATCCTGCCATGCTTGCCATTGAATAATAATTTGGTCCCCATACACCTAACCCTAGGTTTTTTTGTATTGGAGGCCCTCTACTC
This sequence comes from Mantis religiosa, assembly GCA_030765055.1. Lineage (NCBI taxonomy): Eukaryota > Metazoa > Arthropoda > Insecta > Mantodea > Mantidae > Mantis > Mantis religiosa. Next base: position 57,940,448 of record CM060956.1, read on the forward strand.
CTTTTTACACATTTTGCCATTTTACCTATACTACTCTACATTTTTCTCTTAATTGTTCTTAGCCATCTCTCTTTAACTTTCCCTAAATAATTCCCTATATTTCTCCTGCTCTTTTCCCCTTTTACTGACAAAATTTTTCTAATTACTACTTCAGCCCCCCCAAATTGTCCCATTTATGTAGCCAGGTCTGCTCTCTCCATATCTTTGACTACAATATAATATACAATGGAAGTCTGCATTCTCTTCTCCACACAATGGACATTTATCTAGCTCCCTCTCTTGACTTATACCTTTCAAGTTTTTCACTCCTGTTCTCACCCAAGCAAAATCTTCTCGCCCTAACTTATTACATATGTCTATATATCCTTCTCTCCCCCAGGTTGTTTTTATTTCTCTATATAACCTCAGTGAGCTTTCGTCACTTGTACTAGCAAAAATCTCTTGTCTGTCAACATCTTCTAATCTTAACTTCTTTCCAGAAGCCTCTATACCCATACTCTGCATTTATCCAAGAATGACTCATACATATCTGCTTCAACACGTCATTCATTTTATGTGCACAAGACGCACCCCAGTTACTTCTTTGAATATGAAAACATTCTTTAATAATATTGCCATCTTCCACATTAGTGATTCTGTATAAATATTTCATTGCCCTTGACAAAATTTTAATTTTAGTAGAATGCCTGCCTAGTTCTAATTGTGCTGCCCTATTAGGTGATGCTATTGGTAATCCCAATATATATTTACAAAAGGATCTATGCACTCTATCAGTGTCTCTCCAAGCCTCATCTACTCCCCATACCTCTGATACATGTAACATTCTATTTTCTACTGCCGTATAAATCTTCTCCAACCATTTGACATATCTGGCAGTTTATTGTAGCATGATCTTATCACACTCGTGGCCATTTTACCTTTTGCCACGGACATCTTTTTTTGATCTTTCCAGCTACCATCTGAACTCAACCTTGTCCCCAAATAATCAGATATCCATACCACCTCTATTTCTCTTCTATTAACCTCCTATTTCTCATCCTTATGCAACCTGTATCCTTTTTTGAAGACTATAATCTTGGTTTTGTTTTCATTCACTTTCAAATCCCATTCATTGCAATAAGAATTGGCTGCCTCAATTGCTCTTCTCAACCCTCTGCTTGATATGGACACAACTACTAGGTCGTCTGCAAACAGTAGCTCCGGGATTTCTTTATTAGTAATAACTAGTGAATGTACCCTACAACTTTATATCTCTAAAATCCATCGATATAAAGGTTAAATAATACTGGACTAAGTTTACATCCCTGCCTTACTCCTGCCTTACTTGATAGAGATTTAGTTACTTTGTTGCCTGGTAGTTTTATACATTACTCAATCTCCTGGTGTATCTTCTTAATTACTTCTATAAATTCATGACTTATCCCCTTATTGCTTAATTTTATTCACAATGCTTCTCTGTTAATAGAATCAAATGCCTTCTCTAGATCAATAAATATCATATATACCCTTCCCCTTTTATTGCTCAGATATTTGTCTACATTTGTTTTAATAATAAAGATATTGTCAAATATATCGAGATTTAACTGTATTGGAACACCACAGTGAAGCGAAATAATTATTAATATTTAGATGAGTCGTATTTATTACACATCTGCTTTACTTTCGTACCTATTTTGAGGACATGTTTCGCAAATCATCGTTTGCATCTTCTGCTGTTGTGCGACTAAAGCTTGATCCATTGGTGTGGTGGGTGTGGGTAATTCTGGAGTTGCTGCTGCCATCTGATGATTTAGTGATGAACTTAAATGTGAGGTTCTCTTCTGGCGGGATTTCAAAGTTCATTAGTTGGTTTTTATGCTTTTCTATGTATATCCTCTCCCATATGACGAGTTCACTATGTTTTTGTACGTATTTTAGTAATTCTGTGCTATCTTCAATTTCATGATTTTCAGACCAGAAATGAGCTGCTATCGGGGACTTATCAATATTTTTTGTATCTTAAGTGCCTGAAGTGTTCTTTCTTTCTAGTGCCTATGTTTCTTTTTGTCCTCCCTATGTAAATTTTTTCACAGTCTTTACACTTAATCTTGTAAATGCCTGACTTTTCCTCTGGTTTTATCTTATCAGTATTATTACTGTGAAGTAGGTTTTTAATGTTGTAATTGTTTTTTGGTGCCAATGTTATATTGTATTTCTTGAATATTTTTTGGAACTTTTTTGTGGCCCAGGGGTGGTAAGTAAATTTAGCAAATCTAATTTCTTGTTTTATTGGTGTGAGAGCTGTGATCTGTTTTAATCTCTTTTGAAGTTTGAATGATTTTAGTTTTTTATCTACAAGGTTTTTTCCATATCCATTTTTAATTGCAGTTTTTAAGATTTGATGGTATTCGTTTTGATATTCTTGCTGGCTGAGGGGTAGATTTACTAATCTGTGTGTGAGACTGTTGATGGTGGCATGTTTGTGTGGAATTGGGTTGAAACTATTTGCTTTGATGTAATTATCTGTGTGTGTTGCTTTTCTCTGGATATCAAATTCTAGTTTTTCATTGCTTTTTGTGATTTTAAGGTCCAAAAAAGGTAAAGTAAAGTGGAAACTGAAGAGGACTGCTTTCTAATACTAGTAAATTCTCAGCACCTCCTGAGGTCTTTTCTGTTGCTGTTAGCACTGTAGGCATCAGTTTCCAAGGGTTTCATTGTTTTTGAACCAGAGCTGCAATTATTGCAAGGAACAAGGAACAAGATAATGTCAACAAAATAATGCCAAAATGCCCAGATTTTCAGAATAAAACTATCTGGGTATTTAATTCTTTTAAGCTAAAATTTATGAGGAGAAATATTTTCTTTAGAAAAATATTTTATTTTTGTACCAATAACTTCTTGGGATGGTTTTGTATAAGTTAATGTTACTTAATTTAACAAAATTGTGATATTATTAAATTTTAGATGAGTCGCATTTTTTACACATCTACTTCACTTTCGTACCTATTTTGAGGACATGTTTCGCAAATCTTCGTTTGCATCTACGGCTCTTGTGCGACTGACGCTAGATCCAGCGGTGTGGGTAATTCTGGGGTTGTTGCTGTCATCTGTTGATTTAGTGATGAACTGAAATGTGGGATTCTCTTCTAGCGGGATTTCAAAGTTCATTAGTTGGTTTTTATGTTTTTCTATGTATATCCTCTCCCATATGACGAGTTCACTATGTTTTTGTACGTATTTTAGTAATTCTGTGCTATCTTCAATTTCATGATTTTCAGACCAGAAATGAGCTGCTATTGCGGACTTTTCAATATTTTTGTATCTTAAGTGCCTGAAGTGTTCTTTCTTTCTAGTGCCTATGTTCCTTTTTGTCCTTCCTATGTAAATTTTTTCACAGTCTTTACACTTAATTTTGTAAATGCCTGACTTTTCCTCTGGTTTTATCTTATCAGTATTATTACTGTGAAGTAGGTTTTTAATGTTGTAATTGTTTTTTGGTGCCAATGTTATATTGTATTTCTTGAATATTTTTTGGAACTTTTTTGTGGCCCAGGGGTGGTAAGTAAATTTAGCAAATCTAGTTTCTTGTTTTATTGGTGTGAGAGCTGTGATCTGTTTTAATTTCTTTTGAAGTTTGAATAATTTTAGTTTTTTATCTACAAGGTTTTTTCCATATCCATTTTTAATTGCAGTTTTTAAGATTTGATGGTATTCGTTTTGATATTCTTGCTGGCTGAGAGGTAGATTTACTAATCTGTGTGTCAGACTGTTGATGGTTGCATGTTTGTGTGGAATTGGGTTGAAACTATTTGCTTTGATGTAATTATCTGTGTGTGTTGCTTTTCTATGAATGCCAAATTCTAGTTTTTCATTGCTTTTTTTGATTTTAAGGTCTAAAAAAAGGTAGAGTACAGTCCTCTTCAGTTTCTACTGTGAATTGTATGCTGGGTTCTTGCAGGTTGAGTAGTTTCAAAGCATCATCTATTAGTTTGTAGGGCACTATTGCAAAGATGTCGTCTACGTATCTGTACCATGTTTTAAACATATGAGGAAAGGCTTTAGTAATATGTGTTTCGAAAAAGCTCATGTATAGATTGGCCAAAAATGGTGATAGCGGGCTTCCCATAGCTAGTCCTGAAATTTGTTTATAATATTTTCCATCAAAGACAAAATAATTTTGATGTATACATAATTCAGTCATTGCCAAATATTCTTCTATTGCATTGGCATCCAGGTTTATAGAATTTAGCCATTTTTTCAGTTGAATCAAAAGTTTGTCTAATGGAATGCTAGGGAAGAGGGAGCGGACATCAAAGGATACTAAAGTGTCATGAGATTTTAGTTTAAGATTTTGAATTTTTTCTACCAGGTCTAAAGAGTTTTTTATACTCAGAGTATGGAATTGTGGAAAGGACTGAAATTTTTTGGATAGCCATTTTGCCAGAAGGTAAGTAGGAGTGTTTATATTATTTACAATGGGTCTCATGGGTATGTTGGGTTTTGTATTTTAGGCAAACCATATATTCTTGCAAGGGTAGGGTTGTCCGGTTTGATAGTTTTTTGTTCTGTAGTTGTTAAAATTTTACTATTAATGATGGTTTTTTGTACATCTTTTATGCATCAGTTGAGTGGATTAGAATCTATTTCCTGGAATTCTTTTTGTTGTAGTAACTCTAACATTTTTTCTTTGTATGTAGCTGTATCTAAGATTACTATTTTGTTCCCTTTATCAGCCCTTGAGAAGATTACATCCTTTTTCCTTAAAGATTTAATTATCTGAATTTGTTTCAAATGTTTTATTGGCTTTTTATTTATTAAGTTTTCCAATATAGGAGCTGATTTTTTCCTAATTATATTTTTGTCCATGGTTTCCAAGCCTTCTACTGCTAATTCTATATCTGCAATGAATTCATCTGGGTTGCTGGAGTATGTTATACATGTTTTTAGGCCTTGGTTAAGTACATCTATTTCTTCATTGTTAAAATTTTGCTTTGAGAGATTAATTACATTGTCTAGGGATGTGTTCTTTGCTGAAATTTTGTTATGTTTTGGTTGCCAATGATTATGATTATGTTTTAGTTTCTTATTTTGACGATAAACTTTCTCTTTGACTTTATAATTTATATGTTCAAATGATTTGGCTTCTAAGTGGTCTCATGCTGTGTTTCCTAGTAATTTTACAAGTTTCAGATGTAGGTTGTACAAAGAGAGGTCTATATTAGTTATTTTTCTGTAGTGATTTGCTTTTTCGGATTTTAACACGGCTTTTTCAGCAGCTAATTGTTCTATACTGTTGTTGTTAAATTTGACTAATTTTCTTACATGTCCTCAAAATAGGTACGAAATTGAAGCAGATGTGTAAAAAATACGACTCATCTAAAATTTAATAATTTTTCGCTTCACTGTGGTGTTCCAATACAGTTAAATCTCGATATCCTTAAACTGTTTATTTTGAAAATTTGGGCATCTAATTTAACTTGAAAAGAAAGAATGTTGTTCAGAAACCTTTCTATTTCCTTAGCGATGATTTGCAAAAGCACTTAAAAATAGGCAGAAATTTGCAAAAATGTATCAATAATAGGAGCAATTAAATAAAAAGCTCTTTACCGTTTGATGTGAAAGTATAAGTTGGTTCTAATGTTAGTGTTTGCACAGGAATTAGAAACAGAAAATGTATTTGCTCTACTCTCTACAAAGAAAAGGTTATACAGAAAGGCAGTATTGTTTCCAGTATTCTATGCTACACATAGCAATTTCTATACAAATTACATTTGTCGCTTTATTAAAGGGTCTTTTGAAATATTTAGCCTCCTAAATGAAAACAGCAACAATATACAGACACAGATGTGAAACTAATTGTCGATGCAGTAACTATCTAGAAAACCTGAAATGTAAATCTACTATATGCGTACACAAACACAAAGTGATGATACACATAGACATGCAGTTGAGTAGACTTACTTTTATTGGTTTCCTCACAACAGTTCCTTACCCATCTGTATTCAATGAAGAATGAGTATTCTTATTTTCTATAGCATGAGATGTATGAATATTAATATATTCAGAAGATGGTTGAGAGGTTAGAAAGATAGTATCTTTCATTCTTTATTGTCAGTGGTCTTATGGATTACAAGTATTTGACAGATTTACATAGCAGTTAAAAATGTATTTTAATTACTTTGCCTGCTGCAGTAGCATAGTAGGATATCTGACTCACGTTCAAGAGGTCCCGCATTTGAATCTTGGTCAGGTTAAGCAAAGGTTATCTGGATAAGCTTTTTTTCCGGAGTTTTGCCTTATCCTGAAAGATGAATGTTAGGTACCTCTGAGATCTGTGCATCCTGCACACATTTGAGCATCACCCATTTCATTCATTGTTTGATATGGGCTAACAATAAAGGATGTAATTTAAAAAAAATGAAGTTACAACTACTATATTCACACAAATTAAAATATTTATTACATAATTTGCTACAAATCCATAATGTCAAATGTAATTTTAAGCGAGTTCATTGCATTGTCCATGATATGCTTAGTTACAGGAGTCTGTGTACATGAGATGATCAGTATTCTTGGGATCCATCCGAAGAATGCTGATTCCTAAAATAAAACAAATAGGGACCCATTTTAGGAATTTCTGACTCAAACATCTTAGAAGGGTTGGACAGCGCATAAATGTATGCATGACATGCCCTACATATTTTGTGTTATGCTGGGCATTAAATGAGTTAATACAGCAGTGATTATCCAATTACTTTTAGAAGATCATCTCTTTGTACACCCTCAGTCACATCTATAAACGATTAACATATGTGATGTAATCTTTAAGGTAGGTACATTTAAGGAGCACAAATAAAAATATAGAACACCTTGTGTTATATTTATCTACAATAAGGGCAATCAATGTGAGCTGAAATAGTTAATATTCAGATATAACATCTCCTGATTTTATTTGAAATAAAGACAAAAGTTAAACAAAAGCATTATTGGCTGTGCTGTGAACATTATTAATTACAGGGCCAGCTCAGCATGCCACAGCAAACTTAAACATTATTAATGCTTATAAATAATGCTGGACATACTGTCAAATATAAGATATGCATAAAACTAGCATCATAATATCAAAGATTTGTATATCCATCTACCAGCTGAAATTAAATGGATAACAAACGAAAAAACTAAAGATTGAGATATTAGCAATTACAAAAGGTATTTTATTCCGTGGAAGAGTGTAAAACAGGTCAGAATATGGTAAACATTTTTGTAAATATTACTGTATTAGTTATGTACATACGATTCATGTATTTACAGCTTGGGATTTAAGGGATCTAAGATTAGCAGTTTGGGATAAAGTATCAAATATCGGTAGAGAAAGTTTGCATTGTAATGTTGGTATTGGACCGCTTAATTGCTGTATGTTGGCAGAATTGAAATTGTTCCGCGCTTCGCGTTTGTCTTCCTGTGCGAATAAAGGTTAACTGCTTCTGAGGTGAGTGGAATGGTTTTGCCAATAATTAAAAGTTATCATTGTAATCTTGATGCTTTTGGTTTAATACGGTTAATAATAATGACAGTAGTTATGATAAGTTTTTATTTGTATATTTATTTTATTTTAATTTTTTTGCCTTCAAGACAAAACATACGATAAATAATCATGTGCCACGAAGCAATCGGCAACGCTCAAATGCATACTGTAATAGGCAAATGCATTAAGTATTGCTGCGAACTTGCTGAAATAGAATCTTTAATATGCCTGCATGCAATTATGAAGTAACATTGCAGGTGAAGAAAGTCATCAAGCTACTGGAGAATGATGCATTTGCTTTAACCGATTTGTAGTCGCATGATTTGTGACGTGAGTGGTCGCGTGGGCTTCATATGTAGCCCATATAAAATTTACTTTATGCATTGTTTATATTTGTTTTAATAACCGGCACATTTCTTAATAGTGTTTATTTACATTCAAATTGAGTTTTATGAACTGTTTCAAGATAATATGATATTCGTGTAAAAAATACGGTAAACTCGTTCATAGTGTTCCTTTACATTGCTGAATTATTAATCCAGTTAATAACAGTGCAAACAATATCTGATACAGAATGTATTAAATGTTTACAGTGCTCCAATAATCACCATATGAATCTCTAGTAATAGTCTCAAAATATGACCCAAGCAGAGAAATACTATTTATTTTATAATTCCTCTTGTGGACACTCTTATTGCAAATCTTTCTACACATGCTGCCACTCTTCCTGGTAGATTTATCCTTGCTTCTTACATATAAGTATGGAACACCTCCCTATCTTGTTGTCAAGCTTTGTGACTTGTGTTTTGCGAACGTCTTCAATTTTGAGAAGAAAATGACCATAGGCCAATGTCTTATGTTACGAGCAACATCATACTTGGCACAAAGTTGATCTAGTATGTCAACTCCAATTTTTGAAATTGCTCCTTTATTTCAGCTACATAAATGTTTGTGCAAGTGGTTATCAATTTTATGAGATTGGTTTCCATAAAAAGTTCTAAAGCCACAAGGTTAGATACAACAAACTTAGCTTAGCCTTTCGGTCCAGGAAGAGGATATTGTGCAAACATTTTTAGGGGGTTGTTCCTTTCTCCATTTAAAGTTATCTTTAGGCACATAATAGTGATAGTTATCTGGTTCACCATCCATTGCTTCATCACTTCGTTCATTTTCAGTACTGGCTTCCTCTGTGTCAGAGTAATGCACATCTGGGGAAAAATGATCCTCTTCTCCTTCATAATTGTCATCAAGACCAATGCCACTTTCTCTACTTTCATTGAGAGCTTCATTAAGCCATTGTGCACCACCATAAAAGCAGGAGATGTGCACTTGCAAAAACAAAATGGCTGGGCTACATATGTAGCCCACATGACTACTCGAGGGTTAAGCACTTAGATTAAAATTGACTGGAGATAGATCCACATGTTTACTAATGATTAATTTGTACAACATTTGAAACTGGTGTTTGTTACAAATTAACCCTCGAGTAGTCGCGTGGGCTACATATGGAGCCCATATAAAATTTACTTTCTAGCTGTGCACAACTGAGTTTAATTGCAAATAAAATTACTGTCTTGCTAAAATATATTATAGCCAACTGACCATTTAGAACATACTGCATCAAGAAGCTACCAAAACCCTCACCATAAAAGCAGAAGAAGATACGCACTTGCAAAAACAAAATGGCTGGGCTATATATGTAGCCCACGCGACTACTCAAGAGTTAAATTGCTTATTGATCTCAAGGTTGCAGGTTCAGATCTCCACATTTCCATTCCTTTACATTTAAAAATTGTATGTTCCATGTCTTAGTTTCCCACTTACAGGACTGGTGTTTGTGGAATACCTTTTCTTAAACTGTTTAATATCCATGTTCTTACTTTCATTGATGCAATATCTTCTCTCTGCTGTTTGTCATGTCAGTATTTTTCCCTTCCCCAGAAACTTCTTAATATGTAGAAAACTAGAGATCTCTTTTAAGCAACCTCATTAAATATTATTTGTATATCTATGTCCTCATATCGTTTTCGTGCCTATTTCCAGATGTATTTTTTAAGGGGGCTTTAAAATATCAGATATTTATTTTTTACGATTGTGCCTTCAGTGGATAAAGAAACAATGGTTTTAGTCATCTAATGTTAGACTGAGTAATTTGTAAAAACTTGTAGTTAATTCCTTTTGGGAGGGGAGATCAATTAATATGAAATGAAACATTGATTTAATTTTATTTTCAGTCCTTAAATATCTCAGTAGAGACGTCCCTACTGCACACACAAGATGGGTAGGGAGGACAAAGAAGCTTGGAAATCCAGCTATTTTACAAAGCTGGTGGTAAGTATCATATATTCTTTATTTATTCTCTGCAAATTATAATTGCCGCATCGTAAGTTGGTGATTGGCGTTTTGCTTCCACGTGCTATTCAGCTGCGAAAACAAGGAGAGGGAATAAACACGTCACTGACACGTCATTGCGGTCGCCTAGCAACCAACAATCCACCAATCAAAAGTAAACTGTTGCCATAGCAACCCGGCACGCTTATCCTACGTTGCCAACTCTTATCGCACTACACCACGTGCTTTATGCATGACGCTGGTCTATCGGCATGTTGAGGTTTGCAATAAGCAGACACTGCTACTATTGCTGCTTCGCGTATGAATCAGCGGTATCACAATACCGTCGTCGTTCTTTGCCCTTTAGTATGAGACGCTATTCGTTGTTGGAAGGGAACAGGTGTGGATTTAGTTTCAAGGAATATCTTATGAGGTTTTCTGGGTGAATGACCAACCTTTTCAGTTTAATGACCAACCCTTCTAACGTGCCTTTGTCCGGTCCAGTTCTAACATGAATAACCCTTACGGTACTTAGGGCATTTCTCCCTGTCATCACTGCCAAACTAAGAGTGTACTGCTTCAAGTAGTGAATGTTTCACAGGGTGTAAACAGCTTTACATTTTCGCAACATAATTCGTGTGTTTCGGTGATCAACTTTAGTGTTTCAGTGTAACTTTAATATTTAGCTAATTATCGTTACTAATGGCTGTCACAAACACTTGTGCTACAGAAACAGACAGAAAGAAATTATCTGTGAAGATCACAAAAATGTTTTGGGGTACGGAATGCCAATTAAAGGACAAGTAAGGGAAATTATATGTGCGTGTTCAAGACCAAAGTACGAATTGCTTGAACTGGTAAGAGCAAACTGCAATTCCCAAAATATATAATTAATGAAATTGCTACAGAAAAAGGCCACAAAATTATTAGACTTCCTCCCTACCATTGTCATTTTAATGCAATAGAGTTGATTTGGGCCCAAATAAAGGGATATGTAGCGCGCAACAATACAGATTTCACTATAACATCTGTTATAAAACTAACAGAAGCAATAGCAAAAATAAGTGCTAAAAATCGGGAAGATGCTGTTTGTCACACAAAAAAAAGTTAAAGTATCAGCATGGGAAAATGACGGCGTTTTGGAAGAAAGTGGGAGATTGCAGCAGCTCTGACGGCGACGATGACGGCGACAACGATCAGAAAAGCAGTACCAATGACAGCAGCGACTATGAGATAAGCGGCATATTCCCGTTGGAATAGAATACATAATTCTGTGCTGGTAATGGCACTTTTGTTTCTCTAAATCTTAACTGTAACTAACCATTTATTTTTTGTTCATTTCGAAGTTTTCGTATGCTGTAATTAGGTAACTGCTCACTTAAACGTGTAGACAGTCTTACGGCAGTCTTATGATTAATACTGCAATACGCAAATTTCTAGGAATATGTGCGTGTACATTACCGCAGTCGAACTTCCTCCTCCCCTCTACTGGCCATCTTCCCTGTCTAGCACGTGGCGAGGAACGGTACAGTGGCAACGGCGCTATCCCCTCTCCTTCCCCACTCCTTCAACCGTCAATCACCAACTTATAATGCACCCATAATAGTAAAGATTGCAAACAGTAAATTTAAACATTACAATAAGAGATAAATTGATATCCTTTAGAACACGTCCCTTAAGAAATTTTGTCAAAGTCCAACATTGGAGGCACGTACAAGGGGTATGAACTAGTGTTTTTTTTGCACTACAAGGGGTGTGAAGTAGTGTGTTCTCGCTCTCTCTCTCTCTCTCTTTTTTTTTTTTTTTTTTTCCTCCCCATTTATGTCCTACCTTTAACTGCAGTGATCATATTGGTGGCCCTTCTCCTTTTGGAACATATTGTGTTAACTTGTATACGTTGGGTGGCTTGTACTTTGTTTTTGTACTGTATTTTAATCATTAGTTCATGCATACTCTCACTCATACTTCCAGACTCTGGGGAAGATGGGGAATCATCTTGGAGAAAAATCCCCACCCCCAGCCGGGAATCGAACCCGGGACCCCTTGCACAGCAGGCAGGTGCTCTACCGACGGAACTATGGGGCCAGCCAATTTGTTCGTTTGTTTTGCTGTAACAGGATAAAATAGTAACATTGGCAAAAGGCCTAAAAATAAAATATCAGCAGAAATAAATGAAATGCTAGACTGCATAATTATGTATAGAACACACCATTGACAGACATTTTAATAAATCAGTATCACCAGGAATTATTCCTGATAATTTAAAATGGTTCCAAAATAAAACCATTATACAAGGCAGGAAAAAAAGATGATTAAAATAAACTATTAGCCCCATAGCCCTCTTATCAGTATTTTGGAAGATATTTGAAAAAGCTAATATATCGTTAATCAGCCACATTTATAAGGAAGTATGATATAATACAATGTCAACATGGATTTGTAACATATCATCTGATACAGCAGTTTTCAGCTTAATAGCAAGGGTACAGGAATCAATTGACAAAAAATTGCATTGTAGATGTGTCGAGCCACTCAATGTTTATGTACTGAATCATGAAATTTAAAATTATTTTTAGGATCAGAGGTTGCTAGCAAATGGTTTAGGTTACATCTGACTAATTGCAAGCAAATTGCAAAGGTAAAAGTTGTGGATAGCAATTCAGTAATATGTAACTTCATTTCACAGCAAAGAGAAAGTCTTTACTACTTAAAGAAGTTTTTGACAAAGCAACTGGCTTAATGGACAAGTTACAAATATGCATTAATGTTCAGATAAAACTTGTAAGACATCAGGGTAACGAAAACAGTGTGATAATATAGATTTGTATTTTTGCCTTATTGTGTTTTATTTCAACTTCTCTGTTTGGATGTATGAGACCATAGGATAAATTTAAAAGTACTCCAAATAGAGGAAAGTTAAAATACATGCAAAAGTTCATGTAGTCAAACGTATGCAATTAAAAATTCATCCACTTCCATGTTCATTAGGTATAACTTAAGCTTTCAGTAACCCTCAGAATCTCAGCATTTGCTTCTTTGGCTGCATTGCTTTTAAATTCTGCTAAATTAACAGTACTTATGTAGCAATATTCCATAGCTTTTTATAATTACAGCAACTTTTGGATGACTATCCAAAATGCTTCATTGTTGGTGCGGACAATGTGGGCTCCAAACAAATGCAACAAATCCGTATGAGTCTTCGAGGAACAGCAGTAGTTCTTATGGGCAAGAACACTATGATGAGAAAGGCAATTCGTGGCCACCTGGAGCGCAATCCGGCTTTGGAGAAGTATGTATCTATAATTTAAATTAAAGTTAACCTCTTTTCATCCACTTTCTTGTGCATTCAAATGGCCTTGGAAGTCAGCGTAAAAGAGGAAAGAAATCATTTTGGGTGACTGGCTGTGATACTTGTGTGTTGAAACAGAAGTGCCTGAAATGTACATGGTTTTAGTATCTTAAGGTTAGGCATCTAATCTAATTATGCACCAATCAAAAGCATTTGCCAGTGAATTTGCATCTTGAGTCATCTTAAAATTCACTAGCAAGCATAATCACTAGTGGAGTCCAATAATTACATGGTTAACATTATACAAATTTTCTGTAATCTTTATTAGAATTAGTAGGACCCATTAATTGTTTTTTGGCATTCTTTTTTTACAGGATATGGTTATTTGCTATTGATTTTAAAACTTTAACAGTGGCTGAACATTAAGAATAGTGTACAAAGCATAAATGAAATACCACACAAGAGTTATAAACATGCTGATATCACTTCAAAAATTTACAGCTTGAATCCAGTGGAGAAGTATTTAACAGCAAATGTCTTACTATACTGGTCACCAATCTAGAAAGTGATGGACATTTCGTATGGAGAGACCCAATATTGCCGCTTATTGCTGCCATGTGGAGAACATGTTAGGATTATGTGTACAAAGGTGATTAGATTGCAACTTCAGTGTTTATTATTATTATTTATAATACTACATGCAAAGACAATAGTAAAGTTCAAATATAGTTTTATTTGGTTCCCGAGCACATTCCGGTTTCCATTTGTCTGCCTGTCTTTGTCACTACTTTTAGACAAATTAAACATTCATTAAAACCATTGCAAATGCTCACAATACATTCACAGATACATGGATTGAAACACGTGTAAACCAAGGCAAATTGCCACAAATAGGAAGCAAAGGAACTTCACAATAATCTCTTACTGGTCCAACATAACATGAAGGCATTTTAATATAAAAATTATTTGTGGTTGATTTATTGACACTCGTCACTTCAATAAACCAACCACAAATAATTTTTATATTAATTTTGACGTCACTGTTACTAAATTCCTCCAAACACACATGAAGGCATTTTGTTTATAGCAGTGTTAGCAAAACAGCAACCAGCAGCTAGGTATTGTGTTTATTGTAGCATTAGCAGACAATAAGATCTGCATATACAACTTGTTTGCCTGCATGCCATGTTATAAACATGTTTGGCAACAAGGGTTTAGCATCTAATATTGTCATGGAAACTTCTTGACTCTAATTGGTCCTAATTGTTCCCATGACAACCGCTATGATGTACTCATCCCCCATTTATTTAAACAGTTCCTCCGCTTGGTTCGTAAACGTCAATAACTTTCTAGATTGACAACCAGTATAGTAGACCTGCGAGGGCTATGACTACTTGCAATGTAAGATAAATGAGTTCCTGGGTACAAGGTTCTTAACATTTGAAACATTGTATCATAATTCCTTTTCTCACTACCTAAGCCTGTACAAAGTGTCAGTTGCAATTAAGAGGTACATTGAAGATAAGGTTAGCAAGTGTGATAATCTTGTTACTAAAAATAGGGACCCTGCAAGAAAGCAGTTTGAGAGAAATGTATATATGTTGAATTTTCCGTAAATGTTTGTAACAAAGAATTAAGACCCTGAAAGGAAAGCAGCTTTTTGGAGAAGTTAGGTTGAATTTTCTGTAAATATTATTCTCACAAGATCTTTTGTCTCTTAAGTTCAAATCTCAGTTGACTGGTTCAAATACTAAACCAGTCACAATGCTACATTATTTGTAATTAATAAACTTGAATTATAGCCCCTCTAAATGTTCAGGGAAAAACATGGCCACTCTTTCCTGAACTGCGTTCCTAATGGGTAGTAAAAATGGTACATACCAATTTTTTTTAAATGCCTCCCTGACTTTTTAACTCTCTGGAAAGCCTATTACAGAAATAAAAATAACTGCTTCATAGTCATAAAAATAGATTATGTATTACATATATATATATATATATATATATTATGTATTGTTTTGCCTTGGTGTCATTTGTTTCATTAATCATATTTAGAAATATATTTGATGTTTAATATAATTACAATTGCTTATTTACACTTTTAGCATGCATTTGGTACATTTCGGCATAAAATTTTGTTTTACCTACTGACATGAAATAATTCTGTATTATGAATGGAGAAACCCAAGAATTACTATCACTGTAAAATTGGATACATCATTTAAATATTATTTCAAAATATGTTGACTTTGTTTTAACCATAAGAATGATCATTTATTGATATAAGCTATTTGTAATCAATGTTTAACACTCCATCACATAGGATTTTAATTTTTGAGGGACTTCGTTCTGGAAGGTCTGACAAACTAAAACTGACAACCTGGGAGAACATCTTAATATGGAAAAATAAGTACAGAGTAATATACTTTGAAATTCACCAGTCGATAATTTCATAAAGAAGTTCATAGTTCCACCATCAGAGAGACACACAACAGACAATAGTTGGACCTTCAAGGTTGATAATGGGGGCGATAGCTTCCAAAATTAGTACCTCAAAGAATAAAAGTATATATGATGGAGTGTTAAAAACAGACTACAAATAGTTTTCAATTAATTTGGACATCACTGTTACTAAATTCCTCCAAACATGCATAAATGATAATATATATTGTGACTTTGTGGGTTCGTAGAATTAAACATCTCGTTTGCAGAAATTTAAAATGCTCTTTATATCAGTAAAGACACTTTGCACACCCCTTACAGCAGCAAAATGTCATAACATACACAAATGCATTCTTTAAGGTTGTCCCGTTCCACTGCCACATGTAAACAAACAAAAGAATGCACTGCAGTACACTTCAAAGGTCCACACAGCTGCGTGCTCAATTAACAACTCACTAGCAAACTGGCAACTGACACTTTGCAAGCTTTTATACCTCCTGCCATTGTTCTAGAATTCAGTTGATTGTTCGATAAAAATCACAATGCAGCGAGAAAGCCGAAACTATCTGTCTCTTTCACTGTCGGCAAGCATTCAGCGCTCGCCCACATGCCAGCTGCAGCTTGCGCAAGCAGTACAATAATGCCTCAGCAACAATGTCATTACCATAAAATGGGAGTTTGTGAATGTTACAAATATTCACATATGCTAACAAATCCTTCAGACATTTCTGTTTAGCCTCCTAAACATTGTATAAACTTAGGCTTTCACAGCCGGCTTCTAGGCTAATAAAACTACTTCAATTTGCCGGGCTTGTAGTCCGTGGTCTAGGAGGCATCGAAGATACCGGTATCTTTGATGCCTCCTAGACCACGGCCTATAAGCCTGGCAGATAGTAGTTTTATTACTCCTAAACTTTACATTACTTATATATATTTATGTATATTTCTCATCTTTCTTCTACATACCATTTCATTGATACATTAACATTTATATCATTTCTTTCACACAATAACAAAATGACTTATTCACATTTAACATACCCTTTCTACCTGCTTGCCTCGAGTCTTGGTCTCAATACGCATAACCCCTGGTTTACTTTTATAAGATGCTTGAATTTTATCAATGTAAGGTTATGTATTATATTAATTTGGGTTAATTTGCTTAATTTGAAAATATAATATTTTGGGAAAATTTCATTTTTAACCTGCTAGCTGGTTGTAAAGAAAAGAAAGGAGAACCAGTTCAGATTTAGTATGCGGAATCAAATTTATTTGCTATTGTAAAACTCTGAGAGAAATATATTTTATATTCTAGACAGAATATGCTGCCATTTGTAACTTGGTTTTTTAATTTTATGGTTTTGGTACCATTTGGAAATGTCTACAACAGTATTTAATTCATTTTGTAGATCATGGCTTGAAGCTTTCCTGGCAGTGATATGAAAATGTTCTTGTGCTATCAGCCAAATGAATTTCGGAAAGATCTTGAAGTTTTCCAGAGCTAATATCACTCGTCTTCAAGGAGTGATGACTAACAAGAGGTGAAAATGTGAGTGAAATTAGCTCTCCAAAGTTGGAAGCCTTTACAGAATTCACCTGGCTGATAACCCAAGAAATTTATTTCTGCTTTGTAGATGTGAATATTTCAAACAAAATTGCACATCAGGTTTCATATTTTCTGTAAACTTGTAAAAGCTTTTAAAAATGTCTTATTTCTCAGTGAAAATCACTCAATTTTTCAGGAAAGCTAAGTTCTCTATAAGTTTAAACTGCCGGAGCTTTGGTAGACTACAATATGATCGTGTCTTGGTGAAATGGAACTTCAGCTTTTAACCATCTTGATGATTGTCAAATTTTTGTTCATTTTGTGAAACAGCAGTTGTTTAAATTGGGAAATGAACTTCCTGCAGTCACTATAAGTAATGAAAATCAGTAACCTTTAATTATTCTTATAGTTAAAAGTTAACTTCTCTGCGCAAGATTTGTTTTAAAATTTTCTAATTAAATGTTTGTGCTCTGTGTCCATTCAAGCTGCCACAGTTTTCTCATGCTATGCAAAGAAAATTAATGCATGTAGTGTTAACTGCTGGAAGTTGCATATGATATTATTAGCTTGCCTCAGAACGTCTTTGATTTACCAATACAAAATGAATGTATTTGATTTAATTTAAAGGGTTTTCCTGTGTGTCTGGTGAGTAAACATTTTCATTCACTAAGGACACTAATGATACGTTATTGTTGCTATATGCTATGTTGAGCTATATTTTAAAGCATCATGTACATTTGTCCACACACCTTCGCTTATTTCATATGGAAATAGAAACATGTTTGTTTATGTAATATATTTCAAAGGTATTTTCCTTTGACATCCAGAAGACCCAATAAAGTTTACATTATATATCTGTGAAAGGGCAGTAGTTCATTGGTTGCAGTCCATTTCAAATGTGTTTGGCGAGAGATTGGTTGATTTCTAATTGCATATCAAATTGTCTGTCTTAGGTTGCTCCCACACATTCGTGGAAATGTGGGATTTGTCTTTACCCGAGGAGATTTGGTGGAGGTTCGTGATAAGCTGCTGGAGAACAAAGTGCGAGCTCCTGCACGTAATGGTGCTATTGCTCCTTGCCCTGTGGTCATTCCAGCACAGAATACAGGTCTAGGTCCAGAGAAGACCTCATTCTTTCAGGCTCTGTCAATTCCCACCAAGATTTCCAAAGGAACAATTGAAATTATTGTAAGTATATTTCGGCATGTACTTCATTGTGAAGACCCAAATATATTCATTATAAATTTAAGACATAAATATGTAAAAGCTGAAGCTAATAGCAATTGAGCATTACAAGTACTGCAGTAATTTATAATTGTAACAAACTTCACTTATCTAGTGGTACCAGTAGATCCGTGGTACAAATCCTGGCCGTGGCATTGAATTTTTCATGTTGGCTATCAATCCAAAACCTTAGTCTGTATATGGCTAGTGTGAAGAAATAATTTTCATCAATTAACTTAAATTCAGTTATCTTATCAGAAATAATGAATTCCTTGCAGTATGAAAGATTAGTTTCACAAATGACATTTGCTGATGATGCAATTAATTCATTTACTAAAATAGTCCTCAGTATTACAAAAAATTTATAATTTCTTGATAAATAAGTGGTTTATCACAATTCATTAACTTTCTGGCTTTAAGGTTTCTATGTGTTTCAAAGTAATAGATATAAAATGCCCCATCCTTTACATCTTAGGAAGACCTTGTGTAGCAAAAGGTCTGGAGTCATGTATGACTTCTACATTTTTCCTGAGGTAAACTTAGTACTATCTCTTAGGCAAATTAATCATTTCTTCACACTAGCCATATATAGGATAACACACATTTTAATCAAAATTGTTACAGGCTTCTTGAGAAAATTAAAAACAAAAGTTCATGTATTAAATTTATTGGGAGTCGATTAATGACACTAAACAACACTTACTTTTAGATGTTCCCGGAACTAGTTTCAGAGGCCTTCCCTCTATCCTCATCCGGACATCGACTGGTTCTCCTTGGTGTAAGCTGGCAATATTTTGTCATCAGTCTCCTCTGGTGGCAGTTCGAGGAACTTGCTGAACAAATCTGCCACCAGAGGAGACTGATGACAAAATATTGCCAGCTACACCAAGGAGAACCAGTCGATGTCCGGCTGAGGATAGGGGGAAGGCCTCTGAAACTAGTTCCGGGAAAATTTAAAAGTAAGGGTTGTTTGGTGTCATTAATCGACTCCCAATAAATTTAATTTATACAACAATGTTTTCAACACTTCCATGAAAGGATTTAAAAGTTCATGTGTTGCAAAGTAGTTAAGTTGGAGAAATTTCATCAAATCATGTCATTTATTATCTTATTTTGCCTTTCATTTTTTGGGTTGGTGCAAGTGACAGACACATGTTTTATAGAACCTCAAAAAATACATACTTTCAGTGCATCTTATTACTGAATTTTTGAATGGAATAACATTTTTCCTCTAACTGATTCAAATAAATGAAAGTGTAATGTTTCAACTCCGAATAGATGATAGTTTCATATGTTCTGTGGTGTTAACATTGATGGGAATAGAAAGTGTCTACAAAACTACACATCACTTTCAGGATCCTACTTAGAAAGAAACACTTATTGAATGCTAATTTTTTGTTGTTACAGAATGATGTCCACATTTTGAAGGAAGGAGATAAAGTTGGTGCCAGTGATGCCACATTGTTGAACATGCTGAATATCTCTCCATTCTCATATGGTCTCCTGGTTGAAATGGTGTATGACTCTGGAACTATATTTGAACCTGCGATATTGGATATCAAACCTGAAGACTTGAGAGTGAAATTCATGGAGGTATAGTAAACTATTAGTATGTGCCTTCAAATACTAGAAGTTGATATTGAAATCAATTAAGAATACAAACTAAATTGATTGATGGCAAAATAGCAACTTTTAAATTTGCTGGAACATGTGTGTTTGGAGGAATTTAGTGACAGTGACATCAAAATTAACCGTAAAAACTATTTGTAGTTGTAGTTCGTCACTTTTTTATATTATTGAGGTACTAGTTTCAAAGGCTGTTGCCTCCATTTTCAAGCTCTCTCCAACTAGCATCTGTTGTCTGCTCTCTTCTCTGGTGGTGGAACTATGAATTTCTGTTTCAAATTATCTACTGGTGGGATTTCAAAGTTCATTACACAGTATCCTTTGCTAGTTGTAACAGTATCCAAACTGAATTTTCCAAACTGTTACAGTAATGCACTTGTCGAAATCAACATTCTAACATGGATATTCGCATATTATATATATGTGTGTGTGTGTTTGTTTTAAATGCTATAATTACATTTATAATTTATGAATTACCTATTTTTGTAATCTAATGGAACTACCAGTAGCACATTCGTATAGCTGCGAGTGTCATGTCAAGAATCAGTTTGATTGTCACTGTCTTCGTCTTGCAAATTTATAATAAATAGGCTCTAAAATTTCATGTGCTATTTATTTCCAAAAGTGTAAGTTGTGTTGTAGTTTAACTGCATGTCTTACACAGATGTCCCAGTTTTGTCTTACCTTGTCAGTCTCTTTGTGAATAAGGCATTCAGTGTCAGTTTAAACGTGTTATTTCTGTTTGCAATCCCATTAAGCTCATAGTAACTCGAATGAATTTACAGATGTATTTTTTTATCTTGAAAAGTGCAGAGCGATGCGCAGTGGTATCTGGACTAGTCCACCTCAGAACGGTTGCAACTGGAGGGGAGGGCAGGTCAGTTGTGTACCAGTTGCGAGCAATTAAACACGTGCAGAGCTACTCGGTAACACTACAGCTTGTTTCAAAATGTGCTTGTCTCCTGGTTCCAAGAGAGTATTTATAAATGACGCCTCCTAGCAGCACATTGGGAAATAAAGTGCTACATTTAAAAACACAAGAAGTAATAACCAATATCCATAGATTTATAAAAAAGGAACAATGGTCTGGGTCAGCTATAAAAATCTGGGGAAGGGTATCTGAGGCAACAGTTGTGTCTGAAAGCAGTTTAGGAGAGTTATTAAGGAAAGAAAGCCATTGGTGCTAGTGCAACAATGTCCTTCTCTGTGCCCAGTAAACAAAGATTAAGAACATGCACAAAATCTAATTTGGATGTTTTAATTCAGAAGTAGTTAGGCGAACTATGAATAATTTTTAAAGTACAGAAAAACAAAGACTAACTTTGAAGAAAGTGCTTATGAAGCTAAAAATTCTGACTTCCAAGGCAGTGTCTGAACATTAAGAAGAGTTCTTTTGAAGATAGAATTATTTGAAAAAAGAAAAAAACACTAAGCGTGGCAGACAAATTTTAATCGAACATTGCACCATACATGCAAAAAGGCTTAAGTATTTACGAAATATTTGGATATATCAAAGTGAAGTTTATATAGTTTATATGGATGAAACTTATATAAGTACAGCACATACTGGACCATATGCCTGGAGTGAAATACGTTACAGGGACTCTGCAGCGATATTGAAAGGCAGACAGTTAACTTTAAAGAGAGTCGATTAAAGACACTATACAACACTCTCGAGAGCCGGCCGATGATAGAGGCAAAGCCTCTGAAACATGTTCCGGAAAAATTTAAAAGTAAGTGTTGTATAGTGTCTTTAATCGACTCTCTTTAAAGTTAATTTATCATAACAACACTGTTTTCAACACTTCCAAGAAAGGAAAGGCAGACAGTTGTTTATCATGCCTACTGGAGGACAGGGTTTTGTTCCAAATGCCTATGTACTATTTAAGATCCAACAAAAGCGTGGAGATTACTACCGTAGTAAGAATTACAACTTAGCTTATAAGAGCTGCAAAACTGGCTTCGAGAATGAAATTTGTTTGTAGACACCTTATGCACCGCCCTCCCCTCTCGTAATCTTATGCGTGTGATGCGTTGTGGTAGATGCACTATTCCCACCACAGTTGCTACTCATCCCTACCGCGCAGGATTCCTGTCAAGATTCCACCTCTGTTTCTAGGAGACCCTCAGTTTTTATATATTTCTCTTCCACTTGGTGAACATGCCAGCAAACTGGACCCCATTCTGCTTCTCCTATTTCACCAAATCGCTGTTTGCACAAATGCCATACGTCTTCCATGTTGAAGCTCACATTGCAAAGCGCAACCCATTCTTTTACATTTGCCCAAATTTTTTCCATGGCATTCAGGTCGGGATGGTACGGTGGTAAGCGGAGAACTACGTGCCCATCTTCTTCTAAAATTGCATCCACAATATATTTCTTATGTTTTGGCTTATGCCACTTTATAAGATCATATAGTTCCGCTTTCAGCATATGGCTTCCGAATGGAATCCTATGCTTAACCAACCAGTCTTGCATATCCTGCTTTTTTGTGTTCGCTGTGGGGCATTTTTCTCTGGTAACATTGTGATATGAAGCGTTGTCTATCACAAGAACAGACTTTTCTGGAAGATTGGGCTTTAGTTTTTCTTTAACCCATTTCAAATAATTTTCGCTGTTCATTTCCCTATGATAGTCTCCACTTTTTGTGTTTGATTTAAAGATCAATTGCGCATTGGGAGTGAAACCCTTTTCTGTTCCTGCATTCACAATCATTAATCTTTGTCCTTTGGAGGTAGGTGCCATATAACCCTGTGTACTATCGTCAGACCAAGCTTTCTTCTTTGTGTGCGAACTGTGTATATATGTCTCATCGCTGTAGACAATAGGACGACCTTCCTGTAGGTATTTTGTTATAGCACGTAAAAATGAAACACGAGCACTTCTTATGGTATGCTTTTCAATTAGAATGCGTCTGTTCTGACGCGTGTTTCGCCATCGAAATCCCAGACGCTTGAACACTTTGAGCAAGCTTGACTCTTTACCTTTGTAATTAATTGTTTCTCTTAATTTATGTAACACAGCTTTAACTGTAGGAACTCGCTTTTCAAGGATGTAGAATTCATTTATAGTCCTGCGAACTACACAAATATCAAACTCATCGAGATCAGTGAATGGTTTGGACCTGTTTTTGTTTCGCTTTGGTGTACCGAATGAAGAGACTGAACCACTCTGTATATCAATCATCTCCTTCTTTATTTTCTTAACCTTGGATAGCGAAACGCCCGTTGCGGCTGCAACACGCTCATTAACCTTATTCACAGGGATTACAAAATTAGCTCCGTCGGCTTCCCGTCGCATAAAATTTAAAACATTTGCTATTATTTCTCTAGCTTGCCCTTTTACAGTTCTGCGAGTGATTGGCTGCCATAATACTCCCCTTTTATGCACTGCAACACTCACAGACAAAAGTAACTGATAAGTTTCACAGATTTAGTGTTCCCAACAAAGCACGTGATAACCAAGTTCATTCGTCTAGATGAGGAGACACACTGACCTTTGCGCATACGGGTTGACGCATACGGCTGGGTGGGAGGGAGAGAGGGAGGAACTGGCATACATGAGGTGCCAAGCGGATATTGAAAAAAGGCTCGCCAGCTGAACACCCAGGGCTTTTATGGAAATACGGCTACTCTACCTTATGTTCCATTTCAATTGCAGGCTGACACAGCTCATACACTTCGTCATTTTTAAACAAAAAAACAACTTAATAGTTACTGATTTGAATTCTCTAGGGTAATCTCAGAAACTATTTGTAGTTGGTCTATTAATACTCGTCACTTCTTTATATTAATGAGAGACTAGTTTCAAAGGCATTCGCCTCCATTTTCAATCTCTTTCCAACTGGCATCTGTTGTCAGCTCTCTCTCTCTCTCTCTCTCTCTGGTGGTGGAGCAGACAACAACAGATGCCAGTTGGAAAGAGATTGAAAATGGAGGCGAATGCCTTTGAAACTAGTCTCTCATTAATATAAACAAGTAAGTGACGAGTATTAATAAACCAACTACAAATAGTTTCTGAGATTAATTTTGACGTCACTGTTACTAAATTCCTCCAAACACATATCTCTAGGGTAAGTTAATAATTACGAGGCATTCATAAACATCTGTGATGGCTCACGTTATGCAGATGCAGTATTCTACAGCCAACAGAAAGTGTACCATTCACTCTCTCATGAATGCAAACCCTTTGGATTGTTCAAAGTAATTCTTATAGCACATCATGTCAGTTTACATTTCAGTTCTGCGTATTACAAATGTGTACATACATAAAATATGAAGCTATTAACAGTGAAGTAAACAAATATATACAAATATAATAATTTGTAACTTAAAACTTCAGTTATAAGAAATGAAAGTTTTCTTATAAATTAATCAGGATTGCGATTTCATGAAAACTTTTTTTCACAATTTCAGCCAGTCATAAACAACCTTGTCAACCTCAAAAACTAATTGTAGTTGGTTTATTGATACTCCTCACTTGTTTATATTAATGAGAGACTAGTTTCAAAGGCATTCGCCTCCATTGAGGGATTGAAAATGGAGGTGAATGCCTTTGAAAGTAGTCTCTCATTAATATAAACAAGTAAGTGATGAGTATCAGTAAACCAACTACAAATAGTTTTTTAGATTAATTTTGACGTCACTGTTACTAAATTCCTCCAAATACATATAACCTTGTCAACTTTACAATCGCTAGATGTCACTATGTTTTTGTCTGTACTACCAAAATAAATATCTTTCCCCTAACCATTAAATCTATCGGTCCATTTAATTGTTTTAATAATTTAACTTATGGATTTATTTCATGGTTAAGTAACCAAAAATGATAAAAAATTATCATTTGACTGATAAATTGCCCATAGCAGATCATTTTTGGTCAAACATGAATTAAATCCAGAAGTTAAATTATTAAAAGAATTAAATGGTCCAATAGATTTAATTGATTTGGAAAAATATATTTAAAAAAATAAACATTGTGTAATAAATTTTGAAATACCGGCAGTCAATTCTGTTTTTAAATTTGTTTCATTTTCAGATTTTGGTAGTACTGACAAAAACATTAGTGACATCTAGCAATTGAAACATTGACGAGATTGTTTATGACTGGCTGAGGATGTGAAAAAAGTTTTCATGAAATCACGATCTTGTTCAATTTATAAGAAAACTTTCCTCATTACTTATAAGTGAAGTTTTAAGTTACAAATTGTTACCTTTGTCTATATGTGTGTGTACATACATACATGACAACTAATAATGGTCATTACAGTGCTCATGTCACAATGAGTCATTGCAATACTTTGGTATTATATTTATATTATGGAAACTATTAAATATGGAGTTTTTACAGTTGTATTAGAAACATAACTCTCTACCTTTGTGAATCACTTTTTGCAATATTTGAATTTTTTGTAATAGCTCAAATAGTTCTATTGCAGATGGATTTACTTAACGCTCGTTACACTTTAAAGGGGAGTGCAATATGACAGTGCAGGGCTCCAATTGGTTGCTGACCTGATGGCATTCAAGAACAAATCTCCCATTTGAAAGTCACAGTGGTACATATGTTGCTCATGCTAAACTTTGTGTAAGATTAACTTATAGAATACTTGCATTGAATGGCTGCTGTCTATAAATTTCAGGGAGTTGCACGATTAGCTGCAGTATGTTTATCTATCAGCTATCCTACCATAGCATCAGCACCCCATAGCATCATCAATGGTTTCAAAAACTTGCTGGCTATAGCTGCTGTTACGGATGTTGAATTCAAAGAAGCAGAGACTGTCAAGGAGTTCTTGAAGGTATGTAAACATTGAAACATTTTTAGCATAATTACTTCTACAAAGCTGAGCAGTTCATATCAGAAATTAGGAAAATAACCAACTAGCATGTTGAAATTACATTGACTCAAAACCAGTTCTGTGTTATGTACAAAGAAAATATATATCCTTCCTATTTTATTTGGGTTTTTTTGTTTTATAAAACTTTTGTATGGTTCATATGTGATAGGTTAATATAGTTTGAACATAAGATCCTCAAGAATCATGCTGCATTGATGAAATCTTTTCATGTCTGAAGCTGTTGATACACCCACTGGAGCCAGCAATGGCAGAACCCACCAGTGAGGCAACAGCTTTGTTGTTAATATGCACTTATGTGCAGTCTGAGCAGAGTTGATTAATGGGTGATCTTTAAATAATTTTGTTTAAAATGAGCAAAACAATAGTGGTAAGAAACTGTAAAGCAGCTGTCATTAAATGTAATATAAAACTGCAGAGCCAACTTTCAGACTATTTGCTTCAGTTAACAAATTAAAGTAAACTGATTTGCAAGTATTTTATTCCTGATCCTGAAGATAGTGTTTTCTCTTTCTCCAAATTCTTTAAACCTCAGATTTGTAATGTGTTTTGTCCAGTGCTTTTGTTGCACAGCTTTTTGTGTATTTTCTGTTTACCCTGCTGAATCCTGAGATAATTTTTCAGGGTTTTTAAGTAAATAAAAGATACCTGTATGTCAAAAAAAGTTCCTATACTTGCCATTTGGACATTAATGCAATATAGTATACTCTACTACATGTTTATTCACTATATTTACTGATCTAACAAAGATTTCTTCAGGCCTATTTCCATGGACTGGAGCTCAAAATATATTTTTTTAAAGTAATGTCACTCGAAAAGTTTCATTTCTTTATCTAAAAATTACAATTTTCTAAATTATGTGTTAACTATTATGCAATTTAAAACAATTTTGTTGTCATTTGGGCATAGAAACACTTTAGAAACTGCACATCTAGCCCTGCAAATCCTTTTGCAACTCTGCTGACATTTTTGAAGGCTTGTTCCTCTTAGGTGGTTCAGGTTCTCTTCCTTTTCTTGAACCTTTCTCTTACTAAAGTCCATTTCAGGTTCCTTTTGATATAATTTACGTCGTTCAGAAGCTGTTGCCCAAAAATCTCCTGAAAGCTCTCAGCTGTAATACAGCAAAACCTGATTAAAGCTGAACATATGTAATTTGATAAAGCATACAAATATGTTAGTCCCGATGCATGCAATACTTTTTTTTTTTTTTTTTTTTTTTTTTTGTATAATATGAAATTTATATATTGCAAATTTTAAAATTAATAATTGTACAATGTGGAAAAACTGGATTACATGTATGTACAACTGCTATACACATCTATACGAGCCCATTATTTCTTAGCATGTTGCTTCTTGAAATTAAATCTATTGCATAGGGGATATAAGTTAATGACAATATCATTTCCTATGTCAGCATTATTAAATGTAGAACCAGCATTTTTCTATAATGACTTGAAATTTGTTATGATGTCCAAATCGATTGACTGGACAACTGGTAAAATTAGGAGGGAAAGATTCCATTCAAAACATTTTCCAAAATTATTTGAGGTGGGTGTGCTGCACACTTATCAGTAAAAAGAAGGATCTTCTCTTTCTATTTCATTCTAATTTTCCACTGCTGTTCTATTATAGTCATCCAAGGCTTTCTATTGGATTCATATTCTATATGTTTTGTTTTTACTCCCTTAGAACACCTCAGATTCTTGGATCTTCCTATCACATGTTTGAGGAAGATTGATATGTCTGCAAAAATAGCTTTTGCAAAATTTACTGTTCTTTCCTCCCTGGCATGAGTCACCCTTTTTAGCTAAAGTGTTACAGGGAACAAGGTTGTACAAGGGCAATCCCAATCAGTTGTACAACTTTTGAGGCTGATAATTGCTTTTGACTTTCTTTCCATTTTTGCACTGTGGTCATTCACAATCAACTTGCCACAAGTTGGTTTCCCTGTGATTCCATGACAATCTTAACATCCTTGCAGCCATCCTGATGAAAGCTTGAAATCAACTGTGATGTTCTTAGCTAAATCTATAGCTTTTGCTTTTAGTATGTCATATTAGTAGAGCTCTACCCTGTTTCTGCTGGAACCATCCTGCACCATGGCTAAGTGGTTAGACCACTCAACTCTCACCAAGTTCGATCCCAGATGACCACAAAGTGAGATTCGTGGTGGACAACATGGTGCTGGGGTGGGTTTTCTTCAGGGTCTCCTGTTTCTCCTGCTGCCTCATTCCATCTTCATTTCATGCATCATCAGTGTAATTGCCTGCAGTGCCACATATAGGAAAAGCAGGCATTAAACACTACACATTTTCTGCTGGAACCATGTGAAAAGCACCATTCCTAAATCAGCATATATATTCCTGTTGATGGCTGTATTTAGTTAACTTTCCACCCAGTTTTAAAAACTTGTCCAAATTAGTATTTATTTCTGTTACTGATGACAGCCTAATACGTGGTATTCACAATTCCTAACTCTGAAGGAGTTTTGATTTTGTATGGATTAAAGTGCAACTACTCGTATGAATTTTGCTTTATGATCTAGTATATAACTTCTGCTCTCCATGGTGGATAAGCAGAAAAGAAGTGGAAAACAAAACTGCTGTTCAACAGTAAACACCAGATACTAAAACTTACCTTTACTTGTATTCACATATAAATGTGAATTACTTAGAAAAGGGTTACGAATAAAGTCAATCCAACCTTGAACTGTTAGCTCCTCGCTTGTTTATCAGAGTGCACCCATCACCAACCAACAAAATATTGTTTTCCTGCCACTGTTCAAATATGGATTCTTGCCACACATTATTGTAATCTTAATTGAAAAAGGTATCTGTATTAGTTTTTAACACTCCCATCACTTAAATTTTTATTTTTAAACAACTATTGTAATCTATGACTATAAATAGTTGACTAAATGCAGCATAAGCCTATTTTCCAGAATACTCGGAATAATAGCCATTAAAATGCATAGTTGTTTCTACACATATTTTTAACTCTTGATTCCTGCAGTAACACCTAAGTAATACATGAACATAAAGTGCAAATAAAAGAATATTATGTATTTTTGTATTGTCTGCCTTACATGCAAGAGGTCCCAAGTTCGAGACTTGGTCAGTGTGAGTTATCTGGATAAGGATTTTTCCAGGGCTTTGCCTTATCCTGAAACATAATGTCGGATGACTCTTAAGCTCAATGAACCCTGAGATTATTTGAGCATCATTTCACCCATTTCATTCATATGACTTAACATTGGAGGCTGTAAAAAATATATATATGAGAAAATAACTAGAGCATGATGAAATTAGCTCATTATACCATGAACTTATCTGGGTTTTTGTTCGCTTTCTGCTCTGTCTACCCTCGTTTATATATCTTGGTCCTGGTGGCTCCAACCTTCCTGTGTCTGATTGTTATATTGCATATTTTAATATTTTCACATTATTTGTCATAAAATAGCCCAATTATTCCCATTCAAATTGTGATTTTATAGATTTGTTCATTACTTTGTCATGTGTAAAGCTGTTGATTAAATCAAATATTTGGTGAGATTACTGAAAAATGCTTTCACAGTTGTGATCCCAGGCTTACGCTGTGTTGAGTAGATATGAATGTCTGTTTTTTCTCCACTGCATCTTCATTTTCAAAACATTTATGTAAATCCTGAATAATTCTCATTGCCTCAACCATGCAAGTTCACTTAGCTGCTTTATGATGATGATTATTTCATGCCTGAAGCTGTTGGAACCACCACTGGAGCCAGCAATGGCAGAACCCACCAGTGAGTCAACAGCTCTGTTGTTAATATGCACTTGTGTGCAGTCTGAGTAAAGTTGCTAAGTGAGTATCTTTAGCTTCTGGAGAATCCTGTGTTGTCTTGGATAAAGTTGCTGACATATTGCTCATCAAAACATAGGCTGTAGAAGAGTAGAAGATTATGCATTCATTTAAGGAGCTAAGTAATTACATTTAGGTAACATACTACTATTTGCAAAAGCTGTATTTAAAAACAAAGTAATTCACTTATTAGGTGATGATTAAATCATGCCCATTATTGTTAACCTACAGACCCTCTGGCCCTAAAGTGGGGATGCTTACACACATTGCGGTTTGTATCACTTTGTTGTCAATTGCAATTATTTTCTTCCTGATCCTGAAGATAGTGTTTTCTCTTTCTCCAAATTCTTTAAACCTCAGATTTTTAATGTGCTTTGTCCAGTGCTTTATTGCACAGCTTTTTGTGTATTTTTCTGTGTACCCTCCTGAATCCTGAGATAATTTTTCAGGGTTTTTAAGTAAATAAAAGATAACTGTATGTCAAAAGAAGTATTCAAAAAGTTCCTATACTTGCCATTTGGACATTAATGCAATATAGTATACTCTACTACAGGTTTATTCGCTATATTTACTGATCTATCAAAGATTTCTTAAGGCCTATTTTCCATGGACTGGAGCTCAAAATACGAGGGCCGTTCAGAAAGTAACCTCCGATCGGTCACATTGCAGGTAGTGGGGGGGAGTAGTGACGCCATCTGTGCATTCACGCACTCAGCAGGTCAGTCGGCATCAAGCCGTGGTCGAGTGAACGTCGTATCTGCGCTAGTTTAGTGTTTGTGGCTGTTTGAAATGTGTGCTGCAATAGAAAACCCCGCCAAATGTGAAGTGCGTGCTAACACTAAAAAAATTACGATGGGCAATACAGAACAAACGCCATGGTATGCTGACTTCCGGTATCGTTTTTTTTGCACGATAACGCCCGTCCTCACTCTGCTCGCAGAACAACAGCCCTTCTTGAGTCCTTCAAGTGGGACGTTGTCAACCATCCACCTTACAGCCCAGATCTGGCGCCAAGCGATTATCACCTCTTCATGCATATGAAGACATGGCTCGGGTCCCAGCGGTTTGATGAGGACGAAGAGCTCAAAGATGCGGTCACAGGCTGGCTCCAGGCACAAGCGGGTGATTTTTATGCAGAAGGAATTTCAAAGCTTGTGAACAGATACTATAAGTGCCTCAATCGTTATGGAGACTATGTAGAAAAATAGTGCAAAGATGTAGTTGTAAGATGTATATATTAAAATATTTTTATTTAACTTGGTGAATTTTTTGCAATCAACTGGAGGTTACTTTCTGAACGGCCCTTATATATTTTTTTAAAGTAATATCACTCAAAAACAGTTTCATTTGTTTATCTAAAAATTACAATTTTCTAAATTATGTGTTAACTGTTATGGAATTTAAAACAATTTTGTTGTCATTTGGACATAGAAACACTTTAGAAACTGCACATCTAGCCCTGTAAATCCTTTTGCAACTCTGCTGACATTTTTGAAGGCTTGTTTCTCTTAGGTGGTTCAGGTTCTCTTCCTTTTCTTGAACCTTTCTCTTACTAAAGTCCAGTTCAGGTTCCTTTTGTATAATATGAAATTTATATGTTGCAAATTTTAAAATTAATAATTGTACATTGTGGAAAAAACTGGATTACATGTATGAACTACTGCTATACACATCTATACGAGCCCATTATTTCTTAGCATGTTGCTTCTTGAAATGAAATCTATCGCATAGGGGATATAAGTTAATGACAATATCATTTCCTATGTCAGCATTATTAAATGTAGAACCAGCATTTTTCTATAATGACTTGAAATTTGTTATGATGTCCAAATCGATTGACTGCTCAACTGGTATAATTAGGAGGGAAAGATTCCATTCAAAACATTTTCCAAAATTATTTGAAATGGGTGTGCTGCACACTTATCAGTAAAAAGAAGGATCTTCTCTTTCTTTTTCATTCTAATTTTCCACTGCTGTTCTATTATAGTCATCCAAGGCTTTCTATTGGATTCATATTCTATATGTTTTGTTTTTACTCCCTTAGAACACCTCAGATTCTTGGATCTTCCTATCACATGTTTGAGGAAGATTGATATGTCTGCAAAAATAGCTTTTGCAAAATTTACTGTTCTTTCCTCCCTGGCATGAGTCACCCTTTTTAGCTAAAGTGTTACAGGGAACAAGGTTGTACAAGGGCAATCCCAATCAGTTGTACAACTTTTGAGGCTGATAATTGCTTTTGACTTTCTTTCCATTTTTGCACTGTGGTCATTCACAATCAACTTGCCACAAGTTGGTTTCCCTGTGATTCCATGACAATCTTAACATCCTTGCAGCCATCCTGATGAAAGCTTGAAATCAACTGTGATGTTCTTAGCTAAATCTATAGCTTTTGCTTTTAGTATGTCATATTAGTAGAGCTCTACCCTGTTTCTGCTGGAACCATCCTGCACCATGGCTAAGTGGTTAGACCACTCAACTCTCACCAAGTTCAATCCCAGGTGACCACAAAGTGAGATTCGTGGTGGACAACATGGTGCTGGGGTGGGTTTTCTTCAGGGTCTCCTGTTTCGCCTGCCGCCTCATTCCATCTTCATTTCATGTATCATCAGTGTAATTGCCTGCAGTGTCACATATGGGAAAGCAGGCATTAAACTAAACACTACACATTTTCTGCTGGAACCATGTGAAAAGCACCATTCCTAAATCAGCGTATATATTCCTGTTGATGGCTGTATTTAGTTAACTTTCTGCCCAATTTTAAAAACTTGTCCAAATTAGTATTTATTTCTGTTACTGATGACTGCCTAATACATGGTATTCACAATTCCTAACTCTGAAGGAGTTTTGATTTTGTATGGATTAAAGTGCAACTACTCGTATGAATTTTGCTTTATGATCTAGTATATAACTTCTGCTCTCCATGGTGGATAAGCAGAAAAGAAGTGGAAAACAAAACTGCTGTTCAACAGTAAACACCAGATACTAAAACTTACCTTTACTTGTCGTTTGTTGTTAAGACAATGTGCCAAAAACTGTCTGCTCACTTGCTTCTTTATTAGTAACGATAGGGAAAATGCACCTCATTTCTTTTAAGATAGCAGATTCCATATGCACATTTAATTACATAAAACTCGATTGCATTTCACTGAAATTTAGTACATGTAACTGCAAATTGTGTATAAATATAAGGTTCTGTAAATATGTTTCTAAATTATATTTTTTCCAATACCTACAAATATTCACATATAAATGTGAATTACTTAGAACTGGGTTACGTATAAAGTCAATCCAACCTTGAACTGTTAGCTCCTCACTTGTTTATCAGAGTGCACCCATCACCAACAAACAAAATATTGTTTTCCTGCCACTGTTCAAATATGGATTCTTGCCACACATTATTGTAATTTTAATTGAAAAAGTATCTGTATTAGTTTTTAACACTCCCATCACTTAAGTTTTTATTTTTAAACAACTATTGTAATCTGTGACTATAAGTAGTTGACTAAATGCAGCATAAGCCTATTTTCCAGAATACTCGGAATAATAGCCATTAAAATGCATAGTTGTTTCTACACATATTTTTAACTCTTGATTCCTGCAGTAACACCTAAGTAATACATGAACATAAAGTGCAAATAAAAGAATATTATGTATTTTTGTATTGTCTGCCTTACATTCAAGAGGTCCCAAGTTCGAGACTTGGTCAGTGTGAGTTATCTGGATAAGGATTTTTCCAGGGCTTTGCCTTATCCTGGAACATGTCGGATGAGTCTAAGCTCAGTGAACCCTGAGATTATTTGAGCATCATTTCACCCATTTCATTCATATGACTTAACATTGGAGGCTGTAAAAAAAAAATATATATATCAGAAAATAACTAGAGCATGATGAAATTAGCTCATTATACCATGAACTTATCTGGGTTTTTGTTCGCTTTCTGCTCTGTCTACCCTTGTTTATATATCTTGGTCCTGGTGGCTCCAACCTTCCTGTGTCTGATTGTTATATTGCATATTTTAATATTGTGTAAAGCTGTTGATTAAATCAAATATTTGGTGAGATTACTGAAAAATGCTTTCACAGTTGTGATCCTAGGCTTACGCTGTGTTGAGTAGGTATGAATGTCTGTTTTTTCTCCACTGCATCTTTATTTTCAAAACATTTAGGTAAATCCTGAATAATTCTCATTGCCTCAACCATGCAAGTTCACTTAGCTGCTTTATGATGATGATTATTTCATGCCTGAAGCTGTTGGAACCACCACTGGAGCCAGCAATGGCAGAACCCACCAGTGAGTCAACAGCTCTGTTGTTAATATGCACTTGTGTGCAGTCTGAGTAAAGTTGCTAAGTGAGTATCTTTAGCTTCTGGAGAATCCTGTGTTGTCTTGGATAAAGTTGCTGACGTATTGCTCATCAAAACATAGGCTGTAGAAGAGTAGAAGATCATGCATTCATTTAAGGAACTAAGTAATTACATTTAGGTAACATACTACTATTTGCAAAAGCTGTATTTAAAAACAAAGTAATTCACTTATTAGGTGATGATTAAATCATGCCCATTATTGTTAACCTACAGACCCTCTGGCCCTAAAGTGGGGATGCTTACACACATTGCGGTTTGTATCACTTTGTTGGCAAATGAAAGTTTTGTTCTCTGTTAGTATCTGACTTTTTATCACAACTGTCTTTCACTGCAGCAGTGTATGTTACAAAAGCACTCTGCTCATATATATATCAACTAATTAAAGAACAGTTATTCAATATAATTTTTATGAGTAAAAAACTTTCTAAAGCAAGTACATTATTTATAGTAGGAGGCCCACTTTGTTAACGTGTCTGCCTCGTGTTCAAGATGTTCAGAGTTCAAATCTACAGAGTTGGAAGATGTAAATTAAAAACAAATCAAATAAAACAAAATATAATAGGCTCATTCAAGAACTGCATTTAAAGCGAATAGCAATTATTATAGTTCCTGTGTAATTTTGGTTTTCATGTATGGAACTGTTCACAGATACTCATTTGCTTCAGACATCAGTTCATTTAAAGTCTTTCACTGCCAGGGTGTCATGACATTGAAAGAAAGCATTAAACATGTTTCATACAATATCATTGAATTTTTCAGTTATGATTCTACCTTTCCAAGTTTGTCTACACACAAGTAGTATGTGTTGGAACAATCTGTTATCATTGATTTCCATTATTTTGGATCTCATGTAAACTGCTTTTAAAATCATATTGTATGAAATACTCTTGAATCTACCATTCTGAAAACCAGCTGTCACAACAATAGAGTATAACTCTGCTCTATAGACTGGCATATGAGAGAGGGATGTAAACTTCTACACCAGTTTACTCATATGAATGTTACTGCAATGGTAGAATCTGTTTTGAGTGATTCCCATAACTCATACATTAGATCTCCCATATCTCAAAACTGCTGCAGTGACCCTCATAATCAAGTCTTGAGAGACTTGAAGGTTTGAAATGGCTTTTGGTACTGAAGATGCTGTGGGATTGGTGGAGGTTGGATGAAGTCTGTTTTATGTTGTAGATGTTATGGGCACTTCTTATACCTATATAAGCATGACTGACCGAAGGATCAGAGAAAATACCTAACCTGAAGGTCTGGTTCTGCCTGTGGGAGTGCTTCGGATCACAACAATTGATTTGATTATAAATTCTGATATGCAACATTGATAGAGGCTGATAATAATTTAAAGTATCTTGTGTGAACATAGTGAAAAGAACATAAGAAGTTGACTATATGAAGCGAAATTACAGCCCAGTGGATATTCAAAAGGACAACTGTTGGCCTGGGATACCATATCTTTCAGATGCAGTTTGCTCACATTCATCAAAACTATTGAGTGGAGCACTGTGATCTCACATAAAAGAGAAAGTTCTGCTTGACGCCTAATGGAAGAATTTGTAGAAGACCAAGGTCCTGCTGGAATTCTTTTTCATGCCAAATTAACTGTCATGGTGTTTCACTTTTAAGCACTTAAATTGATCTAGACCTGGTGACCTTGGGAACGGTAGGCCATTATATTTCTCAGTTCCTGAATATGGTTGGAAGTGAATACCTGTTGTAGCATATAATCCATACCAGAACTTGATTGAACAAACCTTTGACATTGAGGAGCATGGTAAGGGGATTTCCCAATACACTGACAGCTTTGGTGTACACTTCAAACAGAACGAGAGCTCATGTCACAAGAAGATAGCAAATCTTATCCGGAGAGTACCTCATTGAATCACAGCTGTAATGAAGGAGGTGGCCTTACTAGAGGAGATCGGCTATCTTTCACACAAGAGAATCATAGAGCCATTAAAAGAGGATCACAAAGTTTTTCTTTGTGATTTTGATCATGTTTTAGAGATTGTTTTTTTCCCTCTCCATTAAAGTAAATAACACTGGACTGCGAAATTAAATTTTTGTTTCACACTTGATCCTGAAGAGTGACTTGTTTTATTTAATTACCAGCCTCTCTTGATTCATATTTTAGCTATGACCTATGAGAGGGCTGCAATAATGATGTAAAGAATTGTTATATTCATGTAACCTAATAACTATTTACATAACATATGAAGTAAACAAAATCCAACAGCTCTGTTCATAGACCTAAATACAATTTAAGTGCAATATATTCTAAGCATTAACAGAGCTCTGCTTCCTCTTCATATTGAAGTTTTGTCTTCAAGATATTTTATGCTGTAGCTCCACATCTCTTTAGAGACCCTTCATTCCACCTGACTGCAATCAGTGCTGTATAATTTGATGATAAAAGTTAAATGTTTGAGATTCGTGATTAATATTCATGTTTTTGTTTCATTAAAACATCCATTTTAAAACGTGAAGGAAATATGTTATATTTTTTTCATTCAGCTATATTATGACTATTTTACAAATTGCATGTTTTCATTGTTTTAAGAAAGTTATATTTGGACTTCAAAATCTGCTACAGTGTATATGAAGTACTGTTTCAGTTCAACTCTTTATTCATCCATTTTAACATATACATATGGATTCGTCCAGTATTTTAAACATTTAATTATAATATTGTGAGAGTTAACAATAGTAATTAAATTTATATTGTACATGTAGATTAAATTTATATATTGTTAAATACAAGTGAATACTTCAGTAATGCCATAGTTTGTTCCACTATGAACAAAACTGTTCTTGTTGTGTGCTCTTTGCTTAACAGATTGAAGTTATGATAATGGTTCAGTAATTTTCTTTTAGCACAAAAGCTGTATAGTGGCGTTTCTTGCTGTTATCTTGATTTTTCACTCCTTGGTATACCAAAGATAACAATTTTTGTCATTTCTGTTATATTGATATTCATGTAACGGGCATGTGTTTTAGTTGCGGTTGCAGCTTGGAGTGTCAAATGAGGAGCTTTCATATTTCCATGTTTTAAAACTTACGTGTACATACTACAGTAAATTAATGGTTGGTTGGAACTTATCTAGCAATGTGACTATTTAGAGAAATGTCTCTACATGCCTTACACAAGCATAAAAAATGGAAAGGCATTCGGAAATAGCTTGGTCTTGTTGGACTTCATGTTTGGAATAAATGTTTTAACAATTTGTATCTGCAGTTTTAAAGCAATTGATATATCCAAATTGCTCTGATTTCAGGATCCATCTAAGTTTGTAGCTGCTGCTGCAGCCACTGCACCTGCTGCAACAGCTGCTGCTGCTGCACCAGCAGAAGCAAAGAAGGAGGAGAAGAAGGAAGAAAGTGAGAGTGATGACGATGATATGGGCTTTGGTCTATTTGACTAAGGCAAATGCTTTTGTATGATGCATTTAAAATGAATAAAATAATGAAACCTGTTTGATCTTGGTTATTTGCTTCAAACCTATTTCACTTTGCATTTACCCATTTCTGTGGTGTAGGGGTAGAGTGCCTGCTTCAGATTCAAGAGCTCCTGAATTTGAATCTTGGTCAGGGTGAGTTATCTAGATAAGATTTTTATCCAAGCTTTTCCCTTATCCTCAAAGTGAATGTTGATTAACTCAAAGCTCGATGGACCCAGGACTAATTTGAACATCATTTCTCCCATTTCATTGTCCAAAATGACTTACTTTGGAGGACTTAAGAAAAACTCTGCACTTTAATACATGTTTATTTCTTCGATTATGTATTTCACACACAATTCGTGTGTGTGTGTGTGTGTGTGTGTGTGTATATATATAATCCTTGTACAGCTGTGTGAGTGTATCAGGGACGCAGCTTCAGTGGATGTGGGTGATGTATTACACACCCTGGCAATTTTCCTTAGTTAACAATTCCCTACTACATTAAATCTTACTGGCACAATTCTTGCTGAAGAGTATGTTCTGAGCAACCATCCCGGGAAAACCCTGGAGAAACATCCAGGTAACACCCTAACCAAGATTTGAACTCGGAACCTCTTGAATGTGAGGCAGATATTGACAGTGCTGAGTCATGTAACAAGGAATTCCACAGAACGTGAGAAATGAATTAATGCAGTATGACATATCTAAGAACACTTGAAAAAGTCCACTACAGTTCGTGCCACCTCGCCAAATATACAGAGTAATTTGATTTCCAGCATCAGCACAGTAATGACCAACAAAATTAGAAAAGTTTCTGAGGCATCCTTTGTTTCTCTAATATTAAATGAAACTTCTAATTTTTGAAACTTATGTTGTCGACTACCTTTCACTATGTGAGAAGCGAAAGAACCATAGAAGAAAGATTCGTAGTTTTAACTAAAGCATCTAATATTTTTTCTTTCAGAGTAGTATTTTTATTATTGTTTATACTACTACAATGTTGAGTGTTTGTGATACCTGTGGCATGAAGAAATAGACGTAAAGTGGTAAGTATCCATCGAAAAAGAAAGTTCTCTTTTATCGAAAAACTGAGGAAACTTCTTTGCAATATCTTCAGTGAAGCATGTACTGTACCCACTACAAGAAGGCAAGAGACAAATGAAGGGGAGGAGGGTTTGGACTATATCTGCTCTGCCAGTGGATCTGTTCACTAGGAAATGTGCGTATGAGTCACCCATGCTACCAGATCTAAATGTTTGTTGCAGTAACTGTGGTGATAGGTATTATGTATGGGTGAGTTATGTGACAGCACTTGCGTATTTTAAATGAATCTAGCATCCTTGTCATACTGGGAAGGCTAGCATAAAAACTATGGGCACAGCAAATGTGATTATGTTACAATTTCTTTTAGCTTGCCTTCTTGTGGTGGGTAGAGAGTATAAATATGAACACCTAATGAAGTTACATACGTTGTATGGAAATATATAAGTACATGATCTGCACCGTGTTACAAGAATGTTATCCCTAGCACATGAAACTGACATACCAATTCGCTGGGTTCTGCAGTTACCTGGCTTGTTTAAATAAAATTGAATTCAAGCTTTACATTTGCTTTCTCCAGGGGCCAAGAACAGTGACTACAACTGTGGTGTTCTGTCGTATACCAGGAATCTGAGACAGCCACTGCAAGATGGACTAACAATGATACCCATATAATTTTGAAAAGGAGCAATGATGGCATTATATAGAATAAGTATTTTTGCTACTGGTACTTAAATGTTGGAAACGATATAAGAATAAAAACAATACAGAAATCAAGAGTGAGTCACTCAGGTTCTACTGAGGGGTTTACACCTCAGCAACAAGCCGCTTAGTGTGGTTTTATCTGGTGGTTAAAAGTTTTTCTTGTGTCACAAGCTTTTGTCTGTGGGCATAGATTTCTATAGCATGCGGTCACCTGTCCAATGCCCTCTGCAACTGGAGGTAGCCAGAGGCAGACCGGCTATCCTGTATTACCAGGCTCATTTCCATTCCTGGGGTGGGGTGGAGCTGGGAAGTTTGGGCTTGTTCATATAAGATTGCCCATTGCGTTCTTGGTCAATCAGTAGCTCTTCCTCTTACGAGGTGTTTTATGGTCATAGAGACCGATAGTACACTCCAATTAACTTGAGGTGGCAGCTGAGTGAAGATGCGCACTAAAAGAATTAGTCTGTTACCAATCCTGAAAGGACACAGGATGCTTTTGTACACGTGGAGCTAATGCTGGTACATGTATCAACTACTCCACATGTATAAATCACCTTCAGTCTTCTTTCAGGTTTAGTATCAGACTAATTCTTTTAGTGCGCATCTTTACTCAGCTGCCACCTCAAGTTAATTGACCGATATTCGCCAGCTAATCGAGCGGGATGGCTCAGGTGGTTTCGTCTGTTACCCGCATTCGGCATGCCCGGGTTCGATTCTCGTGACTGACCTACCTGACTAATGAAGGTTTTCGGTCTTTTCTGGTCGCCAGACGAGTGCTGGGTAGGATAATTACATCCCCCGAATTTCCTGTCCCTCCATTTCATTTTCATTATCATTTCATATCATCTCTCATTTGGTGGTCTCTTTCAGGGTAGAGGTGTCGGCGGGTGTCTCGCGCTGTCGTGACTCCTTGGTTTGGCCGCCCTCAGTCTCCTCTCGCCTCACCCTTTCTCCCGGGGACGCCCCACTTGGGGCTTAGTTGTAATAAACCACAGGTTTCGGAGCCAAATCCTCTCCGTAGTAATCCTAATTCATCATCTGGTTGGTGGGGATACGAGTTTATTGTAGATGGTGTGTGATCTCTCTCGCGCCATGTCCACAATGTATGAGAGTCCGTAAAATGGTAATCTGCGCTCAGCATCATAGATCATCATTCGCGCCCTGTTCTGCACATCCTAAGTCTGCGAATGGTGGCTGGTGCCACCGATCCCCAGATATCCATCCGTACTGGATCAGGGACTGGTGATCGCCCTATAGAGACGCAGACTATGTAGGCATGTGCGATTTGGAGATCAGGTACAATTCCTAAGTGCATGTGCGCATCCACTTGGCCCTGATGTGAGGCCTGAAAGTCAGCCTGCGATGAAGAAGATACTGAGGTGTTTTGGTAATCCAGGGGATTTGCCTGTGCCGCAACCTCAGTAACCGCGGTGGTCGCCAGCGACGGACCTTCATCAGGAGCAATAGTTGAACACTTCCATGGGCTGATGGACATCCTCCACCTCTTACTCTAGAGCCTAACTGCTCTCTCGCAGTGGAAACAATAACCAACATTTTTGTTTCGAGAAATGTCCATAGAAAACTGTTCTTTCGAGTAAGAATAAGAAATGTGGCCTAAATAGTAAGTAGTCACTGACTTCCTATGTTGGCCGCGCCATGGCTTAGTGGTTAGACCACTTGGCTCTCACCAAGGCGGCCCAGGTTCGATCCCAGGCGACCGCAAAGTGAGATTTGTGGTGGCCAACACGGCGCTGGGGCGGGCTTTCTCCGGGACCTCCGGTTTCCCCCACCGCATTCCACCGGTGCTCCATCTTCATCTCATGTACCATCAGTGTCACCGCCTGCGGTGCCGTATGTAGCAAAAGCTGGTGTTAAACACTACACATTTTAATTCCTATGTTTTCGTGAAATATTTTTTTCCTTCATAAATCTCTGAAAATAAAATTCCACTACAGTTGTACATTATCGTTGATATTTAACTGAAATGTATAAAATCTTTGCAGCGCCATACCTCCGCCGTTATTACTATACTTGGGAGTACAACCTCCGACCGATGACTTAATTTCATTTCAATGCATAGTTTTTATTGCTGTTCTGTATCTAATGGTTCAAAGGAAATAAAATTCTGCGCCGTATGCAGAACATTATTGTCTGCATAAGCAACTTTTCAAATGAGGCACTGACATTCCAAAGTGCTTAAAAGACGCGATTGTTTGGATTTCTCTTATCCTGACTTTTGTCGTCCTGCATTGTCTAGAGGTAACATGCAATCCTTTGGTTTCCAACGTCGCAGATACAAACCCGCCGGAGGGCGATGGATATTTTCGGGCGTCAAAATCAGCATGGTATTCTTAAGAAATGAAATAAAGCCTCTGATCCCGTGTGGTAGAGTTTCGGCACGTAAAAGAATTTCAAGCATATAGGGAGGTCTCTGAGGAGAATCGAGCGGTCTTTTGTTGGGACGCTGAGAACCACAGCAGTTAAAGAGCGTCCATAAATAAAAACTCAATTTCAATGATTTCTTGACTTTTTCTTTGTATGTAGTTTATATATGTTGAACTTTGTTTTGGAATCAATGCACCTCTTTGGACGTGGAAATGACACTGTCCAAAATACGAGTTATTTTCTATATGTACATTTTCAAATTCTGTCTACTGATTTTCGGTTGAAGTTAGATCCTTCACTACCAAAAAGTTAAGCTCTTTCTTATGGATACATACGTGACATAGTTACATTCTAATCAACTACCGTTCATCGAAAAAATGACAGCATCAAATCTCATATTTCCCTTTTCAAAAGTTACCAAATAACGTGAAAATACTTGATGATTTTAATGAAATAGTTCCGGAAAGCCCGCTATCTGTAACTTACATTCCAATATAGCAAAGTTGTTGTCTTTCCTTAGAAATAGTTTTCGTGTTACTCTTAAAAAATACAGATATCCGGTTTCAGCGCCAAGCTAGATATGAAAGCTGTATAGTCAGTTAAAATTGCATCACTTATCTTAAATGTCCTTGCGTGCGATGACTTGCATGTTTATAAACAAAAAATTCTGTTAAAGGTGGGGAAGCGTAGGGGAAATGACGGCTTCGCTAAATGAAAGATGAGCCGTAGTATACTAAGGGAAGAAAGGAACTCATTAGTGTGTTCTAAGAAATAAGTGATTTTAGAGATATATGGAATGACAGAAACTGTTACATAATCACTGTGTGCTATAAAAACTACAGGTGAATGCCGACTCAAGTAGTATTACGCTTTGCGATTGTCGTTTTAAATAGTTGCCGATGTAAATTTATGTGGGGTTAAGAGAGGGATAAAGACAGAACTTGTAAGTTTCATAATGTTACATATTTTTTGTGACATTGCCTGAATATTGGCTGACAAGTATCAATGAGCACACAAAGGAAATATATAAAGTCATGTCATGGTGAAAGTTGTTTTCTCGTGTATTTCAGGTACTCCAGCTGTAATCTTAAGCACCTCGCACAGTACTGAACAACAAAGCTTCGTGGGACCATGGGGTTGTTGACAGAGGGTAGTCCTTTATCTTGGGAAGAGACAAAAGCC
Organism: Mantis religiosa; assembly: GCA_030765055.1. Lineage (NCBI taxonomy): Eukaryota > Metazoa > Arthropoda > Insecta > Mantodea > Mantidae > Mantis > Mantis religiosa. The sequence continues at coordinate 57,983,235 of CM060956.1, forward strand.
TTAGCAGAACACGTGAGGCAGCACGGTGTTACACAATTTATTAATTTATACCGACGTCTTCGAGATCGTCAAGGGGACGTGCTGAAATGGGGTGACGAGGTACACGTATAACTAGTTCACAACTACCTAACAAATTATAGAATTGTGATATAATTTATGTTGCTGTCATTAGGTGCAACCATATTGCTGTCTTTTATTCGTTGACCTTTGTTGAATTTTCTCTTCTTCAGGTGGAATACATATTGGTAAAATTTGATGACAATAAAAAAGTTGCAAGAGTTTCACTACGAGCAGCAGAGATTCTTAGTGTTCTCCAAGAAAAGGAATTGAAAAATCCAGAGTATGTACTTGACTATAATATATTTAGATATCTTAGATATTCAGGCTCTTGGTGTATTATGGAAATATGTGATACCTTCCCTCTATTCTATCTGGACATTTAGAGCACTAATACACTGTACTATCACTTAAAAATACATGAAAAAGCTTAGAATAGAAACATTATCCAAGCAGTATAATACTTTTACTCTCTAGTTTGGTGGCAGAACATTGCTCTAACAATTAAGTGTCTTGGGAAAGCAACAGTGCACATTTGCATACTTTTGTTTAAATGATGCATTGGAGAATTTTATAGAACTGACATTCTCCCCATGAAGTTTTATGCACAAGCATTTGAATACAATCTAAGCCCATTACATGTTCATTGAGCTTTTTCAGCAGCCCATTGTGTAAAATTGATGAACTAATAAGAATTATGGATGTAAGTGCGTAAATTGTATATATTTCATCCTGGTCATGTGTTTTCGATATGGCTAGATTCATAATTCATCCGCTTACAATTAATGAACATAGAAATATATATACTTTGAATCACAATACATAAAAGGTGATAACAGAATATTTTCTGCAATGATTGTCTATGTTGGGATCCTCAATTATTTGACTTCACTTGTCAGAGTTTTGTCTGTATATCCATTTACATTACTCATATTTCTCAGTAAATTGCAGACATAATGAATCATTAACAGTCTGTACTTATATTTACATTGCCTTTGTTTAGGTCAACCTAGTAGAAATTAATGACTTGAAGCTTTCCCGGCGTTGATTAGTCGCTAAAAGCTTGGGTAGTTACCCTAATCTGACCTGGCTGTTAGCCCGAGAAACTATCATCAACCTAGTAGAAAATTTATTTGCCAGGGAAGTCTGATATTCATAACCTCTTAAATTCAAGCTCACAGATTTCTCATGCAAATCATAACAATAGCCACAGGAGATGGTGGTGGTGGTGATGATGTCTTTGTGCTGTCATATATCTTTCACTCCTATTGATAAAATGTGCGTTAACATTCATTAATTCTCCTTAAATTGCAGCATATTTCTCTTCATATATGCCTTTCAGTTCTTCCAATATGTGCAAGTTATTCTGATACATTTAATTTCTTAAGGCCTTCCATAAATAGTAATTGATAAGAATTAGAAATCTGTTCATTTGAATTTCAGGGGATATGAATTTCCGACTTCTCTGGCAAACAGCTTCCTCCCTGTGCCAAGCCTGGTAGGCTAGCCACACCCCAAACAAAGGCTCTATATGTGTAATACATTGTACATTTGACTGTCTGCAAATTGTAGCTAATCTATGGATTTTATTTTATTTACTTATTACTAGCATCTACTAACTCTAATTTTGAAGAAATGGCGTGAGCATCTAGTTGATACCAACCAGGAACAACATTTGTGTGTAACTTAATATTGAATTGTCTTGCAAATATAACTGCAAGAATGACAAAATTCTCAACTGCCATGCATAATTATACTGTCAAACAGGAGTTATTGGTTGGAAAGTTTTGCAAACTAACAATCAAATTTTGTGCAGTTTTGAAATCACCTGGACCAGCATTCTTATGTATAGCTCTTCTTTTAAAATTAATCTTCTATTTTCTTCGTTTTGCAGAGATCCTGATGATGTGTCTAAGGTTTTAAAATTGGATAAATAACATTAGATGTCTAGCAATGTTATGTCTCCCTACCAAATTTATTTTTGCAATTGTTCTACAACATGCGAAATATTTTTCAGAAATGTTTCAGCATATGATTATACATATACAAAAGTTTGTGCTGGCAATCTGTTATGAGAAAGAAGTGAAATTTTGCACGATTTTGCATGGGTGCGTATGAAAATAACTAAAATAACTTTTCGAAAGTTTAAGATATAAGAAAATTAAAATGAATAATAAATATCTAGGCTATGACAAATTGATGAAGTACTCTGTCCCACCCAAAAATTTGTATGGACAATTAATTGAAAATACACATTTTAGCATATCCTGAACCCAAAGCACATCGACTGCATTCAGAAAAAGCCAACATTTTTGATTTTAATAAACTTGTTATCTGGAAATATGTAAGAGGGGTTTCATGTGGTGGCATAGTTACTTTTATTTTATACATCACAAGCCGCTGCTCTACTCAAGTTATTGTGATAAATGTAGAGATTTTTTTCCTATTCCTTTTTGTTGAATTTCTCAGTGTTTCCTATTTTTCCTCTCACTCCTGGCGACCTGGATGGTTTGTTTGGTTAGGCATTGGTCTACTGATTCCTAGGTCGCAGATTCAAACCTGTCCCAGACTGATGGCTTTTAAGTGCACTTATTTCAGTCTGTAGATTTACCGGCTTGTAAAAGAACTTCTATGGAATATCATCCTGAAATTAACAGCATTCTTAACAAACAGAATATTCATTTGCATCTCCCTGCTTTCCTTTAGTATTCCTTCTTTCACTCTTTTTTTTCACTCTTCCTTTCTACTCTCTCCCACTCTCCCCTGCATTCACATTCCTCTCCTTACTGTGCAGTGTAATGTAAAGTCGTATTTAAAAACCTCCATTCTAGAGTTTTAATACAAATTTAAATATAACTAAGTAAAAGGTTGTGCAAATACATGTTTATTTTTTTTTTATGTTTACAATGCAATCAACACATTTGTTTTTAGTTGTAAGTGCTTTATTTACACAAATAATATTAGCAAATATTTGTAACAGCTTAAATAACCATCAATTTAAATGCTATAAATAACGTAACTTTTTAGGAACATAATGCCTACAAGATTATCTTACATGTCAGTTTTCAAAAACCTAATAAGCAAACTATATATATTAAGTTTTGCAACCCATTAGAGCTCCTACAGTTAAGGTAATTAAGATGCCATATAGCCAAAGTTTTAATTTGGACATAGGGTACGTTACACTTTCATAACATTAGAATTGACCATTTTTTATATGAAAAAAGAAAGGGGTAGGCTGGCCCCGTAGCTCAGTCGGTAGAGCACCTGCCTGCCGTGCTAGGGGTCCGGGTTCGATTCCTCCAACCAAGATAATTCCCCATCTTCCCCAGAGTCTGGAAGTATGAATGAGAGTGTGAATGTGTGCGTGATCTAATGATTAAAAATCAAAGATAACGATTTAACACCTTCAGTATATTCCAAAGGAGAACGGCCGCCGATATGACCATAGCAGTTAAAGGCGGGGTATAAATGGAACAAGGAAAAAAAAAAGAAAGGGGTAAAATAGAACACAAGATAAGTATTTAATTTGTCACAAAAATAACTAAAACATGCAGTATTTTAATCAAACTCTTTGTAGTCTGTTTTTAACACTTTGTCACTTATATTATGTTATTGAGGGACGAGTTGCGGAAGCTGTTGCATCCATTTTCAACCTCGGTCAGACTATTGTTTGTTGTCATCTTCTCTTCTCTCTGGTATTGGAACTATGAACTTCTTTATCAAATTTTGGTGGTATTTCAAAGTTTATTACTCGGTCATTTCTATGTTCACCCAGTTTGCAGTTTGTTTTGGTTTATCAATTTTCAATTAATTTTTATGTCACTGTTACTAAATTCCTGCAATCATGCATATGATATTTTATTCAGAATCATTGGTTTCATTTTTGAGAAAATCAAAATTTTTGAAAAATATTCAGTACAAAGTATAATCTGGAGGGAAGTAATTTTCTTGAAAATCTTTGTGTCCCATTTTTGGAAAGATAGATTAATTGATTTGCATTCAGTGGGTTCACTAGCAGCCACAAAGAACTGTGAACGTTGATTATGTCCAGAGGTATCAATTTATTAGCATATATACTTGAAAATTTAACATAAAACTCACATTATATACAGGCAATATGTAAAGCAGTATAAGAAAAACAAGACAGGGATAATTATATGATACAAAATCACTTTTTTAATCCACTTTCACAAACAAAAGTACTGTCTCAAGTAGTTTTGAATGTGTTAAAACATCTTGATTCAAAACTTTTGGGCACATTACAGTTTTTTCTCTATTTATTATAGATATATGATAAAGAAAGTAAAAGTTAACCTTGTAGACATCCTGTGCATACTCATTACATAAATAGTAGTTAGTTTTAACTTTTCATGCTTGTATAAATTGTTTAAAAATCATAATCAATAATCAAACCACTCTTCATTGAGTGGTTTAGGTAAACTTTGTGTTTTTACATCTTACAATTAAAAGCTATGTATGTAAATGCTGTTTATGTGTAGATAAATAATTTTTTAAATTAAAACATCTATTTTATTTTTTCAAAGTTTAGTAAGTTTTCTAGGTTTAGTTGTTTTTATGAACATCAAACAAATAGGGAAGTAATGTAACTTTCAAATGGGATGATTAAATGCTACCAGGCTAGCAACCAATTGGGTTCTGTGTTGTTTTATATTGTATTCTCCTTAAGTGGGGTGTGATGAGTGACAAATGAATCGATCTCTAATAAATACTATTTGTACTAAGAAAAAACTTCAAATTTTGCAAAATGTGATCTACGAGGAAGGTGGGTAGTAATGTTTTTAACACAACTGTAAAAGCCCATACTTTTAGCCCAATTTTTATAGTACCAAAAACAAAATATCAATGTATTGTAAAAGTAAAAAAAGCAACACCAACTATTACAAAAATAATGAAAATTGAACCTACTAATATGAACATAAATAATTATTTTCTAAACAAAGCATCACAACATAGGCACTGTAATGACCATCATTATAAGTTTGTATGTTTGGGTGTACATATATTTGTAAATACTCAGAACTGAACTGTAAACTTTTGACATGATGTGTTAAAAGAATTACTTTGAACAAGCCAAAGCATGTGTTAAATTTGAGAGAGAGCAAGCCATGTACTTCCTGTTAGCCTGTAGAATGCTGCATCTGCAGAACATGAGCCATCACATATGTTTATGAATGCTTTGTAATCGAGTATGTACATACGTAAAATATGAAGCTATTAACAGTATGTACATGCTTGTTTACTCTAGAGAGTTCAGATTATACTCTTATCTCAGGCTAGTTTAATCCTGCTGTAAACAAGGTGAAGGTGACTCACTTCACGTGTTAGACGCTACATGCATGCATATAAGTTTTGCAACACTAGCCGTATATACAGCAGCGCTAATTCTAGACAATAAATGGAGTTGGGTTATACATCAACTTATTAAATCTATGAGTTGGTTCATTTCTGAAAAAATAATCATGAACTTTACTGCATATAGCACTTTTCGTAAAATCGTATTTCTCTTCATGCTATAGGCATTTACACGATTTCCTGGTGTTCCGAGAGTTCCAGATGCTTGCTGTTCCATTCTAACACTATGTACACTACTTGTGGAAACACTAAGGAGATCACAGTTTCTTTCTCAATGTTTTTTATAGACGATTCCGGGTTTCTTTCTTTAAGCTCTGCGAAACAATGTGCGATCATTTGCCTCTTGCCACTTTTTAAAGGTTTGCCTTGATTGTGTTTCATCTCAGCTGAAGCACCAGCCTGCTCCATTATGAAAAGCTTACTGATTTTAAATTGCATATACAAAAGTGTTCTTGGGCTTGTGCCGTACGCGAGATGTACCGGAAATACAGTGTTAAATATCAGAAGCAACTCCACACTATAAACAGTAACATCTTAATCAGCATTCAACTCAATACAGAACTCATTGTAAGAGAGCTACCTGGTATAGGAATGCAAAAATATTATATAATAGCAGTGTCCTTTAGTAATTGTTAAATAAAATACAGCTTAAAGTATAAACTTGAAAAAAGCGTAGGGACAGTGAAGCACAAATTAGTACAAAAGTGAATCGAAAAAGTGAAGCTCTTGAAACATGTCCTGTGAATAAACAGGGTGAGTGAAGCAATGTGTCAATATCTTCTCGATTCACTTTTGTACTAAAATACAGCTTAATTTAACATAATAAGTTAATAGTGTGTATAATTTCACCTGTCTTCTGTCTAATCTGTATATAGTATACAGAGCACATCTATGTGGTATGTGAAGCAGAAAAATAAAATGTGGGTCTATTACGTTTATAAGAATTGAAACATTTGCATACTTTTCTCTCTCCAAAATTAGCTTACGCAGAGCTAAAACTACTTACAGTACTGTACTTAAAGGAGGGGTTTATCGTACGCATGCAAATAAAAGAAAACACCCATTAGCTTGGCTAAACCAATCAACAGCCTAACTGTTTTCTGTCCCAGTATCTGTCTCTTGTCTCTCTTCCCACCCAGATGTTTACAGCAGGATTAAACTAGGTTGAGATAGATTGTAGTATTATTTAGTTCTTCTGTTTAAAGACCAGAAAAAAGTGTATTAGTTTTATAAGCTTGCAACTGAAATGGGACACCAGGTAATCTGTCTGCTCCCTTACCACTACCAATCCAATTGAGTTAATGTGGACTCCAATAAAATAGAGGGTTGCAAACAGAAATAACACTTCTAAAGTGACTTGACAGTCAAGAACTTATTCATAAGAAGAAATTGACAAGGTAACAACAAGACTGAGAAAATGGCATGAAAGATGCACAAAAACTACAAGAAAACAACTTTTGGAAAGAAATAGCTCATTATAAGATCTTGGAGCCTTTCATCATAAATTTGTAACTTAAGCAATGAGGCAGTGACAATGACAAATTGTCACTTGATGCAAGTGACATTGGTGAATGAGCCACTGTTAGTTCCATTGGATTAGAAAAACAGCTAACTCATAAACTGTAATTACAACATTTAAAATACATACATAATATCCAAGTATCGTTCCAATTTTGATTTTAATAACTGCTTTATTATAAAAGTTTGGAAAATTAGGTTTGGATTCTCTTACATCTAATGCCAAGTATACTTGTATGCTCTGGCATAGTGTGTGAGAGAAAGGGAAATATGAAAAGAGTGGGGTGTCAAGGGGGCAATACTAAGCGTGCAAACATCTCATCCGCTGCAGGCTGCAACTCTTCTCATTTGAAAAACCCAGTACTTTGGGAATTAGGTATCATTAGACAAATTAGTAGCACTAGCATAATGAGTATGCCAGTTGTCATCCAAGCTTTTTCACCCACCTGCTAGAGAAAATGCATGTTGCCAAACATGTCCTTCTTCCAATATATTTTTTTCTAAAATGTACAAGATGGTGAAAATAACCTTCAAATTTTTCTGAAGTTCTGTTGACGATTCTCTGGTTTAAAGAATATCTATACACTAACATAATATACTTCCACATTGTTTACTGCTGTAACTTAATAATAAATAATTATTTTATTCATTTAGTGGTTTGCTTCACAGGAGTGTAAAATCTTTATGGAGGCCTGAGTATGGTGCATACATGATTGAAGGAACTCCTGGTAAACCTTATGGTGGGCTATTAGCACATTTCAACATTGTGGAAGCTAATATGAAATACAGGAGAGAAGAGGTAGCCAAACTTTTGAAACCTGGGGAAGCTGTAATGTCCCTCACAAGTTTCCCTAGGTAAGTAGTTTGCTTATAAATGTTAATATTCAGAAACTTACTCAGTGACTGCATGTTTTTAGCTTTTGTTATCTAAATTTCACTTGCAAGTATTAATAAGCTTACATATTCATTATTTAGAAACCTTTTGAGTAAAAAATAAGTTTTTATCACTAAAAAGTTCAGGAAGGATATTTTTGCTGTTAGATGGTTGTTGATTCAAATAGATGACTATAAAGAGAAAATTCATATGATACTCTAGCTTTATTTCAGTTCATAGGTATTATTCATGTAAAAATCATATTTATCAATCTCCTTTATGAATTGTAATAAATACTTACACAGCAACATTTTCAATTTAAATAATATTCGATTTCAATATACGGAAGCATCAGATTACATATAACTTGCTAAATTATTGCAGGTGATTATGTGAGTTTTCTATCAGTATATGATTTGAAGGCATTTTTATCATCAGCTTCATGTCATTTGTAAGCATATCCTTTAGTTTAATATTATTTTACTTCCATTTAGGTGACTAGCAAAGAACTCCAATGTCACCAAACTGATGGAATTTTCAAAATTCATTACTCTGTATGCATTTTTGGTGTGGCAATTATATTCTATATAAGGCTAGTGTGAAGAAATGGTTAATTTCCACCAATTAACTTAAACAATAAGAGTTAAATGGTGAAGCCTGTGATTTAAGGACTTAAAATAGTAAGTTGCCACAAGCGGTGTATCTTGAATACGAGAGCCCCTAGTGGTTTACTGGGAAAATAGATATGAATCAATTGGAGAATTTAATGTCAGGATGGCACGTTGGCCATGGTAGCTCAAGGGGTAAGAGCGACTGGACGGAAACCAGGAGATGCGTGGTTCAAATCCTGGCCATGGCATTGAATTTTTCAAAGATTACTTATTTACTTACTGGTTTCATATTTGCTTGATACAATACTTTGTATTCCCTATTTATTAGCAGATCCTCATTACGTTTTAAATAACTTTTGTATTGTCAAATGTAACAGACTGATTGTAAACACTGATCCAAGCCAACATCCTGTGTTATGCCTACAGCTGCCTTGAAGATGCTTTCTCTCGCAACCATGCTTACACTGTATAAATGTTAAGTCTACATCTTCATTGTGATTGGGGCCTTACTGAGAGTTCTGAATCAAAGCTTTAATTGAATGTTTCAAAGTTGAGGCTAAAGACTAAGTAACTTTGTTATTTATAAGAAATAGGAGTGTTATTAAATTTGTAAAGATGAATTAACTTTAAAGAGAGTCAATTAAAGACACTAGACAACACTTTTAAATTTTTCCGGAACATGTTTCTGAGGCTTTGCCTCTATCATCGGCCGGCTCTCGACGATGATAGAGGCAAAGCCTCAGAAACATGTTCCGGAAAAATTTAAAAGTAAGTGTTGTCTAGTGTCTTTAATCGACTCTCTTTAAAGTTAATTTATCATAACAACACTGTTTTCAACACTTCCAAGAAAGGAATTATAAAGATGAGTTAGATTAGAAAGACTAAACCACTAATAAGGTACCTGAACATATTTTGAGGACTAAGGACTTGCCCCTATTGTGAGCATGAGTTCAACTGATTCTTGGCACTAGGTGTGTAATAGACACAGCAAAGATTCAATAGATATAGAGATAGCCAAGTACAAAAGAGAGAAGCAAATAACAGACACCACAAAATTGAGGCAATAGAAAGAAAAAGAGCAATACAGCAAATTCACATATTACCCAGGTGTACATCATAAACTCACCACCTCTGAACAGCCGTTGGTAGTTCATTGTTCCACCAACAGATGCCACCACTTCAGATTTGCCAGCCAAGACCATAATAGCGCCAAGAATCAGTTAGACACAAGCTGACGATGGAGGCAAGTCCTTAGTCCTCAAATCATGTTTGGACACTTTGTTAGTGATGTTTAGTGTTTCTAATACTTCTACTCAATTGTATTGTTTGTTTTGTTTGTTTGGTCCTATGACTGAGCCACGCTGTAAGACATTGAACACGTCATACAGAAAACAACCCTCATCAAATCAATATAAATCATTTGAACTACCATCACCATACATCAAAATATGCTTTCCTCCCTAAATTTTGTATATGTTTATCATCTTTTTTAATTTTCAGTAAGGGAAAAATGAGTAGTATAATTAAGTTAAAGAGTTCCCAGATAAAAAAGAGATACATCCTAATTGAAGCTTCACTGGTGATCAGCCATGTCAAAGTAACTAAATTCAAGCTTTTGTCCATTCTAAGCTCTGTGGTCTTCTTCAGGCCATCATCTCCATAATGTGACCTTGTGGGTTTGTGAAATTAAAAGTCCAGGTTACAAACACCAAAAATTGCACTTTATTTCCGTAGAAACACGCTCTGTACACAGCAGTCCAGAATTAGGTTACATCCACAATACAACTTGCAAGGTCATCGACACAGCACACCAGCTGTTCATGCACGCGAGTACAATTAACAACTGACTCCTGTGGCGAGCAAGTTGCCTTTTTATAGATTACTCACATTCCAGAAATTTCTCAAACAATCGAGATGCAGCTAGAACAAAGAACTAGAACTCTCGAGAAATCCATCTCTTCCATCCCCGTCGTTTCAGCAAGCTTTCATCTACATACTACACTCCCTGTCTCTTTTAACTATCCTGCTCGCACCACCTCGATCAACAATGGGCTTGCGACACTATGTATAGTGCCTTCCTTATGTGGGTGGGGCTTGTGTCATGCCATGCACCAATGACAGGCACAGTGGCATGACACAGCCCCACCCACATGAGAAAGGCTATTGGCTGTGACTGGCCAGCAACTTTCATTCAGTTCCTGAAGAAGGCCATAGAGCTTAGTATGGCCGAAATCTTGAATTTAGTTACTTTGATATGGCGGATCACTGTGAAGCTTTAATTAATAATGCTTGCCGTAAAAGTTGTAAGTCTTACACAAAGATACATCTTGTTTACAGATTGGGGTGTCCTGACTTTACACATCCACCTGCAGTCCCTATGCCGAAAAGTGGAGCCTCACATTCACTTTTCTTTCCTGATGAAGCTATATTCCCAGGACATCCTCGTTTTAAAACATTAACAAGCAATATAAGACAGAGAAGAGGCAGTAAAGTGGCAATTAACCTACCCAGTAAGTTTAATTTAAAGTAACAGAACATTTAAAAAATATAGAATTAAAGCTCTGTATAGTTATAATTACTAATAACTTTTATAATAGAATATAAATACAAATAGCCTAACTTAACTATGCAGAATTTTTAGCACGTTTTTAAAATGTCTGAAGTCACTTACTGACATTATACTAGAATAATATACTCACATAATGTTTTAATTATTGAACAGTAGCAGGTATTTTTATTTTTAAGAATAATTAAGGAAAAGTAGAATTCAGTAAGACCAACTATTCATGAAGCAAGTAGTTCACTCTATATGCTTTATTTTAATATGTTCTTAGGCATTGTGCTGTTAGAGAAAATAAAAGTATTTCTACGGTGTGACGCGCAATTGATCACACACACACACCTAACTAGCTAAAAAAATTTTAGATGCATTTTACAACTTCATCAATTCAGAAGGCTTCATGTGACTATTACTTAAGTGTTGAATACTTAAAAATAATATGAATGTCATCTTTTGTAACTATTGCACACAAGTTTACTTATCCTTAGCAACAATTACAGAACAGAAACTAAAAATTATAATTTTAATAAAATATATATTTGAAACTAGATATGTCAGTCTATACATTAGTTAGTAAATAAATGTTAATATCAGCTATAGAATCTAAAAGAAAACTAAAACATGTAATATAACTTCGTAATTTTAATTACTTGTAATTGTTAGTAATAATAATAAAAAAAACATATACACATGCACACACATGCATGTTGATCTGGATGTTTCAATTGATTAGGTGCTAGCCTACTGTTTTCAAGGTTGTGGATTTAAACCTGGCTAAGACCAATGGTTTATAAGTGTGCTTAAAACTGACAGCCTCATGTCAGTATTTACTTACTTACATAGAAGAACCCTGCAGGACAAAATTCTGGCACACCGATGATGTTAATATAACCGTGGTAGTTGGCAGCATCATTAAACGAACTACACACATGCATGCAAGTGCACAGACACATTATGTATTTTTGGGTGCAGGAGTGAATCTGGATATTTACACTTTGTTAGTGTAATGATTACATCATAGATATGTGTTAAAGAAGAAATGTGTTTAATGAAGGAGCACTGAATTTATTTAGTTATTTACTTATTTGTTTATTTATTTAATGTTTTATTTAATTTTTAATTTTTTTAGCATCAAGAAACACTTTTATTTAACTGAAATAGGTTCACGTGAATGTATAGCAATCTAAAATCAAGAAAAGTTGAAACATGTGTAAGTACTCATTCTTCTGAAAAAATTGAAGGTTCATTTCCATATAAAGTGATTGCAGTTTGATAGTGATACAAAAAGTGTCCATAAACATTTTAGGAATTTTGTGTCGAGATGATTTTGGTTGGTGTCAAAAAATGGCAAAGCCAGAATGGAATGAATATTGGGACATGCATATACAATAGAAGTAGTATCTGTTAATTTAACATCTGTTATATTTGCACTACCTCACTTTTGAAAAATTGAGAACATGTTTGGGAAATTTTGGAGATTGATTTATGAGTCACTATGTTTACACTCAAACTTCATAAACTGCATAAGGAATAATTACTTCATGTTTAACCAAAAATTCTACAGACAATCAAAAGGATTAGCTATGGGGAGACCACTTTCGCCTATTTTAGCAGACCTATACATGAGCTATTTTGAAACACACATAGTAAAGGCCTTCCCACAGATTTACAAATTTTGGCGGAGATATGTTGATGTTTTTGCTATCATTCCAGAAAAACTTAGAGAAGATTCTCTAAAATTACTAAACCTGCAAGATAATCACATTCAGTTTACAATGGAAGTAGAAGGAGACAACACCCTACCCTTTTTGGACCTCAAGATAACTAGAAATTGTCATGGTGTAGATTTTGGAATATACAGGAAGCCCACACACATAGATAATTACATAAAGAAAAATGAATACAACCCAGTTTCACATCAACTAGCTGCCTTTAGAAGTCTAATTCACCGGCTATACAACATCCCACTGAATAAGGAGGAATTTTTGAAAGAACAACAACACATAAAAGAGATAGCGGTATTAAATGGATTCAACCCAGCCATCATAAGGAACATGATGAAGAGAAAAGAAAAACTGAAGATAATATCAAAAAATACCACTCTCACTCCACTTAAACACACAAATTGGCAATATAGAAAATTCACCTACCATCCATGGGCTTTTAGAAAATTTGAACGAATCTTCAAAAGACTAAACTTAAAACTAGCACCCCAAAATAAATTCAGTCTGAGGAACCTGCTAAATAAACCACTAAAAAATTCAATCCCCAACAATTTGAAATCAGAAATTTATCAGATAAATTGTGAAATCTGTGAAAAAAGCTACATAGGAAAAACTAAGAGAAACTTGTTAATCAGGCAAAAAGAACACCAGAGGAACATTAAGTTGAAACAAACAGAAAAATCTGCAGTTTCACACAATTTTTGGACAGAAAACCACAACATTGGCCACAACATTAAGCTGTTAAAATCTTTAAGCACACCCATAGAATTGGATATTTGGGAAAAAATATTCATAACCAAAAACCGTGATAAAGTTATAAATTTTGAAATCCCGGCATTAAATGAAGTATTAAAACTTAGTGTCCCTAACACCGGATGGCAGAGTGATTGGAGCTCCGTAGTAGTGGAAGAAGAGGAATGTTCATTTAGTCACCAAACAGCTGAGGATGAGATCGAGTTTCAATTATACAACAAGTAAGTGAAGTTTGAGTGTAAACATAGTGACTCATAAATCAAACTCAAAAATGAAGAATACTTCACTGTTAATAATGCTTCTGCTTTTAATATTTATGTTTGGGAAAGTTCAGTTCCATCCTCATTCATTTTGTTGTTAGCCGAGGGTAGGAGCTAACATTCCCAAAAAAAGTTGTAAATTATCACCACTGCATTAATTAATGGTTTTAATACAGATTTTGTACATAATAAAACATATATAAAAGAGCTTTAAAGATATTTTTACTATGAAGAAACTAAAAGATGACACTAATTATAAAAATATTTACATATTGTTTTTGGGCTATTAAACAATTTACCAAAAATTTGTAAAGAGCATGGTATAATTTTAGTTCCTCAAAAAAATTTAATATAAAATGTTCACCATTTTCTTTTAAAGGATAAAATTTCTAAGTATAAAAAAATTTGTCATTTTATCAATTTAGTTCTAGATTTGGGATAGGGTTTACATTGGTAAAACTAAATTTTTGGAAGCTAGAATTGAAGAACATTTTAGAAATATTAAATATAAGCAGATTGCTTAATCATCTGTAATAAAACATTTATTTTTTGGTCACTTAATCATGTGGTGAAATCCCCCCAGAAGCCTACCTTGGTAGGTACGGAATTGGCAATTCCTGGGTCCCTAGCCAGATCTCTCGATTGGGTGCCTCCTATTGGTGAGAGGGCTTGGGCCAAGTGCCCAAACAACTTTGATCCACATCAGTGTTTGACCCATAAATTTTTACCTCCCTGAACACAAGTCTGATGGATACCTAGCACAGAGGAGTGCAGGGGTGACTAGGTAACACGTAATTCCCAGCCCCTGGTTATCACATAGGACTGTGTTTGTATCTGCTGATAAAGGTTAGTCTCAGGGAGGGGCCATTGCATGAGCTGATGCACTCCTGAAGGCGATTGGGTCCCTCTCTCTGTACATTGGGAGGTGAGGCCTGAAGTGAGCAAGTTCCAGGCCAGGACTCTCACCTAAGTCAGGGTGGTGCCCAGGATGTGAGTATGCCATTGGAGACGTTTGCAATGGTGGAGGACATTGTTGCTATGGAAACTGATAAAAAAAATAAACAAAAGTATTAAGAACAGTGAAAAAGAAGTAGCTGAGTCTTGTGGTCCTTGCCATTTGGTTAATGTTAGAGATGAGGAAGGCCGTAAATTTATTGCTGTGAACTTGTTTATTATCCAGAAGGGTTTAGATAATATTGCTGGTCCTGTAAAATCATGTATTCGATCTTGCAGTGGTGCACTCCTGGTCGAAGCTGTTTCACCAACATAGGCTGCGAAAATTTTAAAAACCAATATGTTTGCAAATAACCTGGTGCGCGTTGTATTGCATGGGAACTGTTGAATTGCTGAACTCGTGTGGTGTTATAAACATCAAGGCATTGGATGAATGTCCAATGAGGAGATTCAGGGAAACTTGGTGGAACAAGGTGTGACCAATGTATATTGAGTCCACTGCAAAGAACGAGGTGAACTGGTGCCCATTCATACCCTGTTTTTATTTTGATTGGGTAGATCTCTCGTAAAGGATTAAAGCAGTGTATGAAGCTATTGAAGTGAGGCAGTATATACCCAATCCATTGAGGTGTTATAAATGCCAGCGCTTTGGCCACACAGGTGATTCTTGTAATGGAGTTGCTACCTGCATTGACTGTGGGGAAATCGAGCATGATGATGCATATACTTCACCTGCAACATGTATCAACTGCAGAGGTAATCATTCATCGATTTCCAGAGAGTGCCCCTATTTTATGGAGAAAAAAGCAATTCAAGAGATCCGAGTAAGAGAGAAGGTGCTTTTGTTGGAAGCCCAGAAGCTCTTGTATATTTGTCAGCCTTTTGTCCCTAGGACCGTTACTTATAGTGCAGTTGTATCTAAGCCAGTACCTAGACATGAAATCGCAACACAAACTAACAACTTAAATGGGGCAGTAATTGCGGAAAGAACCATTACACCAAGTTCACAGCCACTGCAATGCACGATCAACAGTGAGCATGTCTACCAAGTTCACTCCTAAGAAGAATGATTCAGCCAAATCACTGCTGAAACCATCTACTTCAAGAACGACATATGAACCAGTAATATATGATGCATTGGCCAAAAAGTTCAAGACCACATATGAAAGAACCAACTTCCTGAGGGAGAATAACACTAGTGCTAAGAAAATAAACAAGCATAAAAGTTCGCGACCATCTTCCCCGAGAACATCTTCTGAGGAATCATCTGGAGAGGACTCAGATCGGCGACCATCATCTCCATCAATTGCAGTTTCCGATCGGTTTGAGCCTGTCATAATGAAATTTTCAGTTATAAAGCAGCCCTCCTTCAAACAGGATGTGGAGCAGAAATATCCTGTCTTCACTGCCAGAATAACCGTGAAGAAAAGGCAGGATAAACCTGTTGAAAATGCTATCCCAACCCCTCAGAAAAAGGGGCAAATTGATTTAAACATAGCTGGACAGGTAGTTTTTTTTTGTTTTTTTTTTTCATGCAGGTTATAGAATTTAATATTGAACACTTTTTTTAAACACCTTTTGGCATTTTATTAATTGTTGTTTATAGTTTTTCACTGCTTTTTTCTTCCTAAGTGTGCATATCTATTTTCCTGCCATTTTGTTTTGATCATTAAATTTATAGCTAAATCTATCTCTGGCTGTTGCCATGATTTAGTTTTTGAAAGAGTGCTGATGACCAACCAGTTGAGCACCTTTATATACATATAATCATATGGTGAAATTATTAAAGCATTAAATAGATATAAAATATAAATAGATATGGATCATGTAATGAATTTTGAAATACCACTAATTGATTCTGTCAATAAATTTCTTTTACCCATGGTTGGCAATAAAACGAAACACAACCTGTCACGTAGAGGTAGTTGTGATAACCATAGTAATAAACAAGTTAGCTGATGATGCAAATGTTGGATTTGCAAAACTGGCTCTGTTGTGATACATTAATTTCACAGATAAGTGAACTTAAGTCACTAATTGTTATAATTTATTGTGATCTAACATTTTCAAAAGTGAGGTAGTGTAATATAACCATTGATTAATGCAGTAGCATTAAATGTGTCGAATAAAAGTAGTAATTTTGAGCCCTTTTCAGTTCCCAGTTTGTTTCATAGCTTTGAAAGTATTAAATTAAGAAAAAAATGTTTTCTGCGCTAGTTGAAGATGCTGGAGCAGTCAGAAATTATTCTGTTTATTGGGAATATGTTAGAACAAGCTTTTTCAGTAGCAGTTTTCTTACTGTTCAACTATTATGACACTTGACATAACAGATTTACTGAAAAGGTATTCTTGAAAGCTAAAGCTTTCCTATTAATGGTAGTAAAAAACTGGAATTGACCTTGAACTCACAAAATAAGTATTACTTTTTTCTCATGTTCACTCAGTTGTGTAACTTTATTATAATTATTATTGATTTGCTTTGGATCAAGCATGTAGTAATGTGTTGGAGTTAAAGCTGTTATATGTATTTAAACATTTCTTCATATTTTGACACATTTGTATTTGGTTTTTAACTTGTTTCCAGAGATACATAGCTTGAGCAAGGAACAAAACTCTTTCTGTACTCTTCAAGGAATCTCAGCAATGGGCTCTGAAAGGAAATCATACATTCAAACTTTCTTCTTAAGCATTAACTTAACTTTAGCTTGAACATGACTCTCACTTTTGCTCCCCACAGATTTTCAAAAGTTTATCCTTAATGTGAGCATTATAATATTTAGAAAATGATTGTTCTGAAAATATTCAGTAATATGAATATCCTTCAGATATTCCTTCAGATTTAAAAACGTTCAGTTATTAGAAAACTGTCAGTTATTAGCTGAGTTTGTAATAGTTCCTAAGAAATATTTTAAAGCAACATTTCAAATAGCCAGTATTTTTTGCTGAAAGAAAATATGCCCTCATGAGAGTAAAATAAAATATAATTACTGAAAAAGCAAAACTAAACTTTTCCAGTATAGTTGGTGCCAAAGTAACACACAAAAATTAATGTCCTACTTAATCATTATTGTTTATTGCTTTGTATTTTGCATTGTGGTTCTTCATTCTATGTACTAGGCCTTCTAATTCATGTCCACATCTCCTGCATTTGCTCGCCATCCTTTTCTGTTCTCTTCTTCTTATCTCATCAAAAAAGAGCCAAAGTAAGTCTTTTTTCCTCCCTCTCATCTTATTGCATACACAAGTAATTCAACTAGCATTGCCTGGTTACTGGTTTAATGATGGACACATGCATTATACAGTTCCAGCTGAGGAAAGATGCACAATAAATGGAATTAGTCTGTTTCCAATCCTGAACAGAGACTTAGGATGATTTGTACACGTACAGTAGTTGATGCATGCACCATCAATGGCTCCACATGTATAAATCATCCGCAGTCTCCTTTCACGATTGGTAACAGACTAATTCCATTTAGTGTGCACCTTTACTCAGCTGCCACCTCAAGTTAATCAGAGTGTAGTCAGTCAGCTGTGACAATGTTTAAATTTGTAGTCATTGTTTTTTATTTTTTTATTTAATTTATGTCCTCCAACGTTGTCATATCGGACGATGGTTGTAATGGGTGAAATGATGCTCAAATGAGCCCAGGATCCATAGAGCTTAGTTACTTGATATTTGTCTCTCAGGAAAACGGAAAACCCCAGAAAAAACCTTATCCAGGTGACTCACCCTGACCGAGATTCGAACTTGGGGCCTCCTGAACGTGAGGCAGACACGCTACCATCTATGCTACCAAGGCGGGCATAATAATTGTTTTGATAACTATAGAAAATAATGAAGTAGCAAGAATAATAATAGCAGAAAAAAGTAATATTTAAAAAGAACTCACTTGGTTTTATCCTTGATTAATCAGCTAACCCTATTAAATATATTAATTATTCACACTAAGTTATTAGAAGTTATTATAACCACTGAAGCTTTTTAACGTGGTTACAACAATTGTTGTAATTGTGAGCGAGAAACACTTTAGTTCCACTTACTAAGTTTTCGTTTAGAACATGTCAAAGACATTCATATCCATCATCAGTTATATGTTTATGGGCATCTGGAAGGGTTTCTCTTAATACGTTGTTGGTCAATGCCTAGTAGGCAGTACAGTTAGGTCACTAATTACTGTCAGTTCACTGACGGTAAGCATCCAAGCTGATAGGGGCTGAGCTAATGGTGAGAGGAAGTATTTTTTTGGTCTTAAGCAAATGAGGGGTAAAGGTGCACAACATATTGAAGGAAACACTGCCAGCATATTTGTGAGTTCACTGTCGAATGTTTTAGGATTTTCATGATCCGACTTGAGTGAAATATTGCAACATTGTTTGTTGACTGTTATGCTTAGCATGATGAATTCAGGATGCTGTGTACCCCTCCTGCCAGTAAAGTGTTACCTGATAGACAAGCCACCCCAACCCACTAGCTAAAATGTTGGTGAACAAACAGTATATAGGGTAACCTTTTCAAAAGATACATGGAGTGCTAACATAAATAAGGCTTTGTTTCCTACAGTAGTTTATAATGTAAAACTACACTGATCATGGCTCTTATTGCAGAATTTAATATAAGAAAATGCTATTTTCTTAAATAATACTGTAGTACTCAAGAGTTTAGAGAGACCTCTAGTTTAGAGTAATTATATGGAGAACAATAGCACTTAATCAAGGTCAGTTACTAACCCTGTTCATTCTAATTGATAGATGTAACACATATTTGAAATACAGATGCATTGGATATTCAGAAAATATTACTTATTGTAACTGTGCTCATACTTATTCGTAAAGATGTAGCACAGTGTTGGGCAATCTCCATATCCCACTTTACCCTTGTTTTAGTTTTGATTGTGAACTTTGGTTCACAGTCTTCAGAGACAAGAACACTAGTGACCCATTTGTGGAAGACCTAAGTGCTCTTGGTGATGATGGCGAATCTCAGTCAGCAGCACTACCTAATCATGTGTACATGGATGCAATGGGATTCGGTATGGGCTGCTGTTGTCTCCAGCTTACATTCCAAGCCTGTAACATAAATGAAGCACGGACTCTTTATGATCAGCTGACACCTCTTTGTCCAATCATGGTATGTATATCTGTAAAACATATTTTTCTTAAACATTGAAAGTTCTTTAGGTTTCATGTTATGACAACTTTACTTTGATGAAATATTTTACTGTTGTAAGTGCTATTGCAATTCTAATGAAGCCATTCACAATAAAAAATAACAGCATTAACATAAGGTGTAACTAAAGCATAAAAACTCAAACATTTCTGTTTTTACTTTACGAAGCCATGAAAATGTAATTTTTTTAAGCAGTGAATAAATACTACTACTACTACTACTACTACTACTACTACTACTACTACTACTACTACTACTACTACTACTACTACTACTACTACTACTACTACTACTACTACTACTACTACTACTACTACTACTAACATTAATTGTTATTATTTGCAAAGATAAACAGCAGTCATTTGCAGGGGATGTTAAACTCATAAAAATAAGCACTACTTGTTATCACAATTTGTTTTGCTACCAATTTACCTGTATTGTAATGATTGTTGGTCCATGATCTTACACAGAAAGGTTGTTAGTTAATGTGAGATGGCAGAATGATCATTGTATTGTATATTATTAATTTTTAGATGAGTCGTATTTATTACACATCTGCTTCACTTTCATACCTATTTTGAGGACATGTTTCGCAAATCATCGTTTGCATCTACGGCTCTTATGCGACTAAAGCTTGATCAAGCGGTGTGGGTAATTCTGGGGTTGCTGCTGCCATCTGTTGATTTAGTGATGAACTTAAATGTGGGATTCTCTTCTGGCGGGAGATGCAAACGATGATTTGCGAAACATGTCCTCAAAATAGGTACGAAAGTGAAGCAGATGTGTAATAAATACGACTCATCTAAAAATTAATAATTTTTCGCTTCACTGTGGTGTTCCAATACAGTTAAATCTCGATATATTGTATTGTATGTTTAGAATCACTCTTTAAGTAAGTGATTTTTTTCCAATTCATGTAGACATAAATGTGAAAGATAGCTTGCAAATTTCTTTGTTTATTCCTAAAACTATTTGTAGTCGATTTTGTTACACTATGACAATTTGTTTATATACTGGTGGTTTTTTAAGTTGATGGTTAATATTTTAGATTCAAGTCTCAGTTACATTGGCTTGGGTAGCACATTGAGGTTAACCAATTCTAAGAGCATTATATGACATATGGTGTTAGAAGGCAGCGCCAGAGAGTAGAAGTTGGGGACAGGGAAAGTAACATTTCTGGCATTTTAGATTGTCGGAACGTAAACTTATGTAGCAAAATATAGAAGAAAAAGTAGTATTTCAGAAAATGGAGTGCCATTGTTATTAAAATTAGGCAAATGAGTCAATCTTGCACACACTTTTCTCTGCTTACAAGTTTTTCTATGTAGACTAGTTTCTGGGAACTTCTTCCCTATCCTCATTTTTGTGGTCAGTTGTTGGTGCAACCCATGCCTGCCTCTGGCTTGGTGTTGTGCTGCCATCTGATAATTTGGTAAATTGATGACATCATCCATGGCGGGAATTTCAAAATTCATCAGGAGGTTCTGTTTCTTAGTAATGAATATGTTTTCCCAAATCTGCACTCCTAGAGGTTTCTTTGCTTGTTTGATCAATTCTATTTCTTGCTTGATGTGATTCTCAGACCAAAAGTGATGTGCTATGGCAGACTTGTCCATGTGTTTGAATTTAATATTTCTTAAGTGTTCTTTCATTGTTTCTAGATTTCTTTTTTTCTTCCTAATGCATATCTTGTTGTAATCCTGGCAGCTCATTTGATAAATGCCTGAAATTGAGTTTTTAGTGTGCTATTTTGCAGAGGATGGTTTAGTAAGTTGCGGATGTTGTGTTTGTTCTGAGGGACCAATTTTATGTTGAAGTTCTTAAATATCTTTTCAAATTTCTTGAAGTATTTTGGATGAAAGGTCAATTTACCATATCTGATGTTTAGGTTTTCTAGTTTTTTTAACATAATAATTTCCTTTAAGTTTTTGTTTCTTCTGTGTCTGTAGATCAATTTGTTGATGAAATTTGTGTTGTAGTTGATAAATTTGGCAACTTCGTGTATATGTCTGTATTGCTGTTCATATTCTGTTTTTGTTAGCAGTATGTTGATTAATCTGTGAACCAAGCTGTAGAAGATTGCATATTGATGTTGTGTTGGGTTAAATGGGTTACGTTTAATGTAATTATCAACATGTGTTGCTTTTCTTATATTCCAAATTCTAATCTGTTTGTGTTCTTATGATTTTTAAATATAGAAGAGGTAGCCATCCATCCTGTTTTCTTCTTCTTTTTCTTCTTCAACTTCTCTAGTTGTACCATTATCGTGGTGTTAGGAGATTCTTGTTCCTCTATCCCTTTTAATGTTGGGCCTGACAAACCAAAGCTTTGGATCCAATAGAGAACCAGGATTGGTGATCTGCTCAATGTCTGGTGGGAAGGTCAAGGAAGTGGATGATATATATGAGGGCAAGATGAATGATAGGAAAGATGATGTTGGAGCAATTGGTGTAATGCTGACGGGGGAAACTGGAGGACCCAGAGAAAGCCCATCCCAGTGCCATGTTGTCCACCACAAATGAAGAGCGTTTTTTCAAAACTTGAATTTACAAAATGGAGTTATATATAGTATCAGCATAATTTTCACCTTTTGCATAGTTCTGTGAAGTCAGATTTTGCAAAATTCTATTCATGTCCTGTATAGCAATTAGGGAATATTAGCAGTTTTTCAAAACTCGATACATGCACTTTCTCAGTTAAAGCAAAAGTTGATAGATGCAATTTTATGATTTTATGATCCAGCATGTAGCAACCTCAATTCCAAGAAACACATGTTGACATTGACTGCCATCTTACTATTGCGATTCTTGGAATTCTCAAACATTCCTCCAAGCTTTGTACACAGCTGCACCATTGTCAATAACTGCACTTGGATTTCACGTTCATTTCTAAAAGCTTTGTTATACTTACATGGCACTTTTATTCTTAGTTGAGACATTGCACAGTACTATGCACAAATGGACAGGAGCTCAGATTGTGAAACTGTACAAGTGGTAGAATGCGTGGGAGGTAGGAAAAGCGAAAATAAGGAAAGGAAATCAAAATGCAAGTCAAGGAAAGCTCATACTCGAGCAATTTCATGTTCACATGTTCTCGAGTGCACTCCCTGAAATCTTAAAAGTAAAGGACATAAGCACTGTGATGTAGCTGATTTGACTTATAATGCTATAAGTGGATTTCACCATCTTTCCGTGCTCAACAAAATAGATCAAGATAAATTCCTTATGAAATATATGAGTATTACATCTCCTAGTCGCAGAGTGGTGAAGAAAGAAGCTGCAAATAGAAAGCAGACTGTTAGCATTAAATACAGTGTGAGGACCAATGATGGCCGAGTATTGTCACTATGTGCTGCAAGCTTCCAAGGAATCACAGGGGTGTCAAAAGATAGATTATCTCTCCTGGCTAGAAAATTTCACTTATCTGGGAGTGCGCCAAAGGAAACCAGAGGAGATGACAACAGGAATGTTACAGAAGGGCATTTCTGCTGCTATAAAGCAAGACATAAAGAAGTACATGTAGAGAAAGCCATTATGGAAGAACAAAATCAAGGAGAGGATACTTACCTCCAGAACTGTATATCAGAAAAATGTGGACCATTTTGCAACGAAAGAAGATTAAGAAATCTACCAGTCTGCTCATTTTCAAAATATAAATACATATTTTACAACTTCTTCAATCTTTCATTCCATACACCACACACTGTCACATGCTCAACCTGCAAAATGGAACTAATGAAGATTAAGACAGAGGCAGATGTGGAAAAGAAAAATGAACTAAGAACCATGTACAGACTGCACAAGTTGCGTTCGAAAAGGTTTTATCAGCTATTGAAATAGGAAAAGCCGAGGCAATCACTATTAGCTTTGATATGCAGCAGAATCAACCACTGCCTAAACTTTCTGTTAGCGAGGTATTCTATGCAAGGCAGGTGTGACTGTATAATCCATGCATAATGATTTCATCTAAAACCCAGAACAAAGATGACATTTCCTTGAATACATGGTTGGAAACTGAATCTGCTAAAGGCTGCAATCAGGTTGCCTCAGCTTTTTACCACTTCTTGGTGGAACTGGAAGAGAGGATGTCCAGCAACACTCCTTCTACCATTCATTTATTTTCAGACTCTTGCTCTAGTCAGAACAAGAATAGTGTGATGTTCATGCTGATTGCTTTCCTGGAGAAGAGTAAAACATTTTCCCGCATTTCACATATCTACCCAATATGTGGGCACAGTTATATGCCTCCTGATAGAGTTTTCGGCAAAGTAGAAAGAGAGTTAGGAAAAAAAGAGAATATCTTGAGTCCTGTTGAGTACCATCAGATATTACAAAATCACGGCTCTGTGAAAGTGTTGTTCAAAGACCGGAAAATTAAGGACTTGAAAGAAAGTGCAAAGCAACCACTGAAGTCAAAGCTTCCTTTCAAAATGAATACTCAGCGAATCATAACGTATTCCAAGCAATCAAAGGAAGATCATAAGGTATGTGTAGAAGTTCAAAATACATATTCTGCTTTGCCTGTGAAGGCGGATGTGATGAAACCGCGCAGCAAGTCCTACAGAAAATATGTGCTTTGATCTTAAAATGTTCCCAAAATTAAATAGAGGGGCAAAGCAAAGAAAAAGGATGTTCAAAATCTAGTTAAATTTTTTGAAATTCCAGAAACTGCTAAAGAATTTTATAAAGATGTACTAGAAGATACTAATGAATGTTAAAGCTTACATATTCATATTGTTTGACATTTCTATGTATGCATTCAGTATGTTTGTTGCATAAATAAAACAAAAATGTTATATCATTATTGTGAATGTAGCAGTATTCAGTTTCTAAGTTTATACCTAATAAAATAATCCTTATAAACATTAATATGTTGGTTTATTGTACATTATGTATTACAAAAAGGTGAAAATAAATAAAAATAATAAATATATAAATAAAAAGTAACAAAAACAATAAATTACAAAAATAACAAAACTTCATGTGTGAATTTCTTGCTCATGCATATAAGTTAATCAGCATCTATCGGCTTTTGAAAAAGCTCTGCATTTTCAAATCTCAAATTTGCACTAGTTAAACTATTCTATTTGTTTATTTTCATATTAAATGAAACAGTTTCAGGAAGGAGAATTGAATGACTGATATATTTGCTGTGTTAACCAATTAGTATTGCCAATAAATAGAAAAAACGTTTTTCTCAGAAATGCATTTTGTGCATCTATCGAGTTTTGAAAAAGCACTCTTCAAATCTCACTTTATGGTCACCTGGGATCAAACCTGGCTGCCTTGGTGACAGCCAAGCAGTCTAACTCAGCCATGCTGCAGCCCATCCTGTTCTACTTCTGTGGTGAAAACTATAGATTTTTCTTGTAGGTTTAGCAACTTTATTGCGTCATCGGTTAGTCTTTCGGGAACTATAGCAAACACATCATTGACATATCTATGCCAACATTTGAACATCTGCAGAAAGGCTTTAGTAATATGTGTTTCTAAATTACTCATGAACAGATTAGCTAATAATGGAGAAAGAGGGTTACCCATGGCCAAGCCCACTTTGTTAGAAATTCTTGCTGGGGAACATGAAGCTGTTTTGTTCAATACATAGAATGGTTAGCTTGATGTATTCTGTTTTATCATTTGCAACATTTCTTTGGATAACCAAGCTTTCATCAATTTTGGTAGTTTGCAACTGGAATGCTTGTGTACAGAGACTTGATATCAAAGGATACCTCTCCAGGTTTTCCAACCATGTTTTCAATTTTCTTAACCAGATCCAATGAACTTTTTATGCTTAGCGATTCAAACTGTTCAAACTTATCAAATACTTCCACTCCATTTTGCCAGTTTGTATGTTGGGGCATCTATATTGCTAATTATGGGTCACATACTGTTGTCCATTTTGTGAATCTTTGGTAGGCAGTATAATTTTGGCAAATTAGGGTAATTGTAAACAATCACTTTCCTGCTGATTTATAACTAAATTTTGCATTGTGTTTTCTCAAACCACTTCCTTATTGAAATCATCTTCTTTCAGTTTATCACAGTGCACAGCACAACTAGCCTAGTCTTCTATTGTAACTCTCAAGTATGGAAGCATAAGCCTTTCAATATGTGCAAGATGAAAAGTGGTGTTCTGTTTAGCAACTTCCTCCTTTACCTTAGCCCAAATTAATTCTGGGGAGTTGTACTGGTAATGATAAAGAGGTAAACAAATAATTTGGTGCGCATTTTCTAATGCAGTTAGATCTAGCCGGTACCTTTTTTCTTGTGTTTTGTATTGATTTACTTTTTCTAGTAATTCTGTTCTAGTTTCAGAAGGGTGAAATGTTATTTTATTATACGCCAGCCTCATAAATATATATATGGAATTAGCGGAGGTTTTTTTTTATCTAAGAGTTTAGAGTGATAGCTTGCATTATCCATGATGACAGACCCCTCTTCTAAAAAATTTAGGAATTTGATAGAACCAATGAGTAAGAATCTGCATTCATTTCAGAAAGAGAGCATTTTTATTCCCAGGTCTGGAAAGGAACACCCACTTGCTTTCAGAAATGAATCTTGTATGTTCAAAACCTGCATAGCAAATCATAAGCCTGTTTCCTTTTCCTATAGATATCTTGAGACCATCTCTTTGTGTAAAATTAACATATGCGTATTTTCAAAATATATTTAACATAATTTTGGGGTAATTGGAATATACATTTGATTTATCTAGATGGTTATAAAGCAAAGCTTGCTCTTCCTATGATTATTTCTATATGATTAAAAGAAAGGTTTTTTAGTAAGTTTTTTAAAATTAACTCAACAGATTTTGCTTAAAATAAGTTTCAAACTCTTTAATCGCAAAAACTATTTTTAGTTGGTTTATTGATACTCGTCACTTTTTTATATTAATGAGAGACTAGTTTCAAAGGCAATCGCCTCCATTTTCAATCTCTTTCCAACTGGCATCTGTTATCTATCTCTCTGGTAGTGGAACTATGAACTTCTTTGTCAAATTATCTACTGGTAGGATTTCAAAGTTCATTATGCGATCCTTATTTTTCCAGATGAATATGTTCTCCCATGTTGTCAATTTATTTTGGTTTATCACTCCTTTTAATAATTTTGGATTTGGATCACTGTCATGATTTTCATTCCAAAAATGAAATGCTACTGCTGACTTTTCTTGTTTCAATCTGAAGTCTCTAAAGTGCTCTTTGACTCTGGTTTTTAGATTTCTTTTAGTTTGACCTATATAGCATTTTTCACAATTCTTACAACTTATTTGGTATATTCCGGATCTGTTAACTGATGGGTTTTCATCTTTTGTTTTTGAATTTAGCAATTTTAAAATTGAGTATCTATTAGTAGCTGCCAAGATGATATTTTGTTTCTTGAAGAATTTTTTAAATTTATTTAATGTTTTTGGGAGATATGTGAACTGAATATGCTGTTGCTTTCTTTTTCTTTTGTAAATGTGGTTGCTTCCTTAATGATTTTCTTTAGTTTAGCTTTTATAATTTTCTTCAAAACCAGACTTTTGTTGTATCCATTTTCTTCTGCTATGTGTAGTATTGCTTTTTGTTCTTTGAAATATTCTTCTTTTTCCATGGTTATGTTGACTAGTCTGTGTGTAATGCTGTTCTCATTGGTGTAGTTGACGATATTTTGTCATAGGTCTCCTCTGGTGGCGCTTCGAGGAACTTGCTGAACAGAAAGATTTGTTCAGCAAGTTCCTCGAACTGCCACCAGAGAGGAGACCTATGACAAAATATCGTCAACTACACCAATGAGAACCAGTCGATGGCTGGTTGAGGATGGAGGCAAAGTCTCTGAAACATGTTCCGGAAAAATTTAAAAGTGTTTAGTGTCATTAATCGACTCCCTTTAAATTCAACACATTTTATTTCCAATATATGAGCTAACACAGACATAGCCTAATGCCTTTAAGCACACTTAAAAATCAGTTGTCTGCACTGGCTTTGAATCCTCAACCTTGAGATTAGCAGACCAGTTGTCTCCCAGACTGATATGGAATTTAAAGGCCAGTTTATAGCAACTTCCATATATATTTTTGACTATTGATTTGGTTTTCTCTATGCTACTTGTAGCTGCAACAAAATATGTAATGAATTTATTTCTGGGAAGGTTTATCTCAATTAACATGAAGTTGATAGAAACATAAGAATTTATAGGTATA
The DNA here is from genome assembly GCA_030765055.1 of Mantis religiosa. Lineage (NCBI taxonomy): Eukaryota > Metazoa > Arthropoda > Insecta > Mantodea > Mantidae > Mantis > Mantis religiosa. Next base: position 58,011,270 of record CM060956.1, read on the forward strand.
GTTTGCAGAAGCTATATAAAAATAAAAGCTAGTGTGTAAAGAAAGTCATAGAATGTAACACAGAGTTGACTGACACTGTACTAAAAGAAATTGCCAATGAGAATAAATATCGAGCACATCATTAAATAAGCAGATGTTAATGCCATTTTGTCATGGAAAATGTACAAAATGTTGCAAAAAAAATGTATTTTTCACAGCTGGCCCTGACAGCAGCATCTCCTTTGCACAGAGGATGTGTAACTGACGTGGACTGTCGATGGAATGTAATATCCTGTTCTGTAGATTGTCGGACAAGAGAAGAGAGAGGGGAGATACCATTGAAGCACAATAAATTCAGAATACCTAAATCAAGATATGATTCCATTGACTCATACCTTTCACCACATGGAGAAAAGTAAGAATTAAAATTCATTTATTATTAGTGGTGCTCAGTTCCTAATAGGTCTAAGAAACATTTAAGTATCAAATAGAGTATTAATATATTGATTCCGTAGTAATTTTAAATGTTTCTGCAGTTTTATATATTGCAATTTAAATTGTTTTAAAAGGAATTTATATTTTTTAAAACATACCAGAAAAACAACTTGCCCTTTCAAGGTAAATTTGATATCCTTATGTGAAATCGCTACAATTACAAATTGAAGATGTTGTACAATGTTTTCACTTAAAACATCTTCAATACTAACTGGAAGTGTTAGGAAGTTATATAGTCCTCCTCATTGTAGTGTCAAACATGCTATTTATTAATATTAAAAGCAGAAGCATTATTAACAGTGAAGTATTCTTTTTTGAGTTTGATTTATGAGTCACTATGTTTACACGCAACTAGTAAGTGAAGTTGAGTGTAAACATAGTGACTCATAAATTAAACTCAAAAATACTATTATTACCCAGTTGTCTTGTTTTCACATTTTAACACATTTATTACATAATATAGGCTACAGTTGCATAGCTGTGGTTACAGCTTGCTTATATCTCTTATTTATATATTGGGTTTGCTTTTCACACTAAACCATAGTAGAGATTATACATTCCTTTCTGTGGCTGTTTGCTGTATTCACTGCTGGTCTTTTAAAATAAGAATTATAAAACAATTTCTCTTGTGAAAACTAATATAAAATAAATACACTAAAGATGATAGTCAGACCTTAGAATTGAGAATGGAAGCAACAGCTTCCGAAACTAGTCCCTCAAAAAATAAAAAGTTTAAGTGATGGCATGTTAAAAATCAACTACAAATAGTTTTTTTCAATTAAGTTGGATGTCACTGTTACCAAATTCCTCCAAACATGATGATCTTCAAATATATTAACCAAACTTCACATAGCTAGTTCCAGGAGGAACACTTTGAAGCCAACATGTGTGAACTATTAGACAGCAAACTAATTCTTATTTGTGTGTACCGAAATCCCACAAGCAATACCAAAATTTTTCTTCAAAATTTAGAAATCATTTTGGACTTCTTTAAAAAGACAAAAAAATCTGTAATTATAGTAGGGGACATGAATATAAACTATTTAACAGAAAATGCAAATAAAAAGCAGCTGCAAAATCTCCTTAATATGTATGGAATGGAAAACGTAGTTAAATTACCAACCCGTGTCTCGAATTCGTCATATTCTGCGATTGACCAAGTAGTGCTGAATATAAATAAGTGGAAATATGAAATTCAGATTTTTGCCACAGCCCTGTCAGGTCATTACACACAAATGTTTAAATTAGTTGTCCCAGTAGATCAGCATAACCCAAAACAGAATGCAAAAAAAAAAAAAAAAAAAAAAAAAAAAAAAAAAAAAAAAAAAAATTCAAAAACGTTAGACTTGCTAATGATGACAATCTAAGCTATCTAAATTTTCTATTAAGTAAATAATTTTGGGAAAGCGTGTACACTGAGCGAAATCTAAACGATGCCATGAATGCATTTTTGGACACATTTGATTTTCACTTTGTAACAGCCATACCAAAGGTTAAAGTAGCAATGAACAAGCTAGGTAATAAGTGGATCACAACAGGAATCCGCAAATCTGGTGATTGATTAAAATTTTTGAGCAAATTCATGAAGGAAAACAAAGACTACACCGGAGTTTAATGCCTTTTACGTAAAATATCGAAATATATATACTAAAGTTATAAGAGCAGCCAAAAGGTTACATAACGATGAAACAATAAATAAAGCATTTAATAAAACTAAATCCATATGTCAAGTAATTAAGCACGAAATACAAAATGGACCCAAATTGAAAGAAAATTACCACCTAGAAAATAATGGCCAAAAAGTAAGTGATCCTAAACAAATTTCGGAATTATTCAACCAGTTTTATTCAACTGTAGCGGAGAAACTGTTAAATACTCATTCTCTAGGAAAGAAGGAAAAATTAAGTGTAAAGAAAAATGAACATAGCATGTTTTTAATTCCAGTAACAGTTGAGGAAGTTAAAGATGTTATAAAAAAATTGAAGAATAAGAAATCAGTAGGAATAGACAGTTACTCTAACTGCTTCATAAAGCGTTGTTCCTTATTCCTAATTGAACCACTGACGTACTTGATAAATCTTTCACTTTCAAGTGGGACGTTCCCCGGCAGGTTAAAAAAAGGTAAAGTGAAACCCATCTTTAAAAAAGGTGACAAAGGAGAGGTAGGAAATTACAGGCCAATTTCCATAATTTCAACTTTTGCAAAGATCTTCGAACAAATAACATATAAAAGAGTAACAAGCTTTTTGGAAAAATTTAAAGTAATTAATGACAATCAAAATGGTTTTCGAAAAAATAAATCAAGTTCTGCACTGATGAATTTCATTGAACAAGTGTATGAAACACTAGATAGTAAACAGTTAGGGATAGGCATTTTTCTAGATCTTACAAAGGCGTTTGATCTGGTTGATCACAAACTTTTACTAGAAAAATTATCCTCATATGGCATAAGGGGATTAGCTTTAGATTGGTTCAGATCTTATCTGGAGAATAGAGAGCAATCGGTGGAAATAGAGTATTTTGATAGCGAAACGAGTGAAGTTAAAACTCAGATTTCAAGTAGCGCTATAATGAAATATGGGGTCCCTCAAGGTTCGGTGCTTGGGCCTCTTTTTTATAGTGTACATTAATGATTTGACAGATAATGTAGAAAACAGAACAGATATAAATGTTACACTTTTTGCAGATGATACAAATATATTTATCAAAGGGGTGAATAAGGAAGGGGCAGATGTACATATTGAAAATAGTCTAAAATATATTAAAAAATGGTTTAGTGCCAATATAGTAATATTGAGTAAGGAGAAAACAGCAGCCCTAAGCTTCTATAATAAAATGAGTGAAAGTCAATTGTATCCAAAATTAATGCTGAGACAAGACCAAATACATTATATAAGAACTATCAAATTTCTGGGACCAATACTAGATGAAAATTGAAGTTGGGAAACTCACATAGAGACATTGACGAAAAAACTTAGTAAAATGTGTTTCTTAATCAGGGCAATTACAAGCATGTCGAGCTTGAAAGTTCGGAGAGTAGTGTACTTTAAATATATACACAGTTTGTTGGCATATGGTATAATTTTTGGGGGAAATTCTAAATACAGTATAAAAGTATTCAGATACCAAGAGAAAATAATTAGAATCATAGCAGATCTCTCAAGCACAACTAGTTGTAAGCCATACTTCGGTAAATTAGGTATCTTACCTCTGCTAAGTATATACATATATGAAACTCTTGTACATATGAAAGCAAGTCTAAGTTCATTCAAAACAAATTCTGAAATTCATATACACAACACTAGAACAAAGAATAATTTATTTGTGAAGGCACACAAAACAAAGATGTATGAAAATAGTTTCACATATGCTGGCTTACATCTGTACAATAAGCTACCTGAATCTATAAAAAAGATTGAATCACAACATCAGTTCAAGAAATTGTTATTAAACTTCTTTAGAGCCAATAGCTTCTACAGCGTGGATGAATTTTTAAATTTATAAATATTTAGTTAGCTACCTTAATTATAAATATTTTACTTAGTTTTTAATTTGATGTGTTCTATAACATGTACATGTTTTAATGGATGAATCAATAAATCAAATCAAATAGCTAAATATATCTTCATCACATTTAAGTTTACCTTTTTATACAGCCTTCCGCTTCAAGTAATATGTATAAACCAGCGACTATTATTGCCCAAATGGAAAATTCAATTATTGAGCTTATGCACCCTTGTTCTCTAATGTGTCAGTACTCCTGGTGGCCTTCTCCCATCTTACCTACTGAGCAGTTGTGAAACACAACCACAAAACATTCAAACTTACAATTACAACTACCAGGACTGGCACTTGCTACTGCTTCATAATCTTCAATACTGTAAGGACTATTTCTTGCACTGCACATACAGACAGGCTGACAAACAAATAGCAAGCACAAAGCAGAGCTAATTAAATGCTCTGAGTAACAAAAACACTTAATGTTAAACTGTCCAAGAAGCGAACCTTGGCTGCTCCACAGATTTTATTGGTCAAAAGTGTCAACATATAGTAAATTTTATTAATGTTTCAGTTCACTGATGAAATAAATGTCAGCTGCAAGAAAAGCTATGTGATAGAAATATATAATTCCGAACATTTGGATTATTAGAGTTAGAAATGTGAAGGGAAATTTAATACATCCAAGGAGTAATTACAAGCATTACAGGCATTTCAAATGTGAAAGAAGTTGCAAAAGCAATATGGGTTTTGTGATATTGTATTAATATGAGAATATTTCACATTGTGGAGCACATGCATGAGATTAACCTTTTCTTAATCAGAAGTGTTTACTGTATAAAATATTCTAGATACAATGATGTTCCACTGGTCTACGATGAAGCAATATACACACAGCTGCGTGAAGCAGATATTGATCACCTTCTAGCGCAACATATTGCTCATCTGTTCATCCGAGACACTGTGTCGCTTTTCAGTGAGAAGGTTCACCAGGATGATGAGCAAGACACAGATCACTTTGAGGTAATTAGAGCCATTAATATTTAAAGACAAAATAAAATAAATGTTACCACTTTTGATTTTGGGACTACAGTAGCTTTCAAATGCATAGAAAAGGCATTGCTTTTGGTACCACTGTTCAGTGGTTAGGGCTAATCATAGTTAAAATTAAGCATTAAACACAATGCAAAATTTGAGCATAAACTTAGTGCAGTGTATTGTCATTCACAGTGACAATTAGAAACCCAAACATTACATAGTTGCAATCTACCACTGACAGCAAACACAATGAAGGGTGCATATATCAAAATGAATGAGAGCAGCTACTAGAATAAAGGATATTTCATTCATAAAAGAGCACCACCTTTGCTGCGATTTTTATAGATATCCCAGTGATTCCTGGTCCATGATCTTACATGAAAGGTAGCTAGTAAGTCAACACATGGTGATGGAAAATGATATGGGACGGCACAGTAAACATATGTTGCAGTGTGAGGAGAGTCACTCTCTAATTGGCTAGTTTCTTAAATTTGATATAGACATAAACTAGAAAGCTTGCAGCTTCTGTTAACATTGTAAGTTTATAGTAATGTGTACGTCAATGTCAACTATTGAGATACACATATTAAGAAGTATGTTTCAAGTCTCTGTGCTTTTTTGCTTGTCTATGTTTCATGCAAATGGCCCTTATTTTGTAGAGTATTTAATGTTTAAGGCTATATCATATTTATACTATGTCACTTTTAATGCTGTTTATATAAAAATATGTAATATTGGTATAATATTTCTATTTCATAGAACATCCAGTCCACTAATTGGCAAACTATGAGGTTCAAACCGCCACCTCCAAATTCTTCAATTGGCTGGAGGGTTGAGTTTCGACCGTGTGAGGTGCAGATAACAGACTTTGAGAATGCAGCTATAGTCTGTTTTGTAGTACTTCTGACCAGAGTTATACTCTCATACCAACTCAATTTTATTATACCCATAAGTAAGGTAATGTATATATAAATAACGAATGTTTGTAAGATATAATTTTGTCAAATATTATATTCAAGTCCTTGTTTCATAAAAATTGTCGTGCAACAGATATGACAATTACATAACATGTGGCAAACTTTTATATATCGTAATTATAAGGCAGCTGTATATGGAGTGAAAATAATGAACATGCACATGCATTTATGCAGTAAAAGTTGAAAAATATGCACAAAAAATATTATGGCATAAATTTCTTCATAATTCATTGATTTTAAATATGTAATAGGTTAATTGATTTTGAATCTTTTATTGGTAATTGAAGATAGTAATTATGATCAATTATACTAACTGGAGGTAATAAACTGCTATGAAATATTAGTCTTTTAACAATAATTTTATCAGTTGTTTATATTACAATAAATACCATGCATTCTTTAGGTTTTCTGACAAATGTTTTCTTTTCAGTTAAAATACATCTGTCATTCATGCACTTCCTTTTTAGACAAGTAAATGCAAACCTTTGTAACTGAATGCCAATAAACTTCTATCAGTGTTTTTAACTGGGTGCAGTTAGTACAAGGTTATGCAATCAAATCATTTGAACTACATATGTGTACTGGTTTAAAGATATTTGCATTTTACACTTCTTCATAAACCTTTTCCAACTTTAAGCCAACATAATTCATCATTTGCATTTACTTTATTTTTAGGTAGATGAAAACATGCAGAAGGCACAAAAACGTGATGCAGTTCTAAAGGAAGAATTTTGGTTCCGAAAGGATATTACTACTTGTGTATCACCACCTGCTGCTACATCATGCTGCCAGACCACTGACTGTAGTGATGTTTATATACCTATGACCATAGATCAGATAATAAATGGCAAGGTAAGTACACTTAAAAGAATTTAAGTGTGATTTCTGTGAACAAAATCAGTAGCTTGTTCCTGCTTTAAAGGTGGTAAAGTCTGTTTAGTATGAGGTTTCGTCTAAATTATCTTATGTCCATTACTGCGAAACTTCCTTAGTTTTGACAAATATATATATTGCCAAGCTACAATTCTACTGGATTCCGTAATAACACTTATTGGAAGTGTGGTATTTGAAACCTAGCTCCTTTAGAAGACCGCGCAAAGTGCAGTGCCCATAAAGAAAGTCACAAATTTCTTGCAAATGTGCAACCAATTCGTCTAAGGTGGGTGCTCTCCTTTTGCATAGAATCTATATATTTCTTGACGAATTAAATCGTATGTGAAATTATCTACTTTAGAGAAACGTTTCCTTTTGTTTTCACACTTGATCGGCATCTTTGGTATTCCTTTCGTCACAATATTTCTTACCGTATTTCTGTGAATACCCAGAATTTATCATCAGGTTCATTGCATGACCCCTACCAAGATTATTTTTCAGCACATATGTATGTGTGTTCAAAACAAGCGCTTGAATTTGCTTAGAAACAGTTCCCGTTATAACTTTGTTTTTCGAAGCTTTTCCAGTAATATAACTCGGCCCAGGTATTCACACTATTGTCATCACTTTGATTATTTTTACTTGACTGAAATTTATCTACTACTTCATTTGCATTTACCACTGCATTTCCCTCCCACGGTCTCCACATCGTGACACAACAAATTGCTGCATGTAATGAAACAGATCAACTGGAAGTTGGAACTTTGGCAACTGAGACTCCATGTGGAGTAGACATGCAGTTGCTATTGGTCCTCAACGACAGTGTTCCATTTCTGAAGTGTAGAGATAGATTTATGACGGTCATTATTGGGTGGAAGGCTCAGGTTCCTTTGATTCCGAACTGCACACGCGTTAACTAAACAGACTTTAACTACTGTAATTATGAGAACTGCTTATGATTAGAATGTATGGAAAGTTAATAAAGTAGATGCAGTGTATCAGATTAAAGCATAATAGCTGAACCTATTTGCTAACTGGTATTTAGAAAATTTTCCATTTATGAAGGCAATCAAGGATAGGTGATTGTTCTAACATACAATCTGTGTGTAGGTAAACTTTAGATGGGTAGAATCAGAACTGAAAAATTCTATGCCATAGCCAGATTTTAGCTATGGATCTTCTATTCTACATGCAGCTGCTCTACCTTTGAGCTACCATGGCAGCATGGCTATGGCGTTGAATTTTCCAGTTCTGATTCTAATCCTCTATAGTAGTAATGTGTTTTTATTATAATTACTCTGAATGCACCCATTTGCAATTGTCCAAATAGCATACATTGAGGAATAAGCTTCAAATTTTATGGGTTTATGGTAATGAGATGCATGCAGAAATGGGGTAATGTAGTGATTAACAGTGTATGGCAGTCTAAAAGAATCTCCAGATATTTGAATCAAAGTATAATTTTACATTCTGCATCCTAGATTTGAGTGCTTGTATTGCATAGTGCTTTGTAAATCTTTTGTGCATTCTTTAACTTGAGCAACAGATCTTTTCCATCTAAATGGCGTGGTTTAGAATAAATCAAACCATAGTACATTTCTGTTGTTTATTTAAACTTAAAATATGTTTCAAGATTAACAGTAAAAACACACTGACTTATTACTCATTTTTTTAATATCCCTCAAATCTCTTAAGTCTGGAATATTGTGAATGTTGTCATTCATAATGTATGACACCTATAAATGGTGAATTAGCAATGGCTTCTCTAGAAAAAATTTTCATGTGCGTAACTATTGTCCTCTTAATGAGGGGGAAAAACAAGTATTCTTGATTATTACTCTTCCATGGTTACATTGACTTCTCATTAACAATTGTTAGAGTTGGAAATCAAATTGTTCTTTCAAACCAACTGTGTGTAGGCCGAATTCTGAACAGGTTGAGTCAGACCAAGAAATTCAGTGCCATAGCTGGGATTTGAACTTGGATCTCTCGGTCTCTACTTTAAAGGAAAAAGCAGCTGGTTTCTGGGTGTTCCATTTTGCATCAGTAAAGTATTCAATCAAAAGGCTATATTTTATTTATTATTTCAAGAATATAGATATCCCTAGTTTCTTTGCAGAGTCAAAATAGAAATTATAACTTTCCTTTTCTATCAATGATTTGGCAACTACAGCTTGGTTAACATGAGGTGGCAGCTAGCTGCGCAGTAGGAGAGGGGTAACCAGGAGAGTGGGGGTAGGACTGGCAGCCACATGCATGCAAGAGACAGGAGAAATCACATGCATCTTACCTTGAGGCTGGTTTCAGGCAACAGAAGTAACACTAGGAGATTGTTCAGCCGCAGACTGAGGAGTTCTTTCTTCCGGAAAATTCCCCCCTTCATCTTCACTAGAAAACTCGGATGACTCACTGCTTTCATTGCTGTCATCTCCTAGATGAATGATTTCCTGTCCTCCATCCAGCAAACCTTCATTGCGCATGAATTTATGTTCAATCTGAATGACGTGTTGACATCTTTTCTGCCAATCTTCCGCAGAAATGTCAGCAAACTTCTCGTCAGCCAACTTAATGACGTCATCCATTTTGAACGTGACGTTTCTTTCTGCAATCCAGTTCTTTACAGTAGCCCAAATGAGTTCGATTGGATTTAATTCAGGATGATAAGTTGGAAGGCGTAAAACTGTGTGGTTATGTGCCTGAAGAAAACTATCTATTTTGTACTTGGGGATTTTGGGTTTGAGGGGGATGATCATATTGTAAATGTCGGGTTTGTACAGGAAGGAGAAATCAATGTTTGTAAAATGTTCCATGGAGAGGTTCTGTTTCAGCCACGAAATCATTGTATCTCTTCTGGAACTTGCAGTGGGCGCCTTATTAAGGATCACATTGTGGTAAGGTGCATTGTCAATTACCAATACAGAATTTTGGGAAAGATTAAGGATCAGTCTTTCCTTTATCCACTTCTCATAATTCGTATAGTTCATGTCATCGTGGTAGTCACCAGTTTTCTGCTGGGACTTGAACCGAATATACGCATTAAGGGATAAACCCTTGCTCGCCTCCAGCATGCATGATGATAAGATGCTGACCTTTGGTTACCGGTGCTAAGAGGCTGTGGCAACTGTCATCACTCCAAGCATATGGGGTAGTGTGAGATGAATGGATATACGTCTCGTCCATATATATTATGGGACGGCCCTCGCTTTGATATTGCTTCATCATTCTGAGAAAATGGAGGCGCTTAGCTCTGATGCCATGGCGCTCCATTAAAATTTTTCTGTTCTTCTTTGTCAGTTTCCATGTGAAACCCAGCTTTAAGAGTATTTTTCTTAGTGTGGATACGCTCCCAGTTTATCAAATTCTTTAATTTAGCATGCACCTTCCTCAGTGTCGGTCTTTGTGAATTATATAGAATTCGTTCACAGTTCGGCGCACTACTGCCTCATTAAAAGTATCCAAACTGGCACGAAAAGACCTCTTTGGTCTCTTTTTGTGTGGTGTGGAGAAAGAAGTCGAAGTACCACGATCAATATTTTTCGTTTCCTTAATAATTCTCATTACACTTCCTTCAGAAACACCTGTTGCCTCAGCCACACTCTTCCCAATGTTTTTGATGCTAAGAGTTACTAAGCCAGCTTCTGCATGTCTTTTCATGTACTAATAAACATTACTAACAACTTCCCTGGTTTGGGAGTGCAACACTTTACCTTGTAGTTTGGTGTCCATGTTTTAAAATATTAAAGTCTGCAGTAAAAGAAAATACACTTAACGCAGGCACGTACGCACACACACATACACACTTACACAGTCACGCACGCACTTACAAGTTCGCTCAAAATAACTAAGAATAACGAGAACTATTTACTGTACATATATTAAAGTACACTGTCATATACATATAAAACTATAAATCACACGGACCCGAGCCTAAAAAAATTCATAAGACACACGTGCAACCTCAACGACTTCACAAGTGTAACTGACCCCCACTCTTAGTGCCAGTAGGTGGCGGAGAGTGTGAGTCACTGCGCATATTTTCTCAGCTGCCACGTCTGAATAAACATACTGTAATGGATGTGCAAGAGAGACTGATATCCTTAGATACTCCCTTCCCTTTCTTCTCTGCCTGCTTCATATATTTCTATGTGAATTCGTAATAGCGCAGTATTATACTAGCATCTTTTTACATTTTCTTAGTGCATCGTAATCCTTTTGTTCACCATTTTTTTCTGCTGTTTAAAAATGTTGGGAATCTCAGATATTAAGAGGGAAATGAAGCAGTATACCAAGTTTAAAAAATTATTATTTTTCAAAATACAGTGTGTGTATTACCCAGGACATTTATGAAGATACTTGGCCTTGATGGCGCTGTTATCTGTTTACACCTCCCAACTGGCTAGCTGAGGGGAGGAGAGGTTAGCAGCATGTCACAAAAATAACCACACTATTGAACGCAGATGCTAAGGAGCATAATAAAAATGGGATAATTAATTGTGATGTGAAGATATTAATTCCTACATATGTTTCACTTGCTGTATCCGTAAAGCTTCCATCTGTGACGATATCATCTAAAGGATGAATATCAGCTGTTATGTCTGCATCACTTGCAAGTGTCATCTCTGGAATCCATGAAACCGACTATTTGCTTCCTCTGCCTCTTCATCATTCTTTCACAACACACATTGATTACCATTCTTTCTATTTCTTCTTCCATCTTGATGCCAGTATTCTTGTTCTATGGATTTAATTTTGATGAACACATTTTTTTCAATCCTCTTCAGTGTTGTTGTTTAAACACTGTCTTGTTACTCTTTAAAGTGCATTTGAAGTCTTAGAACACACATTTTCTTCTGCTATTTTTTGCTTCATGATAGTCCATATCAGTTCAGTGGGGTTTAAATCGCAGTGATAAGGCGGCAATCTATGTCTGGTGCTCCACTAAAATGTGACGCATATTCTTACATTTTTAAATATAAATTTCATTTCATTTAATATTCGCCAGAATGTTTTCTATCAAAAACAAAATTAAATTTTCTTATTTACTGCATAAATAATTTCTTCAGTGTTGGAATTTCCTTATGCACTTCATAATTGGGGGTAGGGGGAGGGGGTAATTCTGTGAACGACACAATTATGGAAATTGTCATTTGAAACTTATTTTTCCCATTGGAGTAGTAACTTGTGTATCTCAAACACTAGCTTTTTCAAATTCTTTAACGATTCTTTTAATTGTGGCTTCTCATTTTTTTTACTGCTGTAGTCATTCTAGTCACTGTCCCTTGCAAAGGAAGATATAAACCACTTTGCTTTTTATTCCTGCAGAACTGGAAATCATTCTGAATAATCCTTCTGCTTTGGGAGTTTACAACCCTCCAATGTGACTTTTCTTGAAGTTTCCATGTTTGAATATTGTTGTTGGAGACACTTTGTGATACAACACTACACTATACTGAGGTATGCATGCGCCATACCACAGTTAACAAACTTAGCTATGTACCCTATAGCCAGTCATCACAACACGTTTAGCTCATATTACCACCACAGATAAACAAAGCTCAAGCTATTTGTTCTGGGTAATACTTTGTACACATTATTTCTCAACAGTAATTAAGTTCCAATCACAAGTTTCTACTTATGTGCTTAAGAATAGGAATAAATTACAGAAATGGTTTCTTTTTGTTACAGACACAGAAGATGTAAAAAACAATTTCTAGTCGGTTTTTAACATTCTGTCTCTTAAATAACTGAAGCTACTGACAGTGAAGCAATCCAAATATTATGAATAAACTACAACACTAAGTAACACACTTCACTTATCTGTTTGGTAAAATTGTCTGAATCCTCTGGTTGTAATTTATTCATAATATTCTGTCACCTTTTATTTTTTGAGGGGCTAATTCTGGAAGCTGTTGCTTCCATTTTGAAACCTGAAAGTCCGCCTATCACTGTTGTCAGTTTTGGTTTTCAAGAAAGCATTATTTATACAGCAGTGAAGCAGAAGATAATTTGCACTTTGCTACTTCTGTGTTCTGTGTCAGGCTCATGCTAACCATCGGTAATGAGGTTTTAGTATCTACTGCTATTATGAAAACATAGCTCTAATTGGCTCTTATTTTCACTGTTATGACAATCATTATCACATATCCACCCCTTCCATTCATATAAAGCCCTGCACCATGTGGTTAGCAACTGTCAATCTGTTTCTTGACTGGTGCTAAGTATAAACTCTTTCATTTTGCTCTCAGACTCTTTACTACATGAATTTTGTTTGCAATATACATTATGTAATTTATATATGATTTGCACATCCCTAGTGTTAAAAAAGCTTGGAATACCCATCAAATTTCAAAGCAGGAACTTGAAAGTTGAATTTCCAATTTTCATAGATACTTGCTCTTAATTTCTTTTATAGGTTTGTCAACTTTGCTATCTATATACATATTCTTTTTACCCCTTTCTCATGCTTTCAAATTCCAGTTTGATAATGGTTTGTGATGTTTTTATTTTTTCAGGCAGATGAATTTCCAGGTCTTATACCTCTCATCAATAGTTACCTAAGTGGTATGGATGTTGATGCTGATACTCACTGCACAATACAACAGTATCTCAAGCTGATACAGAGGCGTGCTTCTGGTGACCTCCAAACTACTGCAAGTTGGATAAGACACTTTGTTCAAAAGCATCCTCACTACAGGTAAGAACTGGTTTACTTTATTACAGCATGGTAATAGTAAATTCTGTGACTGAAAAGTACGAGTATGACAGGTGTTCTAAAGCTTAGACATTTAAAAAAATAATCGGTTAGCACAAATATTTTACCCACTTTCATTGGATTGTATTATGGTACGTACAAGGCTTACATTATTGAAACATATACCATTAAAAAGAGAAACTTAACAAGTTACATTTAAAATTTCGTGGGTGTATGTTGGTACACCTGTTTATCACTTGGTGGTAAGAGAAATGGCAGTTACAGGAGCAGAACATGCATATTGTGTTCTTGAATTTCATAAAAGGTCAATAATGTTGTACAAAGATATTTCATACACGATAATGTAGTAAACACCAAATAAAATAATTTGTGCATGGTATTTAAGATTTACAACCGCAAGAGGTTTCTGTTCAAAGAAATCCACAGGATACACATCTATCTCGGAAAAAACTGTAGAGCGCATAAGAAAAGCTTACGTGTGAAATCCAAGAAAACTGACTGTGAAGGCAGGTAGACAGCTAGATTTACCACAGCGGACAGTATGGAAAGTGCCACATAAATGTCTGAGAATGAAACCATATCATTTACAAGTGCATCAAGCCCTCTCACGAGCAGACAATAATCAGCGCCACTAGTTTTGTTTTGAATTCCAGCAATTGTTAGAAGATGAAGACAAGACAATAAACTGATTTTAAGTGACAAAGCCGCCTTTCATTTGAGTGGCAAAGTAAACAGTCATATTGTTCGAGTATATGAGTTGGAGGAAAACCTCATGTTTTAGAACATGTATGGGATTCACCCAAGGTGTTTATCTGTGCCGTGTCATGTGATAAGGTTTATTTGCCCTTCCTTTTTGCAGAAAACACTTAATGATCTATCTTACTTGGACATACTGACACAGTGGTTGATGCCTCAATTACTTGAAGATAAACCAGGGTTCTTATTTTAACAAGATGGGTTCTACCACATTTCCATATGCGAGTACATGATTATCTTAATGAGTTACTCCCACAACATTGGATTGGACGAGGCTCTAACGATGATCAGTGTCTTTTCCATTGGCCTCCTTGGTCTCCTGATCTTACTACCTGCTCTCCCCCCACATCCCCGATCTTTTGGGGCGGATTTGTAAAAGATCAAGTTTATGTACCATCCTTGCCATAAACTCCCGGGGTCCCGAGTCAAACTAACACCCTTGATGTGGGTTCCTCTTAGTGGTGAAGGGGTCAGACAAAACACCCACCCATGTATTGGCCGTGTGTGGAGACCCGTGTCGGTGGAAAGGCTTGTCCTGGTGGTTGAGGGATGCGCATCTGAGCTCGTTCCAGTGACCTGAATTCGGGGAGGGTGCGCATTTCTAATACACTACTTTGGTTTCTGCTTCGCCTAAACGGGAGGTTAGGGACTAACCCACCCATAATCAATCGGCCAGGACTAGGTACTGTACCGAACTCCAGGGTGAGTGAGACGGCGAGCTCGCTATATCCCCTGTGTAGCCCTGTCATCCCAGTGGGGTGACCCCTTGTTGGGCTCCGTGGTGGGTGGGAGCACTTGGGGATGAAACTTAGTCCATCTATTATGGTAAACCCCTCTATTAATAAAATTATTAGCAAAAATGGAAAGGAAATAGCCGAGTGTAGTGGTCCTCACTATTTAGTTATTTATAGAACTGAGGAAGGTCGGAAGTTTAGTACCGTGAATCTGTTCATTATTCAGAAGGGCTTAGATAGTATTGCTGGTCCTGTGAAGGCATGTATTAGATCTCGCAATGGCACGCTCTTGGTCGAAGCAGTTTCTTCGACACAGGCTGCTAAAATCTTGAAAGCCAATATGCTTGCGAGCTATCCGGTGCGCGTTGAATTGCATAGGACTCTGAACTCCTCACGTGGTGTTGTGAACACCAGCGCATTGGATGGTATGTTCAATGTGGAGATTGAGCAAAACTTGGCGGAACAAGGTGCGACTAATGTATATCGAGTTTACCGCAAAGAACGAGGTGAACTAGTGCCCACTCGTACCTGTTTCTTACCTTTGATCGGGTAGAACTCTTGAAAAGGATTAAGGCAGGGTATGAAGCTATTGAAGTGATGCAGTATATACCTAATCCACTGAGGTGTTATAAATGCCAGCGCTTTGGCCACACAGGTGATTCATGTAATGGAGTTGCCACTTGCGTTGACTGCGGGAAAGTCAAGCATGACAATGCAAAGTGTGTTAACTGCAGTGGTAATCACTCAGCAAACTCCAGAGAATGTCCCCGTTTTATGGAGGAGAAAGTGATCCAAGAGATCAGGGTAAGAGAGAGGGTGTCCTTCGTGGAAGCCCGGAAACTCTTGCGTATTCGCCAGCTGTACCTATTCTCTGTTTCATATAACCTTGCCCGGCTGAAATGTATCACTCCGCATTCAACAACCCTCCCCCTCGCCCTAATTGGCTAATGCTTTCGCGCCATAGGCCATAGGCGGTGCCTTCCCGTTACATTGAAACTGCAGTAAACGTCAAATGCCAGGAGATAGCTAAAATCATGCAAATAAGTATATGAAGGCATGCAAAAATACAAGTTTATAATGAAACTGAACTCACGCGTTATGGAGAATCTGGTAATGGAGTAATCCCCTCCATCTCGGATTCGGATTCTGATTCTGCAGTAACAGTTTCGCTGTCGGAACTCTCCGTAGGGTTTATAATTATGCTCTCTATTACGTTGTCGACGATGCCATCCAGCTCCCACATTTTGTTTTCTTCTTTGAGCACATGATGAATAGCCTTTTTCCATGTTTCGTCGCTGATCTCCGAAAATGCTGTGGTAAGCAATGGCCTGATATCATTCAACTTAAATGTTCTATTGTTTCTCGCTACGAATCCTTTAATTTGGCTCTAAATAAGCTCAATTGGATTTAAAATCCAGTGATATGGTGGAAGCCTGAGTACCTCATGACCAGCTGACCTTGCCATTTCATCGATTACGTATTTATCACAATCGCTGGCATGCTTTACTACAAGTTCCAGTAGTTCTGCCTTAATAAGGGATTCATTTACAACTTCATTTTTTGCACGCAGCCACTCAATAATGTCTTGTTTCTTCCAGGATGTATTTGGTTTCTTTTCGACACGAACGCTGTGGTAAGGAGCATTGTCCATCACAATTATGCTGCTTGGTTCCAGTTTTGCTAACACACTCGCAAATCACTGCTGAAACACATGTCCATTCATATCTTCATGGTAATCACCGGTTTTCTTTGACTCAAACAGCAGTAGACCATCTTCCACAAAACCACTATCACTTCCTATATGAGTGACAATCAGTCTTCGGCCTTTTCCACTGGGATTTTTTAAACCAGAAGACATACCTTGCAAAAATGCTTGTCTTTCAGTCTTAATAGTCGAGTCACGCCATAGTTTACTTGTCGTAAGCCCTTCATTCACCCAAGTCTCGTCTAGGTAGTATATTTTGTGATTTGTATCCCGGTATTGTCTGATTGTCCTTAAATAACATCTTCGCCACACAACAATATCGCCTCTGTCTCTCAGTACATTTTTCTTGCCCCTTTTTTCATTCACAAACCCCAGCTGTATAAGCAATCTATACAGACTAGATCTGCTGAAATTTGGTAAATCTGCATCCTCATTTACAGCAGACAAAATTTTATTTATGTTAGGGAGTTCGTTTCTAAAGAAAAAACTATGCACATGACGACGTACAGCAGTTTTAACGAACTCATCGCATTCTCCGAGCACGCGCTTTTCTTTATTCCTGCGTTTGCCTGGAGTGGTAAGTTTTCCTGTTTTCTCAACTTCACGTCGCGATGTTCCTATGGACCTAACACTCACACCTGTAAGTTCGGAGCACAACTGTTCGACTTTCCTCACTAACAAAGACGGATTCTTCTCTGTGAGTGCATTAAACACATGCAATACAATTCTTTTTTCACCGCTTTGTAATGGCTTACCCTTACGATGCTTCAGCGAAAAACTGGCGGTAGACTCTGCCATTATACATATAATAAGTACATGCGCAATAAACGATCAATAAAATAACGTATCTCTTGAACGCGCACAGTACACCTTCTAATGACAATACATGACTAATCCAGTTCAAAACAAGGTCAGTGATAAAACTCATATAAACAAATATAAACAAATATATGTAATTCACTACCACTAAAGCACGTGCTCTTGTGTGATCAGAAAGGCAGGCCTAGATGCAAAGGAACCTCCTCTTTACTTTGTTTAAGAATTAACATGCATTTCAGATAAATTAACTCTGTTGCGTAATATATTTAATTGAAACAGTTATGAAAGTAAATATTTGACAATTCTCTTTCAACATATAAAGATATATCACCATGTTAAATAACGAACTAATTTTTACCACAAAACAGTCTCTACCAAACAGCAGCCAATGAGAGGAGATGAGGTCATGTGACCGTTAAGAGATTACCGGGCAAGCTTACGTGAAACAAGGTATAGGACCGTTACTTATAGTGCAGTTGCAGCTAAGCCGGTACCTAGACGTGAAATCGCAACACAAACCTGCAAAATAAACGGGGAAGTAGTTAAGTGCAGAGGTTCTACTCCCATTAGTCCTGGACCCGTAGGATCAAGGACCCGAGCCTCCTTCTACCTGGGAGCGATGGAAACTCCGGGGCTCTTTCCATAGGGCAATACCTTGAGTCTAAAAAGCCCCCCTGCTGAGCACAACGTCAAGACGGGATGGAAGTGGATACGCCACTTACGCGCGTCAACCCTGCAGGGAAGACTACCGATAACCTCGGTGGGGCCGAATGGTGATCTAGCACACCTTCTACTAGCTCTGCAGGCTAGTACCCGGGACTATTCAGGCAACCCTCTACCCCCTCCGGGCGGCCGTAGCCTGGCCGGAAGTACCCATGTACCCGTGGGTGTCGGGAACACACTGCCCCCTCGAGTCCGACCCAATCCGAACAACTCCCCTTTGGAAGGGGCTCGGCATGTTTGGCCCGAGGTTCCTCTAGTAACGTTAGAGGTACCACGAGTGCTAAGGGTCCGCAGCGCCTGCACTTTGGCAGCTGAAGGGGACGGATCCCCTCCCCTACGGGAATCCTGGGGAAGTAGTATCCAAAAGATTAATTACACCAAGATCACAGCCAAAGCAACAAACACCAACACGAACAACAGTGAGCGTGCCGACCAAGTCCAGTCCTAAGAAGAAGGTTTCAGCCAAGTCACCGCCGAAAGCATCTACTTCAAGAACAAGTGAAAGTGAAGTGAAAGGAGAGCTAGCGAGCACATAGTCCGCGAACATCTCCGTCCACAACATCTGAGGAATCATCTGGAGAGGACACCGATCGGCGACTTTCATCTTTGCCGGTCGCAGTTTCCGATCCTGTTGAGAGACTGGATTCGAAGTCACCAGTGCGTAAGCCGTCCTCTTCCATTGACGATGTGGAGCGGGTGGATCCTGTCCTCACTGCCCAAACGATAGTGAGGAAAAGGCAGGAAAAACCTGCTGAAAGCCCTAGCCCTGCCCCAAAGAAAAGGAACAAATTGGTTCGAGCACCACTGGGCAGGTAGCTTTTGTCCTGACAAGTTGATATTGAAAGTAGTAATTTTTGTGCATTTTGGTATTTATTTGATACTGTTTTTAATTGTTTTTTATCCATTTGGGCTTATTTATTTTATTGTCATTTTGTTTTGATCTGTTTTTAAATTTCGAATAATTTATATCTGGCTATTGCCATGAATTAGTTTTTTGTAAGGGCGCTGATGACTGCTGCAGATGAGCGCCCTTATGCATGTATTATTATTATTATCTTGTCATAAACTGAAGAATCGGATCTGCGAGGCTGTGGCTAGTGTTGACGGCGATATACTCCAGCGGGCATGGATGGTGTTGAACTATCCAGTGGGTATTTATATTATTTTCTATCTTTCTCTCTGCAGAGTTAAATGGAACCTGGTTATTGTAAAACAAAGCAAAGAAACCTTCTGTAAACATATTTTTCTACTCCGTTGTAAGGCAAGTTTTTTCCAAGTGTCAGTCTTTACATCATAGCATCCATCTCTTTAATTGTATCTTTTCTTTAACTTCAGAAGTATAAAGTCAGTGGTCCTGTGTCATAGTTTTGCAACATGTAAAAGAACTCCAAGCGTAATAGAGAGACCTATAAGAAAAATGAAGCATTCTTTCATGTGCACTATGTAAAATATAAAGCAGTTAAAGATTATTCATGAATAAAATCCCTTGTTAAAAACTGCAGCGAACATTGATATACTGCTATGCGATGATTGCCATGGTAAAATTGTTACCATAGTAAACTGAAGGTTACTGAAGGGTTTGATGAGAGTGGCATGGTCATATGTGCATGCAAAGAGAGAGAAGAGCTTAACTCTAGAAACAAGATGTCAGATATATGTGTACCAAACTATTAAGTTCAGTTTTCCAAAGGTTTTACAAGGAATTTCTATAAAAGTTCCAATGCCAAACTGCAAAGAGATTTAGCATATTTCATGAAGGGGAGAAAAGAAAATTCAGCATAAAAACTTACAGGTTAATGAGTAGTAATGAAGTTCAGAAGTCCACTGTGACCTAGTAATTAAAGAATCAAGTGTATATGATGCAGTCAATTTTTTATTGGTCTCATACATTAAAATTAAAAGTACAGTTGAGTAGTGCTGCAACAAGGACATTGTTTCGAAATTTAACTGTATTGGAACACCACAGTGAAGCGAAATAATTATTAAATTATGGATGAGTCGTATTTATTACACATCAGCTTCACTTACGTACCTATATTGAGGACATGTTTCTCGAAATATCGTTCGCATCATCGGCTCTAATGCAACTCAGTATAGGTACGTAAGTCAAGCTGATGTGTAATAAATACAACTCATCTACAATTTAAGAATCTTTTACAAACTTGATATTTGAAATTTTCTATCTTTCAGTGTAAAATCTGTACATTAATTAAAACCATTAAAGATTTGTTGATATGTTTATATTCCCCTTTAAATTCCCTTTTAAAATCTTAAAGTGTGTACTAAAGATATAAAAAATATTGCCTTATTTGGAGGAAATATTATGAATGTTTTTAAATATTTTTTTTGTCTGCTTAGGTTTGACTCTATGGTCACAGAACGCATAAATTATGACCTCCTGAGAGAGATACATGGAATACAAATGGGTGAAATTCCATGTCCAGAACTACTGGGAACAAGTTTACAGTCGAAAACTCAGGAATCAATCCCTGTGGCAGTACAAAAAGCTGAAGCAATCAATGGTGAATGTTAAATATTACCTTTGTAGATGTTTTGTGACTTAACATTTAACCAAAATGGATTCATTCATATATATTTTATATGAATAATGAGCATTAAAAATGCTTTTTGAGAACACATTTCAAAAGTGATTATGATAGCGACAAAATTAAATACAGTTAAAGTAGTGCTGGAAGTAAATGTGGAACACATGACTTTATGATTATGTTCCTCTTTTATGTGCTTGTATGTATTTAGTCAATGTTTAAACACGTAGTAATACATTCGTTTTGAGAATGTAATTTGAAATGCTTTTATATGTGAGTACTTTTCTTTTTAAATACTTGTTTTGAAATGATAGAGTATGCTCAGAAGAATTAAGGATATTTAAGAGCAGCAGAGTGAGATTTTTGGTGCTGATCTAGATGCAATTTCAAAGATTGTTCCATTGTACCTGCAGGAGGGGAAATAATGTGACTTCATTACATTCTTAATAACTGTATTTTTATCTGTCATATATTGAAGTTCTTCAAAAGCATTTTTCGTTTGCTCTAACTAGCACACAAAGTGTTGTAATGTCCTGAAAAACATTTTGTGGATTAATGGCTTATATTTGTAATGCTTTAAGGAATGATCTGTCATGTTGCAAAGTAAATTTACAAAATTTTGTACAGTGTTGAGGTAAAGTGTATTTAAGCTTTACATTACTGCTAAATCATTACATCAAAACAAAGAGTAATAAAAGTTGTAAGCCACATTTTAGTGCATCTGATTTACCGTAATGGTGGCTTAAAGTATCAAAAATTACTATAGGAAAAATATAAAATATCAAGATCTATAGAAAACTTATGATGTAAGGCATGAGGTTGGTATTGTGTAACAGAGTAGAACTAAAGCAGTTGAACTGTGTAAATACTTTTTGTACAAAATATTTTTAAGAAACTATAATCCATACACTTAAAATTGCTTTAAATGGAAAAGAAAGCAGTTGACAGAAGAACATCACCCCCCCTCCCTCCGAAAAAAAAAAAGCAACCGGAGCATAATTATATGTGTTTGGAGGAATTTAGTAACAGTGACATCAAAATTAATCGCAAAAACTATTTGTAGTTGGTTTATTGATACTCGACACTTTTTTATATTATTGAGAGACTAGTTTCAAAGGCAATCGCCTCCATCTTCAATCTCTTTCCAACTGGCATCTGTTGTTGTCTGCTCTCTCTCTGGTGGTGGAACTATGAAATTTTTTGTCCAATTATCTACTGTTGGGATTTCAAAATTCATTACGCAATCCTTATTTTTCCATATGAATATGTTCTCCCATGTCAATTTGTTTTGGTTTATCACTCCTTTTAATAATTTTGGATTTGGATCAATGTCATGGTTTTGATTCCAAAAATGAAATGCTACTGCTGACTTTTCTTGTTTCAATCTGATGTTTCTAAAGTGCTCTTTGTCTCTGGTTTTTAGATTTCTTTTAGTTTGACCTATGCAGTGTTTTTCACAATTCTTACAACTTATTTGGTATATTCTGGATCTGTTAACTGATGGGATTTTGTCTTTTGTTTTTGAATTTAGCAATTTTAAAATTGAGTGTCTATTAGTAGGTGCCAAGATGATATTTTGTTCCTTGAAGATGTTTTAAATTTATTAAATGTTTTTGGGTGATTGTGAATGAGCTGAATATGCTGTTGCTTTCTTTTTCTTTTGTAAATGTGGCTGCTTCCTTAGTGATTTTCTTTAGTTTAGATTTTCTAATTTTCTTCAAAACCAGACTTTTGTTGTATCCATTTTCTTCTGCTATGTGTAGTATTGCTTTTTGTTCTTTGAAATATTCTTCTTTTTTCGTGGTTATGTTGTCTAGTCTGTGTGTAAGGCTGTTTATTATTGCATGTTTATGTGTAATTGGGTTGCGGCAATTATTTTTTATGTAGTTTTCTGAATGTGTTGGTTTCCTGTACACAAAAATAAAATTTGGAATTTACAGGAAACCAACACATTCAGAAAATTACATAAAAAATAATTGCTGCAACCCAATTACACATAAACATGCAATAATAAATAGCCTTACACACAGACTAGTTAATATAACCATGGAAAAAGAAGAATATTTCAAAGAAGAAAAAGCAATAAAACACATAGCAGAAGAAAATGGATACAACAAAAGTCTGGTTTTGAAGAAAATTAGAAAAGCTAAACTAAAGAAAATCATTAAGGAAGCAACCACATTTACAAAAGAAAAAGAAAGCAACAGCATATTCAGTTCATTCACATATCACCCAAAAACATTTAATAAATGTAAAAAGATCTTCAAGGAACAAAATATCAACTTGGCACCTACTAATACACTCAATTTTAAAATTGCTAAATTCAAAAACAAAAGATGAAATCCCACCAGTTAACAGATCTGGAATATACCAGATAAACTGTAAGAATTGTGAAAAATGCTACATAGGTCAAACTAAAAGAAATCTAAAAACCAGAGTCAAAGAGCACTTTAGAAACATCGGATTGAAACAAGAAGAAAAGTCAGCAGTAGCATTTCATTTTTGGAATCAAAATCATGACATTGATCCAAATCCAAAATTATTAAAAGGAGTGATAAACCAAAATAAATTGACAACATGGGAGAACATATTCATATGGAAAAATAAGGATTGCGTAATGAATTTTGAAATCCCACCAGTAGATAATTTGGCAAAAAAGTTCTTAGTTCCACCACCAGAGAGAGAGCAGACAACAACAGATGCCAGTTGGAAAGAGATTGAAGATGGAGGCGATTGCCTTTGAAACTAGTCTCTCAATAATATAAAAAAATAAGTGGCGAGTGTCAACAAACCAACTACAAATAAATCCTTTCATGGAAGTGTTGAAAACAGTGTTGTTGTATAAATTAAATTAATTGGGAGTCGATTAATGACACAAAACAACACTTACTTTTTTTGTTGTTGTTGTTTTGTGTAATTAATCGACTCCCAATTAATTTAACAACTACAAATAGTTTTTGCAATTCAGAGCATAATTGTTAGAACATTCTGAGTGTACTGCAAAGATCATTTCTTATAGGGTAAGTCTATATAGCTAACCAGCAGATTTTGTTTGTATAAACTAGCCAGAGTATAGTTATTATGAATTCCAATTACTTTATTTATGTGCATGTCTTGCACCTTTTTGATTAACAAAATAGCTTGAAAATAATGGTGCATATTATTTGAAGAATTAGGAAGAGATTATCTGCGACTTGTATTAACATTTTGCTGTTATTTTGTAGCTCTTCTTTCAAGATTCTGGAACTATATTTTTTGGCCCACAAAATACACAAGAAAAATCTCTAGCAGTAGCAAATAATTCCTTTCATTTTCTCAATAGTGCATATGCAGTTTAAAAACTTGAAACTACTTTACAGTGACATGGTTCCCATTTTCTTCCATTTTATATGTATATTTTAAACCCTGCCTTACAATCATTATACTTCATTTGCAAGTACTAATGTTTTAGTACCTATATGGACAGCTGAGTTAGCAGGAAAAACACAATACACTGTAGAATTGCAAATGCTTGATACATATGAAACAGATTTACCAACAGCCTAAACTTAACCAGCACCTGGTTTTCAAAATCCATTGCATTTTACAAAAATAAAAATGGAAAGAAAAAAGTATTTTAAATATTGACATGCATAAGTTGTGGGGTGCAAAAAATATATGCAAAAATCAGATAGTGATCCGAGACTGCTGGGATAAAGCTGTTATCTCTTAACTTCCCATGTAAACATAAGTAGTATGGTGCTTGAGCCTGTAGTGGTGTATATCTAGCTCAAATCAGTTATCTTATGAAAGTATGAATGCCTGATGTCTTACTAAGGTATATTATTTAATTATGAACTACAGTACTGAATATTGCCAAGTATTTTTGAGTAAATACTATACAATTCCCTTCCTTGCTGTTTGTTTTCTGCTTTAAGACTAGACAACTGTATCATTTTCCTAGGAAGTAAATATAAGAATCATTCCAAATAGAAATAAGGACTGGAAAGAAAACAGTTTGTAATTCATTCAGTCTTCTAATCTTTGAGCCCTGAACCATTCATAATATTTCCTGTTGTAAAAAACTCTGTGTTGATCAGAAAAACTATTTGTAGTCGGTTTATTGACACTTCTTCACTTACGTTTTCATATTATCGAGGGACTAGTTTCGAAAGCCATTGCCTCCATTTTTAACCTCTCCAACTAGTGTCTGTTGTCATCTGCCAGAGAGAGGACAGTAGACAACAACAGATGCTAATTGGAGAGGTTGAAAATGGAGGCAATGGCTTTCGAAACTAGTCCCTCAATAGTATAAAAACATAGTGATGAAGTGTCAATAAACCGACTACAAATAGTTTTTCCGATTAATTTTGACGTCACAGTTACTAAATTCCTCCAATCACGCATAACTTATGTGTTGCCCTTCTTTTACTGCCTCTTCACTTGATATCACTTGATATCACTTGGACATTACAGTCATATTAGCTTGCTCCCATGCTAGCTTTATGCAAACAGTAAAACATATTGGGTATCAAATGGTTTAATTTATTCAAATGCTCTGCTTGTGTTATTTGCACCAAATGAAAGATTCTTTTGTCTCCCTTTATTCGAGTGACTTTCTCCTTACTCCTGACTCAATCTGCCACATCTTTATTGCTTCCTTCCTTCCCCTCTTGTATGTGCAGTGTACACATCATATCTTGTTTTGACACTTTTTCTGGAGGGTGGGGTCAATAAACATTGAAACGAAACTGAAAGGTTTAAGAGTGCACAATTTGTGCCTATTTCTTAAGCTTACAAGACAATCAGATTTACTTTGATTTTGGTGATAATCAGTTTTAATAAAGTAAAATTTATATTACTACTTAAATATTCATCCAATCAAAATTACAAACTTTTCAGAAATTTAATGCATATAAACGTTTAGTTAGAATATTTTAACATTTTTCAAAATATTTAGGAAGTGAGATAGTTCAATTGTTTGGTTTTGTTCTCTGCAAGAACCATCCTAATAGGGGAAGTAAATAAAAGCCAGAATCCCCTCTCTCTTGTCTTTCTCATCATGAACACATAAGTGTGTGCACACATAAATTCATTTTAAAAATTCAATTTTATTTATCTAAAATAACCAAATAATGTTGGTTATAGTTTTAAAATATGTATAGTGTATGGTTTTAGCTATTTTAAGTTAAGGCAGATGATAACTTACTACATTACAGAAGAAATCTGTTAATTCATGAAATGAAGCTGCTCAGAGATATATATAGGCAGTTCACTATGTACATAGGAATGAGAATGAGGGCAATATAATAACTACACAATGTTTGCTACAAAAAGTTAAACAGCATTCCTACAAAGAGTAAAACAATGTAATGATTTCAGGTGCTTAGATTGTACTTAAATGCTTGCAGGTATTAAAAACATTAAAGAAGCTGAAGATTAAAAGAAGTAAGCTTTTGATATAGTAATGTGGGTACAGGGTGCTATGCTCCAAGATATTCATAACTGTATAAAAATTTAGGCCTAATATTTAACCAGCTGAAAAGTTAAAATAGTACTTATTTTTTAAAAATGACATTTCAAAACTACTGAATGTGAAGTATGTAAACTTCATAAAAATATAGAAATCTAGTGCCTGTGTTTGGAAGTTATGTACCAACATGTTAATTAGACGAGGTTACACTGTAAGTTGTACAGTAATGTTAAAATGATTGTTGGCTTTTTTGTTTTTATATAAACATTGTATATTATCTTTAACCAGTTGCATATGAGTAATTGTATTATAATGGTGTGTGCATAGTTAGAACACCAGTTATTGCATTTATTACGTGTATTAATGAGCATATTTTAAGGAATTAATTTGTTCCTAAAATGAATCATAAAGTGATCTTAGAAGTACGTTCTCATTGTATTAATTATCCTAATTTCAGATATCCTATGTTCACTTTCTTTGTCTGGGTATAAGTAGTTTGATTTGGTTTTTAGTTGATTTATTAAAGTGTTAAGTACCTATGGCTTAGCCATAATTAGCTCAAAATATAAAATGCTTATGTTCACAAACACACATAAAAATGATAGATCTCACAGAAGATTATGCAGTAAAACCTCCCTAGCACAGAATGCAATTGTTCCAGCATTTATTTTACCTTTACACAGGTTTCCATTTTACAAAGGGTGTGTTTGAATACAAAGAAATTACAGAAGCTATAGTCGCACAGCTTTACAGTGAAGGAATTATATAGAATGAAATGTAAATAATAATTAGCTGTTATGTATGTACTATATTTTTAGCTCTGAAGCTCGAGTCTGAAGCAATGAGAAATGGGAATTCCTTTAGCATGCACACTAACAAACAACTTGAACACAAGATGATTTAGTTCGTCATACTCTGTAGGTTTTGTGATGCATTTCATTTGCCCTGCTGTTCTTTTTAGTCACAAGTCTCAAATATGAGATTTTGAAAAACAAAATTAAAATTACAGTTTTCCTTTAACCCTTTCACCGATATGGACGTCATATGACGTCCAAGTTAAAATGCCCCAAACCGATATGGACGTATATAGACGTCCTGCGCATACATGCATTTAATGCTCATTTAACGCCAATTATTTTAATCTTGCTGTTTTACAATAAATTTAAATTAGTTCTATAAGGAATGTAAACGTATCCTTAAAGGTTTCCTTTTGAATTGTACACCTCCAAACCTGGATAAACACCCAAGGGCACATCTGCAGATTCACACCAAATAATATTGGTTTCCTTGCGAACTTCTTTTTCGCAACACACTACACATTTTCGAAATGGTTACAAGTTTTTTGGGTGTGGGTGGTATACTTTTAGGAAACTGTTTTCTCTCAAGTATGAGGGATGATGTGAATTTTGCTACCCCCTAGTATAAAGAGGCCTCTGAGTATTATAATACTCAATTAGGTTACGAGCTCTTTATACGCGCAAGTACAGGTAGATGAATGTCTTTTACAGCTCTGAAAATTACTAAACAACTATGCATAGTTACATCCAGTGGTATAAAAATACTTTTTTTTACCATTTAGCTGTTTTCCGTAAAGAGGGATAGCTGGTAATAGCTGATCCGTATCACCCATATTTGACCCGCCATTTCCCCAAACAATGGAGTAACTAACATGCCAGCTGTAGACCAGTACACGTCACTGCTACGTATGTCCTAAAGATCTCCTTCATAATCGTACAACAAATAATCCAGATTTTCTACAGTAATATCAGAAGCCTGTACACATCATACCCAAGCTAATTTATTTGCTACATTACTGGGATAAGCCATGGTTAACATTGAAATTTAACAATTTCAAATGTGCCATACATTTAGCTCTTGATAGCTACAGGAAATCACTCTGAACACAGAGAGAGTATAAATAACTGAAATACAGAGCGAAAACTGCTGCATAAGGCTACTAGAAACCTTGGTTGAGAAACACTGTAATAACAGATGCTGACAGAGTTTTCATTCCAGTGTGTGAGTGTGTGACGCAACATATTCTCGTCATATTATCGCTTGGCATAGCATAAATAAACTAAACTTGAACCTGAGAAGTTGCTTGCGTAGCTATACATACATACTATGGCTCGTATACACACGAAACAAAATGATTCACATATTAGGCGCGTTCGGCACAAAGAATGGCTTTTGCTACAGTGAAACAAAGTAGTGAAATTTCAACAATTTATTAATGTAGTCTCTACTTTATTGTTACTGTAGATTTATACTGCCTTTAATGAGTTTTAAACCAGTCTCTGTTTCGTTTAAATAACTTAATAAATACGGAAGATACGGAATTGTATTTATGATGCATTTTTACAGCATTTAACAATTTAAATGCCCTGTTCTGTTTATTGGGTATCCGTTTCCGGCCCCTATAGGGTTTAAATGGCCATCGGCGAAGCGGTTAAGCAATACAGCTAATTCTGCAGCTGGACGTTTGTTCTTTTTTAAAGTTTTTCAGTAACCTTAATTTTTTTCTCCAATGATGTCTTATGTTTAGAATTCACTTTACAGAATTCGTGTACATACAAAGTATGTTTTTAAAAATCACCAAATTTCAGTTTTCTTCCACTCATACTTGATCGCTTGATCACAATTAACACACTGTAAAACAGTTGTACCTCTACCATGTGTGTTGGAAGAGAGTTGAGAGAGCTAACAATTTTTTTCCCCTTTTCCTCAAAGGATTACAGTTTGACTTTATGGTTCATGGCACTTCAGTGCAAGTACAGTCGACCTCGAAATTATTGCATTTTTTAAAACGCATATGTTGTAACCCATTACACATAAAGTAATCCTTTTAATCAACAAAAGATTCCTAAAAAAGTATTTCCATTTCTGTGTTAGGCAGTTTTCTGGCATAGAGTATAATTTTATGTGGGAAATAAACTGTTGTGAAATTTATATTCCGTTTTTATAGGTTTCCGGCATATGAGTCCGTTTTAGGCAGGTTTTACTGCATATGAAACATTCCTTAACTTGGTATGTTATATTGGACAGTGAAAGATATGGGTGAAATGATGCTTGAATGAGTTTGGGATCACAAAACTTAAGGTTACTCAGTATCTGTCTTCTCAAAATAAGGAAAAAAATTGGGAAAGATACTTATATGGGTAACTCATTCTAACTGAAATTTGAACTCAGAAGTTGTTGAATGTGAGGCAGACATGCAAGCCCCAAGTAACAAAGGCAGGCTAGTAGATACTTTGCAATATACAACAAAACAATATAACAATGTAACTTCAGTTATATAAATAAATAAGACTATATGTAGTGGAGCATCATTACACTTATTCATAAAGATGAGTTGGATTAAACATCACTAACTAAAAAAACGTACCTGAACTTTCTCGAGGACTAAGGACTTGTTGCTAATGTCAGCATATGTTCAACTGATTACTCGGGTGTAATTATAGCTCATGTTAAAACAAATAGTCAACATGAAGAATTCAATGCCATGGCCGGGATTTGAACCACAGATGTCCTGGTTTCCGTCCAGTTGCTCTAACCCATTGAGCTATCATGGCCAACTTACCGTCCTGACATTAAATTCTCCATTTGACTCACATATTTTCCTGGTAGACCACTAGGGGCTCTTGCATCCGAGCTACACCGTTTGTGGCGACTTACTATCGTAAGTACTTGAGTCCCTACATTTCTTCACACTAGCCATATATAGGCTAAGGTTTTTGATAGTCAACATTACAGAAACCAGGAGATCCATGGTTCAAGTCCCAGCCATGGCAATGAATTTTTCACTTTTCATTTAATTTTTCAATTAACTAAAATCAACATATGTTTAACCCCTTTTACTCGTCACTTTATTTGTTATTAATTAAAATTAATTTCTGGGAATGTTTTCCCTGTTTTGCAACTTCAGTTGTTTATTTCAGCTACAGTAGTAGCTGAAAAATAAATGCAGCTTTAATGAGTGGTGAGCAGTCTTTTATATTGAAAACAAGATACTGCTGAGATTTAAAAAGACTTCTGAGAAAAGGCTTTTTATAGGTAGTCAGACTGAAAAATTCAATGCTATAGCCGGGATTTGAGCCACAGATCTCCCAGTATCCATCCAGTTGCTCTTAAACATTGAGCTACCATGGCGAACATGACATTAAATTCTTCAACTAACTCGTATTTGTCCTCGTAAACCACTAGGACTTTTTATATGAGATACACACCGTTTGTAGTGACTTACTATGTCCCAGGTTTTATAGTTAAACACTATTAGGTTAAGGTTTCCTTTCATGGAAGTGTTGAAAATAGTGTTGTAATAAATTAAATTTAAAGGTGGGTTGATTAGTGACACTAAACAACATTTACTTTTAAATTTCCCGGAACATGTTTCGAAGGCTATTTTCCTCCATTGTCAACCGGACATCAGAAAGTAGCCTTCGAAACATGTTCCAGGAAATTTAAAAGTGTAGTTTAGTGTCACCAATCAATTCACCTTTAAATTTAACTATTAAGTTAATTGATGACAATTAATTGTTCTTCCACACTAGCCAAATAGTAGACTAAGGTTTGGATAGGAAGAGTTAGTTGGAGAATTTAATGTCATGCTGGCATGTTGGTCATGATAGCTCAATGGTTAAGTTCAACTGGATGGAGACCGGGAGATCCTTGGTTCAAATCCCAGGTATGGCTTTGAATTTTTCAGTCTAACTCTACCTATCCAAACCATGGCTTACAATTCTGCTTGTGTGGAAAAACGATTAATTTCCAACAAAGGCTTTTTATTTTCATTTCCTATATTACTTTACGCACTTGGTTTTTAACAACCTTAAAAAATTGCAGGATTTTCTAAGATTTTTTACTTTCCTTATCTTTATCTTCCATTGTTTTGCATTCTGCATCATTTGGCAAATGTGGCACAAACAAAAAGCCATGGGTAAAGAAATGTAATTGTGTTTCCTGCATAAAGATCTGAGCCTTTTTTTTGGAGGCAGAGCTTCATGTCGAACATGTGGTGTCATTTATGGCATTTGCAAGATTTGTAGGTAAGTGAAGCAGCAACAGTACACATGCAGTAAACTTACTTTAGTCTTTAAACAATTACTGCCAGGTCCCACTTGTGTGGTTGCAGTTTTTCAGCTCTTGACAAAAGTGAACAGTGGTTTGAAACCTGCAAACTTATAAACTTATTACTTATAACTTATTACTTACTTATATAGTAAGTAATATGGAAGAATTTAAAACTTTACTATGCATGCTCTAGTAGTAACTAAGTAGTAGTTTTTTTGTTTGTTATTTTACGTCCTCCGTTAAGTCATATCGAATGATGAATGAAGTGGGTGAAATGATGCTCAAATGTGTTCAGGGTCCATGGAGCTTAGAGCTACCAAACATTTGTCTTTCAGGATAAGGGAAAACCCCTGAAAAAACCTTATCCAGATAACTCACCCTGACCAAGATTCGAACTCGGGACCCCTTGAACGTGAGGCAGACATGCTACCATCTACACTACCGAGGCGGGCTACTAAGTAGTAGTAACTAAGACCATAGTAGTAACCTAAGTAGTAACCTCAGGATTATATTTTCAACAGTATTTCTAAAGAGATGCATTATGGAAAAGACTACAAGTAAAACCAATACTTAGCTACAATACTTGACATTTAGCTATACTAAGTCATGCTTTGGGAATTGTTGGAGGAACTCCATTGAAAGAATACAAAGATCTATAGAACATCAAAACTCCCCAGTATCCAGCCTTTTCCTTGTCCTTCCGAAAAACTGGTTAGTTCCTCACCATCTTAATAATGAAGTGAACTCAATAAAAATACCAGTTTACAAAACAATATTTATAGCCATTTTATTTTCTGTATGCATTTTTCATATCACTTAACCTTTACTTTTTGTGATGTTTAGTACAATAACCAGAATACTTAGAAGCAATTTTTTTTTTTTTTTTTTTTTTTGTAATTTACGTCCTCCAACGTTAAGTCATATAGGACGATGAATGGAATGGGTGAAATGATGCTCAAATGAGCCCGGGGTTTATAGAGCTTAGAGTTACCCGACATTCATCATTCAGGATAAGGGAAAACCCTGGAAAAAACCTTATCCAGGTAACTCACCCTGACCGAGATTCGAACTCGGGACCTCTTGAATGTGAGGCAGACATGCTACCACCACGCTACCGAGGTGGGCGACTTAGAAGCAATGTAACAAAGAACTGGTGGAAAGTGGAAGCATGGGTTAGAGGAGAAGAAGGAAGTAATGCTCAGAAGATTGGTGC
Organism: Mantis religiosa; assembly: GCA_030765055.1. Taxonomy (NCBI): domain Eukaryota; kingdom Metazoa; phylum Arthropoda; class Insecta; order Mantodea; family Mantidae; genus Mantis; species Mantis religiosa. Next base: position 58,043,860 of record CM060956.1, read on the forward strand.
TAAATGGGTACAGCTCAGCATGAGTTTCACAATGTTTGTTTATTCTAATTAAATTTCAGGTTTATTGGGATTTGTTTTAATATGCTATATGTATTACTCAGTTGTGATCTCCTTTCTGCATGTGAGGAATCTTGTGAGTTTAATATGGAAGTTTCTTTTCAGGTTCAACCTGCAATTGTTCCGCCATATGGTAGATAAACTCTATTCTTGGGTGGCTAATGTATGTTTATTTTCCTTTCTTCAACTATCTTATTCTTCCTAAATTCCTCTATCTTATTAATTATCCCTGATCTTGTAACCAGCAGATTTTAGTTATTATATCTTGTAATTTATCTCCTCCTTATTCACACCATATACTATCCCTTCATGTTTTTATCATTTTACAGTTTATTGAACAATGGAGAATAGTACATGTTTTCCATACATAATATATATTTCTGTAGAACATTTTCTTAAACCTTTTGTCAATTATGTTCTTGTGCATATTAGGGCTTGGAGTGAATTTCACTCTTTGGATTTCCATATACATGCAAAGCATGTAGCCATTTAATAAATTTTTCAGATCTTCACAGTTCTGGGACTCTAACCTTCTCAGACTGTCCTTTCCATTTTGTGATTTCATTCTACTTCTGAACTTCAAGAACTTTCTTACTCTTCAGTTCTATCCCTTTCCCATCTCTTGATAACCCTGGTTTACTATTTTGTACAGGCTTCCATTATGCATAGGTATACTAATACAAGGGTTGGATAAAAAGTAATGAGAATTTTTTTTTCTGAAATTTCTTTATTGACAGGTGTCCTTACAGTTATACACTGTGTATCTATTTCTGTTGATGTCCCGTAGTAACCACCCTATTGCCTGGGTAATTTTGTCTCTGGTATTGTACCAGATCCCTTGTAGCTTTTTGGCAAAGAGATAATCACGAGGACTCACATTGGGTGAGTGCAGTAGATAGTGCAGCGGTATGGCATCTTGCATTGTCATGAAGAATTATGGGGCGCTGTTCCATGAAATGGGTCACTTTTGTCAGAGCAGTGGACAAAGGTGGTGTTGGAGGAATGTGCCGCATTTGCTGCCACCATTGCAGCAAGTAACAGTATTACTCCATTATTGTCATAAGCCACAGTGAACATCACTTTGTGTAGTGTCTACTTTCTTTGGATGAGGAACTCTAGGATGCCTCCATGCATTGGATTGGCAGTCCATTGGTATCCGCGTCCAACAAGGAAGCAAGGAGTTAAACTGTATTGTTCTGCACGTGGGGTCGTTCGTCACAAGCTTCATGCAGTCCCTGAAAACATTCTTGCATTCTCTGACCTGTGCTTCACTTTTGAGCCGAGAACATTGCTCTAACTTAATATAGTTATTGCTAAACAATTTGGAAAATGAAATTTCTTTGGAACTAGTGAACGAGCTTATACTAAATCCTTTCATGGAAGTGTTGAAAACAGTGTTGTTGTATAAATTACATTAATTGGGAGTCGATTAATAACACAAAACAACACTCACTATACTAGTAAGGGTTGTAAATATTTTCTTGGACCTCAAGTCTCTCATCCTCATGTAACACTGGAAACATGTCATTTGTGCCAGGGTCTGAGGTGGATTGAAAGCATCATAAAATAATGACTTGCTCCTCAGTTTGCTATTTGAAAACTCCAGATACCAACTTTTTAGCAATACCTATAAACATGACGTTAGAGCAGTTGTACTATTGCTATGAACTTTGACGGTCTACAACACTACAGTAGAGTGAAAGAGTACTGTCCCCACTCGTTGCACAAACTCTTCTAACAGGCCTTCGATTTGTTAACACAAATGGCAGCTCGTTGACCCACTGGTTTTACCTTGCAACAGTATTATCACTACTTTATATCCAGTCCTTGTATATGCTGACGATCAGGATATAATGGCTTTCTCAGAGAGTGATATACAAAGAGCCATCTTTAAATTAACTATGATAGCAAAAGATTATAATCAACCGATCTCTTCAACAAAATCAAATGTTATGGTCCAGTGTGGCAAAGAAATAACAAAAACAAAAATAGTATTAAATTTAAGAACACTAGAACAACTAAAAAATTTTAATTTTCTGGGCATTTCTTTAGGGCCAAACAAGAAAACAAACATTAACAATAAAGTACAAAGATTTCAGAACAAGAACATTGGGAAAGAAAGAAAGGAAACATCTAAAATTTTATAAATTATTGCATTTATAGATTAGGTTTATTATGGAGGGGATTTGGAACAGAAACCTGTGGTTTATTGTAACTAAGCCCCAAGTGGGGCATCCCTGAGAAAAAGCATGAGGCGAGAGGAGACGGGGGTGGCCAATCCAAAGAGTCGTAACAGTGCCATGACAGTACCAACATTTGTACCCTGAAAGAGACCCCCAGATGAGAGACAATGTGAAATAATATTGGAGATGACATGGAGGGACAGGAAATTTTGAATATGTAAATAACCTAGGCAGCATTCGCCTGACGACCCGGGAAAATCCCTGAAAAAACCCATGGGTCAGATAGTACTGAAATTGGAATTGTACCCAGACCTCCTGAATGCAGGCCACAGACCAAACCGTATGAGCCATCAGGTTCATTGCTTTTGTAGAGTATGGCAGGTAGGCTGAGGCTGAACTAGACCGACGTGTACCGAGCTGGATGGCAAAAGCAGTTTCGGATATGCGGGTACGATTTCTTTGGCCGACCTACGTGACCCACAGGTTTTTTGGGGTTTTCCCGGGTCGCCAGGCGATTGCTGGATAGGTTAATTACATCCCCCAGATTTCCGGTCCCTCCATTTCATCTCCATTATTATTAAACATAATCTCTCATCTGGTGGTCTCTTTCAGAGTATAAATATCGGCAGGTGTCACAGTGCTACCATGACTCCTTAGGTTGACTGCCCTGTCCTCTTTTGCCTCATCCTTCCTTCCGGGGATGCCCCACTTAGAGCTTAGGTACAATAAACAATAGATAAACGTGCCGAATCCCCTCCATAGTAATCCTAATCCTAGGCTGACAAGTTTTTATTGTATTTATAGTATAAAGGCAGGTACGATGAGGCTGAAGTGTTAGCAATTATTGCATATCTGGTACAATGGCATGTAGGCTATGAGGCTAGGCTAGGATAGGCCGAAGTGTTTGCACTTACTCTATATATAGTACAACAGCAGATAGACTGAGGCTGGGATGGGCTGAAGTCTTTGCACTTACTGTATACATGGTCCAATGGTAGTAGGCTATGAGGCTGGGATATGCTGGTGTTAGTCAACATGAAAAATTCAATGCTATGGCCGGGATTTGAACCATGGATCTCCTGGTTTCCATCCAGTCGCTCTAACCCATTGAGCTACCATGGCCAACGTGCCGTCCTAACATTAAATTCTCCATTTGACTCATATATTTCCCCGGTAGACCACTAGGGGCTCTTGCATTTGAGATACACCGTTTGTCATGACTTACTATCATAAGTACTTGAGTCCCAGGCTTCATCATTTAACTCTTATTATTTTAGTTAATTGATGGAAATTAATCATTTCTTCACACTAGTCAGTGATAGGCTAAGGTCTTTGAAGTGTTGCTCTTACTGTATATACAGTACAATGGCAGGTAGGCTGAAGTGTTTGCACATACTATATATATATATATAGTACAACTGCAGGTAGGCTATGAGGCTAGGATAGGCCGGTTATAAATACAGTCTTATTCTTCACCGGTTGTGGGCCAGTGGGAGTTAACTTCAGCACATAGTGGTTCACACCATTCCTGGCTCCCGCTCTGTGCACCCACCTTTCTGTGCATCAGTGCATATTTGACAATTGCTAGTCTGGGTTCTTGTGTTCTTTGTGGTCAAATTGTGATTAGTTGTTTTATGATGCCAAGAAGCATGCATTCTTTAGCACACAGCATATTCATGTGTGATTCCTACATGCAAAGAGGGTCTTATAGAGAAGTGACATCTATTTGCAGACCTATTTCCTGATATTCACACAAATATTCCAGAAGTGGTTTGATTATTGCATCCATGTACCTCTGTCTTGTCCTCAAAGAATATAGGCTGTATAATTCGGTACACATTCACAGCACACCGATTTCTCGTGTTTCGTGCACAATATTTGGTTTTTCTGCATTCCAACATTTGTTGTTTTTGTGACGATACATGACCATGTAATGAAAACCAAGGTTTGTGTGAAAAAAAATTAACTTTGGTTCCATTCAGCTGTCATTAACTTTACCTGCCACCCAATGCAGAAATTTACTCAATTTGCAGTATCACGTGGTTGCAGTTCTTGAACTACAGTTATCTTACATGGTTTTAATTTCAAAAGTTTAGTGGATTTCGAGAAATGTGAAACGTCTGTTTCCTGTGATAAGCTACTCAGAGATTTTCTTGGGCTATGTTCTAACTTTTATACTATCTCACTGAGTTTTTCCTCTGTAAGTATACGAGCTCTTTGGGTTTCTTATTAAGAACAGAACCAGTTTCTCTGAATCTCTTCGCAAAATTATGAAGTCTCTCTGGGAGGTGAAGGAATATCAGGAAATCAGTCTACAAATAGCCGTGTCACTCTCCTTTGCAAGACTGCACATAGGAATCATATATGAATAAGCAGTGTGCTAAAATATACACACTTCTTGTCATTATAACAGAACTTTGAGCACAAAGAACATAAAAAGAACTTGCACTAGCAACAACCGAACATGCACTGATGCGGAGAGAGGTGGGTGCCAGGAATGGTGAGAAGCACTGTGTAGCCTCATCTACCTTTCACAGGTCGGCTGACCATCATTGAAAAATAAGGCACTGTAGAAGTGTATAGAAGACAATGGTTTGAACATTTTTGTAGAATGGATACCAATAGAATGCTCTGAAATAGTTTGCAGTCAACCAAGGAGTGGGGAAAGAGAAGGGATGTGCCTGCCTTGGTAGCATGGTGGTAGCATGTCTGCCTCATGTTCAAGAGATCCCAAGTTCGAATCTCGGTCAGGGTGAGTTACCTGGATAAGGTTTTTTCCAGGGTTTTCCCTTATCCTAAAAGATGAATGTCGGGTAACTGTAAGCTCCATGGACCCTGGACTCATTTGAGCATCATTTCATCCATTCCATTCATCGTCCGATATGATGTAACGTTGGAGGTGTAACTTACAAAAAGACAAGAGATGCCCACGGATGATATGGATACAGCAGCTGTGATAATTGGAGTGGGAACAAATCAAAAGTTTTGTTCCAGCGAGTGCAAGAAGACCATCTTAAGCTTTAGCAACCCCTTTGTTACTCTCCGAATTCCATACTCTTTGAAACTATTCTTCATAAAGTTCATTAAGAACTTTTACTGAAGAACTTGGTTTTTTTTCTTTTTGAATCCCTTTATACAGATTTAAAACTCTGTGTACAAAACTTCCATGCGCTTCAACTTCCTCTTTTGATCAAACTTTCCCATTTTAACCAAATAAAGTACAGGACTATTCACTGTGAAACAAGTACACTACATGAATTGAGTATAAATATATAAAGATATAAATATATCTTTTCAAAGTAGTATCAACTGTCATCTGATATAACTTTTAGGACAGCCATGACTGGTTCTATGACAAGATTTAGAGTTTTAGCTCGTTAACCCATGAAATGTTTTGTGGCTATGCCCCTTACAGGGCAGGGAGGGAAGGAGAGATACGATGAGAAGACATTAAGGGTGGTCAGACCTGAGGAGAGTTAACAGCAGAGAGCAGTGTTCTAACAGCTACAGATTTAAACACCCCAGGGACACCTTGTACAGCTGTCAAAAAACCCCCCTCCCCATGCAGGCTTAGTTAGGATGCACACCAAACTGCAACGTATGAAGAAAACACTTGGCAATATCCACTTTCGAGGCACTTCCTTTTGCACATCTGTACATTTACCATTTAAATTCAATTCTTTTGAAATTTATAGCCACGCTTTCTCCAGTTCATTCTTATTTGGTCTGGTGGCAAATAATTATGATTATAATCATATATTATAGGATATTTCTCCATGGACTGCATTAATTGAATGTTGTTCACTCATGACACATTAACTGTGTTCACTGCCATTCTTGTAGGCAACAATGCTCAGAAAAAACAGCAACAAAACTGTACTAGTAGAAGCTGTTTGTTCAATACATGATGTATAGAAATGGAGCATGCATTGTCTTATTGCTTGCGTCTACAACACGATGCTAATTTGATCAAGATGCAGACTGGTGTGCGGTGATTCAGATTTTTCCATTGCTTAGCATTGTGCTCCTTCCTGCATCATATTGCTGTGTCACTCAAGCGAATTAGTGCATTTGGTGTGCAGCCTCCCTTACACATCCCCTAGGGAACCTGGGATTCACAAACCTTACCTAACCTTGTTGGACGAGAATTTACAGAGAACAAATTCCCCACCTTATCTGGCTCTTATCTTTGATTGAGTGCTTTAATATAATTAGCTTCCAGCCCATGTGCACTCTACATTTTTCCATTCATTTTCCACACTTATAAATTAATGCTCATTTTCTCAATCTGTATTACTATAGGAGCATTATGACTATTTTTCACCATCACTTTATGCACTTGCTTCCTATTAAGTCGCCATCTCATAAATCATTCCTCTTATAGGAATACGGTCCTGCTTACTATGAATTTAAGCTAGGGCTCAGTGGCTGTCTCTTACATAAATCACAAACTTGCACTTACATCTGCAATTATCTGTTTAGGCTCTGTGAGTGAACTGCTTTCCTGCAAAGGACATTTTGGAAAGACTACATTAGGATTGGTACTACTGTTTTATTGCAGAATGTTTTGTCCACTTCTTCCATTTGTTTATGTCATATATTTTGTTTTCTTAAAAATAAAACAATTTATTTATCGTAAATGGACAGTCAGCATTATGTTGAATTACGTAATAAAGTTGCTACAAGGATTAGTGTTATTTCTTTAAATATGTTCATACAACAGTTCTTTGAAGAATCAATTAGTAGGCTTTTATTGTATCTTAATATATGAAGAAATAACAGAAATGTTACATTCAGTAATTTTAAATTCTATGGATTCGAAAAGCATATTGAATAATTACCAAAGAGCATATTTCAATCTCTACTCATGAAAGGATAATATCAAAATAACTCACTGCAGAAATAGTAGTGTAATCCAGCAATTTCTAAACCTCTTTAAACTCATGCTTGCAAACTAAACAGTAGGAGGAAAGCATTATTTTAATCAAAGTATATATTTGAAAGAAGCGTAGGGACAGTGAAGCACAAATTAGCACAAAAAATAATCAAGAAGATATTGATACATTGCTTCTCTCACACTGTTTATTCACAGGACATGTTTCAAGAGCTTTTGCTCTTATCATCAGCTGTTACTCGACTTGATAAGAGCAAAGGCTCTTGAAACAAGTCCTGTGAATAAACAGTGTGAGTGAAGCAATATGTCAATATCTTCTCGATTCACTTTTGTCCCATTATTTTAATACTTCTTGATATGCTTAATCTATAATGGGCTGAAAGATTTTGAGAAAGTCATTTGGGCATTTTATTGCTTTGTAAAACTCTTACTTATTTGTGGTAAATATTTTATTACTTAAAACTGTGAACAGCAAAAGACAATGGAACAAAGTGTGTTTTTCTTACACCATCTTTAGTACATAATCATATTTCTGTAAATTGTTTTATCACATATAGCTTGCATAGTCTATAATTTCTGTTTTTCTTCATAAGCATCTAAATATAATAAAGTTTTAATACTACTTTTCTCCTTATTATTAATGTATTTATCTGTTTAATCTATTGCTTTTTTTAACACAGCTAAGAGTTACATCAGTGTATTAAGGAATTATTATTAATAATTAGTAACCCTCATTGAAGTTAAAGCACAATGGATTTTAGCATATGAATAATTAATATCTAAATACCATACTTACATCTGTATCTATCATATTGCACATTAAGTACTGTTCTATTAAGATAGAATGCTCTTGCTACTATGCACTGGATGTAAAATGCAGTGAGAATTTTATCATCACTTGCCCTGAGGAAAACAATTTTGGATTATAAGATTAATGCAGTGAGAATTCAATAAAATGAAATTAAATGTGTAGTGTTTAACACACGCTTTTACTACATGCGGCACTGCAGGCGGTGATACTGATGATACATGATATGAAGAGATGGAGCACCAGTAGAATGAGATGGCAGGGGAAACTGGAGATTCTGCAGAAAACTCGCCCCAGTGCCATGTTGTCCACCACAAATCTTACTTTGCGGTAGCATGGGTTCAAACCCAGGCCATCTTGGTGAGAGTCAAGTGGTCCAACCTCCCAGTAATGGTGTGGCCAAACTTAGAAAGTAATCAACTCTTATTGCCACATCCTGTTGTGCTTTCCAAGTGGTTTTCTTTGATGCCAAGCAATGATTCATTGCCTGTTACAATCTATAGGATGTTGTTTTAAGTAATAACATTATTAGAATGTAGTAATTAGGTTTGCGATAATATGTACAGTTAAACTCATATGGACAGCTCAAATTCTTACAAAAATAACTGTTATATGCATACTATGACTTAGGTTAGCTTACCTAGTTTATGTGCTCCAATTTTTAAATTAAAAAGCACATAGGGATGCATCTCATGTAATGCAGATGTAAATATGGTGCTCCTAAATTAATATTGCTGCCATAAATGAGGTTTACTATTTCTTTACACGAAAACATTAAGCTGTAAAATGTATCTACAATACTATAACAAATATAAAACCACTTATATTGCTTCAAAACACTACATACATATAAAGGAAGAAAATGTTAAAAGTTGTGAAGATTCTTGTTTACAGAACAATTAATCAAGCATAACAGCAAGTCTCATTTAGTATTACACATTGAATTTCATTCCTGTGATAAAGGACTTTTTTTTTTCTTTTTCTTTTTTTTTTCCACATCTTGCTGGCATTTTTAGTTGAACTCGCGGTTAGGTAGCAGGATAGGAGCTATTAGAGTCCATGCATACAGAGCGAGACACAGCCAGCTTGATACAATCTTCATCCACATTGAAGCTGCATTTGCATTTAGAGTCTCCAAAGATGAATTAGGCCTAGGGAAAAGAAAAAACCAAGTGTTAATATAAAGCTGGAACTCAGTTCTTGGTTATTCAAAGTTGTGAAAATGTGACAGTTGGTAAATGTGATAAACTTCACAATTTTTCTGTCATAAAAGCTTACATTAATACTTATTGTTGAAGCACATGTAAAAATGCACTACAGTACATAACTTATTCTGACATTTAGATACAATTTACTGTATTTTCTTAGCCTCTTTGTTTTCTTATACAAAACTATTTCTTAAACTGTGTTTGATGTGCCTATTTATTGTAGTTTTCATTCTTAATTTAACAATTGCTACTTTTAATATAATAAGACACACTGGAGACTTCTTTGTAGGAACCACAGATTTTGAGGTCTGCACCACTGTCCGAGACAAAGCTGTTAATGTTAATATTAATATTAACTGTTATTATTTAAAGCAATTGTGTAAGCCAAAACTTTCAATACATCTGTAGTACACCTAGAAGTGTAAGTCTGAAGTCCATCTGGAAATATTCTAAAAGTGGAATAGCTGGTAATAATTGTTTATCTTGTTACTGGCAAACTGACCAGGTTGTAATAGTCTTTTCAGGTTTTCAATTTCCTTAGCTTAGTCTGATAACACAGAGCTGCGATGTTTGCGCACTTTCATGTAAAGTGGGTCAATTAGAGTGGCTTTTAAATTTTCTTGATGAAAATGTAATCTGATTTTTTCTAACACCCACACTTTTAATGTAATTTCTAAATTTTCATATTTTTAAATTTCCTGTATAATATATACTGCAATAGACTATAAAGTGATTCAACATGATTGATTATGAAAGGATCAGTACTTCTTGAATTGTTTAGAGTTTACAAAAGCATTACAGCCATTTGAGTATAAATTGGAAGTGAAATTTGTGTGTATCGACCTTATCAGATTAATAATCACCCTAATAATGGCAATTTCATCCAGAATATTTTATGTAAGTGACTCAAATATATTTTGTTAATATGGAGCTCTCTAACTGTCAAAGACAGGAGAGAGGTCGGCTGATAAGTCCCAGGCTTTACAATATTTTTTTTTTTCATTTCTCAACATAATCTCTAGAAAGGAGATTACATTTGTCAAATCTGTGTTCTAATTTAATTAAACCATCTCTGTAGTGTGATTTATAGCTGTTTACCATATCAGTGACCTCCTCGTTGCTCTGAAACCTTCATTCTCCAAGAAATTTTTTGAGGTTTGGAAATAGGAGATAGTCACTGGGAGCTAGATCTGGCAAATGGGGTGGATGTTAAAGTAATTCAAACTTCAATTCGCACATTTTTTCACATTGCAATGACTGAACAATGGGCCGGAGCAATGTCGCGAAGAAACAAGATTTTTTCTGTGCCAAAAGAAGTCTTTCTCTTTTTACCTCATCACTCAAACGTTGCAGTAAGTTTGTATAGTAGTCACCAGTGATACTTTTATCCTTTTCCAAGTAATCATAAAAATAATTTCCTATGCATCCCAGAAAACACTCGCCATAATCTTGTTAGCGGACAAAATTGACTTGGCCTTTTTTTTGGAGTTGGTTTTCCTTCACAATCTACTATTTTGACTGTGATTTACTTTCTGGAGTGTACTGATGTATCCAAGTTCCATCCATGGTAATAAGCTGTCTCAAAAATTCACTGGGATTTGTATGGTGAAGCTCCAAATTCTTAATAGCAACAGTTTTTCTTTGGAACTTTTGATCAGGTGTCAACAAATGTGGCACCCATCTCGCATAGACCTTATGAAAACCCAAAACATTACTTAAAATATTACCTGCACGTTCTTTTGATGTGACCAGTACTATATGATGAATTTTTTCAATGATCTCTGGAGTTGTGACTTCTATAGGGTGTCCAGAGTGAGGCTCATCACTAGTGCTTATATGTCCCATTTAACTCTGCAACCCACCTTTTAATCATTGTATATGAAGGGACAGAGTCTTTCAATGTATTGTCCATTTCCTCCTTGATTTATTTAGGCGTTGAGCCTTTCAAATGGAAGTATTTAATCACTGCTTGTTTTTCCAAATACTCCATTTTAGTGAAACCTCTACAATTGTCATGTTTAAAAAGCTGTCATTCAAAACCTGAACAAGCTAGTACAAAATTGAATCGAGAATATATTGACACATTGCTTCACTCACACTGTTTATTCACAGGACATGTTTCAAGAGCTCTTGCTCCTATCCTCAGCTGATACTCGACTCTTTTTTTTTTTTTTTAAACGAGTTTTTGATACTTAAATTTTCAAATTTTGTGAAGGATCTGAAGATTTGAACCAGCCATTTTGATAGTTGGTAAGTGGGTGCATCAATGTTTGGATGCTTCTCAGACTTGTAGGCCTAATCACTCAAAGTATAAACTTGAAAGAAGCGTAGGGACAGTGAAGAGTATCAGTCGAGTATCAGCTGAGGATAGGAGCAAGAGCTCTTGAAACATGTCCTGTGAATAAACAGTGTGAGTGAAGCAATGTGTCAATATATTCTCGATTCAATTTTGTACTAGTTTGTGCTTCACTGTCCCTACGCTTCTTTCAAGTTTATACTCTGAACAAGCTACTAACCTGTAACTATGAATACAAGCTAGTCTAGAGTTAAACTATATGATGCTATCTGTCAAACTGGCCCAGTGGTGCCATCTCTATGTGAGGCCCAGAACTTATCAGCCAACTCTTGCATTTTGAAAAAAAGCATACCTATCTTATTTTGGTATAAAGTTAGGAGACTAAGACAAAACTTTTGTATCATGTACTGTTTGTCATGCATGTGTTGCAGGTTTGAGGAAATGGACACAAGGCAAGCAAATATGTTAACCATTCAGGATTCCAATGGTATAGAGAAAGCAAGGAAACCATGTAGATGATTGCTATTTTTGTATAGTGAAAATGGACAAGCATAACATGAAAGGAATTCAAAGTATAAACTTGAAAGAAGTGTAGAGATAGTGAAGCACAACTTAGCCAAAAGTGAATTGAGAAGATATTGACACACTACTTCACTCACACTTTTTTTTTCACAAGACATGTTTCAAGAGCTTTTGCTCTTATCATCCACTGGAACTCGACTAGTGCAAAGTGTAGTGGTTTCCTCTTTCTCCGTATCGTCGATAGATGGCACGATGTACTTGTCAAAGATGTCCGGTGGTGGAGTTTCAAAATTCATGACGAATTTTGTTAATGAAGATGTTTTCCCATACGGAAAGGTCTATGGGGTGATTAATGTATTTTATTAAAGATGTTTCCAAGTTGATGTCATGTCTAGTATTCAAAAAATGAAAAGCCACTGCTGATTTTTCTGTTTCACCATTTTTAATGTTTCTTATATGTTCTTTAGTTCTGATGTCAATATTTCTTTTTGTTTTTCCTATATAAATTTTAGGGCAAATTTTACATTTGATCTCAGATTCCTGGTCTTTCTTTGGTAATAATGAATTTATGGGGGGGGGGGGGGGCCTTTTAACAAATTTCTGATATTAAACCTATTTTGAGGTGCAAGAATTATGTTGTGTTTTGAGAAGATTCTTTGGAATTTATTATAGGCTGATGGATGGAAGGTGAATTTTTAAAATTGTTTTTTCTCTTTTTCTCCTGTAGGTTCTAGGGTGTTGAGTAGCTTTGTTGAGTCTGTTAACTGTTCTGTCCACTAAATTTGGGTTGAAACCATTGGACATAGCTACTTTTTTTATGTGTCGGTATTCTTCTTGATAATCTTCTCTGTTTAGTGGAAAGTTGATCATCCGAAATATTTAACTGTTCAAATGGCATGTTGGTGTTGTTTTGGGTTGAAACTGTTGTTCTTAATATAATTACCTGTGTGTGTTGGTTTCCTGTAAATACCAAAAGTGAGATTGTTGTTCATTTTTTTGATCTTGATGTCCAAAAAGGAAAACACACCGCCCTCTTCTGTTTTCAATGTAAATTTATAGCTGGATTTTGTATATTCAAAAGTCTAAGTCCATCTTGTATGAGTTTTTTTTGCAAAAATGTCGTCAACATAGCGATACCAAACTTTGAAATAACTTGCAAAAGTTTTTGTGATATGTGTTTCAAAAGCACTCATAAATAAATCTGCTAAGAAGGGATACAATGGGTAGCCCATAGCTAGGCCCATTTTTTGTTTATAGATCTGTCCATTAAAGCTGAAAAAATTCTGATTGATACAAATTTCTGTAAGTTGTGAAAGTTCTTCTATTTCTTCAGATGTTACCTGTATTGATTCCAGCTATTTTTTGAGAAGTAGAATAAGCTCATTGGTAGGTATACTTGGGTATAAAGAAATGACGTCAAAAGAAACTAAAGCATCTGTAGAGTTGATCTTTGTGTTCTTCAGGAGATTTATCAATTCAAACGAATTTTTGATAATTATTAATTTTTAGATGAGTCGTATTCATTACACATCTGCTTCTTTGATACTTAATTTTCAAATTTTGTGAAGGATCTGAAGATTTGAACCAGCCATTTTGATAATTGGTAAGTGGGTGCATCAATGTTATTAATTATTGGTCTGAGGGTGATTTTAGGTTTATGTGTTTTGGGTAAACCATATATGTATGGTATTTTTGGATTGTCTATTTTATTGTTCAATTTTTCTTTTTTAGTCATGATTTTACTATTTTTAATTGCTAATTCCACAGATTTACATGCTTTCTTTAATGGGTTGTTTTCTAGTTTAACAAATTCTTTTCCTTTTAAAAGGCTGTCCATTTTTTTGGGGATCGTCTTCGACCAATATTCTCTAGGCAACTCTAGGGTAACTCTAGGCAATCTATGAAAGGAATTATTTATCCAATCTTACAATCAACTATAAGATCCATACAATATGGTCCTAACTTTCTCATGATTCAATCGCCCACTACTTTACAGTTGTCATCGTCATCATCATATGAAACTTGAGATCATGATTATGACTCCACACCCACAAAAGGTCAACCAGAGTAATTTACACAAGGAAAACTGAATGATTTGGTAAGAGATGAGTCTCTCAAAAGGAGAAGCACAACTTTTTGGGTGTCGATTAAAAAAAAAAGTGCTTATTATAAGAAAATTGAAGGTGTGTTACCAAAATAAGTCCTCCATGTGGAGGACATACGTGTGTACAGTATCCTCCAATATCGGACAGTGAATGAGATGAGTGAAATGATGCTCAAATGAGTCCAGGGTGCATGGAGCTTAGAGTTACCCGACATTCAACCTTCATGATAAGAGAAAACCCTGAAAAAACCTTATCCAGATAACTCACCCTGACTGAGATTGAACTCGGGTTCTCTTGAACATGAGCCAGACACACTACCATCTATGCTACCGAGGCAGACAGGGGAATTCTTGTGTGGATATCCTCAGTCTAATATTTAACACATCATACTGTGTGCTGCGGAGTATAGTCTATGTACTCCTGTTATATTCTCATAAGTACTTAAAAAGTATGACCCCTGATCAGGATGAGCCCTCAAATACTTTATTTAGTCAATATACCCTGTTCACTGATCCAGTTGGTATCTCCTTCACATGGGTGTATCATTGAAAGTGATCATTGAATGAAGACATAGCTATGTGTTTGTTATTTCAGTTTCAATACCCCTCTCCTATCCCAAATGCATTCATTATGTTTGTCCATGCTTTGCATGTTCCTCCTCTTATTTGCACTTACAAGCCAACAATATAGTACTGTCAATTGTAGTCTATTGGCTTCCTTCAGATTCCTTCTCGTTATAACTAATATTTCTTTACTTTATGTTAAAAGATTGAACTAACTGCATTAAAGTAAAAAGGGGAAATGCAGTAACAAACATTATGATTACCTTTTAGTTAATGATAAATACTTATTTAAAGAAAGGTAAAATAAACTGGATGCTTTATACTTACGAATACCAATTGGTGAGTGTCATCATAACATACAGAGTTGCCAAACCAAACATGACATGGAAGAAAGACCATGAATAGGCTACACCATCTTCTTCATTGTCCCATACTTTTGCATCACTAGATGTACGAGCACTTTCACCTCCATCACCTATGGCATTATATCCAACTTTCAATTAGTTAGCATACATATCATGCCATGTGATTGGAATCTTTCATTCATCAAACCATCCAATAGTAATACATAAAAACTTAAGCTAATAACAGTGAAACAATACAAATATTACAATAATAGTTGTAATTACATTGTAAACTACTATATAAGTCTGTAAAATACTTGTCAAGTCTACTGACAATAAATATAGATATTATCATGTGACTGAACCCTTGGATACATCTTGAATCACTATTTTCTCTGAGTATAATCTTCTCTCCTAACTTTTTTCTATACCTTCCTGCAAGCCATGTGTGAAGATACTGTGCTTTTCACAAAAGAAAATGTTGTCTTTTACATGTAATTTTTTCTATCACTTTGGAAAAAGCAAAAATAAGAGAAATAAGTATATAGTTGTTTAAAATTTTTTTTTTAAATACGAATAGTAGTCTGACTTTACATTTTAAGAACATCTGGAAAAGTTTCTAAATAATAGTAATGTATATTATTAGTTTCCAAAACACTGAATATCAGAAAATGCTCCTATTTACTGCTATAAAAATAAAATTAAAACAGTAAAGTAAATTTCTAAAGCTTTTATGTTTTGGCACCACTCAATATACTACTTGCAATTCGCACAAGTTTAGCTCTAAAATTCTTCAAAATTCCTTAAGTGTAGTACTAGTGGTTGGTGTCTGTATAAATACTCCATTTAACTCAGATGTGATACATGATTGCTCAAATTGTTTTAATGCTTCCAAATGTAAATAATTTGCATAAGTTATTTGTAATCTTCATATTGTAAATCAGCTACAGATAGATTGTAAGTATTGTTTGATACTCTTAAATATTTTTACGTCTATAATTCTGGCTAATAAAACAGTTGAAGTTGTTTAATAATAATGATGGTATATCGAAACACCACAGTGAAGCAAAATAATTATTAAATTATAGATGAGTCGTATTTATTATAAGTGAAACCGATGTGTAATAAATACGACTCATTTATAATTTAATAATGATGGTGATAATACTTGAAACTTTCCTTGCTCTTCCATTTATGCTTTTTGCCTTCAAAGTTTAAGTTTTTGATCTTTCAAACAAATTTATAAGCTGACAGATATGAATAGAAAAACAAGTGAAGAGCAAGCCATCTCCACGGTGAGAGACCAGCATATCCTGTTACATTCAAGAGATATCAAATTTGAAACTTGGTTAAGACAAATTACTCAAAAGAAGTTTTTTTCTGAGTTTTCCCTTATCCTAAGATGAAGAATGTCGAATAATTCTTAAGGTCAATGGACCCTGGTCCCATTAGCATAATTTGATTGGTTTAGTTCATTTAATGCTCAATATAAGTACCCTCATAAACCAAAAATTTGAAAAAAAGAGCATAGGCCCAGACTTTATACTTTTCCACTATGTTAATG
Organism: Mantis religiosa; assembly: GCA_030765055.1. Taxonomy (NCBI): domain Eukaryota; kingdom Metazoa; phylum Arthropoda; class Insecta; order Mantodea; family Mantidae; genus Mantis; species Mantis religiosa. Next base: position 58,060,404 of record CM060956.1, read on the forward strand.
CATAAACAAATCTAGGAATGCCACTACTGTTCTTAAAACAGTCAAAAATCACAGCTACACTACAACTAACCAATTATTCCAAGTGTATCAAGTATCTAATGGTACTTCAATGTCAACTGTTTACAACCATTTGTCGCTGTAAAATTAAAATGAGAGTACATGATCTATGATTAAATTTCTATAGATAATAGCCCAATCATGAGATGGTAAACAAATGATATATTTTAGTACATTAAAGTAAATATTAATATGGGGCAAATGTTAATACTGTTTACATATTTCTATTCATAAAAGTCTTAGCAAATGCCTATTGGATATTTTACTACATTGTTTTAAACATACATAGTGTATGTGCTAGTAAACACTAGCAATATATAGAGCATTGAGTATTAGTTCAATTCAAAATTATATTCATTTGTGCTTAATTGTATCCCAGTCCTTACTCACAGGAAGATTATTCTGGTCGGTAAAGGATTTTTATTAGGCTTAGCTCTGTATTGGAACTTGAAAGCAAGCATGGTTCTGGGTTTCACATCACATACATAATTTGCAACTGTTGTATTGTAAAATATACTCAATGATTAGAAGGTTAGTTTTAGAATTGGTTATAACAATATTCCAATGGACAAACCAATGCAAAGTTGGACTATTATTCTGGAACTGTATAGCCTATATACCCCGTCTGTTATATTGGCCTTAAATGCATACTGAAGAAACAGTGCATAGGTTGGCAGGCATCTTAAATGCCATAACTGCTTTAATTTCTACCCAGTGCATCAGATTTCATAAGAGTATGTTCACAAGCAGAATACAGCTGTCACAAATCTGATAAACATATCCTAAACTACTCTAAACAGCTGTAAGTTAAAATTAATGTCTTACCTGCATCAGAGAACGTTACTGTAAGATCTTTTCAGAGAAAAAAAAGTGGTAAATAATAGTGCATTAGAGCCAAGTATGTTGGAGTTTTAATTAATGCACTGACATATGCTTTTAATCTTTATGACACTGTTTCTTAAAAATAAACTAGTACAGTAAGTGGTTCCCACCCAAATTTCCCTTGTGGAATCTGCACCATGACTTTCAGTAGAACGACACCTTTTCTTATATTGACTTCAAATATATGTCCTGCTGTATTCACAGTCATCTGGAATAACTATCAGATCTGCTTAATCTAGGCAGTTTTTATTTCATGCTTGCACATGGTTAGTTTATTTTATGAAGCAAATCTTTCCACAACTGCCCTAACCTCTATGTATCATTACGTAGAATAGTTATATTTGTGTAATACTCTATGTATCACTTTACGAAACATTAAATATAAATGTTTCACACCCTGTTTAGCTATTTTATTACTTTCTCTGCCCCTACTTATATTAAGTAGAGGAAAGCTTGTAATTTGATCAACAACACTATATTGAAATTTCACCAGAAATATACATCTGCACATTTTGAGGTTCACTGAACACAAAAAAGGCATTATAAGAAAGAATTCCAGTGTTCCTGTCTGTTAATGTACAACATAACTACAAAACACAAATTCTAATACATATCTCACTTTATATTTGAGTCAGAATGTTCAAGCATGCCAAGAAAAGATTTTCAAGAAAATCCACCCATTACTTCAAAGTGGGCTTTATATGGAAAAATTATCATTAATTTTTCATTTTCTCAAATACAGCTCTAACAATTTTGATTAAGACATGATATTTGAGATATTAATCTCTCTTGAATTTTCCATGAACAGTCTATTGACTAATTTCCTATAATTTTGTTTAAGTGGGAAACCATTATCTCTTGCATGACAAATGTATACCTCATCAATTTGTATAATTTCTGTAAATTTCATCAGTATTAGCTGTTTCAAAACACTTCAAGTTGCATATTTTTGTTTTAGCAACTACATTACCTGGTGACATACTTAAAAGTTTCTTCTTCTTTTCATCCCAAGACTAAGTATTAAATGTTTAATTTGAAATCATTCCCAGATAAAAATGTATTACAAATAACGTAACCTGGATAGAAGAATCATTTTTTACGTAACAGATAAGAATTTGTAATGGGCAGAAAAAGCTATGTTTGTGTTCACATATCTTTTTTTACTGCAGTGATTATATACAGAACTCATACATTTTATATTTTCATTTAAACAAAAACCTAAAAGCTATTAAACAGAGAATCTTCTATAACTTAGAAATAGGACATTATTTCTAATGTCATATTTGATTTGATTTCTGATAGAAATATGACAATATAATAGTCATACAAAGCAAACTACATTAATGCAAGTTATGATTTCACAAAACAAAAAGCAGATATGCACATGCTGTTATTTACACACATGTAAATTAAGGTCATTAATTTTTGTTTACTGACAAAACACAGAATAAATTCAAAACAGCTTTATGACAGAAAACCATCCAATAAAATAAATTATATGAAATAAATTAAAATGAAACAGAAACTGCAAAACTTACTTTATACTAGAGGGATGCATGCATATTAGTTTAATCATATCACTTTCTTTAAACTACCAATGCTATTTAAAATTTATGCATTTAACACACAGAGGAGAAAGTACATCTGTGTTTTCCTGAAAGTAAGAAAAGCAGCATATGTTATTGTTAATTATAATAATTTGCTTTATATTATTTCAATTTATACTGAAGTTTTAGAATGAGCTAATTCTTACAATATTTTTCAAGTTTTGTTTTATTGAAGTAATAAAAACTGCTGCAGTGGCAAGTGCATATATCATCTTAATTCCATCAGGTTTATGAGCAATGGTCTTCATTGAATTTACTCAGACAAAAATTCAATGTCAGTAACAAGATCCAAACAGACCTATTGCAATGTTGCAAGTGGTCCCCCCCCCCCCCCCGGATTTATAGTTTGTATTGTGTTTTAATAATTATAATTAATTCTCTTGTGTATACTAAATTGTGGATTTGATAAAGCATACACTTACTTTTATGGACTTCTATACAGGATGTCCCAAAATTAGACCGGCAAATTTTGGGAGCTGATAGGTAATATTTTCAACACTTTTTGTTGAAGAAAGTTATTTGCCGCGGTGCTTCGTTTAAGCACTAGACAAATTAATATCAAAGCAAATGTTGGAACACACACCCATTGCGATTAACACAGAGTGCATCAGCGTGCCATATTCTGCCATACTCTCGCAGACACCAGCATTTCTCCATGGATAGACAAGCAAAAGGTCAAGGATGGCCATGTACCACAGATGAAGCAATTTTCACACGTGAGCAGTTATTTAACTGCCAAAATTCACATGTTAGGGCCTTCGAAAATCCCTATGCTACATTACAGAGGTCACATCAACTGGGATTTGGTGTTTATGTATGGGCCAGTACTGTGGATAACTTCTTAATAGGACCATACATTTTGCCAGTCCAACTCAGTGTTTATGATTATTATTGCGAACCCGTTGTAGCGATAGCACGGCTTGTTTACACAAAGGAACTGATACAGTGTGGAGATAAAGTCCTTGACTAAGCAGATAAACATAGCACAGAGATAAAAGGCATGCCAAAACAGATAAGTGAGGTAAATGGAACATTCTAGTGACATCTTGATTGTCTTACGGAACATTCGATTTCTTGTTTGTTCCAGAAATATCTAGTAACATGAGTTGTGGTATATAAGGAAGCTGCGACTCATCAAGAGCAGTGGTAAACAGTAGTAAACAGTGTCATAATGAGAGAGTGTAATCAGAACTGAATTGTGTGAATGCTTTTGTTTGTGGACAGTGATCCTGGAAGATCGTACTTGTGTATGTGACGTAATCCTGCTACTGTAAGTGTATTTCTACGGAAATAAAGAACATTTTGAATTTCTGCAACTCTGACTTTTAATTCTATGAACCCACAAGTCACATTACTTATTATTTCTGCAATTAGTTTTGCCTGATCTAATGGAAACAGTTCCCCTTCATATCAGACAGGATATGTGGTTTGAACATGTGAAGTACCAGCTCACTTTGGTGCTGAAGTACATCGTCATCGTATGGCTACATACGCAAATACTGGATAGGCAGAGGTAGACCCATTGAAAGGCCAGAATGCTTCCCTGACCTTAATCCACTTGATTTCTTTTAGTGGCGTCACATGAAGAATGTAGTGTATGAAACACCTACTGAATCTGAAGAGGACCTTATGGCATGAATAACCTGCGCAGATGGCAAAATCAGAGAAATGGTTGGTGTCTTTGTGAGAGTACGGTAGAATATGACAAACCGATAAACTCTCTGTGTTAATTGCAATGGGCATATGTTCCAACATTTGCTTTGACATTAGCTCATGCAGTGATTAAACGAAGCACCACAGCAAAAAGCTTTCCTTAACAAAAAGTGTTTAAAATAATGTTAACTATCAGCCCCAAAGTTTGGTCTAATTTTGGGACACTTGTATATATTTAAACATCACTGAATAGTTTTATTAATATTCTATAGAGCATATTCAATGCTCTGCTTGTATACTTAAAGATATGTGAACCTTCTGAAGTTAATGAGATATGAGGATGAATATTTGAAAATGTATTATAATGCAAGCTACCACAGACGTGATACCATAGTAAACAAATAATCCGGTAGATTGAAAATGACTGAAATGGGAATTACTTTTAGTTGTACAATAGGTTTCATATTCCTTTGCAATGTGTCGCTAACAAAGAAGACTCCATTCATTCGAAACTAAGATTTTGTTTGGGTTGCAATTTCTTAGTTTTTTTTTATATGTAAAGCAATTCCTACTGTTCCAGGAGAAAACAGAAATGGATCACCAAACTAGAATACAATGCATAAAAAGTCTGATATTTTGTGTTCTCGGCACAAACATATTTTCTGGGTCTTCACTTATAACTGGTTAGAGTTGCTCTCTTGAATCCAAAAAATAAACTACAATAACAATGAAAGTCAATAGTACTGGCATTATAAAAGAAAAGATGTTACAAATATAAATATTGATTTTCATGTAGTTCTGCCTCATGCTTTAGTTATAAATTATTTTCCTCTAAGAAACAACACTATTCCTTTTCATATGTATTTTTCTCTGGCAGAAGTAATGTGTAACTGCTCTTCAGTATTTAATGTTGGCACAGGTTGAACTTAAAACTTCTTATTTCACTGCTGACAAAACTTAAGTTGTTAGACTAATCATACTAAGATAATATATGAATACCATCTTATGAGATGAACGCCGAGTTACAAAGTTCCTATCTGCTGATAAGTCCTTAATAATTTGAGTGGGAATTTTATCGTCATGAGCTATTTTGCTTACTTGCCATTTTGCTGCATTTACTTTAAGCTTGTAAAATAAAAACTACTCAATGTGTTATAATTAAAATCGTTTAACAAGTTCACATATTATTAGTATCAATATTGTATATTTCTATCAACAAATAATTTGTATTTAAATGTTATTCCCCAAATATAACACACATTTTATTTATTAGTTCTAACAAGGGACTTAGCACATGTTGCAAGGAGGTTATGGTTAATGTAAAGAGATTTGATTTGGGGATAATAAAAGATGCAAAAGTGAAGTGCAATTGTCCTTGTGCTACAGTTTAAATCACATACGTCTTCAGGTAGTTCGTAAGATAATGAATTACAGGTGACGTGTTCAAGATTTTACACCACAGAATCAATGTTTTTGAAATTTGTTTATGGATGCTGTTTAACTGCTGTAGTTCTCAGCATTCTATTTTGTATTGGATGAGAAGGATCACTTAATTTTGCTTACAGCCCTTGTCAAAATGTTGAAAACAAAGCTATTAAACAGAACAGACATTCTTTAAGAGCACTTTCATCAGTTAGTCTTTTGCAAAATAGTGTAATTTAAGCTACTTTATTGCATTTATATGGTGTAACTGGCTCATTGGCAGTGGTCTTCATTTACATTGATGATTATAAAGTGCTGTTTCTATAAAGCTTCTACAGCAGCTCACACTAACTTGAGTTAGTGTGTCTGTTAGTATCATTGGGAAGATTTCTATGACTTCTCAATTTTTATCAGCATTTTTGATCTTTAAAGTGATATAAACACATTTCATAGCAATCTGACGAAAATAAGATGTTTTTTCTGGGCATAAAATTGACATTTTCTTTCTTGGAAGTGTTAAAAACAGTGTTGTTATGATAAATTAACTTTAAAGAGAGTCGATTAACGACACTAAACAACACTTACTTTTAAATTTTTCCGGAGCATGTTTCAGAGGCTTTGCCTCTATCCTCAGCCGGCCATCGACTAGTTCTCATTGGTGTAGTTGACGATATTTTGTCACAGGTCTCCTCTGGTGGCGGTTCAAGGAACTTGCTGAACAAATCTTTCTGGGGGATGTCGAAATTGAATACTTTGTTCCTATTTTTTGAAATGAAGATTTGTTCCCATGTGGATAGTTCTTGTTTTCCTGATGTATGTTTTAGTAGTTTTGGTTCTGGATTTATGTTGTGGTTTTTTTCCCAAAAATGTGTGGCAACTGCTGATTTTTCTAATTGTTTATATTTTATGTTTCTAAAGTGTTCCTTTGCTCTTGTTTCTAAATTTCTTTTGGTTTTTCCAATATAAATTTGATTACAGTCATTGCATTCAATTTGATATGTACCAGATTTTTTGTTAGATGGAATGGCATCTTTGATGTTTGAGCAAATTAGGTTTTTAAAGGAGAAATTGTTGACTGGTGCTAGTTGAATGTTTTGTTTTTTGAAGACTTTTTTGAATTTATCATAGGCCCATGGATGGTAAGTGAATTTTTTGAAAATCATATTAGTTTCTGTAGCTGAGAGGATTGTGGTTTCCTTTAGTAGCTTCTTCTTTTTTGCTAAGTTCACTTTTTTGTCCACTAATGATTTGGGAAAGTTATTTTTTTGTGCTATTTCAATTATTTTGTTGTATTCTGTTTTGTATTCTTCTGCTGTGAGAGGGATGTTTACCAGTCTGTGTGCTAAACTATTGAAGATTGCCTGTTTGTGGGATCTTGGGTTGTAGCCATTAGCTTTTATGTAGTTGTCTGTCTGTGTTGGTTTTCTGTAAATGCCAAAGTTTAGTCTGTTTTTATTCCTCATTATTTTTAGATCCAAAAATGGTAAATACTCATCTTTTTCTATTTCTACAGTGAACTTGATGCTTTTTTTCTTGGATATTTAAAAGTTTTAGTGCATCACTGATGTGTTTTTTTGGTACTATTGCAAAGATGTCATCTACATATCATTGCCAGAGTTTGAACATCCAAGGGAAACCTTTGTTGATCCTTATTTCTAGTGCACTCCAAACTCCACCAAACTTCAGGGTTAGCAATGGGCAACCCCCTATCACCCTTCATGCAGATCTGTACATGAGTGCATTAGTGCTTTTAAAAATTGTAGATATCTTGTATATGCAAGCTAATATTCATTTTCATGAAGGACTGTACTGATAGTAGGACTCTACATGTCCATTGCAGCCAAGCTCAAGATCACAAATAAAACAAACTTTCTCAGACTTACATGATTATTTTCAACATGGGCTGCTGTTGCTTGCTTGGTGCGTTGCACTATGTTCAGTTTTGGTCAGTTTTCTTATATGATAGATATAACAGGAAGAAGAGTGTGCTTTTCACATCAGTTTCATGAAGGAGAGAAAGAGAGGTTATCATATAAATATCAAATTATGGACATGATAAAGAAACAAACTGGAAGTGGTACACAGTTGAGAAAAAGAAGACTTTTGAGCAACTAAAAGTCAAAATTAACACTTAGGAGCATCATTAACTTTTACTTACAGAGTATAGATGTTTCACAGACATTATCTGTACCTTTGACCAGTTGCAGACGTATATGAAACATATGTACTATGTAAATAAATGTTTGTGAAGCTCCAAGTAATCATTTGGACTTAATGTTATTCACAAAACTAAAACTGAGGTGCTTAAAACCATAAGGGCCTAAAGCACAACATCGTTGATTTTGAGATTTTAGCATGTATGCATGCTCCTGACATTTGCTGATCTTGTGGTCAACCAGCTGTAGCTGGGCTTTATGCCCTCTTTGATTTAATGAAACATTCATAAAAAGCTGCCTCACCAGTTTTCCTGATATTCAGTTAAATAAGGGCCCAAAGCACAAAGTATCATTTTGTTGCTCTGCACTGTTCAATTTTTATTTAGTGTTGACAACATAATTTACTCTTTACATCATGTTCGCAAGTAGTACTTTGTAATGGAAATTTCTTGCATAGAAATTTTGATCTTAACAAACATCTATTTTTCTCAAAACTGTTTCTGTGCCCTGGACCCTTATGGTTCTCAGCTTACAATTATAGACTTTACACAAGACAAAATGTATCAAGGAAACTTGGTGCTTCCAAGTATAATGGACGGTATTGACAGAAAAATGATGAAATGTTTAATAATGCTAGCACATCAAGGAAAAACTTCATGGGACCAACGTTGGGGAAATTTCACAAAAATTTCTATGCTGGCTACTTAGTTTGTGCAGGAGGAATAAAACCAGGGATTCCCAATATGTCATGAATTTTTATAATTGCACTATTATTTAAATAATTTTTCATGTGAAAACCATCCAAAGATTCAGGTTTTACCATCTTTTGCTCAGCACATCATTGTACTTGAGCACTTTAAAAAAAAAGTTTATATTGTATTTTGTGATTTCTTATATTTCTCCCAAAGGAGTAAGAAAGAAGTTAATAAAAATATTCTCAAAGAATCTAAGAATTCTAATAAAATAAGGCTTTACAGAAGCTGAGGTAACAGTTTAAAGACTAAAACATATTTTAATTTCTTCATTAGTCTCTGCATATAATAAGCAACTTTGCCTCTTTTATCCTCTATAAAGTAATTTCAAAACTTCCTCTCCTTTTTCTGTGTTAAGCAACATTTGTAGAACAGGCAGTCAGTGTATTTATTAATTTAGTGCAGCTGTGGTATAAAGTGAGTATATTTTTCACAGTGATTTTAAAATCCTATCTTCATAAACTGACTGAAATCTAATTTCTCTGAACTTCACAAGTTTATATCTGTTCTATATGCTATGGTGTACTTCAAAAGAATTGCATGTATATCATCAAATATATGTAATTTAACAATATAACTGATGACAGCACTTCTTGCATATTTAAAATCTGTAACATCATAATCTTGAAATGACGTGCAACACTCTTGCAAAATGTGCTATGTTTCTTGTCAAATTATTACACACTAGCTAAATTATGTGCAGCACTTAAAAACAAGCATTCTATAGGTTTGTTTCTTAAATACAAAGCTATCAGATTCAGAGATGAGGAAAAATAATGCACCACATTAATAAACAGACGAACAAATAAAGCAGAAGACAATACAGGAAGACAATTCATTACCTTCATTATCGACCAATGAGAGATTGCCCTGGCTGCGAACTGGAAGATGAGAAAAAAACGAGAAACAACAGTTAAAGAAAGCTGACAAAGGATTTTAAAATTAATATAGTGCACCTATTAGACATTTTTTTATTTTACAAAATGGTTCTCTATGAGATGAGAAATATTTTTTCATAAAACAGTAATAATGTTCTGCTGTCATTAACATTTTCTTTTCCCTTATTTATGATAAGATTATGACAAAGCGATATGATAGAGTGAGCAACATCTAAACTGCATGATAAACATGAATGCATTTTTTAAATGTTCTCTTGAACTACTGGTTTTATGGGCAGAGATACTGAATTATAATTCAATAATTTGAGTTTATTTTTTGTAACACTTAATGTAACAGGAACAATTAGTTGCAAAAACAGGTTTTCATTAACAGTTTCACCGATGTGGACATCATATAACATCCAATTTTAAAATAAAGGATATGGACATTTGTAGACATCTTGTGCACACATGCATTTAATGCTTATTTAATGCTATTTTGCAATAAATTTAAATAAATTATGTAAGAGATAAAAGTTTACCTTTAAAGGTTTATTCTTGAATGGTACATCTCAAAACATGGATAAACACACAAGTAAATCATTTGCAGTAAATCATATTGGTTTCCTTGCAAACTCTTTTTTGTACACATCATAAATTTTTGAAATGGACATAACTTTTCTGCTGTGGGTAATATCCTTTCAGAAAAGTGTTTTCCTTCAAGTCTCAGGGTGTTGGGGAGGTGGATTTCTTTCCCCCAGTAGAAAGACACCTTTGAATGTTATGGTGCTCAATTAGGCTGCAAGTTATTGACATGCTAAAATTTAGGTAGGTCATCGTAGCTTCAGAGATCTCCAAATTACAAAACAATTATATATACTTATATCCATCTGGTGTAATAATAATGATGATGACGATGATGATAATAGACTTGAAAACTGACATTTTGTTATGAGCATCTATTTTTCCAGTGTCAGTCATCAAAACCTTAGAGCTGCAATTGGATAATGCTATAGCTACCCTCCAGTCCTGCCAAGCAACGTAAATAGGTCAAAGGTTGGAGCTGATGCACCTACATTTCTCCTCTCCTTAGAGCTTTTGCATTAACACCTTTTGGCAAACCAATACAACTTGAAAGTACTGTTCCAATTGTATTTGTTTTTTTTTTTTTTGTGTAAGGCCATGAATAGTTTAGGTGAATAGTACCAACTACCTATGGAGTCACATAACCCCACATCTTTGTCTCCAGTATTATAATAGTAGTAGTAGTAGAATTAGGTTTTAGGGCGCACAACTGCGGCGGTTATCAGCGCCCTTACAAAGGTAAAAATTCTACAGTGAAAATCAACACATTAAAACCGGAAAAGCGTGTAAAAATGGGTCAATAAAAGGCTAAAACCTATACCATAGAAAACACTAAAAGCCCTCATGGAGCTAGATGCGGCTGTGCATACCGCTAAGGCGTATAAAAGCTAAAACTCGCTCCACGGCACTCAGGTTGTCCGCCAACACCTGACTCAGCGTACTCGGGAAACGGAGGGAGTTACGCGTGGGTGCTAAAAACCGGCATTCTGTTAAAATATGTCGGACAGTCAAAGACTTCCGACAGTGAGCACACATTGGTGCAGGGTCAGAGGATAAAAAATACCGGTGGCTAAAAAGGCAGTGTCCAATGCGGAGACGGGCTAAAACCACTTCTTCACGGCGGCGACTGCGCGAAGAAGTACACCAGGGTACCGGGTGCGGTTTTAGCTCCCGCAGCTTGTTGCCCAGAACCCCATTCCAATCTTCGTCCCAACATTTTAGGATAAGCTTATGTAGAGCTCGACGAAGATCTGTCCAAGTAATAATGGAACTAACACACTGCAGATTTAAAATAGCACCTTTAGCAGCAACGTCGGCAGCTTCATTGCCCGGCAGCCCTACGTGTCCAGGGACCCACACAAACGACACACTAACGCCAGCATTAGCGAGCGAGTGGAGGACATCCTGGACACGCTGTACAAGAGGGTGGTAACTGTACAGCGATTTAATGCTTTGTAGGGCACTCAAGCAGTCAGAGGCAATGACCCAGGACGGCATTGCTTGCTGACGGACATATAAAAGCGCTTGGTAGATACTATGGAGCTCGGCGGTAAAAATGGAACACTGCGATAAAAGATGAAAGCTAAAAGTCCGGTTCTCATAGATGAAGGCAGAACCTACTCCCCGGTCGTCCTTTGAGCCGTCTGTATACACGAAGCAGCACTGGGTGAAACGTGACTGGAGTTCTAGAAAAGAGGAGCGAATAGACGAAGCCGGGCAGGTCGACTTGGGCGTGGACAGCAAGGAGAAGTCAAAGCGAACCTTCGAGCGGAGCCACGGGGGAACGCGTGCTTCTCCGAGGGGTAGGGAAACCGGCAACGTAACGGCCATGAGGCGCAGCTGGGACCGGAAACGAACTCCAGGGGGGAGTAGAGCTGATGGACGGGATAAATAATGGCGATCCAGTGAGTCATTAAAAAAGAACTTAAAAGACGGATGTTGCGGCAGACTAGAGAGTCTGCAAGCATAGCTACATAGAAGAACATCACGCCGATAAGAAAGGGGAGGCTCAGCAGCTTCGGCACACAAGCTGATGACTGGACTCGTTACGAAAGCCCCGATACTCAAGCGTATACCTCTGTGATGTATAGGGTCGAGACGACTTAAAACAGATGGTCGAGCCGAAGAGTACACAATGCAACCGTAGTCGAGCCTCGACCGGACCAGAGCGCGATATAGGCGTAAAAGAACAGTCCTATCGCCTCCCCAGGATGTGCCAGCTAAAATACGTAAAATATTAAGGGAACGGTCACACCTACCCTTGAGATACGAAATATGGGAATGCCAGCTAAGTTTGCGATCAAGCACCAGTCCGAGAAACTTGACCTCGTCTGCAAAAGGAAGAACGCCTGGACCGAGATGGAGAGTAGGAGCAAGGAATGCCTTGCGGCGCCAGAAGTTTACACAGACGGTTTTTTCAACTGAGAACTTAAAACCGTTCTCAATACTCCAAGTGTACAAGCGGTCGAGACAAACTTGGAGGCGGCGTTCTAAAAGACAGGTCCGCCGAGAACTACTGTAGATGGCGAAATCGTCTACGAACAGTGAACAAGACACTCCGTGAGGGACACAGTCCACGATGGAGTTGATCGCAATGGCAAATAGGGTGATGCTGAGTACCGAACCCTGCGGTACTCCGTTCTCCTGAGTAAAACACCGCGATAAAACCGAGCCCACGCGAACCCGAAAGATGCGATCCCGCATAAACTCCTGGAGAAACAGAGGGAGGCGACCACGAAAATTCCATTCGTGGAGCGTACGTAGAATGCCATACCTCCAGCAAGTGTCATAAGCCTTCTCCAGATCAAAAAACACTGCAACTGTTTGGCACTTTCTTAGAAAGCCGTCCATGATCTGGGTGGAAAGAGAGACTAGATGGTCGACCGTAGAACGGCGACGACGAAAACCGCACTGGAAGTTCGACAGGAGGTTCCGGGACTCAAGCCACCACGTCAAACGGCCATTAATCATGCGCTCCAACACCTTGCAGACGCAACTGGTGAGAGAAATAGGCCGATAGCTGGAAGGCAGATGACGATCCTTCCCAGCCTTCAAAACCGGTATGACGGTGGCCTCGCGCCATTTCTCGGGAAAACAGCCGTCAACCCAGATGCGGTTATAGACGGCAAGGAGGAAATACTTCCCTTCGGGAGACAGATGCTGTAGAAGTCGTATGTGTATGCCGTCTGGTCCTGGTGCAGATGATCGCGAGGATGAAAGTGCGTGGTCTAGCTCTGCCATGGTGAAGAGGCGATTGTAGTCTTCAAGGTTGCCAGAACGAAAGCAGAAACCTTGAGATTCCACCTGATTCTTAATTCCGAGAAACTCAGGTGCGTAATGATCGGAGCTAGACACGTGAGCGAAAGCACTGCCGAGAGTGTTAGCCACGTCAAACGGATCCACAACGACTCCTGCAGGAGTTTTCACACCTGCAATCTGCATGTGAGTCGGTTTACCGGCCACGCGTCTGAGCCTATCCCATACTACGGAAGAAGGCGTATGGCGATTAAAGGAAGACACAAAAGCGATCCAAGATTCCTTTTTACTCTGTTTAATAACTTGCCTAGCTCTCGCACGCATCTTCTTGTACTGAATAAGGTTATCCAGTGTCGGGTGGCGTTGGAAAACTCGTAGAGCACGCCTACGCGAACGGATTGCATTCCGGCAGTCATCCGTCCACCATGGGACAGGACGTCGACGAAGATTGGGAGTCGATCGGGGAATAGACCTTTCTGCAGCGGAGAGTATCCGCGCGCAAAGATGCTCTACGAGGTCGTCTACAGAAGCGTGCTCATTGTAAATAAAAACCGCCAATTGGGTGTAAAGGGCCCAGTTGGCGTGATCGAAAAGCCAGGTAGGCAAGCGTGTGGAACATACGTTGTGTGCCAGGAGACTAATTAGACAGGGGAAGTGGTCACTGGAGTGTATGTCAGAAATGACGTTCCATTGTAGGGACACTGCTAACTGCGGGGAGCATACTGCCAAATCCAGATGCGAGAAGGTGTTGGTTGCATCAGAGAGAAATGTAGGTTCTCCGGTGTTCAGGAGAACCAGATTATTATAGTCCAGGAAATCAAGCAGAGCTCTGCCTCTCGCACAAGCTCTAGCGGAACCCCAAACAGGATGATGAGCATTGAGGTCTCCTACCAACAGAAAGGGAGTGGGTAGCTGAGCAATTAGAGCTTGTAGCGCAGTAAGCGAGAGGTCTTCTGACGGTGGAATGTAGATGCTGCAGATAGCCAACTGTACCCTCGGCAGTATTATTCGTGCAGCGACTGACTGGATGGTAGTGTGTAAAGGTATATCGTCTACATATACGTCATTCCTGACCAGCACCATAGTGCCCCCGTGCGCAGGAATGCCCTCTTCAGGAGCCAGATCACGCCTGAAGGGAGTATATTGCCTTAATTGGAAGGAATCTAGAGGGCGTAGCTTAGTCTCCTGTAAACAGACGACTAATGGATCGTACCTACTGAGTAATACATTAAGCTCCGGGCGATGTGCCCTAAGCCCACGTATGTTCCAGTGTAGGATCGTCATTAGAAATTGGGATTGTAAGGTGAAAGGTTATTCCACCTTATGACGACTTTGATGGTGGCCGAATAAGTTTGCCCTTCTTTTTGGGTTTTGGGCTAACCCCTTTAACGTCCGAGTTGTCTGGTCTTTTTCTGGAAGTCAACCTGGTAGTGTGGTCCGTGTCCTCCTGTTCCATCTCCTCTACGGAAGAGGCCCCTTTACCGATAGAGAACTTCGGTTCTAGGGCCCCGAACCGATTGGAGACGGAGATCGACGAGGACGATAACCGTCGATCTGAATCCTCCCCAGAAGACTCCTCAGAGGAAGAACTTTTAGATGTCCTGGAACTCTTCTTGCGGCTGGCCGGTTTGTTGAGAACCTTGAGGAAATCGGACTTCGTATAAGTCGTCTTAAACTGTTTGGGAGGGGCATCGTAAACAACTGGCTTGTTGGTCTTGCCGGAGGTTGATGCTTTCGATGGTGACGGTACTGGCGATTTCCTTCCTGGCGGAGGCTTAGGCTTGGAAGGTGGAGACACGGGTGCTTTGGCAGGCTTCGATGGCAGAATAATTTTCTCTGAGATTGTGGCCTCTCGTATATCGCTTGTCTGAGTGGCGATCTCTCGCCGCGGCACCGGCCTAGCTGCTACCGACCTGTAGGTAGCGGACCGCGGGAGGGATGGTAGTCGGGTACGCAAGAGTTTCCGGGCTTCCGAGAAGGAGACCTTCTCTTTCACCCGGATCTCCTGGATCGCCTTTTCCTCGACGAAGCGCGGGCAATCTCGAGAGCTGGATGGATGTTCTCCAGCGCAGTTCACACATTTAACTGGCGATGTGCAAGCACTCTCATGCTGCGACATCCCACAGTTACAACACGTGGCCATGCCGTTGCAGAAGGCGCTAGTGTGTCCGAATCGCTGACACTTAAAACATCGTAGCGGATTTGGTATATATGGGCGCACCTCGATGTTCTCGTACCCTGCCCTAATCCTTTGTGGGAGATCTACCCGATCAAAGGTGAGGAACAGGGTACGGGTAGGCACCAGGTCCCCTCGCTCTCGACGCTGCACGCGGTAAACAGCCGTCACACCTTGATCTTGTAGGTTCTCTACGATTTCCTCATTCGTCATGCCATCCAGAGCGCGGGTGTTAACCACACCGCGCGAGGAATTGAGGTTCTTATGGACGCTGACGTTCACCGGGTAGCTGCCCAACAGGTTCGCCTTCAATAAAACTGCTGCCTGGGAGACAGAATGAGCTTCCACCAGGAGCGTGCCATTTCTAGAACGAGTACAAGACTTAACCGGACCAGCAATATTGTCAAGGCCCTTTTGGATTATGAAAGGGTTCAGTGACAAGAAGTTCTTTCCTTCCTCTGTTCTCGTTATTACTAAGTAGCGAGGACCAACGGACTCAACTACTTCCTTTCCATTTACCTTCACAGTTTTAGATTTAGAAGAGTGCACCATTGCGGTAATGTCCTCCACCATTGCGAACGTCTCCGATGGCGTGCTCACATCCTGGGCGCCACCCCGGCTTAGGTGAGAGTCCTGGCTTGGACCTTGCTCACCTTAGGGTCACACCTCCCAGTGTAAAGACAGAGGGACCCAATCGCCTTCAGGAGTGTAACAGCTCACGCAATGGCCCCTCCCCGGGACCAGTATTATAAGTCCTTTGACCAGTGTATATACAGTTATTGTAAGGACATCCCATTTTACTTTCTCATAGATAAAAACTCTCTATGCCACATCTGGTCCTCTTTGTTTTGATGTAGTGCTTCCAACCTAAGAGATCCTTCCGAAGTATCAAACTTTCAACGATGACTTTTTCACTAGGCATATAATTTTCTTGGACTAATTTTGTATAGTTTCATTTATATTTTCTCTGCAGGTGAAATGATTGAACTGCAAAATGAATGTAAACCTGTTATTTAACATCTAATGTAGGTTTATGAATAACACCATTGAGTGTAAGAAGACCAAATAGTTTGTAAATCTCATTCAGTGTTACTTCTGTCCACATCGAATACACTCTTAGACCCTAAATTGCCTTCAGAGGTCAGGTCTTCCTCCACCCTAATCCCATATACATTTGTTTCCATTAACAATGAGAGACACTAAGTCTGCAGTAAAACAGATTGAGGAAAAGTTTATTGGTTGGCTGTCAGAAGTCAGCCGAGTTTGTGGTTGCACACTGGAGGCTGTGCTCATTAAGGTATATCTTATTAATATCGTAATAACATCTTATTTTGACCACTCCACTATGTTGATTCTTCACGAATACCTGATGGAAGCAGGTTAGTTTCTTCCTGACAGCTACCTCTACAACACTCCATTAAAAATCTGAAAACTTGCCATCAATGTCCAAATCACTATCAAACAGGAAAAGTCCTCAGCATTTTCTTAAGTAATTTCAGAAGCCTGTACACTACCTATGCAAGCTAAAATATTTGCTACATTACTAGTTGAAGCCATGATTAGTACTGAGGTTTACCAATTTCAGATGTGCTTTAGCTAAAATAAATCACTCTAAACCCCAATACAGTCAAAATGACTATATGACTGAACACAACAGCTCAAGTCTACCATAAACTTGGGTTGTGAAATATTCTAAGATGCCCATATGGTGCTGTCCAAGAGTTTCTTTTTTCCAGCCAGTGTGTTACGCAATGTATACAGTTATTACTAGCATGGTAACAAAGTGAACCATAAAACCATGAAACAGAGAACACTTGAGTTATGCAGCTATAGTTTGTATGCACAAGAAACAAAATTACTCACAAATTAGATGAATTTGATGCACAGAATGACTTGTGCTACAATGAAACAAAATAATGAAACTTCAACAATTTGTTAATGATGATACCATACATGCTAACTGCATTTAATGAGATATAAATCAGTTTTTGTTTCATTAAAATAAATTAAATAAATGAATGTGTAATTATGAAACATTTTTACAGCTAATAACAATTTAAATGTTTCCATTGTTTATTGGGTATTCATTTGTGATCCATAGAGGGTTTAAATAGCCATCACTGAAGTGGTTAGTTAAAAAAGGATGTGTAAATGTTACAAAAATCAACTCCAATTACCAAATTAATTTTTGTAATACTCCTTCCACAATAAGCATGATAGCACTTTCTGTAGACTAGTTTGATACACATTAACTATGGACAGCTACTTCCACAGAAAAATTCTGTTCGGGTTCAAACAAAAAGACGAGTATTAGACTGTTTTACTTACATTACTTACTTGGAATAGTATTTATAATTTGCATCATTAAACATTTGCTAGATATTACCATATATATTATAGAATATGAAACTAAATACTTTTTATACATAACTTTGTGCTAATGTAATATATTTATAAACTACAAACTTACTAATTCCATTGCAGCATGGTCATCTATATCTTTCTTATCAATTTTCTTCCAAAAATACAAACTACTGTTGATAAAAAACCTCTTGCTTAAGTATTTCAAATGCTGGAAGGGTATACAAACATTGCATGTAAGCAGTCTAGAGATTTAGAATTAAAGGTCCAAAGAAAGAAATATTTAGCCTTTCCACTGCTTTACTGTAACCAAGATCTGTGTGGAGCTAACAAACTTTGTTCATTCTAACATTTATATGTACAAATTTGGAGTATGATATTATTCTAATTTCATTTTCTACATCTACTTATTGGAACATGTTTCAGAAACTATTCTATCATGAGCCTTGATTCACTGCTGCACTTTGTCCTGTGACTTTCATATATAAATGCTGAAATGACTTCAATGTGTTTTCTCCAAGGGAGCATTTCAAAATTTGTTCATTCTTTTCTGAATGCTCTCTACATGAACATGCAATTTCATTCATTATTTTTATTTATATCTTTACACCATATGAACCACCCATTCTTAGATTTTTTTATTTTATTTATTTTACACAACTCCTAAAGCAGAAGATTGCCCATTATCTGCCTTCCTCATCACTTTACAGCTGAACTTTTAATTAGATAGACAAAATATTCACATTCAGTTAAATAGTAGTTCAAGGAACAGACGTTTCTATGGGTCAAAGTCCATTTCAGAAACTTTAAACAGTTCCAGGTTTATTGCCCAGTTTTCTTTCAGATTTTACAAACTTTTACTAACAACTTCCAAAAGCTACCAATATGTAAACAGCTAATGGAAGAAACCAATGTCAAAACTTAGGCAAAAAGAAAATAGTGCATCTGTAAATCTAAACCTGGATAGACTACTGCCAATAAGAGAAATGTGTACATTTCAAATGATTGCAGCCTAGTGTTTAATTACACAGATGTTTTAATTAATACTGTAATCCTAGTATGAACTATAGATGTACAGCTGTTTGCCCAGTACAAGAAGGCAAGGCAAGGCAGAGGAATGTGTAACGTAATCACTTTTGCTGTGTTTATGCTCGCCTTCCGGATATGATATATAGGTTAACAGTGTTGTCACATAACTCACCCATGTATAATACCTATCACTATAGTTACTGAAATGAGCTAAGCATGGGTGACTCATGTGCAATATACTCATTTCACAGTAAACAGATCAACTACCAGAGCAGATAAACAGTTCAAGCTCCTCTCCCCTGCATTCCCCACTAGCCTTCTTGTGGTGGGCAGACAGTAGACGTAACCTAAATAATGGGCTGTGCCATTTGATTAATAGTCTTGTAATTTCTAATAGAGACTCAACACACAAAAGTGTGTAACATACAAGAAAAATTATGAAGTGACATTTTACAGTCTGGTTAGTAAAAAGCTGAAGTGGAATCTAAAAGTCCTTCTTTAAAGTCTTCTTTAAGCAGCTCAGTAGTATAGGGCCATTCATTCAGGGTTCTAAGTAATAGCATAGATGTAAAGCTTTTGACTTCTTTTACCCCTGTCTTTCTCGCTATGGAACTGAGATTGTATAGTGCTGTGTAACACATGGTATTAATTAAGTTAATTGATGGAAATTAATCATTTTTGTATAGATAGTCAACATGAAATATTCATTGCCATTGCTGGGATTTGAACCACGGATCTCCTGGTTTCCGTCCAGTCGCTTATTAATTAATCTTAATGATTAATTACCATCAATTAATTTAATAAAAAGTTTAATGATGAAGCCTGGGATTCAAGTACTTATGATAGTAAGTCAACACAGTGTATCTCTTATACGAGAGCCCTTAGTGGTTTACTAGGAAATATATGAATTTTGACATACCGGCAATTGATTCTGTTTTTAGTTTTGTTTCGTCTTCAGATGTTGGTAATACGTAAATATGTAAATGCATGGTATCCTTGACAACGAATTGTGTTGACTGAAGATGTGGGCAAATGTCCATGAAATTAATTTCGCGTCATTGGCTTCTTAAGTGGAGAATATTTACTAAATATTTTTATTTGTGTAGTGTTTGTTACTCCACTGTAAATAGCTTCATTTTCTGTGTAAAAAGTAATTATTTTTACTTGTATAATAGGTAATCAATATATCATAATTATCATAAAATCAGTAACAATAATGCATCAGTATCATTAATGAGAATAATAAAAATATACATTCAATATAGCGTACAGAATACGCATCACAACTACCTGCCAGATAGCTGAGGGATTGCACATGGAACATGTATCGTGACTATCGGCCAATAAGCTGAGAGAAAGCGTTGCATAAGCCCAGAAATAATCTGTGGGTTAGGATTATGTAGTTTTAGAAACCTAACGTCAACTGATTCACATGGCATAATGCCTAAATACACAAAGAAACTTAGATGTAAATACTTAAATTAATAACAATAACAAAAAGAGCCTAAATAAAAAAAAATCATTTAAAATAAAGTCAAATACTGAGTACATAACCGAGGGAACCTCTAAAGAAAAGGACAAGAGAAACAAAATACCTTGCAAGTGCAGTATAAAAGAGGAAGAGTCTGCAGTAAAATGTTATGATCCTAATAAAGGTACCTGAGTTAATGCAGTTATAATCAGCACTAAGAAAAGTGAGGTGCAACAGAACACCTTTCTAAACAAACATGTATGCTGGACTTGAAATTCCAAGCCAATGTAAAGCAACATTTAGAGTGCACATAGGTTACAAAGGGTCGTCTGATCTATGGTAACTTTAGATGTGCACAAAGCGCTCCTTAAATATGCCTAACCAATGGCGAGGAATTGGGAGATTTGACAGGAATGTTGTTAAATAGGATAGAATGGATTCCCATTTTTCTCTCCCTTTTCTCCACAAACTGGCAGGTTGAAGCAGACATATAGCTTGATGCCTTATTTTGGTGCAGCCAGATCTTAATTGCATCTGCACCATAGAGAGCAGGGATTTCTGTGCAGAATATGGGGGTTAAGATGATAGTCTGTTAATGTGCTGAGCTGCCTTTGACATTTTTTTCCACTTGGCAAATAGTTAACTTCCCACTGTAGCGGTATCCCACTTGAACCATAAAAACACAGGGAACACTTTCCTTAGCTTCCGTAACAATTTTTCAAAATTTGTTTCTTCCCTTGGATAGTAATATATGGGCCGGGGTTTGTTGCAGTCACTTAGGAAAACATATGTTTCATTTAATATAACCAGAAACATCCACTTGTCACCAGCCAGGTAGCATTCATATACTTTTCTGCAGTTAGTGGCACATTCTGCAATGACATTACACTCTGCTTTCATGTCGCTTTTATATGTTTAAATTCCGATTGATAATGCTGTTTACAGTTGTCCTGGAGATTTCCCAACTTCAATGCAATTCCTCTCTGTGTCGCCGGATTCAAGCCTGAGACAACATTCATGACCTTTCGAACTACCTTTGGAGTGTCGCTGGTGGCCAGTCATGGATTTACATGTTTCTTGCCCTTTGGAATAAGGTTTCTTGAGTCTTACCTTTTTTATTTACCACATTTGAGATGCCTTTCTTGGAAATGGTGAAACCACACCTCTTATATTGTTTAATAATCTCAGAATAAGAATATTTTACATCAGAAAGGGCATTAATGCACCTCTCCCAGAATGGTTCTATTTTTGGTCCTATTTTATTAGGAAGGAACGAGTCACCACTTCCACAAGCTAATCAATACTCACCTTGACTGCTGCAGTTCGCTCAATTCTAAAGGCATGTTTAAGTGCCACTGTGTACATCTAAAGTTGTTACCATAGATCTTGGACAACCCTCTGTATTAGTTTTGTGAGTTTGAGTCCACATCAGTTGTTAGCAGTGAAAGACCAAGATAAACTTTAGATTACTGGATAAGATACTTTCTAGTAACAAATCTATCTGGAGTATATAAAAATATGTTTCATGATAATAGTCATAGCTCAAAGATTACATCTGTACTTCCAGTCAGAAAGGATGCAAAAGTTTATTTACAGATATTTAAAAACAAATATTTTTCACTTATTTTTATTTACCATTTCTATTTATGTTGTATGCATTGTAGAAATATAATACTATGCATACGCAATGTTTTAAAGCTGCTGATAAGCAAAAAATATTACAATTTCCATAAGAATAATATTGTGCAACTTACCTGCACCATTATCCTTAACCAATACATGTTCAGACATGGTGATTTTAGACGAGTTCGAAGCAGTACGCAGTGACGAGTAAAGAACACAGCACATCCAGATGAACAAACTTACAATGCTTTCTGAGTCAAAGGTTGTTTTACTCCCTCCAAATATTCCCAAGAATCCAGGATTACATTCCTTATCTGTAAGCAAAGAGTATGAACAGAAGTATTAAATACTCAGTTTAAAAAAAATAATGCATTTATTGCAAAATTAATGATCACGTAAAACAATTTAGGTTACATATTATGAGATATTACAAACATAATTGTTTAAATTTTAGAGTATTTGGTTTTGTTTTCTCTGAAACAACCAAGCTGTGACTGACTTTGAGGCTTGGCACTTGTACTGAAAAACACAAATACAGCTAATTTCAGAAACTATTTGTAGTTGAAGACTAAGCATGATGACTCACAAGGTAGAATTTGTGGCTTGCATTGACAAAGTTGTGATTGCAAATTCCATGCACGGCTTACATGTTAATGATCTTCATAAGTTGGCAGGTAAATATAAGGTTGATCACTAAACACCAACAAAAGGATTCACACACAAAATAAAACAAAACAAAAATAAAAGAACATGGCACAGGAAGCTGATTATGCAACCAAGACCACAGCTAGCAGGCGACAGAGATAGAAGATACATCTTTGTTTCACCGAATCCACTTAGCAAGTATCATACAGATGCTGAGATGTACAATGATACACATGCTGACAGAAGTTCGCTTAATATTTCAGCATGTGAGTGAGAACATATACAATGATTATCGCATAATCTGAACCTTAAAACCTTGAACTAGAGAATAGTTCACTTACGTAGCTATCGTTCATATACACACAAAACAAAATGACTCAAATTAGATGGTTTCCACGAAAGGTGTGAAACAAAATAGTGACATTTCAATGATTTGTGAATACAGTTTCTATTTTAATCATGCCATATTTGTATACTGCCTGTAATGGACTTTAACCCAATGTTTGTTTTATTAAAATACTTAATAAATATGGAAGATGTGAATGTGTATTTATGAAGCATTTTTACACCATGGATCACCTGTACTAATGTTGTGCATTGTGCGCAAAAATTTTAGTCTTGCAGCAACAATATCTCTTCTATGAAGCAGAAATTTGCGACCATCATTGGTTCTCCTATAACTGAACCCAAGAGATTTCAAAATATTATGCATAGAAGATACAGCATCTGTATATTCTATTTTCCCCCTCATTAAATTGGTCAGCCTTTTGGCAGTTGGGTATTCTCCCTTGTAATATAAATCAAATTATTCTACGTAAAATACACTTTTGAAAATTGTCTAAGTTGGTCAATCATTCATTTCTATAATTTATTAAAACATTTTGAAAAAATATCAAAATTCACTATTATTCTTTGTCTTCTGCACACTATTATACTAATTGCAAGATTCACATCTCTTCACTACAGGCGAGCTCACAAATTGAGGAAGTCTAATATATACTAATTACATGTACTTTTACGATACTAACAACTCGGAGCTAATTTAAGATCTGATATAACAAGAATAATTATTTTCTTGGAATATTAAGAAGAAAATTTGGTTGGTTTATGTGGAGCAAAATTTGTATAGCAATCTCAGAAACTATTTGTAGTTGGTTTATTAATACTCGTCACTTACTTGTTTATGTTTATGAGAGACTAGTTTCAAAGACATTCGACAAGTAAGTGACGAGTATTAATAAACCAACTACAAATAGTTTCTGAGATTAATTTTGACGTCACTGTTACTAAATTCCTCCAAACACATATTTGTATAGCAACTTGGCCTGGGCCAAATACTGGTGATCAGCTCAACAATTGTAATAGCTTAGTACACAAATAAATAAATAAATAAATAAATAAATAAAAAAGTATAGCAACTTAATGTGATATTTCCTAAGATCGTTCCATCACTTACCAGGTTGGTTAGAAACAGACGACCAAGTTAGGTACATTACATACAACGTCACCACTGATGATTGCAACAGTCCAGAACGAGGCTGTGTCTCTTGCACACTTGGTAAGATAGACATTACACTCACAATTATACACATTATGAGGTTGAATGAAATGAAGAATTTATTTAGGGCACAGTTGTCTGGCTGCAAACAAAAGAAAATCTCATTTAATGGAAGTTACATTCTATATCAACACTAAATTTAACTGTTTTCTGAGCTACCTAATTAATTCTGCTGCTTATCAAAAAAAGGGCAATGAGGCCTATGTAATCACAGCCATTATAGACTCATGTAGCAAATATAGGATTTTTAAAATGCAATCAATAAAACTCAAATCAATTAATGCAGAGAAATATAATAAGTCAATAATGGCATGATGAAAGAGAATTACTTTAAAGACTCATTTTAAGTGTAGCATAATGTTTAGTTTATTCCATCATTTGGCAGTTAAAAGCATTTAATTTTTCTTGAACACAGAAGTAAAAGCTCAGGTCATATGCATGGTTTATATATATTCTTGTATTCTTCTTAATCAATAGCAGATCGAAAACTTGTTGTACAACAATGGGAATTATAATTTTTAACCATTTTACTTTTATATATCTTTTCAGGTTAGTGGTATTTCTAATCTCTTCACCTTTATGGATGAACCATTCCCGGGCTTGTAGGCTGTGGTCCAAAGAATGATTCTGGCTGTACTTGCTGGAAATACAATGTTATGTATATAGGCTGAATGATATTTAAGAATTATTTTGAATTATTGGGATTTAACGTTTCATTTTTTACACGTGTTAAATGGCTGGTATATTTTGGACAGGATATGTACTTTGGACTGCCAAATACACCTTTCCGGCTAAACAAAAGTCAGATGATAACGGGTGGCGTGATTCAGGAATGTGCGAGTTAAGACAATTTTGTAAGACAGAGCTGAATTGACATGAGTAAGGTGGGGTGATCCATCCGACAAAAGGACTGCTGAGTAAACAGGTAGCGCCATTTTTGGTAATTTAAATTATTAAAGGTAGCACACACTGGGGGCTTCTTGGGGCTTTAGTGTGAGTGCGCTGTTGGGCTTCGCTGGAAGACTACTCCGCACTGGAAGATTATTCAGGCAACATGTGGCAAGTCACTCATTAAGTCTAGGTTCTCTGGAGTTCATGCTGGTCCTAAATTCAGGCTTGTCATGCCGTCGACTAGTGATGGCAACTCTACACTTTGCATTCTCAGCTATATACAAACACATATCCAAGGTAAGCCTGGCTGGGCCTTTGATGTACTAATGTAACTATCAACATCATTCCACCCTGAAGTCTCTTCAGGACTTCGGGAGTGACTTGTCTTGTAAACAATATTCAGGTTATAGTAAATTGGCATTTTGTAGAACCTTGTGTTGTCTCTATTTATGTATCTGTAACCTGACTACAAACTCCCTCTACCATTTAGTTCTACCATCTGATCCTCTACCATCTATAGCTACGCTCCCTGCTGTTATTTAGGGATGAAAGGAACACCCCCATCTCCTTACAAACCTAAATGCAGGAATAGCAATATTCCAGCAAGTACCTTGCTAGAATCATCCTCCGCAGATGCTTGTTGGAGATATGAGCGAAACATCAAAATTTTCATTCTTTGGACCACAGCCCAAAAGCCCGGGAAATACAGTTAACTGGAAGGCTTATTTTTGTTTAGGTACTGTATTTAGGACATACATGGTTATTATAATAGCAGTTACCAATTTCAAATGGTTAAGATCTAAGAAGCCTTTTAGATTCTAAAAAAATTAAAAACCCCCACACTATTTGTAAATAAATTGGATTTTATTACAAAAGAAACATTTAAACAAGACTACAAGCATATTATGTAATAAGAAAGAGTATTTGTTCCACACCTTAAACAATACTAATAAGGGAATTCTTAGGGATGCTTTTAATGACAATCTACCTTGAAAGTTTCAATTGTTCATGTGTAATAAGTAGGGCTTGAATGTTTAGGTAGAATATTTCTTAATTTTAGGTTTCTTATATGTTTAAAATAGGTTTTTTAGGTTTTTCTTGATTAAAATGGGCTTTTAAATTTTTGCAATTCCTTTCTTGGAAGTGTTGAAAACAGTGTTGTTATGATCAATTAAATTTTTGTTTGTTCATCAATACATGTACTTTTTTGCCTTTTCTGCTACTTATTTGTAAGATTTATTCATGAACTTATTTCACAAAGTATATATTGTCAAAGATATTTATCAAATAATACACAAAATAAAGTTTAGTGTTTGCCTTTTTGGTATTGCAGTAGATAGTTGCACACACACTCAAATTTCTGGGGTAAATGATTTCCTATTGTCACGCAACACATTCTTGTAAGTAAGTAATCTTTATTTCCATTTCAATTACAAATTATTATACATTTACATACTTATTACTACCATGAGTTGCTGGTTACCCTTGGGCCCAATAGACCCAAACTCTGAGCTTGTCAAGCTAATGGGTCCCTACATTCTTGTATGTCGAAAATGTCCTTGCAACAGAACATGTCATTGGAGTATTGACCATTATTGATGCTCGTACAGCAGGTTCTAGGGGTAGCTTGCCTGTAGACTTTTTTCCCTGCAATACTACGTTTATGATTTTCATGTCTTCAAAACTAGGATTTCGTTGAATAATCTTCTGCAACTTCAAACATGCATCTCCCACTGGTTCAGATACTTGTTTTCTCGAAACACTGTTAATGATATCTAGAGCATCTCTCAGTGTCAAAGCTGTACTTTCTAACCAGAGAATAGCTTTTTGTATAAAACCATTGCGTGTTAATATAAGCAAGGGAAGCGGCATGAAAAGTGACTTCTTAGTCTTGCCAAAAGAGGAAGCTACTATTTCATCTAATTCACTGACAACATTTTTAATGTCCTTCAAGGTTTGGTATAGTAAATGGTGGCAGATGGCCAAGTTCCCCAGGATGTAAATTTCGGCTCAGGTGGAAGAGGGGTTGCTGGTACTTTCTCTTTAAGCAATTGTATACATGCTGGGTCATTTAAGAAAACCTTGATTGAAGAGTTCCGGAGGAGCAGAATTCGAAGCTTGGCCAGGCTGATTTAGCTGTACATATTTTCCTTATTGATATGGATGTCATTTAAGGGAGTATTTCACTTGTTTTTATTAACTCTCAAGTATGACCTTCCAAATTAACTTTGAAAATCGGAAAATAACATTCCTCATTTCAGCTATTTAGGTCATTTTAGATGCCAAATCCTCATTTAGGTTTTTTACAGGAAATAAGGTTAAAACCTAAAAATCTGGACACTAGAAATAAGTTTACTAAGAAATATTGCTTCTTTGGGAAAATCCCATAACCAGTGGTCAACTGGGTTTAGGCATTTTGTTTACTACTATAGAAGACCAACTGTTTGAAAAATACTTCCTAATTATACAATCACCAATTGTGGTGCAAATGATATTTTGACGGTAAGATTCACAACTTCTAAAAACATTTTGTCAAGTAATCACATAAGTGTATTTCAACTTGAGATCAGGAACAAATGTGTACTATTTAAGTAGTGATTCTGCCTCAGTTCTATGTTAGATGGATAACTGAGCTTTTACATCATCTATACCAGTGCCGTCCTTAATTTATGGGACAATGTAAACAAAGGCACGTTTATGTGTGCAACATTACTGGCTATTTAGCCTTTTAACTCTATGCAGATGAAAACTATAGTTCGCATATCATTTTAAAAGACTTTACCTCTAATGCAAAATATATAAACAACTTCACATTATTACAAAAGCAACAGTCAAACAGTAATTAATATTTTATTTCATATAGTAAGCGTAATTTGTATGTATTAATCAGAGTGCATACTGTATTTGCACATTTAAAAGCAGAAGAAAGGGTTGAATCAGTTGTAAACATGGCTGCTTCCATGCAATATGTCAATATCACAGATGGAAACTATTAAAACGTGATGAAAAACAAATTATACTGAACGTCTTTTGCAAGTTGTGTGAAAAATACGCAACTTTAACAATGGAGGGTGGACATTAATTTGTCAGCTGAATATACCGGTGTTTCAGTGCCAAGTATTAATTCAGCACGAAGTGAAGTTGTGAAAACGGGCTGCCTTTCTACTCCAGGAAAACATTGACAAAGAAAGAGCCAGTTGTGGAAGGTGAATTTGTTAAAAGTGCTTCAAAGAGTAAATAATCCCGAGTAAATAATGATTAGCCAAGCTTTGAAAAATGAGATTCCACACCATTCTTTGTAAGGTAGGTTTTGAATTTGTGAACAGGAACAGAAAGAATATAATTTTTGAGCATGAAGATATAATGTTGTGGTGAAGGAATTATCAAAGGAAAATTCAGAAGTGGAAGTCGTTTAAGGAATTTGTCCATTGTCAGATACAATTAGGTACATAAAATATTTATTTTTCTGTTGCAGGCCAGTAGATCTTTTAAGTCACTGTCAAAGTGGCTACACACAGTTATTTTGCATTTGTTATTCCCTAGAAAGACTCACACCTTACATTTTAATTTATAAGGTGAGGTTATGTGAAGAAATCAAATATTTGAGTAATTGTTGTAAGCATTCAACCACTTTTTAGCATACAAAAGGAAAAATACATTACATAGTACACACACTTTTGCATTTAATCTTAATGTAAAAATGCTACCACATAAGCTACTAAAAACATCAAAGATGGCAAAGCAAAATTTTGCACAGAAGTTCGTTGACAGTGCATATGTTTACCATGTGGGGATAAACTGGCACAAATATTCCTCTAATCACAGTCGCTGGCAAAGTGATACATTTTCTCGCTTTGTTTACATCTCCCCATACACTAAGGACGGTGCCGGTATAGCTTCTAGTGTACAGCAAGAGTGCAGCAAAATCAGTCTTCTTTATTCCCATTAAATGGACACTGAACTTTGACTGTGATTTAAAACAATACTATATGAGACACTGTTACAGCTTGTACATTTAAATGGTTGATGTGAAGGGATTAAGCTTATAACTTGTCTTTGTGAGTTATATGAATGTATAAGAATTATGAAATAAATTAATAGAAAATATACTTAAGTTAAAAATGAAATCTAAGTTATGTAATGATCTATGTATAAGTAATGGAAACTTTCATTTATAAATGAAATACCTATATATTGTTTATAAGTAAAACTCACCAAGGTGAAATAGACAAACAGCAAAACAATTCCAGTTATGGCCAATGCATAGTTCAAAAGAGTAAAAATCAGCAGAGCTGCATACCTGTAAAAAAGAAGTACTATTTTACTTATAAACCTGAAATTATTTCTCTAAAATACTTGAACTCTAAGCATTTCATTACAAAAATACTAGTTCAAAATATTAGTAACAACATTGTGAGCATATGCATGGAGCCATATTGCAGTAGTTTGTTTTTAAGGACCTCAGCATTATATGGAGGTCAGAAATTAAGGACAGAAATAGCTTCGAAAATATTATTTTCAGCCAGAAATTAGTCTCTAGAGTTCTCATATGATTGATCAAATGATATGGAATTGTATTTAAGATTTTGAAATCCTTTGTATGGATAGCACATTTATGCGATTTATAATTTTCCCTAAATTCTAAAGTATAAGGGCTGGTTTCACAAACCAATGTTAGAAATACTGGGACAAAAATGACAATATGAATTTGCACCGAACTCACTATTTACTGCTACAATCAGTGGGACGGTACACCGTACTACCTAAAATTTGAACATGTTGTAAGCATACCACCTAAATTTGTGAAGCAATAGACTTAAAGAAAAAAATGTTTACTGTTTAAATAAATCCTTTTTAAACCACTTCTCGAACTGTAAGAACACTTAAGCTCCACTTACATTTAAAAATTAGGACATGTTTCAAGGAGCCTGCGTCCTCATCGTCAGCTGATGTTCGACTAGTTCTTTAGGTGACTGCCTCCCTCTCCTGGCACTGTTCAATGAGTTGAATGACATCATCTGCTATTGGAATTTCAAAGTTCATTGCTCTCTTTTTATTCTTTTTCGAGAAGTGGTTTAAAAAGGTTTTATTGATGAAGCTCCACTGTTTATAAATACTTCTATTTATAGTTTTATTGTTTACTGTTTGTTCTTAGTACTAAACTGGAATGGCAACAGCTTTTATAATAGTCATAAAGCTTCATCTTCAAATAAAATATTAAGTAAAAATTTAATATTAATTTGGTCTCTAATACCTTCCAGCAGAACTCAGTGCGGGAACATTGTCAAAATTCCTAAAGAAAAAGTACGTTTTATCTTCACAGTTTGCATACAGTAACAAAAATACTTTAATTTCCTTTACACTAAGAAAGAAAAATCAGTCATTTTGCTTTTAACCTTTAAACCAGAAATAAGTGATCAAACCAAGAAACCAGAAAGTATAGAATTCTATAACTATACAAAAGGGGGTGTGGACACATTTGACAAAATGGTGCATGCCTGCACAATTTCTAGAGACAGTAGTTTTTGAAAGTTGTATGATCAACAGCTCAAGCACAAATCAATGACCCAATTGGCAAACAGTGTAGTTTTAAATAAAGATAAGAGTAATTTGTTAACATTTTTTATAAGATATAGCTTTTAGTGTAATGTCCATTACATCCATATTAAATCTTGCCTCAGATACTGGACAGGTCACCATTAAGTTTTACGTGCCTCTGGTATGGGGTTATGTGAAATTTCAAACATCTAAAATTCCCCCATAGATTAAAAAATCAGACATTTTATGATATTATACTGAAAATACTTTAGATATATAAATGTTCAAGTTTCAAGTATTTATGGTATAATTTGACATTCCAGACACACCAGCACAAGAAATTTCTGTTTCCCTCTGCACTACTGATTGAATGGCTTTTTGGGTAGGAGAATAAATATTACTTACCAAGCTTTAGATTCCGTTTCTTCATAATTGCTCACCCATCTCTCTGCCCAAGAATGAGCAAAGTCAATTATTAGGATCAACTGTATAATAATGAACATGGATCCACCTATAATACCAAAGTACATCCA
The DNA here is from genome assembly GCA_030765055.1 of Mantis religiosa. Lineage (NCBI taxonomy): Eukaryota > Metazoa > Arthropoda > Insecta > Mantodea > Mantidae > Mantis > Mantis religiosa. Next base: position 58,091,476 of record CM060956.1, read on the forward strand.
TGTCGTTCCAAATTTACTGCTCTCAGGGATGAAGAAGGCTCCAACTACTCCTCCTATCACCAGTAAGTATTTTATGCCCCAAAACCTGCAGAAAACAGGTCAGAAATTCTTGATAAAATGAAGCTTCAATCTGAGTAGTATATGCCCATGTGTTACATTCCTTTGGCCAACATATGATACAACTGTAGAAGCAGATTTACAGACATAAACTGTGATTCTTAAATAAAATCAATTTGAAATGCATAAAAAGTTAAATTAATTTTTCTTCCAATTATAACTCAGTTAGGTATTGGCTTACTTATTCCATGGTTACAGGTTCAAACCCAGTTGGGACCAATTAATAAATAAGCAAATAAATTTGCCAACATTGTTCAATTGCCAGGATCATATCAGCATTATCAGTGTGCCGGAACTTCATTCTATAGGAGTTGTTTTACATGCCAATAAATCTACTGACATGTAAGACATTGTGCGACCAAATTCCAGCATACAGTTAGCACTGATGTAATCCTGGCAACTGAACAGCATACTTGGCGAACAAAATATTCATTAAGCTAATTGATGGAAATTAATCATTCCCGCCATACTAGCCATGTATAGGCTAAGGTTTTAAGGAAATAGATCATGCAGTACAAGTCTCAATGAGCATCAATGAATTCACATATTTCCAAGATTCACGAGATCAAATATAAACATTAAACAAATAAATATACATTTTGAAATTACTGGTATAATGCTGCATTGTGTAACTATAAACAATTATGATGGATTTCAAAGGAGTCTTGTATGTTATGACAGATTTCTAACGGTTAGCACTTGACTGTTTGAATAGGCATTCTTCGGACGCTTAATGGAATGACAAAATAGTCACAAAGGGAATCTTTGGTTGAATGAAGACGGCTTCCAGAAAGTGAAAGTGACAGACACCCCACGTGCAGCTGTGATCATTGAGTCCAAGGCGTGAGGCCGATTAGGGCAGTCCTCTTCTTCTGTCATGGTCAAAGGAGACTAGTAGTGATGAGAGAAGATATTTGTCGGTTCATATGTACGTGAAGAATGAATTAAGTTTTATCGAGTAATAAGCATTTCATAAACAGTAACTTTAAACAGTGATATTTGTAACCCTTGGTCAGCAACTTCAAGTTCGATGTTCTGATAAAAAGAAGCAGTCATTAAACCAGTTTGAAACAAGCAATCCAGTGTCATTAAACTATCCTTCTCATCCATACCCACGCATACCCTGAGATCAACCTCATTGCTTTACCCTGAGCTAAACACCCATCATTTCCATTTGCATCAAACTGTCGCGCCAAGTGGAACTCTTTGCTCACAACATATTATTGCTTCATTCCTCCTCCACAAAATTCAATGCTAGACTGGAATTCAATTGATCTTCAACTTTCCAACTTAGTATCCAAACACAGTTGGTGTGAAAGAACAATTATTGAAGTTAGTATTCATGTTTCTAAAAATAAATATTAAATTGAATTTATGGTTATGAACTCTATATCCTTGCTACAGTAAAGAACTCAATTTCTAGGATTTACCCAGGGTTAAATCTGTGTGTGTGTACACGAATTTATTTTAAGAAGCAGTAATTTTGCTTTACCACTATAGCGTATTTTCAAAAAGTCATGCAATGTTATGATAATTCATATGCAATTTCTGGCAATCATTTTGTATAAATCACATGTATACATAAATTTAAAAGAAATGCAAGGCGAAAGTGTTATGATATTATTATGGAGACTGCATGAAGCATGCAAATGTGCTACTATCACAAAGTTTTGCATATTCCCTGGATATGCAGTCTCTAATAGTAAAATCTGAAACATTGCAATGAAAGCATACATAATTATGTGCATTTCTTTAAGGAAAATGTCTATTTATATATTACCTTTAAAGAAAATACCTTAAGCTAAACAAATGTAGACCATACATAAGTATGGTGAAATGTATTTTACTTAGGGAGAGCAGAATGATAAATATATGTTTTATATAACAATTCTTAGTCAAACAAGTATAGAAAACTCAATTTCTTCTCGGGCAGCAATCCAGGTGAAAAGATGACTAGAAATCAACGTTTTGGGAGTATGCACCTCTCCCATTATCAGAATATTTATTAAATGTTATAACCACAAATGAATCAATGGATATAACACAAATAAACAAAGACAAAACACTACCAAAATTTGTATTACTGAACAAAAGACTTTTTTCAGTAAATTAAACGCCAGGTCAGGAGATGTCATGATTATAGAAAATTAATTGGGTTAAAGAAACGTAACTGCTTGATTATTAAGCTGTATTGATCTTTGCTTCTTAAGTTGACGGATTTCCATTTCAAAGGCCGGTTTCCAAGAGGAACTGAACTGAAATCCAGCATCATCCTGGCTTGCTGCCCGAGAAGAAATTGAGCATATTTGTCGCCCGGAAAGCTTCAGGTCTTATTTTAAGTATAGAACACATAAAAATATGGTGAAATGTATTTTATATGGGGAGGTTGGAAAGAAAACTGTATGTTCGATATAATGAATTTCATCATATTAGTTGGTCTCATAAATAAAGTCAGTTTTTTGATTTTGTTGTTTTGGAAAATTTACTGGGTTTCTTTGGTTTGGCAATGCTATTTACAGGATGCCATGGCTAGTGTTGTGTACATCACCAGCATGTATCAGTCTTCAGTTTTTAATAAACAATCAACAATACAGACAAAAACACTAAAGATTTACCATGTTCTAGAAGACCTGAAGTATGGAATATTAAGGATACATGTCAAATTTAGTGAGAAAATTTGCAAAAAGGTACCATAGGCTTTCAGAAAAACTTGGTGCATCAAAAGATACCATACATCACCACATTAAGACACTTGGAAAATCATACAGAAGCTATAGATCTGTACCTCATGAACTGACACCTCAACAGGTTGATTGTAGTGGATATCTGTCGTCAGCTTATCCATAATCCTATGGATGATAGATTTGTCAGCAGAATTGTCACTTGTGATGAAAAATGGGTATATTACCGAAACCTTCAAGCCTCAAAACAGTGGCTTGATCTCCACCAACCTGTCAAAGTCACTGTTAAAACAATCAGTTCAATCCCAAAGTTATGTGTGTCTGGTGGAATTTTGAAGGTGTGATTCACTGGGAGTTTGTTCCAAATGTGAGGGAGGTCACTGATGCGGATCTTTATTCTCAACAATTGGAATGAGTTCATGAAATTTTGAGATGGAGATACCCAGCATTAAATAACCGAAGTAGAGTTCTATTGCAATTGGACAATGCAACAGCCCATTCTGCATGAACTATGGAAAAAATTCAGGAATTGGGAGTAATCAAACTGCTACCACACCCAGCGTACAGTCCTGATCTAGCAACATTAGATTATCTTTTTCAATCCATGGCCCATTTTCTACATGGAAGAACTTTTGACCATTTTGAAGTAGTGCAAGTGGGCATCACTGAATTCTTTGCATTAAAACTAACGAGTATGGTACCATCATGGAATAATAAACTTTGCTGAATGATGGCTCAAGACCATAGAATCTAATGGTCTATACAATTAGTTAATTGCTTGTCAGAGCACATTTCAAGTAATTGTTTTTCTTAAAAAACAACATTACTTATGAGAAAGAATCTATATATAAGCATTTAAAAGTGAATGCTTAAGTCAAACAAGCATAGAACATACAACAATATCTGTGGATTATATGCAAAACACAATACTGAAATATAATAATGCAATACAAAACAATAGCCATGCTGCAAGCATAAAATAATGTGAGCTTTTATACAGGAAAATAATGTTGAAATTAATTATATGGGAAAATATAAAAGTGATTCCTTAAAGGTAATGAAGTCTACAGCATACAAATATGTGTAGATTATATACAAAACAAAGCTGAGAAGTAACAATACTGCAAAATAAAATAAAAAGGAAACAAACATAGCATTAAAGGGAAACGTATGTAAAAAAACTCAACATGCATGAAATTTTGGGAAAGCATTGAATTATAAAAAAAGAACTGGATAACATACTTTGTAATCTAGTGTATCATCACTTACCCGTTCTGTATTCCAGCACGTGTATCTTTGGAAGATTTCACACCAATCATAATGAGTGCCATAAGGAAGAAGAATAAACACAGAGCAAAGCAGATGCGATACACAGCCAAGTATCCCACTGCATCGTCACAATCAAGCATTGCCAAACTTCCTTCACCACAAAAGGGTACCTGCCAAGAAAGTTTACAGGTGAATTTCATATTACAAGGATATAGTGCTGTTGTCATACAGACTTATGAACAGAAGATCTGTTCTACCAGGATCATCCTACCTGAATGACATGTTTTCCAGCTTTTTCTCAATCCTCATAACCAGCAAGTGACAGGGAGTGATCCTAAATTTAGGCTGTAAGTGTCCTCCTCATATTTCAAACATAATTTGCATCTTAAAAAAAAAGTATATTCTCATTCAAAGAAACGAACTTAGCAGAGAATTTTTATATACTGTGCATGAAACATTTATGCAATAACTCATCTATTAAGAATCTTAAAGAGACTCAAGATCCCTAGAAGGAAGATGCCTTAAAATAAATTCAACATTATTATATTTCCATTTCGGAACAATAATGCAAAAGGTCTTGGAGATTTTGGTATAGATATATTAAAAGAAGAGAAAGAGATTTTAAGGTTAGGCAAGGAACAGCAAAATTGTTTGAAAAGTAAGAGCAGGTGGTGTATAGAGGTAGAAGATAAATTGAGGAAATGAAAGACATTTGGGAGAAGCAAGGGAGAAATAGAGAAGGACTTTGGAAGATGGTGAGAAATAGGATAGAGGACATAGGAAAACAAGAGATATGGGGTAGCTTAGAAAATAAAAAATTATTGGGATTCTATAGAATAATAAAAATGGAGTAGAGAAGAGAGGAATATGTGGATCATTGCAATAAGGGAGAAAAAGGGCTGGCATAGATGACATGAATGCTGTTTCTGAAGGGGCTAAGGGGAGAGATAAAGGGGAGTGTATGAGCTATGCGGGGGAGAAGAGAGCATGGAGCATTATACGAGGGTCGGCTGATAAATCCCGGGTTTCACAATAAAAAACAAAAAATTTAGACATTTGTTTTCTTTATTTCACAACTTAATCTCCAGAAAGGCTAAAACATTTGTCTTATCGGAGTTATAATTTAATTAAACCATTTCTGTAGTGCAATTTATCATGGTCCTCAAAATAGCTGTTTACTGCACCAATGACCTCCTCGTTGCTGTAAAATCTTCGTCCTCCAAGAAATTTTTTGAGGTTCAAGGACAGGGTGCTAGATCTGGTAAATAGGGTGAATGTTCAAGTAATTCAAACTTTAATTTGCACACTTTTCCCATTGCAAGGACTGAATTGTGAGCCGAAGTCTTGTCGTGAAGAAACAAGACCTTTTTTCTTTGCCAAATGACATTTTTTCTTTTCACCTCATCACTCAAGCGTTAGAGTAAGCTTGAGTAGCAGTCACCAGCGATACTTTTATCCTTTTCCAAGTAATCATAAAAATAATTCCCTGTACATTCCAGAAAACACTTGCCATAACCTTGTTAGCTAACAAAACTGACTTTGCCTTTTTTTTTGGAGTTGGTACACCTGGCACAATCCACTGTTTTGACTGATTTACTTTCTGCAGCGTAGGATGTATCCAAGTTTCATCCACGATAAACTGTCTCAAAAATTTGCTGGGATTTTTACGGTAGAGCTCCAAATTTTTAACAGAAACAAATTTTGTTTGCAACTTTTGATCAAGTGTCAAAAAATGCAGCCCCCATCTTACACAGACCTTGTGAAAGCCCAAAACATTACTCAAAATATTATTTGCACATTCTTTTGATATGTCTGCAGCATGTGCTATCTCAAACAACTTTAATCTGCAGTTTTCCAGTATTAAATGATGAATTTTTCAAATGATCTCTGGAGTTGTGACTTCCACAGGGCATCCAGGGTGAGGCTTATCACTAGTGCTCTTATGTCCCATTTTAAACTCTGCAATCCATCTTTTTTAATTATTGTATATGAAGGGGCAGAGTCTTTCAATGTACTGACCATTTCCTCCTTGATTTCTTTAGGCGTTAAGCATTTCAAATGAAAATATTTAAAAACTGCTTGTTTTTCCAAATTCTCCATTTTCATGAAACCTCTACATTTGTCTTGTTTAGAATGCTGTCATTCAAAACCCAAACAAGCTAGGATACAAGCTAGTCTAGATTTAAACTATATGATGCTATCTGTGAGTGGTGTCACTCTATGTGAGACCCGGGACTTATCAGCCAACCCTTGTATGATAGAACGTGCGGAAATAGCGGAGTGGAAAATATGGTATTGGAGGAAAAATGGGATAAAATTGACAACAAAAGTAGCAGCCATGAGAATGCTGGCAGGAAAAGGGGAAAAGAAGAATGAGCATGGGGGAGTTTTTAAAGAAGATGAGTGAAATGGAGTAGGAGGAAAACAAAGAGCAGAAAAGAATAGAGAAGGAAGGAGATAAGGATGAAATAGAGGGAGGGCACCACAAGGTGTGCCAAAGGCCAGGGAGCCAGACAAAACTGGGAACCAAGTGAATAATGAACATCTAGACTAAAATTTGTATTTAGGGTAAGGTAGGCAAGAAAAATATTGTAAATCATGTAAAATGGAAATAAAGGTATACTCATTCATTCATATTTCCTTTTCCAGTTTTTCCAAATTTGTGTAACTAAAATTTTAATGTGTACTAGGAACCTACATTAAATCATACCTTTTTAAGTGTGTCCTGTAATCCTGGAGATAGACAAACACAAGCTGCTATTGTTCCAACAAGCAGCATTACAGCATACATAATACGGGTAGATGTTGAATTTCGACATGAAGGGCATGCTGCACAACATAGCGAACATGCTGCACTGCCACAGCAACATGCCAGCTGTAAATACATCAATATTCTTAATTTAAGTGTTAAGAGTATGGAGAAACTTGGTTTTCCATGTGTGTTACACTTCTCTTACATAGCCAACAGAACCCTTCCTTTTTAAACTTTCAAATTTGAACTATTTAATTCTTTCATTTCCTGCTTACTTTGTATCAAAATTAATTCTTCAAACTTGAAAACAGATCATATATCATTGTTCTCTAAAAGCTGCTACCTCTCTCTGGGTTTATAACGTAGTTGGTTGAAGCATTCAACAGTACGTATTTTTCTGAGGCTTTCACAACCGGCATCATGAACAGTAAAGTTAACTTATGGGCTTGGTCCAAGGGATTGGAACATCCCGACGTTTCGCTAAGGACTGTGCTTGGCGAAACGTCAGGTTATTCTATCTACTGGGCCATGGCCTGCAAGGCCAGAAGATAACTTTACTGCTCTTCATTCAACAGTACTGTCCATGATTCTGATGCCAGTGGTGTTGACAAGATTAAAAACTTTATGTGATCTTATCAAGTATGTGATTAAGAGTGAAGTGAATCATGATAAAATAAACACATGATTGGTGTACATATGACAATGAGGTTTCTAAAAGGTGTTAACGAAATGTTTCATCTTTAGGATCACTATGTCTGCCTACAGTACTGGGTAAAAGGAAGTATTACATCTAAAAAATCAGGAAATTGTGAAACCAAACAAAGCAATTTAAGAACAAGGTCCGCATGTGCACACTTGTGTTAACAGCATAACACAAAAACAAAGGATTGGTTGTAACTAAACTGGTATTTAAGTTCATCTTCCAAGGAATGCTACATAAGGATTTTTACAAAGAGACATTTTAAACTAACTCTTTAAATGGAAATTTTCTATTTATTTTCTCAAAAGCAGTTTTCTAATAATTTTGAATAAAATATATGTTTAATTCATAAAAATGAGAAATAAAATCTGTATCTTGAATTTTCTATGAGAACCCTGTGTAAATACCTTTCACTTAATGACTTTTGTATAATGGGGACATTTTAAAAGCTATTCCACAAAATGTTTCTACTGAACAAATAAAAAATATGCAATATGTGCCAAACATTTTGTAGTGTTAGCCACTTCTAAAGTATCCCATATTGCCAGTTTAGACTTTCTTTAAATCATCGAATGAACATACTTGAAAAAAACATGGTTCTTGCTCCTGCCTTCTTTTTAATTATTATTTTTCATTTCATCCAGTTGAACATTTGAATGGTGTTTCTGCTTGTCGAAATCTCCTTTCTTAATTTGATTATTCCTAGGTAAAAATCTGCTGCAAGTAATGTAACATGGATTGGAATGAAATATGTAGTGCGGCACCATAGGTGGCAACACTGATGATACATGAGATGAAGATGGAACACCGGAGAATGAGATGGCAGAGGAAACCTGAGATAACCTGCCCCAGCACCATGTTGTCCACCAAAAATCTCACTTTGCAGTTGCCTGGGATCGAACCCTGGTGGCCTTGATGAGAGTTGAGCAGTCTAACCACTCAGCCACAGCAGACATGGATAGAAGAATCTCTTTTTCTATTAATAGTATAACATATAAGAAATATAATTGTAAATATGTAATTCATGTAGTATGTAAATTTGTCTTTGTAGAGAAATTATGTGAATGCACTAATGAAAGAGTTAAAATCCCTTATTAACTTATCACTTAACAAAACCATTACAAGAACGTTTTTAAACCTAAATAAAAAAATAAAAAATTTAAAGATAAAAGTAAAAATCTCTTTCACGCTAAATATATTAACTTATCATACCTGTATTGAATATTTTATTCAATTAAAGATAGGCACCAATAAGCATACAATTTTTTTAAGTTAAAAAGATTTTTTATGCCTCCATTTATAAGGCACCTTTTTAACATTTTAGGTCATATCAGATCATATCATTGATCACCCATTGACTGTTTTGGTTAATCTTTTGATTTTCTTAAATTCCTACACACATTCATACTTTCCCTCATTATTCCAGACTAGGAAGGATAACAGAAAAATTTCCATCTCCAGCCAGGAAATAAATCAGAGACCTCCGGATTAGGAGGCTAGCATCAGACCACAGAGGCTGTTCAAATCTTGTCTGAAGAAAACTTCCCACCTCCAGCCAGGAATTAAACCAGAGATCTCTGGATTATGAAGCTAGCACGCTAACCATCAGACCATACAGACTGTCCAAAAGATTCTTATAGTATATAGTTTATATTAATTATAGTTTAATTTTATTTTCAGCGATATGTTCAATTTTTACTTTCTTTACCACTAAAAGCAAAATATTGTATTCCAACCAAAAGTTCAACATAAAAATTTAATTGGAAATACAAGTTTTCAGGACCACTGAATCAGAGAATAACTATTATTAAATTACAGAAAGAGTCTGTGTGAATAAGAGAGAAAAAAAAAATAATTTCAAAAATAGAAAATGTAGAAAACTTTTGATACTTTTAATTTTCTTTAAAAATGACTAACAATTTTGATTAAAATAACATACGCATAATGTATCTGTAATGAATATATTTTTAATTTCCATCAGTTACCCTGTGAAGTCTTCATCTGATTGTAATTTATACCATTTTGTAAAATAAATAAATGACAAAAGATTAAAGATAAAAACTTATTTTAGAAAGAAGAGCTCATAGAAATATACACTGCATCAATTTTTCTCTCTACAGCTACTTTTTTTAAAAGAAGTATATTTTATGTAAGAAGAATGACTTTAAATCTTCAATTAGAATTTTTTAATAATTTTAGTTAACACAGAAGGTTATTATATATTGTTAGTGCACAATGACAACATCCTTTTTGGAACAGTTATTATTCTATTCAAATTACATGCTTCCTACTGTGGTCATGTGCAGCAAGGTTTATGTTATCAATCACCTGTAAGATAGTTCAAGAGAGAATATATTTGCCAGCAAGAGTAAGAATTAATTGAGCTTTAAACAAGAGCCTAGAGGAATGATGGGGCTCAGTGTCTTAAGAAGTGTATATTTATGTTTTTTGTTTTGTAATATAAACATTAACTCACAATGCACTGAAATAACCCAAAAGGCAATTCTGTATCATACCGGGGACTAAAAAGTAAGCAAATGTATTTCAGTTAAGCAGATTTTGTTTTATAATTTTTATAGTGAAAAGCAATGCAACTAAGCTTTAGTAGTATGATTCTTTATTTTTTTTTTCCAGCCATTTGAGCCCAAGAAGTTTCATTATCAGATTCTCTAGTTAAGGTATAACTGCTGTATCTAATTGTTAATTCATTTACTTGGTAATGCTTTAGTTTGAACTAAATAAAGTTTGTATTATTGTAGTTTAATAATAACTTAGCTTTTTTCAAAACCAATGATGAACTTTCAAATGCTTTATTGACAGAATCTCTTAATTGCTGAAGTGACTTTTCAGATAAGTACACTGGTATCTTCTGCAAAGATCTCAGCACTCTTTCCTAAGATTACATGTCAAGTCATTTACAAATAGGCCCAAGTATAGAACCTTGCCTTAAAATACTATGTAGTACTGTTAATATAGAACTATAATGAATGGAAAAAAATGAAAGAGTTGAGTTGCTTTCGTTATCCAAAATAACAGCAGCAGTTCTTTTTAATTTGAAGAAGGGTAACATGTTGCCAAAATACTCGGCTTTTAACTTTTCATGTTCATCTACTTCACTTCAGTAGAACTAGTTCCAAATCATTATAAACAATCATTTTATATCACACAAAATAATTTAATTATTAAAAAAGTTATAAATTTATGTAAATTTATATCAATTCTATAATTACCTGTATATAGATATAAGAACCCAATTATATATGTGTTTCATGCAAAATTGCAGCTACTGTGGAAGTTTTATTGTACCTAAAAGTGCCTATTTTATCCCAATGTACCTACTTCCTGGTTTTGATGCATAATTATAACAAATAGAAGCTATAAAATTGTACATATAAAATTAAGATATGTTGTCAATGTAGTTTTTAGTCAGTGTTTGAAGCATTGTACATCACATAAATAACTTGACATTAGACTGTGAAAATAAGCCAATGGTTTTCAAACCAAATGTATTTTAAAACTGGCTTCCGAAAAGCTGAATAATTGAGTCAAGTTTCTGTGCCAATGTTCTTAACACGGTGGATGAATTTTATAACGGGTTGGATTGGGGTGAGCGCTTCACCTGTAGATGCAGGACACTGTTAATAAAGTTTTTTTCCTTATTCTAGTCAGAGAAACTCTAGGTTTATGGTGACTAACATTAACATGCTGATCAATATGACATTTCTTTTTATGCGAAACATGCACAAAAAAAAAGAGGATATTTTAGAGATTAGGTAAACTAGGATAAGTTTTTATCTGTGTAAACTTTGGTAGCTGCTATGATCCCTTGGAATGTAGTACACAATCAAAATTTTCTAGATTCTTTCATAAGTATTGCAAGTATTCCATTCGATCTGAATTGACTTTGTGGAAAAATTGCCTAAATTCTACATACGAGGCCACACTGCGATCAATTTGTGAAAGCACAGGGGATTCATGCATCTGGCTGTGCATAGACAGACCTACAGATGTGATATTAAGGTATATGAAGAATATAATTGTCATTTTTCCTCTGTCAAAATAAGTAGTCAACAGCAGAACATTTACAGTCGAGGGCCAGCTGATGATAGAGGCAAAGCCTCAGAAACATGTTCCGGAAAAATTTAAAAGTGTTGTTTAGTGTTATTAATCGACTCTCTTTAAAGTTAATTTATCATAGCAACACTGTTTTCAACACTTCCAAGAAAGGAATAGCAGAACATTTGCTTATTTCATCAATAAGAATTTGCAATTTGGTATTGATTCCAACGTTCTTCTGAGTACCGATGGTGCACGTTACATAGTTGAAAAAGAATGCTGGGCTTTTTATTTTGAACAAATGTGTGCAATGTACTGAATGGTGAAAACGTAGATTTACCAATCCAAATAGACATATAAATATGGTTAAATTTAAATATGCCTCAACTGCTTCATTGTCAGTTGAAAGTTAGGTTCTTCTCTAGAACATGATCCGTAAGAAATTTTGTCTAAGTCCAACATCGGAGGCACACATATATTTTATTTCTGCTGTTTATATTACTCAATTTAACATATGTGAATTCTGGAATTATTGTTACTTATTTACTTACCTCTTCATATTGATGCAAAATTTAATGAAACTAAAATGGCATGTTCAGGACCTATTTTAAAAGCTTTTAATACCTTTTTAGGTACCTAAATCTTCATTTTTATTAGCCTAAAAATCTGAGGTTTTCTTATGGGCATTCAAATAAGGATAATCATTTTTCTTCAAATTTTAGGATAAAAGGTATAAACAATATGCCATATTTTAAATATGGCTCTACTAATAAAACTTCTAATAATCAAATTCTATGTTTTGTTAAGTATAGATAAAAAGCATTTAGGCCTATTGGTGTGAAAGAAAAACAATTCCTAATTCTATGAATGGCAGAGAGACTGCAAAGAGAAAATTTTAATATTTCTCAGGGGAGGGAACAGCTGCAAAAGTAGACTTTCAAACACTGTAACAACTGTTCTAGTTATATAAAAATTATTTCTTGACCATTGTATATATTCTTATTATAAAAGTACAAATCCTCATTATTATTTTATCAGCGCATCTCTAATGCGCTTAAGGCATTAAACTAACATTTGTAATGTTAGATGGGTCAGATTACTTTTATAATGGTAGCACTAATCGTCTGTCAACACATTTATGGATAAAAATTAGGTTAGATCATCCCCCTATCTACATTAAGGAGCACTAACATCTTCCCTTTAAATCAGACAATTTAAAAATAAGATATCGTCGCTACAGGTTCACATGGCTTGTTGGGCATGAACTAACATGTATGGGACTGCATACAGTATTTCTGTATGGAAAACATTTAATGTTCAACAACACTGCAAGTTAGTATTGTGTACATGGACACTGTAAAACAATAAACCAGGAAGCAGAAAGCCTATGAACAAAAAAATTCCTATTTTCCTTTCATTCACTCTCGTTCCCTTTATTTGTATTCCTCTGTTCAAAACCCTTTCTGTGCTGCCTTTTACGCTAGAATTTAATTTTCCACGACTTCAAGCTGTAACCTCATTAATTAGTACATAGATTCCTACTTAGTTATGATTCTTCGTACTTCATTGCATTTTTGCAATGTAGATTTTTATTCATTGACGGATATTTAAATGTCACTCGAGTTCCAAAACAAAAGGCAAAATGACATTTAGAGCATTCCAAAAGCTAAACCTTATTATCTCACCTGTGCAGCAGAAAACAATCCTAAAACTGCTCCCATTTTGTACTCTCTATTCAGAACTCTACAATTTAACGTTCAGAGACCTTGGCGATGATCACTTATGATTTTTGCAGTAACTTCGCGGAAAATGACATGACGTTCACAAAAACAAATCACATTAATGACGTCACTATCATCTGATCTATTTAGACCCCAGCACCTCAATCGATCGAAGTTACCTAACTCGAAGAAACTCAACATGGCAACCAATGGATAGAACTGAATTCCCTATGTAAAGAATAAAATGAATTATTTTATAGTGCATAAAATATACACTGTCCTAAATTTATCTGAGGGGATTTGTACTCTAATATGATGTCTTGTGCTATGAATCTTACCAAGGTGTTACAAATGGATTGTATGAAATCAATACTCTGATTTTTATTATGTTGGTTATAATGAATACTCGAAAAGTATCGCCTCTTGCGAGATAAATCGATAATTTCAGCGCCTGGAGTGTTGTCTAATTTAAAGGCGATCTTGTTTAATTCAAACATTTATTCAGTACCTACTATACACCACAAAGTTTTCTAACATGTCAGTGAATCAACAGACTGCCGTGGGTAGTAAAAAATCTCATTATTTTTCTATATTACGATTTACACTCCGTATGTGCGTCTCTAGCATATAGGTCGCATTGGATTAATGCGCACCCTGTTTGTTTCTTGCTGTAATACTTTTTTTGGCTTTAAGATCATAATGTACGGACAAAGATTCATATTTATAATAATTATAGAATAATACAGCTGGCAGTTGATACGTAAGATTAGGTTTACTGCGTGCTCTGTTTCCTAAGTAGACGGGCATTGATTGTTGCATAACTGGAACATTATTTTTTTAGAACATCACTAACACTGCTAGAGGTGTTTAGTTTAATTCCCAATTTCTGTGGAATATTTCCAGCGAAATGCTCAATGTGTACACAAGAAATTTGTTTAATTTTGAATGAAACAATTAAATAAATATTTTAATGCTTAATTTATGTGTATTGCATAAACAAAGCCAAACATAGTATACCATTATCAGAAAAGAGTTCAGATGCTTTTGGAAGTATTTAATAATTTAAGGAAATGACAGAGTATAACAAAAATTATTATTTTAATATGAAACAGGAGTAACAACTAAACTATCTTATTTTTATTTAAACATCCGATTGAAACCAATAAAAACATGCAACAATGTGAACATGTAATAATAAGCGAGATATAGATGGCATATTTTTGTAAAGCGCCATTCAGCCCGACTGCGAAATCCTAACTTCAAAAATAAATTATCGTGTGCAGAAAATAAAGTTGCAAAACTGTGAGAGGCTTACGAAAGAAAGTGAAGAAATAAAATCTGCATAAAATATTTTAACATACATCTACTTAAATAAGATTTGTATAAATTGCTTCGTAATACTAAAATTGTTCTGATCTAGGTCATTTCCTTGACGAGTCCTTTTACTCTGAATATCTTGGATTTCTGGAAACGTAGAGTCAGACTGAAATATTCAATGCAATAGCGGGGATTTGAACCACGGATCTTCTGGTCTCCGTCCAGCCGCTCTAACCATTGAGCTACTATGGCTAACGTGCCGATATGACATTGAATTATCCAACTGACTCGTGTTTTACCCGGTAAACCACTTAGGAGTTCTCATAAATACATGAGACAACTACCTTAATGGCGACTTACAACATGTAAGTACTTTAAGGCCCGGGCTTTATAGTTAACCACTATTAGATCAATTAAGGGAAATTAATTGATCTTTCACACTGGCCGTGTGTAGGTTAAATTGTGGAAACGTAGAGTCAGACTGAAAAATTCAATGCCATAGCCGGGATTTGAACCACGGATCTCCTGGTTGTGTAACTTTCTTTGTCTTATGATTTCGACTAAATACCATACATTTAAGAGATTTACAGAACAAATAACATTTATATCTTGACCTTTCTGCTGAGAGCCCATGAGAACCTCATTCTTTATTCTGAATTACCTAATTTTGTATTCTTCTATATAACTGGTAAACCGTAGCGAAATATGAAAACTTTGTGTATAAAACCAGTAAATCCTGTTCTAAACAGTTGTTGTACAGTTCATATGTCGTAAATAACTGCTTGTGGAACTAAGCATTTCGTATATCTAATGCTTTGCTTTAAGTACTCAAACCGTCATTTTAGAGCGTAATTTTAGAGCCACATATATCGATCAGATTTTTAAACACTTGACTGTCGCTTCAGACTCCAATATCCCTTGCATACAACGAAATGTGTAATTAAAGTTTAATCAAATTTTCTTCTGTGCTAGAAAGAAAGGCATTTATTTCAAACCTGTTTTGTAAATGATGAAATAATACTACAGTATTGATAGAATATTTAACTATCTTCGATAATTTCAAGGATTCTAACGAGCGAGGTGCATCGTTAACTTTAGGCATGATAAAATAATTGTTACATTTATTGTGCAACTGGTTGTAATGGAAGTAAATACCTTGAGTTTGTTGTAGTACAAGGTAAAGGTTCTCGTGAATGGTGGATCCCTCGCAACTGGGCAGTGCACTGCACGTAGGTTGCCGGCCTTTTGTGCTTCTTCAGTGACCCCTGGAAGGGAGACATGAGGAGAGGCACCGAAGGGCTACCAGATCCCGATGGACGGAAGTATGGACGGAGAGTCTAACATTTCCAGTTGAAATGTTGAAACGTCGCCGCCCGACACTATCCACGAGCCCCTAATCCCAGTGGGACGCTCTGCAAGGTGGGCGTGCAGTACCAACCGACGCCGGGGAAGAAACCTTTACAAAGTGCACATCCCCTTTGAAACAACCTTGAAACAGATTACAATGAAGGAAGCGATGGATGTAAGAAGGCATTCACTTACGGACCTGGTGAGATAATGAAAAACCCACGGAATGGACCATAATTGAAACCGAAACCAGGATCTCCTGTGTGCTAGTCACACACGCTACCATGGTGCTACCTGGCTCAGTAGTTTGTTATACTACTCCATTTGCATTCATAACTAGGAATTTGAGATCGGTGGGCGATGTATTTCATAGTTTTATTTTAGCTAAATTTCCAGATGATTTACGTACTTTAAATAAAAACCTCAATGATTCCAAAAAGTTTCCAAGTAGTTGTATCAATTTAATTTACTTTTAAAAGAATTCCTGGCTACAGCTCTTAAACGTTTCTTAAATTCGGAATCGAAGAAGCTCCCCGTGAGCAAGAAAAAGACGGTACAAGAAATCGACGGGCAAATTTTCTAGAAGTAAAACACAGGGCTAGACATGAAAATTAATACTATTATATTAAGAAGAGGCCAGTAAATCCTAAAGCTAACAGTGTAACCAATATGGTGATTGGTCAATTCTCATTGTGTAACTCCAGATAAAACATTGTTGAGATACAGTAGAACCTCGTTTACCCGGGTCAAATAGGATCAGGGCCGATCCAAATTAACGACTTAACGAAAATCCTGGTTATTCAGAGAATGACGGAAAAACGATAAAGGGAAGTAGAACATCACCGATCGGCATAATTTCACCTAAAAATACATAAACTGTATGTTCTGTATTAGCCTATGTATTTACGCTGTACGCAATATAGCTATAAACTGCTGTCTCAGTTTAGTGTATCGCTTACGACCAGCGCGAACTTTTTTAAAACTCTTCAACACTTATTCTTTTTTCTTCTTCATCTCGTTTAGTGGCAAGTTACACACACACACACACACACACACACACACACACACACACACACACACACACACACGCACACGCACACGCACACGCACACGCGCACACGCACACGCACACGCACACGCGCACACGCACACGCACACACACACACACCAGGTCACAATTCTTTCCATAACTTTATCAAAGTTTCTTCTCCAACCTGGTCTCAAGCGGGTGGGGTGAGTGCAATGAATTTGCTCGCTAGCAAGAGAATTCGAGAATATCCTACCTCCTGAGAGTAGCAATTTACCGTCTTGAAAAGAAGTCTTCATTTACTATGCTAAACAACTTTTTTCCCCCCTTTCCAAAACTCGTCCGGGTTAACGAGGTTTTACTGTACCTGGCTCCGAGGAAACCTGTGAGGCTTATTCCGAATCGATTCCCAGCGAACTCCAGTTGACCTTGAGTTGCTCGCGTTTTTTCCCCTGGTCGGTTTTTCATCTAACACCATTTCTTTTCTATCTTTCCCCTTTCATTTGTTTTCTTTTCACAGTTTAGAAAAACCATCGCGACTGGACATTGACGATCGGAATGTCAGACCTTCGGTCTTAAGCCAGATCTGGGCTAGGCCCTCTACTGGCAGTGTAGTGTTTTGTCAGGAAGGATAATATGGGGCAGAAGATGAGGTTGAAGTTATATATAAGTCATCTGATGTATTATTTTATGTGCCTAGAAGTAGTCTCGGGCGTTTGTAGCGCTCTCCAGGATCGATGTCGTACTCACCTAGACCGCGGATGAGGGAGTTGAAGTTGTGGGAGAGATTTTGATAGAAGGAACGTGATGTAGGTATGGATGTAGTCTGTTATTGTGGGGATACGTAGGTCTCGTCGGATAACTCGATTGGGGATATACCAAGGGGAGTCTGTGGCAATGTGGAGGAATCGGGATTGTAGAATTTCAAGGCGGTGTAGGTGAGACTTGGCTGCTACTCCCCATATTTCACTGGCGTATGTGATGGCTGGTCGGAGTACTTGCTTATACAGAAGCAGTTTTGTAGAAAGAGACGTCACCGATCGTCGGTTATAGAGAGGGTAGAGCATGCCGATTCTTTTGCTAACTTTATTAGCCACATATGTAATGTGGTCTCTCCACGTCAATTTGATGTCGAGTAGAACACCAAGATGCTTAACGTAAGTTTACCAATGGTCATCGAGAGAAGGTGATGATCTTGCTCTTCTGTGGTTAGACGCGTAGGCGCCAACGTTTGGACCAGGTGGTGAGGACACATTTTAGGTGTGCTTTTAGGTTTCGTAGTCTATGCTGGTAATTGTAGATGGTGTGTTTGCTTACTACTGAACTGCTTTGTTGAACGTGTCGTTAATCGCCCTCCCTGTGCAGCTCCAATAGTGACGCATGGTTAGGCCAGTAACTGTTCGAGAATTCCAAGCCTCTCTGTGGCCTTTCTGCCTGCTTACGTTCTATAACTTACTGTGATTCCTTCGCTTCAGTCTTTACTCCTGGGTGTCGAATAAATTCATAGGTCGCTGTGAGCAAGATATTACCCTCTAAAGTATATTATAAGACCATGTAGTGCAGAAACTATTCAAATATTAGTAATACATCCAATTCCATAATCCATACACTCAGGCGATCAAGCATTAGAGAGGTTTATTTCTGAGTTCCATAAATGTGCCACAGTCCGATGAACAGTGGGTGGAGGCAAATCCGTCTTCTCATCTTGGGATATTATTATTATTATTATTATTATTATTATTATTATTATTATTATTATTATTATTATTATTATTATTATTATTATTATTATTATTATTATTATTATTATTATTATTATTATTATTATTATTATTATTATTATTATTATTATTATTGTTATTGTTATTGTTATTGTTATTATTATTATTATTATTATTATTATTATTATTATTATTATTATTATTATTATTATTATTATTATTATTATTATTATTATTATTATTATTATTATTATTATGTACACAACACTCTCCATATGACAACTACGACCTTCGGGGTAAGCTCGCCCCACCACGTGATGACCGGACCCATTTCTCAAGTGGAGGCACCCAGAGGGCGGTGTCCATTACCTCCAATGATAGGGTGATAGTGAAGATGAGGGTGAGGCGAGTGAACTTACCGTGGATTCCGAACCACGTTGGGTATAGGGGACACTTCACATGTGCTAGACAGAGGTTAAGGCGCGGATAGGGCCGACTTAAAATTGACATCCCAGAGCCGGGAATCGAACACGCACCCTCAGCACGAGAGTCGCGAACGAAACCACTGCGATACCCCGGCGCCCGTTTAATTATTATTATTATTATTATTATTATTATTATTATTATTATTATTATTATTATTATTATTATTATTATTATTATTATTATTATTATTATTATTATTATTATTATTATTATTATTATTATTATTATTATTATTATTATTATTATTATTATTATTATTATTATTATTATTATTATTATTATTATTATTATTATTATTATTATTATTATTATTATTATTATTATTATTATTATTATTATTATTATTATTATTATTATTATTATTATTATTATTATTATTATTATTATTATTATTATTATTATTATTATTATTATTATTATTATTATTAGTTTGTAATTAACGTCCTCCACCTTTAAGTCATATCGGACGATGGATGAATGAATGAAATGGTTGAAAAGAAGATCAAATGAACTAAGGGTCCATAGAGCTTAGAGCTATCTGACATTTATCCTTCTGGACAAGGAAGAACCCCGGAGAAAACCTTATCCAGATAACTCACCCTGACCGAGAGTCCAACTTGGGACCTCTTAAACGCGAGGCAAACATGCTATGCTACTTATGCTACAGAGGCGGTCACTGTACTTGTGTACTTGTGTGAGGTGGTATTAGCTACACCTTCGATGGAAAAAGAGAAAACATTTATATGCTTAAATTTATATTTATATTTACATGAAGTTATATCCAAAAAGGACGAGCACAGCCTAGAAGTGATCTTTTAGAAGCTTTATTTATTCCTCTGTGATACACAAGCATAGGAATTCTGAAGCAATTGGCTTCAATTTAGTTACATTACAACTATATGGAATCTACACTGTTGCTACCATGATTCACTGACGGCAGGTAAAATGTGTCTTGTGACCCGGTCTGCACTCGCCAGCTGACTATGCAGAGTTGAGAGGGGATTGATTGTTCTTACGTAAGATGTGACAGCATAAAGTACGGCAATAATTCAACCTAATTTCCTTTCATTGTGGCCATAATATATGGACATTTTTATTCCTGGTGAATAATTTTATTTTTATTTTTTACAAGCATAGTATATTTATACGTTTCGTATCCTCTCTATGAAATACACTTATTTTAAGATTTGAATTTTTCTTTCCTAAAATATAAAATGTAATTCTTTTTATGAGTTGTCAAATTAAAAATGATGAAATCCGATGTAAACATTTGAAGATCCACCTGGTGTTTTCAAGGCTCTGTAGTATATTTATATACTTTCTAGTATAAAAGCAGTTGCTGAGTCTAATGCCCGATTTCACGTTAAATTTCTTGCATTTCACCAACCTGTTTTCCGAAAATGTTAGCAAACACGTGTTAACGCCAAGAAACTTGTAAATATTACAGCTGTAGAAGGTCATGGATGAGTCGTGTTATTTTTTGAACGTACTGAGATGCACTTTTGTTTTCATTTTCGTCTGCACACAGCTAAAAAGTGGCGGATAAACAAAATCGTAAACAAAAGCCGTGAAACAAATTTCTCATCGATGGAGAAAGAATTGTTAATTGAATTGGTGACGAAGTATAAGGATATTGAAAAATACCAGGACGGATGCGGAGAATGTAAAAGAGAATGATGTCACATAGGAAAAAATTGGAAATGAATTTAATTCAAATGTATGTGTCATTAATAGAAACACGAAACATCTTTTTCAGTATTACGTAAATTTAAAACGAGGTGCAAAGAAGTACAAAGTGACGAGTGACTTGAACGTTTGAAGACGGAAGGTAGACAGTGTATTATCCGCATAATTCAGTGAATTATAAAATCGCAAAGTTATTAATACTTGAAGCAAAGGCGAGATCGGCATATTCCTTTCTATGCATGTTCTAACTCAGTATTACGTAAATTTAAAACGAGGAGCGAAGGACAAATGACCTGTGACTTGAACGTTTCAAGACGGGTGATAGTGTATTATCCACATAATTCAGTGAGTTATAAAATCGCAAAGTTATTAATACTTGAAGCAAAGGCGAGATCGGCATATTCCTTTCGATGCATGTTCTAACCTGTCTTGTACTTCCACAGTAACCTTCATAGCAACTTGTTTGGACGGTCCATACCTCTGTAGAAAATTTTCTTCTGATACCTCCTCAAAATAATTTCATCTCACAGGCCGTACTCTATTAGGAATGCCATTTACACGGTATTAAATATAGCAAATCGACAACAACAGCTGCGTTCACGCCCGCCATCTTGACTATTTACAACTGTCAAGGACTTAACATCAGAAATTTGACTAGTTAGTTTAACAAGAGATTTAACACGAGTGTTAAGCTAACACTTGCTGGTGAAATGCAATTTTTGTTATAACTATTGTTAAATCTGTGTTAAGTCTTAATATCTGTTGGTGAAATCGGGCATAAATGTCTTGAGAATCTTAATAAAGTAATTTGTGGCAGTTTGTTCCAGAGTTGCTCATATTTCTTTGCGATTATTTATGCTGCAATTCTTTTTACCTTGTTTCTTGTTATGTACATTGAGTAATATCATAACGAACTTCAAGGAAATTCTTACAGTTCCGAGAAAGGCATAACTCATTTATTGCATAGTTTCACAACTCCAAGTCATGAACATTATTGTCGACAGCAATGATGCAATACCAAAGCAAGTAGCTTGAGGTATCCAAAACATTTCGTTTAAAGCGATTTAAACCGAAGAACTTATGCGAGTCTCCCATTTGACTGAATGTGTTCGAACATAGCTGATCTGGCAAAAAATGGAGTGCTTTCCGAAAACGTTTGTATCAACGATACTGCTAGTTCTAGCTTTGGTCTCCACGGCACCTAAGAGCAATCCCAGGTTTTTCCGTAAGTTTTTAAAGTGTTCTCTTTCTCGTATTCCAGTGTTAAGTTATACTAGATAATATATGCTTTGGAAAAGTTATGGTTGAGCAGTTCTGCGATGTCGTTATACACTTACAAGTATGCATTGTGTTTTACTGTCTCTGCAATATACAGTGGCTGACATAAGTATTCGAACGTAAACATATTTATTACTTATATCATTTTAAAGCTGCGCAGATTAAGCATACGTAAACACAACTTGTACAAAGTAAACTTGAGTCTTCCATTAAACATATAAACTCATAAATAGCAACTGAAACTAATTTGCACTACAAGGAGAAATAAAACGGTTACTTTACATCTGGACATAAGTATTCGAACGGAGAACAGCTAGTATTTAGTTATCATTAGCTCTGTCTGAATTACTGCTGATAATTGTTTGGGCATTGTCTCTATGTATTGTTTAATGACTGCAGAGTCCATATTTCTCCACTCTGAAGAAGTTCTTTCAGATGATCCTTGCTTCTGATATGATACTTCCTCATATGCTCCTAGAGTTCCTTCCATATGTTCTCTATAGGATTTAAATCTGGAGATTGGCGCGGTGTCTTCAAAGATGAGGAGTGTTGTACACGATCAAAAGCCTTACAATTTCAGCAGTATGCTTCCGATCATTGTCCTGCTGGAAGTAATAATCTTGTCCTAATCCCAGCTTCTCTGCACTCTCTTTAAGATTGTTTTCAAGAATCCTCTTGTATTCAAATTTGTCCGTGATGCCATCTATGAACACCAGTTCCCCAAAGCCAGATGGAGCTATACAGTCCCATACCATCACACTACTGTCACCATGTTTCACTGTAGCTACCATGTTCTGAGGTTCCCATTCTGTATTTGGCAGTCTCCACACTTTAAGACGTCCATCACTCTTGTATAAGCAGAATTTGCTCTCGTCCGACCAGAGAACCTTATCCCAGAATTCTGTTGGTTTCACCACATACTGTTTAGTAAATTCTATACGCTTTTTCCTATTCACCTTATTAACATATGGTTTCTTCCTAGGAACGCGGGCATTGTACCCAGTACTATTTAAAACCCGTTCAACTGTTTCAGTGTGAACCACAGTGCCAGAATATTGCTCAAGGCATCCTCTAATCTCAGATGCAGTGACTCTCGGATACAGCTTCACCATTTTTATTATTTATCTCCTGTCTCTGGTGGTGAGTTTAGAAGGAGCGCCATTTTTAGGTCTATTTACAACAGTATTTGTCGGTTTGAAGCGTTGAATTATACAGAACACTGTAGTTTTGCTTCTGTTAATGGTTTTGGCAATTTCAGAGAAAGATTTGTTTTGTTTGTACATATCTGCCACCGTTTTCGATCCCAGGCGACCGCAAAGTGAGATTTTTGGTGGACAACACGGCGCTGGGGCGGGTTTTCTCCGGGATCTCCGGTTTCCCCCGCCATCTCACTCCACCGGTGCTCCATCTTCATCTCATGTATCATCAGTGTCATCGCCTGCGGTGCCATATGTAGTAAAAGCGGGCGTTAAGCACAACACATTTCTGCCACCGTTGTCTCCTTACCTTTACGTCCCATATTACCTGTGAGTTCACAATCGGCTGAATAACTTTGAGCACACTGTCTCGAGGCATAGCATAAACACAACTGTTATGTGGTAGGGGCGTGTAGGGTACGTCCAACCACCTTTCTCTTTGTTCGATTGGGTACGTTTGAATACTTATGTCCTCCAACAAGAGGGACAGTAGAATAAATACAGTACAGATTGTGTAATGCTTACTTGCAGTGATATTTTAAATATTGTTTCCGAGACACAAAATGTTAATGCTTAAATGTTAAACAATTCAACGCTACAATATAAATATTACAGTATTTATAGTACGTGCAATGTTACATGTTACATTATTCGAATACTTCTGTCGGCCTCTGTACCTATAGAGGAATTATTGTAATTGTTACAGCCTTAACATCATTTTAGTTTATCACACCATTGGAGGAATTGTTATGTAATAGTTATTAAAGTTAGTATGGCACAACTAGTTATCCCGTTAATAGTTACAAATCTGGGTGACATCATTCACTAAGTGTGTTGGGATCGCCCAGAATTATTAATACATGACAGAGCATCGAGGCGTACAGCGCTGCATACGCTTATCTTGTGTACTAGAAGAGCAACATGTTACAGTCTGATTTTTAAAATAAGATACGTGAAGGTCATCAAGCAAGGATGGCGAAGGGTAAGAGGGGAAGGTCGTTGCTATGGAAACGTAAAAAGGTTGCCAGATTTGTTACACTGGTGAATCATGTACTCCTCCCGTCAGTTATTGCTAGTTGTGTGCGGGAAACCGAGTTTGTTTGTGTTCAGTTGCGTTGTGTATTGTTAACCTAATTTGTTAAAACACAATTAAAATACGTTGTTGTGGAAGCAAGACGTAGTGGCGGTAGGATTAGATGTAGACCGAGGAATCATGGCCCAAGACAAAGATCAGCTTACGGTCGGGATGTGATACTGCATAGTCAAGCTAGAGAATTTATGTGTTCTCTTAGGGAATTCTTTGAACAGGAAGAGGAGTGTTTGCTCCTTATCAGTGAACCGCTTATTCCTTTCAACCAAAAGCGACCTCCCCATGCCAGTAGATATGTTTGCATGTGAAAGAATTGCTGTGGGTCAAAATTCCGGCATATCGGCGGTGTTGATATGAACATGGCAATTGGCAAATACCTTAATAATAGTATATTGCGATAGAAATATAACGGAACGAGGAAAGGTTTGAAAAAAATGAGGTGCTTGCGCCGAGATTCCGTTATGTGCTTACCACATGTCTGTTACATACTTTTTTGCACTATGTGTATTTATATAAGTCTGAATGTTAGTAGTTAAGATATTAACTAAAATTTTAATGAATAATGTTAGATTTTAGAACCTGCCTAGCTTAAGTGTGTTGCTATGGAGAAATACTTACCGCATTAGTGCGGGAATGTCAACTTACGATGCATAGCAACAATAATGGCAAGTATGGAATATTAGTTACATAGTGCAAACAATTATTTAAAAGAACTCACACATGTGAAGACCCTACAACACAGTAAATGTGTGAATGTGTATTTTTGTTCTTAAAGTAGGCTAATACAGATTAACTGTGCATGTTTTTGTTGAGGTGAGATAACTCGAACTCTTGTTTATGTTTTGAGTATTGCGAGGGTAAAGAAAGAGGATCTGCTGGGCAACATTACAGCACCCACGTGGAGAAACAGATGACCTTCAAGTATCTTCTTTTAAAAATCAGACCATAGTACTACACGGCAGAGCGTTGAGGCGTATTGGTCTACAGTGACACAGCGCTGCGTTCGTTATCTCGTTTATGGAAGAGAGAAATATTAGTAACCTATCGTACAGTATGTGACGAAACAGAGGTAAACCACTTGGGAGCTGTGTGTCTGATATGAAATGTTAGCTAATTATTTACTATACGCAAATGTAAATTACCTTTGCAGCCACCCGTTTTATCACTTGAACACAAAGGGATCACTTCACACATCTTTCTCCTTGTATATATGATTTACCACGTTGCTGCCCAGAAGGCATGACTTCATTTGAACAGAGTGTACATACTTGCCGTGTAAGTATGCTCGTAAACAACTCCCTCTTCACATATTTTCCGATACGCTTCCACATTGTGCTACGTAGTACAATGCCTTATTTCTGACTCCTGGTGCGCTGTTGCCTGCCGAACTGAAAATTCACAGTCCTGAACTCAAGCGCATAGCGTGACGGCAATTCAGGCGCATAGATATATGTGCATACAATAACCACATAACCACAACCGCATTTGCTGTTGGAAATGATGTCATTTTGCTGCCACGCATCTCTCAAGGACTAAGAAAATTTCCATTAATACGCATTAATACTTCTTTTGAAATTACAGTAAATTCTCTTCTGATATTTTCTTTCAGTTCTTTCAACGTATGCTGGAGTTTCTGATACACTTTATTTTTAAACTCCCCCAATAATAAAAGTCGCATTGCGTAAGGTTTGAAGATCGCGGTAGCCTATATTCAAACATTTTCTCAATTTCAACGAGAGATAAGCTGCATGTGCTGTAGCACAGTATTGTTCAAAATATGTACATTCTTATGTGCGAACAGAGTCTTGTAGATAAGTGACACGACTGTTTATAAACAGATTCCTTGGTATCCGTGCTCCTCACACAGAGACAATTGAAGTTTTCACTTTCTTCTCGGGCAGCCAGCCAGGTGAAAAGATGATTAGGTATCAACATTTCGGGAGTGTGCATCTCTCAGGATATTTATAAAATATTTTAACCACAAATGAAACACTGGATATAACATAACTATAAAGAAAGACAAAACACTATCAAAATTCGCATTACTGAACAAAATACTGTTTTCAGTAAATTAAATGCCAGGTCAGGAGATGACGTGAGTATAGAAAATTGTGTCAAAGAAACGCAACTACTTAACTTGATTATCAAGCTGTATTGATCTTTGCTTCTTAATTCGACGGATTTCCATGTTTAAGGCTGGTTTCCAAGAGGAGCTGAACTGAAATCCAGCGTGCTCATCTCGAAGGAAATGGCCAAAGCCTCCTTAATTCTCCGCTCCCAGTAACTGTTGCATATTGCCAAGATGGTCGTCTCCCGAAAATTGGCTCTATGGTCGTTATCAAAACAATGCTCTGCCAGCCCAGACTTCTCAGGTTGCATTAAACGAATGCTCCGTTCATGTTCGATTATTCTAGTAGCGAGGTCCTTCGGGTTTGTCCTATATACGGTGTCCCACAGTCACAGGGAATGCGGTACACCCTGAACTTGGAAGTCCAGTTTGTCTTTCACTGGTCTCAACAGATGTTTAATCTTCGGAGGTGGCTTGTGGATGGTCCTGATGTTGTATTTGGCGAGAATTCTGCTGATTCTGCCGGATAGATTGCCGGTAAACGGGATGCAGGCTGTAGCGGTAGGCCTATCTGACGCTTGCTGTATTACAGGTTTCCCTTTCCTAGCTTTGGTGATCGAGGCTTCAACGTCATATTCGGAGTAGCCGTTTTGACGGAAAGTGAGTCTCAGGTGCTTTAATTCTTGTTTTAAGTAGCTGGGATCAGAGATAGACAAAACTCTGTGGGCCAGTGTATTTAGAACTCCCAGTCGTTGAGACTTATGATGGAAACTATGAGCGTTCAGATAGAGATCGGTGTGTGTAGGCTTGCGGTACACAGCATGCCCCAGTGTACCGTTGCTGTATTTTTTTTGAAACAAGAATGTCCAGGAATGGAAGAGTTCCATCCTTTACCACCTCCATATTAAACTGTATTTGAGGTCGAAGGCAGTGGAGATGCGCAAGAAGGCTAGGCAAAGTGTCTGATCCATGCGGCCAAATTACAAAAGTGTCGTCCACGTATCTATAGAAATGAGATGGTTTAAGTGGAGCTGTGGCAAGTATTTCATGTTCTAGGTGTTCCATATAGAAATTAGCTATAGCTGGTGCCCATTGCTACTTCGTCTACTTGTTCATAGAAAGTACCACCAAACAAGAAGAAAGTGGACGTCAGGGTATGTCGGAAGAGCTCTATGATATCAGCCGGAAAATGCTCCTTCAGAAGTGGTACTCTTGTAAATAGAGAAACCACGTTGAAGCTGACAGGAAGATCAGAAGGGCCAATGGTAATGTTCCTGAGTGTATGGAATTACTCACATGATGTGGGCAATCTCCTACCAGAGGTTCTAACAGATCAGCCAGGTGACGTGCCCGCTGCTCCTCGCGTCCACAATGGAGCGTCAAGGAACGTCCGGTTTGTGGATCTTCGGAAGTTCATACATTCTAGGAGGCCTGGAACCCGACGGTGATACCGCCTTCATAATTTCTCGGCTGGCTGCCAGAGAAGAAAGTGGGCGCGTTCGTCGTCAGGAAAGGTTCAGGTCTTATTTTAATTGAAGTCTTGTAGCGCGACTTAGAGAAAGGGGTTCTGTTCTAGATAAGAAACTCAAAGTAACTCGCCGTGTTTTTACAAACAAAAAAAAAACTCGGTGAAATAGCATAAAACTTAGAATGTATCTAAAGATCTCTGAGTAGGTTGTCATAGGGAATGGGGGTTTCATAATTCTCGGCTTGGAAAGCCACTAAACTTTTAAAATGAAAACCGTAGTAGTTCAGGAACTACAACCACGTAATACTGTGAGTAAAGTACATTTCTGTAGTTGGGTGCCACGTAAAGTTAATGATGGTTTTATGGCTCATAGCTAATTTTGTTCAGAGACGAAGCATGCTTTTCTTTAAATGACCACGTATGGTCCCGGCATTGCATCACCAGAAAATTGGTGTTTGGTGTGCTGTAAATGAATACCAAATTATAGGACCTATACTCCTTGAGGATATAGTTAATGGATAAAAGTCAGGGATACCGTAATCAAACCCTTCCTAAAATACTTAAGTGACATATGCAATTAGACACATTTTCAACGAGACTCTACTACAACACATATAGCTGATGTATCGTTGAAATTAATAGAGGACTTTTTGAAATTAAAATTGAGTTTTATATATGGGCGTTCTTTAACTGCTTTGTTTCTCAGCACCCCATTCTATATTGGGTATGAAATACCGCTTAACTTTACTCAGAGCTTCATCATCAAACCAACATTTCGAAGATATAATCATAAGGTCTGTGAAGTTTATTTATGGGGTAACTTAAAAAATAAAGCATTAGAACAACTCACACAAGTTGGAACTGAAAGAAAATATCAGAAAAATTAATACGTCTTAATGAGAATTTTCATAAAATGTGTGAGAGATCCGTGGCAGTATAGGGACTTCATAAAGAATCTTGTTACTGTATTCATGTAAATATACGTGCTTGAATTGCTGTCACGCTATACGCTGGAATATTCAACTCTGACGGCAGCAGCGAGTCGCGAGGCAGCCGGCCAGAAGTCAGAAATAAGGCACTGTACTTAACTGACTCGTAACCCAGAATTCATTTTCTCAGCAAGAGATCGAGAATGACATTGTGGGTCTATAATATACTTTCTTATTAGAAAAATGACTGCTAATTGTTCACTTTGTTATAAATATGTAACGAAATAATATTATGTGTGGTGTTTTAAGTTAATAATGCACATTGGCCGTTAATGTTTCTTTTCCCTAACAGCATTGTTGTTGAAAATGTTATCAAGTTTTATCTGATACTCTGTGAAATTATTTAAGATATACGTTTAATTTCACTGACGTTGTATGGGCAATAGTGATGTATTTTCCTTTAGTATAACTGCATCATGTGATGTCTACATTTAGATTCCCATCAACTTGTACAAACTGTGTATATATGCAAGAATGTAGAAGTAAGCGCGAATGCATTTTGCCTTTGTAAGCTAACCTAGGAATCAACGTGTTGACACTTCCACGGAAACTTCTGTTTAGATTGCATCAAATAATAAAGTAAATCGGCAGTGACATCGTTTATTGAACATAGTTCAGCTAATGTACGGGGTGAATATAAATGAATATCGGGGTTTTAACTATTTATAATATTTATTATATTCAACTTACAGTTATAAATGATATGCCTAATGAAAAAGCAACTCAAACAGTTTTACCATGAACCTTATAAATGTTCAATGTGACCTTTGGCACACGGCACACATCAAGTCTATGGCCGAGATCTTCCCAAACGTTGATAAGTGTGTATTCATTAATTGTAAAAACAACTGCTTCAATCCGGTTTCTTAATTCAGGGAGGTCAGCTGGTAGCAGAGGCACGTACACACGATTCTTGATGAAGCCCCAAAGTTAAAACTCGCATGTCGTTAGGTCAAGAGAGGCCACGCATAGCAAGCCCTGTCATTGGGGCTCTTGCGGCCTACCCAGCGCTCGGGTACAGTGACGTTCAACCAATCGCGTACTTCGTTATGCTAGTGAGGTGGCGCGCCATCTTGCTGGAAAATAAAGTTCTCTGGCTCATTTTGTTCCAACTGAGGGAAGAGCCATTGCTCTAGTGTATCAAGGTAAGAAGTGCCAGTTACAGTAGGTTCACCAAAAAAGAAAGGCCTATAAACTTTTCGCCGGGATACGACACAAAAACATTAACTTTAGGGGAATCTCGTTGCGCTTGTACCATCTCGTGATGATTTTCTGAGCCCCAGATGCGCTCATTATGAGTGTGAACATGTCCACTAAGGTGAAAGGTCGATTCATCACTGAAGACAACACGATCCATAAAGTCATCATCGTCATGAAACAACATGTCGTTTGCGAAGTTGCTACGTAATCCGTGGTCTGTCGGCTTTAGAGCCTGTAATAACTGTAAACGGTAAGGACGTAGCCGTAAGCGTTTTCTTACAACTTTCCAAACAGTCGACACAGGAACTTGTAATTCACGACTAGCCTTCCGCACTGATTTCTTTGGGCTAAGAGTCAACGAATCTCTCACTCACTCAACAGTCTCTTCACTTACTCTTGGTCGTCCCGTTCTCTTCCCTTTACAAAGACAGCCGGTATCTTCAAACTGATGATACCATCTACGAATGTTATTATCACTAATAGAATCACAACCGAATTTAATGCGGAACGCACGTTGCACAGTAACTACGGATTCGGTCTTTGTAAACTGCAAAACACAAAACGTTTTCTGTTTACTAGTCACCATCTGTGCTACTACCGCTCTCTAGCGGATTGCGGCAGAAACATTGCACGCACATGCGCACTGCTACCAACAAACAAAACTGTCTGAGTTGCTTTTTCATTTGACATATCATTTATAACTGAAAGTTTATTCTAATAAATATTATAAAGGGGCTGAAACCCCGATATTCATTTATATACACCCTGTATACTGGCAACCATAAATGTAACTACAAAGCAAATAACTTAATCGTTACTGGTGACCGTGACATGTAACCATTAATCCAATGTAACTGCGACAGTTATAATGTTTAGGTACCCAAAAACAACTGTTTGTCATATCCCTACTTTTAAGTCCGGTGTGGTAGAAAAGAAATGCGAGCTGTCAGTGACACAGCTTACTTTACCAATCTCCTTAGCTATTGCTATCATCTAGGAGAACAAAAAGGGTAAAAGTGATGCAGTTTAGCTATTCTGTACAATTCTGTACTATCACAGATAAGACAAGCATATGAAATTAAATGCTTTAGAATTAAAGAATAATTAAAGAATGTGTTTGAATAAAAATACAATACATTCAGCTCGAAGGGAGGACTTTGGGTTTATCCTGGATATGATTTCCTGCAAAAATGTTTGAGGTTAGTTTGCCCAAAAATAAATTGTTGACATACCTACAGTTTGGTCGAGAGGGGGAAGCGGGCTATTTGCCAGTTCTTTAGTGGGAATTTCAAGCAGAGGAACATGCCTATTTTAAATATTTCATGCATTTGCATATTTCAGGAACCAGTAGCCATATTATTATAATAGCGATAATAATGGGACTTATAGACACTAAAAACTGGAACTCATACACGCACAAAATAGCAAAGAAACTTCACCAGCGCAAATACCAAAAGCAACTGAAGCCACGTGGTCCAAACAAAATTAAACTGGCAATACGGTGTTGGATTCAGAAGCCACGTCTAGCAGCGTCAATACTGATTGGCGCTAACAGACAGTTTTAACTCCCTGACCACGACATCGGATGTACAGACTCCCAGTACTACCAACAGAAGCAGTTAGTGCGCGTAAAATGTGTGAAAGAAATATTCGAATAGAGTTGTGTTGTAATGAACATCTTGCTTGATAATGAAACTGCAAGTTGGATTCTAATGTTTAAAAGCTAATATAGTCCTATATCTTCATTCTAAAGATAATTTTCAGAATATATTTTCAATTACTCATTACTGTATGTTGGTACTATTAACCTTCTCCCTCCACCTCCTGCAGCCACTAAACGTCAGAGTCGAGATCCAATGGCCGTACTGTACGTATCTTGTCTTATCTGCTTTTCATTACAGAAATCACAAATAGCAAGAAGACATTTGCTGCATAACATCACAGAGCATGCAGTTGGCTGACACTGCTCTAAAGCATCATTAAGCTTCTGTTAATGTATTTGGAATATAAGAATATTTGGAATAATAATTATATAATAATATACTAATAATTGTTTTTATTATTTATTTTTGTAGGAGAACAAATAGATCAATGCAACGTCCACGACAGAGTAAGCCTTGATAATTGTTTGGTGCAACTGAGCAAAGCTATGAAACCACATCTAAAGAAAGGTAAGTATGAGAAATATAAATTGCTATTGTATGAATCTGATTTGTCGTTTCTGAAAAATATAATAAAAACCTAGCCACATCACCCGTTTCCAGTATATGTAAATTTTCTTGTTAATTGTGAATGCTTTTGTTGTTATATACACCTGTTAAATTCGTCATATTGTTTAGTTTCTGTCTTCGGTTATTGTGAGCCAGCCATAAGGACCGCTTTGATAATTGCTGTTATAACAGAATAATAACAAAAAACTGGTAAAAATGTTAAACAGAGGCACAAAGTATCAGCAGTGCTGTATATGATTTTGTCACAGGCATAAAGAGAGGGGAGTGGGATTGGAGTAAATCCCCTTTCTCATTTTTATTCTTTGCCTTAGTCTTTGCCATGGGCAATCACCAAGAGCGCAATAAATTAATTTAAGAATGTAAACTTTGCACTTATAATGTACACTGAGCTTCCCAGTCATGCCATGTTCGCATTCACACTGCACTCCTGGCCCAGATTCCATCCAGTACACCCTCAAAGCGCTAGATCTCATCCCTTCCTCCTTGGGGCGTCTGTTAGTTCAGTGAGGAATCCTTTCCCTTTTAATACAACCCAGTCCAATCCAGGCCCTCCAATAATTGTTTTGTCAGTAGAGATGCTGATTTAAGATAACACAATTCTTTCTTCTTGCTAGGTATTCGTGAATGGCAAATGCCACCAATGGATCCAATAAGAATAGACAGTCTGGCAATAAGTCAAGGTATTGACGAGGATGAAGATGTCGGTACTAGGGTCAAAGGACTCCTCTCCAATCTGCAAATGGATGGTTTGAGTAACTACGAGGTTATACGTGCCAGGTATTTTTTTCTCTTCATTTTAATAATAAGAAAATGAACTCTTTTCTGGCGTTTAAAGACGCTGACTTAATATGAAGTTATGTTTAAGGACTTAGTGTATGTACAATACAGTTCAGATGTGTTCAAACGCACTCTCAATGGTTGAGGACCATTCTATGTTACATTGAATTGTAGGAAAGCGGAAGTAGAAATTATAGGTACAGACGAGAGAGTAAATCTTCGTTTCTCACTCATACCAGTTTCCTTACTTCTACTTCCACTTAGTATCACTCGTAGCTTGCAATTCAGCACATATCATAGACCTTAAAACGACCTGTTTATAATATATCTCAAACTAGAACGATTATTTTGTAAACCTATGGGAGACAAAATGAGAGACACATATTTTAAGGGAACTGGGGACGGCCTTTATAAACATCCATGAGTTTTTCATCACCATTCAGTGGCATAAGAGCGTTACGTTAAAGAATATCTTTCTCGCCTGCCATATGTTTACAGCAGCATAATTCAAATTTGTACAGATTGTAATGAGTAACACGCTTATTGAAAATATTCTACAGGTGTTCCACTTAAAACAGCTATAAAATAAATAACTATGACTCAATAGAAAATGAACTGTTAACATCTTCTATTTACTGAAGAACCGCAATTGCAATAGATTTCAACATGGCAAACATTTGTAACACAACAGATGCCAAGCCTGTTAACCAACTCTCTCTAGTATTCCTCAGCATAGCAATTGTGACATTTTGAATCGCGAGGTGAATTGTAAGTTTCAAATTATCTAGGTCAGCCAATGGTGTTCTGTAATCTTGATCTTTAAAGTCTCCCCATAGAAAAAATGTCAAAGCTAATAGATCTGGTGGCCTTCGTGGCCGAACAGTTGTCTCTGATCCTCTGCCAATCCACTGTCTAGAAAAAATTGCCATTCAGAATCTTGTATACATCTAATGCAAAGTGAAGAGCACCATCTTGCTGACAAATGGTTCCTGCAGAAAGTTGTGGAACGACATTCAACTCCAACGTACTAACAGATAGGTTCAACCAGTCACTATAGGTTCAGCAAAAAGAAAGGAACGTACCATACAAACTTACGTTAACATTGGGTGAATCACGTCATATTGGAACAAAGGGGAAGGATTTTCACTCCGCCATATTCTACAATTGTTAATTTTTCCTAATTTGTGGAGAGCTGACTCGTCAGAGAAACAGATGTGATCTAAGAATGAGTTGTTTTCATCAATTCCATCCAAGGCATTCACAAAAATTAGTCTTATGTTTATTACTATCGGATTTGATTTGTTTGTGATTTGAATTGTGTATGCTCGACGAGGGAGCCTTTTGTGCCAACATTATAAACATCACTGAGAAAAATCTGGAGTTGTAAACTTGCTTTTCGGATTGATATTCTTGGGATTCTTGTAATTCAGGTTCATATTAGTTGAGTGCTCTCTTCAGAAATATGTCTTAGAATATTTACTACCACATAACAAGCTTCCATTTTGCTTCAACTTTCCACCCCAGACTAGGTAATGCTTTCGATGGTTGTATTCCTGAGAAAATCAGCGTTGAGCATGCTTCACATGCTTATTTCTGTTAACCAAAGAACACAGGAGATTTTCTACAGTTCACATAGCTATTCCTCAGAATTATTTATTTATTTCTGAATATGACAACTCCTTGGCAACCATCATTACATTGTTGCACGAATTGAAAGTTCTACACTGCCAAATCTGAATAGATTTATTACTCTTTGGCTTATTACATTCCCATTTCCATATATAGTAATTTGTTTTATTGATGTTTTAAGTGGGATACCCTATATTTCTCAGTCTCGTTTACTTTTGTGATGCTTGAATATTGACGTTAAACACAATTTTTTTATTGCAGATCTATACCTGAGGAGTTTCGCTATTCTCTAAACCTCAGATTTCCAGAAATCAAGGTAAAAGGAGATTACGAATTAAATGGAACTATTCTCTACGTACAAGTCAAGGGCTCTGGACCATTTTGGGCCACTTTCTGTAAGAACAATTTTAGTTGTTTAAAGATTAGCATTAGCATTTTTAATACATTATTTTTAACAGAATGCAGTTTGAGCTGAGTTTTAAAAGGATCCAGCCGCAATTTAAGCATTTGTTTTTGGCACTGCTTACTTTGGTAGAAAAGTATTGCATTCGACACAAGAATTTAGTTTAGACATTACATCGAATATACACCTCCTGAGCTCCACTGGGAGAAGGCAAATTTCGAGGAAGGGTCTTTGTGTATCCAAAACATAAACAAAAGAAAAAGAAAATTCTTATTTGATCAAACATTTTATAAGAATACAAGATGGAGATTTCATGCACTTCCTCCACCCTTTAATCTTCTTATACATAAAATAGTTCATTTTTAATGGTCGTAATTACTTTGGCAATTTGCATAGAGAACGAAATGTACAACTCGTGACCATCCACAAGCCACCTCCGAAGATTAAATATCTGTTGAGACCGGTGAAAGACAAACTGGACTTCCAAGTTCCGGGAGTGTACCGCATTCCCTGTGAATGTGGGATACCGTATATAGGACAAACCGGAAGGACCATCGCTACTAGAATAATCGAACATGAACGGAGCATTCGTTTAATGCAACCTGTGAAGTCTGGGCTGGCAGAGTATTGTTTTGATAACGACCATAGAGCCAATTTTCGGGAGACGACCATCTTAGCAATATGCAACAGTTACTGGGAGCGGAGAATTAAGGAGGTTTTGGCGATTTCCTCTGAAAGGAGCACGATTAATCGTGATGCTGGATTTCAGTTCAGCTCCTCTTGGAAACCGTCTTTTCACCTGGCTTGCTGCCCGAGAAGAAATTGAGCAAACTTGTGTTTTGTACATTGCTACCAAGTTTTATCCAACCAGAAAGCAGCAGGATATAAACAACTGCTTACTGCTGGAAAAAGTGTGAAACTCATTAAAATATTTAATTCAAATTAAACAGGTATATATGATGTTAACGGTTTCTGAAATATTCTGTATTTTTGTTTTCGTTTTACTGGTGTTTTATACAGAGGACTTTGAAATGTTAAAGAATTTTTTCTGTTGTTTTGTTTCTTATGAGATCGTATAAATATATCGATATAAAATTTGTCATACTGTGACAATGGCTCTCTGCCTAGTCACTCTTTTATTTTCTCTTTCTGTATATAACAATTAACCCGCGAAATTTAGCCTACTTCCTCTTCCGGTCCCTCAGTAACGTGTCGAACTAAGGATGTCCTAACATAGGCAAGTCGCAGGCAGCAAGATCTCGCTTGAGGAAACAGCGGAACATAAGTAAACTCAATACACAACCAAACGAGATCAGCACCAGTCTTACTTTTTATACCCTATAAATGCCTTTTTGATAATTTTGAAAGTTTCTTCCACTTCCAAATAGGCGCACCGGACAAGTCGATAAGCTCTCTTTTATCCAACCAACACATGTCAGGTGACAGCGAAATTACCAAGTGCAGGACGTTCGTCACACAACACGTGCTTCTTATTAAACGCTAATTATCTTGGCCTCTTATACGCTCATCAGGGTTCTTTTAAGTTATGTTGATTGTAAACTCAGATTAGATCAATTTTATAAAGGGAATCTGAATTAATCCAGTGTTTTGAGATAAAGTGAGTCACATTAATTGATGACATCTATTTATTTAGGAATCCAGGAAAGTATGTACTTGCTTATTTTGCAGATGACGTGAAGGCTGAGGTGAAGAATAAACTGAAACGGACAGGTTCTTCAGGAAGACAACTTGTAGTGGATGACGTCCAAACAGATTTTGATGTGGGCAGCATGAAATTGAAACTGAATAACCTTTTCGATGGAGATACTTTTCTTGGTAAGTTTCTAAAGATTGATTGTTTTGAAGTCTATAAATAAATCGTCCTAAACAAATGATATTACTGCAGCATTTATTTGGATGTGACAAAAAATAGGTAATGTAAAACATTGCAGGGGTTATATAAAGGTAGTCCTGGGGGAAATGATGTGAACTGGAGGGCATTCGCCAACATGAAACTTTATGTCTCTTGTGCTAATTGGAGTTTTTTCAGATATATGTAGACTGAAACATTTTCTTGGATTTACTTTTATATTAATTTTTGCAGCCAAGGTGCAAACTGTGTCTATCATATGTTGTAAATCGTCAGGCTCTTTGGCTAGTAGCACCAGGTCATCAGCATATGCTGTGATCAGCTAAATGTCCTTGAATAGTTCTAATAATTGGGTCAATGACGATGTCGAAAAGCAGACCACTGATGGGACATCCTTGTCGGTGTATGTCCTTAATAATTCAGGCACCAGCGCCTGTGTTTTCTAAACTCACATAGATGGCTTGATGCGGGACAGAGCCGAAAGCATTGGAGAAGTCCAACCATACTGCTAGGAATTCACCTTTCTCAGTTCTCGCAATATCTAATTTCCTCCTGAGCGTGTAGTTGTGCTCAAATGCTCCATCATGGGGCATAAAACCCTTTTGAGCTGGTGCCAAATTACCTTCATTTGTTAGCCAGGTGGTGAATCTCTTTGCCAGAACAACTGTAGCTTGTATATGGTCCGCATAATGGCTATTGGTCTCCAATTTACAATGTCAAGCGGGTCTCCTTTCTTGTAAATTAGTGAGGTCATGGAGGTCTTCCATTGTTCAGGGATCCTCTCATACTTCAGACGGTGAAGATGCTGGCAAGTACAGATCATGCAGGATCAACCGATTTCCAATGATTTTATGTAATACGATCATCTCCAGGAGCAGTATTCTCACATTTTCACAGTCTGATCATAACTTCATTTGGTGTTATTCGGTTGGTTATAAGGCCAAGTCTATGTAAATCTTCATTCTCCTAATATTCTGGGGTGTAGAGGGACAGGTCACAATCCTTCCTTCTCGAAGATTTCCTAAAACAGTTGGTCACTGTCTCTTTCTCAGTTTCGCATCTTTTACTTTCCTTTCCAAGAATCAGCCTAGTGGTTTTCCTGCAATTTATCCCGTATAGTTTTTGTATTACAATAGGGTCCTCAGAATCGATGTTGTTTTTTCTTTTTTCAACGCCATAATGAACAGGAATTTTAATTAGTTCCTGTACTTTTTCAGTAATTCTGGCCACGATCCCTTGAAACCACAACCAGTTTTCTTCTGAAGTTCTGGCTCTGAGGATGTCATTTATTTCCGGAAGGAACTCATGGATCTTATATTTATCATCCACATCTATAACAAGATTATCCTTAATAGATTGCACTAGTGAGTCACCATCCAAATCTAAGCTCTCCTCTATAGTAGATGCAGGAAGAGAAGCATCAGGAACTGAAGCTGTTTCCAGTCCATAATCCTGCAAATATTGCGCATTCAGGCTATCAATATATGCTCCAGACTGCTCCAGGTTAACACATACACACAGCTGTTGGTATTTGCTCCGATGACTGGTGCAGGTCTTCCTCTTGAGTCATAACTGGTCATAATACTCACATCCGCAGATTGTCCAGCCGTAACTGATACTGAATCATCAACAAAACGTCCTGGTGTATTCTCTACTGAAATTGCAGGCTCGTTATTCGATCCAAGAGAGTCTGACGTCAACTCAAATGAAGGTACAGAATCCTCAGCTCTCGCTGGGAGCACAGCTACCTCAGCTCCTGTTGCGGGCACTGCTCTAACCTCAGCCCGATTGGCAGCAAGTCGTCTTGGTCATGTTTGTAAATGAATTTTAAGATAATGCTGACGATGCGAAACAATATTAATGTAATACGAGATTTACATTATAAAATATGTTTGAAAGAATGCTTCTTTGCATCTGTGGAACCTGCTGAGAGCATTGTGAGCACTAAACAAATTTCCATTGCAAAATTCACGTGGGATGCCGGCTTCTCGTTTGTTGAGGGTATGGGAATTGGTTACATAGACATTATCTTTATCCCTGCAGATAATAATAAGTGAATCTAGACCTGGAGAGCGAACAGGCTGGTCAATAGAATTGTTCAATAACATAACTCGTGAGTTATATGAGGCAGCATTTTGTTTTGTGGAGAGACGGATTTTCTTCCGCGACAGTCCCTTCTTCTCTAAATTTTGAGAGGATTGGCGTGTTCGAATTTAGAGGTTTCAGGGTTTCATACGATCACAATTAGAAGTTCCACTGACATAAGGATCAACGTTGGTGGACAACATTTTGAGTAAATCATAGCATTAATCATTTTCCACCATAAAGTTAATTGAGGTTTGACTTAATTCATACTTGCATAGGGACTGTTGCTCGAAACAACAGAACATAGCATATGCACCCCTTCGTGTCCTAATGTGTAGGAAGTAATTTTGTCTCGCAGATCATTAATGTGTCACCAATAGGTACCTGTAGAAGCAGAAGACTGGGGTACGTTATACAATTAATTCTTCCAAACACACCTGTGTATGTACAAATATTCAGTATTTGACCACAGGTAGTGTTAATGGAACTGACTTTATAAAAAGAATGAACATGAAGAAGAACGTTGAATCACAATTTGTCAAGAGAATATAAGCACTGGAAATCAATTGTTCTTTCACATTAGCCGTGTGTAGAACGCACTATGAAAGCATAGAGCCAGACTGAAAAATTCAATGCCATAGCCGGGATTTGAACCACAGATTTTCTGGTTTCCCTTCAGCCACTCTAAGCCATTGAGCTACTATGGCCAACGAGCCAACATGATATTAAATTCTCCAACTGACTCGTGTTTCTCCCGGTAAACCACTAGGAGTTCCCATAAACACACGCACTAGCCGGGTAGTTGTCTCATGTTTATGAGAACTCCTAAATGGTTTACCGGGAGAAACACGAGTCAGTTGGAGAATTTAACGTCATGTTGGCACGTTGGCCATAGTAGCTCAATGGTTTAGAGCGGCTGGACGGAGACCAGAAGATCCGTGGTTTAAATCCCGGCTATGGCATTGAATTTTTCAGTCTGGCTCTACTCTTTCTATATAAGTAAACATTGTTTGCGGTCTTTTCAGTGGGAGGATATCTTATGAACACGAAGAATTATTCCGCAAATAACAAGGGACTTTATGTAACCAAATTGTTATTCTCTCTTTTATTCTGCACATATTCCAAACAATAGTACATTAGGAACACAACATGTTTCTTAATT
This sequence comes from Mantis religiosa, assembly GCA_030765055.1. Lineage (NCBI taxonomy): Eukaryota > Metazoa > Arthropoda > Insecta > Mantodea > Mantidae > Mantis > Mantis religiosa. The sequence continues at coordinate 58,131,802 of CM060956.1, forward strand.
TTATTTGGCCAATTCTTAGAGAACATACTTTCAGACTAACAAGTCGTTCTACAGATAGCAATTCACTTACTTTCTGGACTTGATTAGATCATTTGTAAACAAGCTCATGGAGCATTTCGGATTTTTTACGTCGCGCTTAATATCTCCGACACCAACGATTGTTTAAATGACATTGCTAACTATTACTTTATTTTTCAAGGTAACAATGCACAAGAGTTTACTATTCACCAAACGATTTACCTGAATCTGCTATTCAGCTTTAAACAAAAGGTTTTATTAATGTAAAAAATGTTAGCAAAATATGTCCAGAATATTATCTAGCACCTTTGGTTTACATTTCATGCCAACTGTTTCCCCCTAAGTCAGCGTTATGATGTGTTATTCGGTATGAATTATTTTACATTTAACATTATAGCAACGTTTACAGGTAATTAAATTATACGAAACTCATTTTTAAACGTTTTCGTTATGTTGTAGGTGATACAATAAACATGTTCTTGAACGAAAACTCGGAGCAGCTGCTGCGTGAGTTGCAGCCTGGATTGATGAAAGAAGCGAACAGTGTGGTGGTGCAGCTTTTGAAGCAATTACTTGCAGCCGTTCCTCATGACATTTGGATGGCAGCTGCAAGTCATTCACATTAACACAAGAAATTGGTTGCTTGTTCTACATTTGGCACAACGATGTAAGTCTGCTGGAATTTCTACATACAGTATATTTGATCACAGTTTCAGTACTGCGAACTTCGAATCCATCTACCATTCTTTTCAGATTTATTTATCGTCTTTGTTGAATTATTTATACATAGGTTTATCTATAGTTTTTATAAATTAAGTGATTGTATTTGGACATTTCATTTCCTCACCTCTCCCACATTATTTCCTTTCAAATCTTCTCCTTAAGGTGAAGTTATTTTACAAGCAACTTAGATTATACTAGCCTGCTTACTTATAATGAACATTTCTTTTTATAATATCAAATTAATTTTTCTGATAATCTTTCCAAGGATCTTAATACTAGAATTAAGGCTTATGATTTGTAGAAAAGGCGCAAAATTAAAGAAGGATGAGAAATGGTTCTTGAGGGGGAAAGAGCTTGAGGTAGTGAAGGAATTTGAATATTTGGGAGTAAGGCTGAGTAGCAATGGGGAGTGGGGAGCACATGGTAGGAAAATAATTGCTAAGGGGAAGGCAGCTATGATAGGATTGAGAACCTGTAAAGATAAGTTAGACATGCCAATAAAATGGTTAGAAAGGCTATATGAGACAATGGTAGAGGCAAAAATGATATATGCAGTAGAGATTTGGGGAGGCTCAGAGATAAGTAACAAGGTTGACAATATGTACAAGTTATTCTGTAAAGAGGCTCTCGGATTGACAAGGACGGCTCCAGGTGAAGTAGCACTTCTTGAAATGGGGAGGACCAGGAGAAAAGGAATAGTCCTGAAGAGTATAGTGAAATTTTGGTTTAGTTGTTTGAGTAAGGAGGATGGAAATATTTTAAAGGTATGCATGGAACAACAGAGAACATTAGTAAATAAGAATAGTTGGTGGAAAGTGCTGGAGAGAACTTTGGACAAAATAGGAATGAGGGATATATGGAGGGCAGGTGCAGGTAATGAGAGAGGATTTTGCAAAAAGGTAAGGACAAGAATGGAAGATATAGAAATGCAAGAGATATGGGGAAGTATGGAGAACAAAGGTTGATTGAAATTTTATAGGATTTTGAAAAGTAACTGGGGAAGTGAAGGTTATATAGGCAACTGTAGTAGGATTGAAAGGGAGGGATTAGCATGGTAGAGAACAGGTGCAATATTTATGAAAGGATTAAGGTAGAGTGAGGTAGGAATATGTAAATTATGTGGGGGGAGGAGAAAGTGTAGAGCATTATGTAGTAAGATGTGAAGAAGTTGAGAAGTGGAGGAAGGAGGCATAGGAGAAAAAATGGGAGGAAGTTGAGGGTAAAATTGTAACCTAACAGGGAATCAACGGAATAGGAATAAAAATGTAGGAAGATTTCCTGGTAAAATGAAAGATAAATGGTTGAGGATAGTTAGAAGCAAAAGTTATGAAGGGGGAAAGGAAATAGGGGCGGAGGAAGGATTTTGTAGGGAAAAGTAAGGGATACAGGTAATCCCTCAGTGAAGTATAAGGTTGTTATACCAAGCTGGCTGAGGGGTGAAAGAAGGTAGTCACTCAATTCTTGTACATAGGTTAAGGAAGAATAGTATGTAAATAAAAAGTTTCTCCGTAATATAATTGTAAATTATTTTCTTATGTACAAATAAAATATCAAATACCAGAATTAAGGCTGTATTGTTCTATTTAATTACAGATATAATTTTCTTTAACTGCATTCATTCCTTAAATGACCAACTATAATATATTTTATTATTAACATCAATGATATTTGCTTTAATAATAGTAAAATTCACGTAAATACAAGGAAAAACTATTATATTCGGATTACTTTAGAAGCTACAGTAAAAAATGTAGTTGTTAATGTATATATTGCTGGACGTAGTTTTTTAAATATTCAGTTTACTTTTGGAGGGAACATAATCAGTTTTGACTTTTTTATTTAGCAACAAAAATAATTTCATATGACACAATTTTTTCCCCAGCGGAAAATAGTGTTCATAGCATTCACCAATGATGTAAGGCCAAGCAAACTGTCACTTATTCTGTATCCAAAACGTCAAGATCAGGGGAATGTAATTCATACAGTTTGTAATTCATTAGATTTTGTGGAATATAATCAATGCTTTATTTTCCTTTTAATTCAGGAGTATTGAGTTCTGCATACCTGACATTTAATATTGACAATAAAGTAACTTATACCTTGAGATTATAATGACAATTTCACTAAACACTGTATTATGTTTTTATCCAGGGCCATGGCTCTGAACGTGACTTGGATGCTGCTGAAGATTGCGAATGGAACACAATGGTGCTCAAATTATATTTTAATGGGAACGAACATCTAACCAAAAGTTGGAGGAGAAACAGCTGATGTTATGCAGTTAAAACTGCTGTTACTGATATTTGTATTTAAAATAGAGATATATTGAAATAAATGTATGTTAAAAGTGGTGTTATGAGATTTAAAAGGAAAATATTACTTCTATCTGCTTTAATTGATATAGAAATATTACATAATATTATTATTATTGTATAATGCGAGGGCTGTTCAATAAAGAATGATCATAATTTTTTACGGTCATAATTTTTCGCACTAAAATTCAATCTTATTATATTCCGTTAGCTTAATGTGAAACAAACACGCCGTAGTAGTTTCATTGTTGTTACTCCTGGTTCCCGCCTGTGAGAACCAAGCAAGTTCAGACATGTTCAATATCGCCTACCACTGCAATGGAGGTAACATGCGAGGAACAATATGCGGCTTTGAAATTCTGCTTTCGTCTCAACAAATCTTCAGTTGAGGTCTATACAATGTTACAGGAGGCATATGGAGGGTCTGTTCTTCCCTACAGCAGAGCTGGAAGGTGGTTTAAAATGTTTAAAGAGGGGAGACAATCAATTTCAAAGGAAGGTGAACTCGGTGTTCCAGTTACTGCTCTTTCGGAAGGAAACATCAACACTGCTGCTGCCATTGTGAGAGAGGATCGATGAATTACCTTAAGATCACTTTCTGAAATACTGAACATTTCATTGGGGGACACATTTTCGTGAAGCAGGCTGGATGCTGCACCACGATAATACGCAGCCGCAAATTGCCAATGTTGCTACTGAATATCTTGCAAAAATCAACGTGAAGTGCATCCCTCACCCTCCCTATTGTCCGGATTTAGCCACATGTGACTTCTTTCTATTCCCTAACTTGAAGAAACGCCTTCTTGGGAGGTATTATCCATCATCAGAAGAAGTAGTGAAGGATGCGGAGGTGATTTTGAAGGTGAAATACTGAACATTTCATTTGGGGCCACATTTCCGTGAAGCAGGCTGGATGCTGCACCACGATAATACGCAGCCGCAAATTGCCAATGTTGCTGCTGAATATCTTGCAAAAATCAACGTGAAGTGCATCCCTCACCCTCCCTATTGTCCGGATTTAGCCCCATGTTTTTTTTTCTATTCCCTAACTTTAAGAAAAGCCTTCTTGGGAGGTATTATCCATCATCAGAAGAAGTAGTGAAGGCTGCGGAGCTGATTTTGAAGGATCTCTCAAAAATGGTTTCCTGCATATCTTTGAAGACTGGCAGGACGCTGGGATAAGTGCATCGCATTCAGGGGAGACTATTTTGAGAAGGGTCATCAAAATTATGAGGATGAGTAAAGGTACGTTGTCAAAAAAAGTTGTGATTATTCTTTATTGAACAGCCCTTGTATATAGGATATTGCAAACTTCTGTAGAGAGAAGAAACGAATATAATTTGAATCTATTAATAATGTGACATTACAAACGGACCCATGATCTTGAGAACATGTTGATGCAATAGGAAGCAGTTGGCGATGCAAGAAATGTGAACGTTTCTGGGAAACTGCTGTTTCTTTCTTCACTTTCACTTTACTTCACTAGGAGTAGAAGCCACTGTTCAAGAAGCAGCCCCTGGTTGGGCTAAACTATTACATTTCTGAGTAATACAGAAATGTTTGCTGCTTAATTTATATTCTTCATTCATTTCTACTCCAAAACTACTCTTTTGCAAAACACTCTTTCACCACAGTTATGTATTTAGTTATAATTATAGAATGATTAGTAATAATAATGTTCATTAGTCCTGGAAAACCATCCAGCTAACTGTCATTTAGTTCTCTTATTATAACTCTGGAACTCTGGGGTACAAATATAAAGTACACATTATGGTTTGTAATTATTTATCTATATTGCTCACAAACTCTGAGAATTACCAAAGTTATATAAAAGAGTTATCTGGTACGTTCTTCTCCTAACTCTGTATTATAAATCGGTGATGTTGTTTCTTCATTGCAATATTGATACTTAAATAGAATGGTAGGATTAAATTTGAAAATTTGCTGCAGTTTTATCTGTTTTTAATTATTCTAGAGCCACTAGTGTAATTTCTGTTTTATTTCTGTTATTTCTGGCTAATTTCTGTTTTATTTATTCGTTTTTTCCTTCCCTTACATCACCGATCCCGGTGTTAGGAATTTTTGTGGTTCCACTTGCCCGGAAAGTGGAGACGAAGCATTGACCTGATGGAGAAACCAGGGTTGAGGGGCCAGCCTAACGTTTGGGATTTTTTTTCAAGTTTGTTTCTTCTTTTTTTTCTTTTTTTTTACCCAACGATGTTTATTTTTTTACTTTTTTATTATTATGTTGTACTTACTAACAGGTAAGGTATATTACGTCACCAGTTTTCTCTCTATTTTGTAGAAAGAGAGGGAGGAAGGGAGGGAGGAAAGGAGGGAGGAAGAGAGGTAGGAAGGGAGGGAACCTATTTCTATTTTTTTATTTTATTTTACCTCACTGTCATACATGGAGGGGAATGATGTCGGAAAGGGGTATCATGTTGCCTGTATCTTATTTGCAGTATCCACGGTTTGAGGGTGCTATTTTCTTAACCTGGATCATTGTCCAACTCTCATCGCGTAAAAATTGTCTGAGACGTGATATCGAACAATCAACCAGCGTGTCCAGTGTGTTTAACCATGCAAATGTAGCCATGATCAGCCAGAGCAGTGCACGTTGTAATAAAGGGCTCACCTTAGGAAGGTTAAAGTGTAATATATCTTCATGTGAAGCATCCCATCCGGCAGGTATCCCACTATTACATTTGTCTAGCACCCACTTCCATATCCCAGCTTTTCCGGAACATACCATCACTCGATGCGGAAGTGAATCTGCTGCCGAGCAAATAGGGCATCTCGGGCAGATAGCCATTCTGTGGGGATACAGTTTGTCTGCCGTTGGAAGAATTTCATTTACAATTTCGTGTTACCTCTAACCATTTGGTGTCCAGTTGCTGAAGGCCAAAACATTTCCATATACGCTGCCAGGGCAGCTGCCGATATTTTATCTGTACCTGCCGGGTAATTCTAACTGCTTGACGAAGACAAGCATAAATGTTATTTCCTTTGCACTTATCACCATTTATTGAGTGCTCCAGGGGTAACCGCTTCAACGCGTAGTAAGTATCTCGTAAAATCTCGGGTACCTTGCCACGTTGACCTTGGCGCCAAAAGTCTATGTGCGTGCGTTGTATCATGGTGTCCACGGGATCACTCTGATTATTCAGGGCAAGCAGAAGCATTTTGATCATCAAGGCTTGTGACTGGAGAGCTACCTCTATTAATCCCCAACCACCTTGCCCCTTCGGGAGGCGTAGTTGAGCCCGCGCAACACGGTAGAGCTTCCCTGTCCAGATGAAATAGCCCAAGATTTGTTCTCTGCTCTGGCAATGCCGCTTTGTTGGCCTGGGATGAGAATGAGAGAAGTGGATTATAGTATGAGGTGAAATGAATGATGGAGCAATTGATGGAGTGATGGTAGGGGAAACCGGAGACCCGGAGGAAACCCACTCCAGCGCCGTGTTGCCCACCACAAATCTCACTTTGCGGTCGCCTGGGAACGAACCCCGGCCGCCTTGGTCTAACCACTCTGCCACGGCGCAGCCTTTTATTTAATACTATGACACTTCTATTGAAATTATTGGCACAAACACCTGATGCAAAGATTAAATTCCACTCTTTTCTTGCGAATGTGGTATCAACCCTATTTCTTGTAGAATTTGATTTTACAGAAATTAGTGTCCAGTGCATGCAGCTCTTTCTGATAATTTACAGTTTATTAAAGGTGTTTCAGAAGCAGACTTCTAGAGCTGAGTTTTAAAGTTGATGTTAAGCCACGTTTTGTAAACATATCAAGTACGTAACTGTTGTTAGCAGTTGTCACGTATTCATGTCATAACATCAGCTCTCCACGGACTTTAAACACAAATGCAACTTAAATTCCTCCATATGTATTCAGTGACACAGTTTGAAACATAAGTAATATATGTCTACGTATACCTAATATGTACAAGAGTTACAGAACGTACAATGTTCAGCTAAGCCTCAGAACCGTGTTCCACAAATTATTAATTTCGGAGGACATTGGTTATTTATATTATACAGAAAAACAGTTTTATTAAAACGTTTCTATAGACGTATTAAATTAACGTAACACTTTCCTGCCTTTGCTACTTAACACACTAGATTCGACACAAATATTGTAACTATTGTCGAAAACTTTAGCTTCTACGTCACACTATTGTAGAGTTTTCCCATTTAAGTAAACTGTGGTCACTGACATATGTGCTTCTGAAGTACTACAAGAATCGCAAAAACAGGCTCACGTTGGAGGCTACTATTTAGGAAGAAAGAAAGAAAGCAGAAGACAATTGTGAACAGCAACAAATGTAGAAGGTAATTGTTACTTATTCATTTTGATTTTCGTCTTCATTCTCTACTCTTAGGAGTTATTATTCTTTAAATATTACGACAACAATATCCTAATAGTTTTTGTAACTAAATCCAAGAGTTAACTAGGGATGATTTGATCCAAGCAGCAATCCATTTATAGTATTCATATATGTGACCATCGGCAGTGGAATTGTACATACAAGGGCGATATGCGCTGGAAGGAATGCAAGAGGATTGCCAGCTCTGTTGATAACGTAATCCCAACAGACATCACCCAGCCCACAACAAGTTTCCAAGATAGCAGAACCGTTTAGGTGAAACAGGAAGCTTACTTCCTAACGCAGACTTGGACACGCCGTACAAGAATATAACTGAAGGATACACAAAATGTATTAAAGCCGGCGGCAACTTCTTTGAGCATCTTCAGTGATTCATTAAATTGCCACCTGTTTAAATGAATTGTTTCAGCTCCCCTTTTTATTCAATCGAATGTTGTTTCCGGGGTTGAAGGCCGAGGAGGCCCGTTTGAGGATGACCTCGGATATGGTAAGGGAATGGGTTTCGCGGTGGATTTGTGCTTTGGTGGTAAGGAGATGGGCGGATAGGTTCTTTCTTAAGGAGAGGTTTTGAATGGTTTGGAGGTACTTCAGGGTAGATAACACACACAGATACACACACACACACACACACACACACACACACACACACACACACACACACACACACACACACACACACACAGCAGTTGGCAGGCTGAGGGACAGCCCGAAAGGGGTTAAGTCGAGTACCTGCTCTGGAAAGAGTTTAACCACGTAGTGACGGGATGTGGCTGTTGCAGGATGCCGGGTGAAAATTATGGTGGTGGAAAGAAAGGGGGGTAGCATGTTGCTCCTCGACGTCTGAAGAATCGGGTGCTACGGCCATCGTGTGGTTTAGGCTTTGTGCTATCCAGCACTGGCATTCAGGTTTGTGTAGGCGTGCCATTTCTTCCTTTCTATTAAAACTGTTTTTGTGTTTATAGATTTCAATGGCTTCTCTGTATAGCCGTGCGTGGTAATAGGCCGTGTTGTCGAGAAGCTCAGTTTCTTGAAATTTAATGTCATGGCCCACCAACAAAGCATGTTCGGCTACCGCTGATTTCTCAACTTGACCCAATCGGCAGTTGCCTTCGTATTCCTTGATGCGGATTTTTATGCTGCGCTTAGTGGTGCCAACGTATACCTGTCCACAGCTACACGGTATACGGTAAATTCCCTGCATCAAGACCGGGTCCAGTCTGTCCTTCGCCGACCTCAGTTGTTTTAGCTTTCGGGTGGGCTCTCTCCAGCAGTTTATCAATGCGATCCGTAACACCTTTGATGTACGGTAAAAATGCTTTGATATTCTGCTCTCAGTAGAGACTTTTGATGTTTTGACTTTTTATTTTATTGTTTTCTATCTTTCATGGTTCGTCCTACCTACGTATTCCACCATATGTGAGAAACCTAACACATAAAACAAAACGTTTCTAGACATTAGTTTACTAACAAAATGTGATCACATGGTACCCATATATCTTCCGTGGAGTTTTGTAAAGTTTATTTATTTATATTGTCACCCAATTAGGGAAGGGACGGACAGGCGACAGTTGGGAGGGACCCTAGGCACTGGGCCACGCCCACTCATCGGTCTCTGTCACTAACTGAGGGAAATGTCACTGTCCCTCGAAGTTTCTCCCCCCTTCTCCTCTCCTATGGAACGTTCGGGTAATTTGCGGAAAACCAGAGACTTCTAGAATAGCAGGATATTCCTATAAAAGGGACTTCAATTAGGAGTGAGTCAGTCAGTGTTTGACGTGCTAGCGCCGTGTTAATGAACGAGAAGACTGTGTGTAATTGTGTACGTGCATCTGAACGGTAACGGACGAACTGGTGAATCGTAATTGGTGTATTACGTAACTTTGTGTAATTGGCAAGTGTTCAACTGTAAGTCGGTGGAAATAAAGAACATTGTTGAGTTTGTGTAATTGGACTTTTCATTTCACGAACCCACAAAGTCACACTGGTGTCAGGAAGCGGGAAAACATCACCGAACATTACAACCATGGACGCGGCATTGGAAAAGATTTTGGAGAAAATGATGGAAATGAAGACGGCCAACGACAACCTCACCGCCGAGTTGAAACAAATGAAGACGGCCAACGACAACCTCACCGCCGAGTTGAAACAAATGAAGACGGCAAATGAAAACCTCGCTGCAAAAACAGAAACGGCTAACAACAACTTGGCCACGACAATGACCTCAAAGATGGCCGAACTGACCACGGAAATGAAGGTGGCGAACGAGGCTCTCGCCGCCAAATTTCAAGAACAGTTGGCCGGCGTGAGGGATGACGTGACGGAGCTGGGCAAGCGGATGGGCCAAGTAGACGACCGCCTTAATGATTTAGAGGAAAAGGCCGACAATAACGCCAAGACCCTGGACGCCGTGGTGGAAGACGTCGAAGACCTTGCGAACCGCATTAACAACCTGGAAGGGAAGGCTGACAGCAGCGTCAAGTCCCTGAACGCAATGGTGGAGGACGTCGTCGGCAGGAGGTTGAAGGATTTGAAGCCCGACGCGCCGGGACGCGACACAACATCTGCGCGCGTCAAACCTCCCAAGTATGACGGCGCGTCAACGTTTGAAGTCTTCCGCCGCCAGTTCGACACAGTGGCCAGGCACAACAGGTGGTCACCGGAGGAGGAGGCTACACAGTTAATAGCCAGCCTCCAGGGACGGGCCGCGGAAGTGCTAAACGCGGTGCAGACGATGGCGGCGCCCAAGGACATCTGGGAGGCCCTGGAGAATCGCTTCGGGAACCACCGCTTAGCCGCAGCATACCGAAGCCAGCTAAAGGCAAGGTCGCAGCAGCCGGGGGAGACGCTGCAGGAGTTCGCCATAGCCATCGAGCAGCTGGCTAGCAAGGCCTTGGTTGACCTGCCACTGGAGTTCGTATCCCGGGAAGCCGCCTACAATTTCGTCGACGGGGTACGGGACACGGAGATTCGTCAGCGCCCAATGCTCGGCGAATATAAAACCATCCACGAGGCGCTGACAGCGGCATTAAGGATGGAGGCGGCCAAAATAACATCCCTCCCGACGTCGAGAACGAGGAGCGTCCACTATGCCGGAGACAGAAGACCAGCTGAGGGACGCCGGCGAACACCTAGTGGCCTGTGTTGGGGGTGTGGACAGCCCGGGCACCAGCAGAGAGACTGCCCACACCAGGAAGAGCAGCCGGAAAACGAGTAAGGGCCGTCGTGGAGAGGGGCACGTCGGCGCCATCACCACCATCCCCTCGAGTGACACTGCGCGCCGTCAGCCGGCGTATGGATGACAGCCTCATCGCGGACGGTCGGATAAGAGGAAAGCCGTGCTGCGTGCTGGTGGACACCGGGGCGGCCGTGACCATCATCAGACCTGACGTGGCGAAGGGTTTGCCGACAAGGAAGCCAAGCCGGCCATACCAGCTTGTCACGGCATCGGGCGACACCTTGCCTGTGGAGAGGGAGGCCCTGCTGGAGCTGAACTTGGGACGGAGTGCCGTGCGTCTGTGGGTGTTCGTCGCGAAGGTGGCTGAGGAGGTGATTCTGGGACTGGATGCCCTCAGGAGCCACGAGGCGACGGTCGACGTCGGCAAGAAGGTCCTGCGGCTTAACGGAGAAGAGGATATACTCCGTCAACCCGAAGAGCGCCTTGGAATTTGCAGGGTCGTCTTGGACGAAGACGTGGTTGTCCCCGCGAGGAGCGAGGTGGTGGTGACGGCGCGACTGGAGGGCCAGAGAACCAGGAACATGATGCTGGACCAGAAGACGCCTGTAAACGGACTGTGTGTAGCCAGGGCATTGCTGCCGTGCCGAGAGGAGGTGCCCGTGAGACTGCTAAATCCTACGGACGCCGATCACGACGTCCAGGCCGGGACGGAGTTGGGAATGTGCGAGCCCGTGGTGAGCGTAACAGCTATCGACGAGACACAGGAGCCGGCGCCGAAGCAACACCTGGGGCCCCGGCTAGAAGGCTTGGTAGAGAGGGCGGCCGACCACCTGACCACAGAACAGCTGGAGAAGGTTCGACAACTGCTAAGGCGGTACCAGCGCGTCTTCAGCCAAGGTGATAGTGACTACGGCCGCATGGACAAAGTGCTTCACCGCATCGACACCGGGGACGCCCGACCTATTCGGCAACCACATAGACGCGTTCCGCTGGCGAAGCAAGGGGCGGTACGAGACATGCTGGAGGACATGAGATCCAGGGGAGTGATTGAAGAGTCTGACAGCCCTTGGTGTTCCCCTGTAGTCTTGGTGACGAAGAAGAACGGAGAGCTGCGCTTCTGCGTAGACTACAGAAAGCTGAACGCTGTCACCCGGAAGGACTGTTTTCCCTTACCCCGGATTGACGACACCCTGGACACGCTAGCTGGTGCACAGTGGTTCTCGACCCTGGACCTGAAGTCGGGCTACTGGCAGGTAGCTCTAGACCCGAGAGACAAGGAGAAGACCGCATTCTCGACGGGCCAAGGGCTCTGGCAGTTCACGGTTATGCCCTTTGGCCTCTGCAACGCACCAGCTACCTTCCAGCGCCTCATGGAGTCAGTGATGAGAGGGCTGACTTACGATGCCTGCCTGCTATACCTGGATGACATCATCATCGTCGGTAAAACTTTTGAAGATCACCTCGAGAATCTGAGTAAGGTGCTACAGAGACTGCAAGCGACCAACTTGAAGCTGAACGCAAAGAAGTGCCAGCTCTTCCGCAAGGAAGTTAACTACTTGGGCCACATAGTCTCAGCAACCGGAGTGGCCACAGACCCGGAGAAGACACAGGCTGTGAGAGATTGGCCTCGCCCAAAGGATAGGAAAGAGTTGCGCAGTTTCCTGGGGCTGTGCAGTTATTACCGCCGCTTCATAAAGGGGTTCTCCAACATCGCAAAACCCCTCACCCGCCTGACGGAGGAACACCGGCCTTATGTGTGGACAGAGGACGCCGAAAACGCTCTCCAGCACCTAAAGGAGACCCTGTGCAGTGCTCCAATTTTGGGTTTCCCACAACCGGGTGGTACCTTCATTGTGGACACCGACGCCAGCGACCATTGCATTGGAGGTGTCCTATCGCAGATCCAGGACGGCCATGAGCGGGTGATAGCCTACTTCAGCAAGACGCTATCCAAGGCAGAGAAGAACTACTGCGTCACCCGACGGGAGTTACTGGCGGCAGTAAAGACATTGGAGCACTTCCACAAGTACCTGTACGGTCAGCCATTCCACCTGAGGACTGACCATTCCGCCCTAACCTGGCTATTGAGCTTTAAGAACCTGGAAGGCCAGACAGCACGTTGGGTCCAGAGGCTACAGGAGTACGACTTCACCTCGGAACATCGTAGAGGGAAGAGCCACGGTAACGCTGACGCCATGTCCCGAAGACCCTGTCGGGAAGAGTGCGGCCAGTGTACAAGAGTGGAGGAGAAGGAGCGTGCCGCAGCAGTCCGAGTAGTCACGGCAGTACCTGCGGATGGCTGGGATAGCGCAGGCCTGAGGAGGGAGCAGCTGGCGGACGCAGACTTGGGGCCACTCTTGAGGGAAGTGGAGGCAGACACGAGACCAACCTGGGAGGACATCGCACCGAGGAGCGCCACCTACAAGTCGTATTGGGCCCAATGGGACTCGTTGAAGACCAAAGAGGGCGTGCTGTTCCGGGTATGGGAGTCACCCGATGGGAAGACGCAGAGAGAACAGTTAGTACTTCCCCGGAGTAAGGTCCCGGAAGTCTTGGAGGAAGTGCACGCTGGTACTTCGGGAGGACACCTGGGAACGAACCGAACGATCGACAAACTTCGGCAGCGATACTACTGGCTGAGACTCCGAGCAGATGCTGAGAGATGGTGCCGTCAGTGTCACGTGTGCGCGGCGAGTCATGGCCCCCAGACTAGGAGCCGGGGTCGCATGCAGCAGTACAACGTCGGAGCCCCATTCGAACGGATCGCCGTTGACATTGCTGGACCGTTCCCAGTTTCCGACCGAGGTAACAAGTACCTAATGGTGGTCGTGGACTACTTCACCAAGTGGCCGGAGGTGTATGCCATCCCAAACCAAGAGGCAAAGACAATCACAGACTGCCTCGTGGAGCAAGTGTTCTGCCGATTTGGGATGCCGTTAGAGCTACACAGTGACCAGGGTACCAACTTCGAGTCCAACCTGATGAAGGAGGCACTACAAAGGCTTGGGGTGAACAAGACCCGCACGACACCTCTACATCCCCAGTCGGATGGCATGGTCGAAAGGTACATCAAGACCTTAGAGGAACACCTGAGGAAAGTCGTGGCCAGCCATCAGCGAGACTGGGACGTCAAGGTGCCACTGTTCTTGCTGGCCTATCGCTCGTCTACACACGACACAACTGGGATGACGCCAGCCAGCTTAATGTTTGGCCGAGAGTTACGCCTCCCTTGTGACCTGGCTTTTGGAAGCCCTCCGGAAGCGAAACAGCCAGCGACCGAGTATGTGGAGAACTTGGTGGACCATCTCCACGACATGCACGAGATGGCTCGCCAGAACATCCAGAAGGCCAGCGACCGCATGAAGACCAGATATGACAGGCAAGCCAACAGCCAAGGGTTCCAGCAAGGCGACCTGGTCTGGTTGTACCGTCCTACCCGGACCAAGGGACGCTGCCCGAAGCTCCAGCAGCCATGGCAAGGACCGTACCGAGTGGTGAAGAGGATTAACGACGTGGTCTACCGCATCCAGAAGGTTCCCCGGGGGAAGATGTTGGTGGTACACCTGGATCGTCTTGCACGCTACGATGGTGCTGTTCGGGACGACCAGCTTTGAGGAGGGAGCAGTGTCACCCAATTAGGGAAGGGACGGACAGGCGACAGTTGGGAGGGACCCTAGGCACTGGGCCACGCCCACTCATCGGTCTCTGTCACTAACTGAGGGAAATGTCACTGTCCCTCGAAGTTTCTCCCCCCTTCTCCTCTCCTATGGAACGTTCGGGTAATTTGCGGAAAACCAGAGACTTCTAGAATAGCAGGATATTCCTATAAAAGGGACTTCAATTAGGAGTGAGTCAGTCAGTGTTTGACGTGCTAGCGCCGTGTTAATGAACGAGAAGACTGTGTGTAATTGTGTACGTGCATCTGAACGGTAACGGACGAACTGGTGAATCGTAATTGGTGTATTACGTAACTTTGTGTAATTGGCAAGTGTTCAACTGTAAGTCGGTGGAAATAAAGAACATTGTTGAGTTTGTGTAATTGGACTTTTCATTTCACGAACCCACAAAGTCACAATATCCTATGTAGCCATTAGTTTGGTATACCACCTCTCAGCTGGACGTAACATCATTCTTTGCTATTGAGTATTATAATTATGTTAGCAATTTGCGAACGCTAATAAGTAGCTATTTTTGGATATCCATAATGACACAGACAAAAATTTGGCGAAAATATGTACGAAATAAATTCATTCATTGTTTCCCAAAACCTTCAATAAATGGATCAATGTAACCTTTTGAAGAATTATTATGTTTCTTTGTAATATGTGTTGAGATAAATGCATATGTCAGTAAAAGTATATTTGCGTGCTTGAGTAGCTGTTTCCGTGTGAACAATGGTTTGTTGAACTGATTACATGCTACCGTGCAGTGTTTTCTGCTGAAAAACATTTATTGCTTCATAAATGCAAGCATTAATAAGCAAACGCTGCCACATCGACCGAGAAATGTGCATAAATACACGCTATGAGTAACATAGCATGTCTCTGCAGAAAACCAGTAACACGGCATGTTTGTTCAGCATCGCCTGTAACATATGTTCTGAAATGTTTCAGCATTTATCAGTGCCATAGGAAGAAATTTTATTTAGATTTTGGAAAAGGTTCTGGACAGATAATTAACAAAAATAAAAGAAAGAAGGGAATAAAATGTAAAGCAATAGTAGGTTCTTAGACATTGTTGACTCTTTTCTTGAATCCATGGAAACTGAGTGGAATGACTTGCATTTGTGTGACTCCGAATTCGATTTCATCTTTCTTCCTTGCGGTGTTTTTCAAGTTGGTAGCTGCAGTGAATTATTTTCTACCACGAATGTTCTTTGCCCTCATTTACTCACATTTCGTTATCTTTCATCCTTCGGGGTTACAGGGCCAGTCGCAGTGGACGGTTGGCGTGCTCGTATGTTTGATTATTGCACTTTTAAGGAGAGAACTGTTTCTTCTCTAGCATGTAATCCTCTCTCCAAATCTCTCCATGACGATGCCAAGAGGGACATCAAATGAAGGCCGGGGAAATTAAATCAGCGCTGCACCTGCCGTCATTCCTTCTGGCTTCATCGCTTCTTTCCGAAATTTTACAAGGTACAATATGGATAGCCTTTTTATGCGAATGTACACACCGCATTTATGTGCATATATACTGAATTCTTAGAAAGAATTATTCAAAGCAGAAATAGATCGAAGATATCATCGACTATATCACCTGTCGAGGATTTGCTGTCTTCAGTGTATACTGAAGAAGGAGATGACTGGTCGCGCATTGGAACCTAGTCACCGTAAATGTGGAAGATTCATGGATTAAGAGCTGACTTAAGGAAGCGCGGTTTTTATTAAATGCTACCATACTGAAGTTATGCATTATTGCGGTCCCAGATGGTATGCTATGTGAGTAAGGGTTTTTTAGTTGGAATGTATTAAGTTATACATAGCCTACAGGTTGTTTCCAAATTATAAGTGCTTGAAACTTTGGTTATGTAACACACATTGTGATATTTTGTTTTCTCATTTACTTTAGTAGCATGTAGCTGTTATTCAGTGTACTTTTTTATAGTAGGGGAAAGATCTTCTTAGACGCCGCTATGCGTGGCGAGTTGGATTCTTACCAACTAAAAAACCCTTACTCTGGGACCGCAATAATGCATAACTTCAGCATGGTAGCATTTAATAAAAACCACGCTCCCTTAAGTCAGCTCTTAATCCTTTAAAATATACTTAATCTACCACCTTCCTTTCATAATTTTCCTCAGTTTCAAGTATTTGCCTAGCTAACTGCTTCGCTGTGTTCCATGACTCCTTATTCATCATTATAACGGTACATAAGTTTCCTGCTGACAATTTCACCTGCCACCTCTTTCCCTCCCATCGTGGGCAGTAGAAAAAGTGTGCTCTACGGAGTCGTGTTCGTTACAGTATGTACAACTAGTGTTGTCATGCTTTCCCATTCTATGGCCGTACTCTTTAAACCTTCCATGGCCGCTTAAAACTTGAGCAAGAAAGTAATCAACACGCCGATGTGGAGAGAGCAACCATGTTCTCATATCTGGAATTAATTTCTTGGTCCATTGTCCCACCAGTGTAGTCTCCACCAATCTCTTTTGCAAATCGTCCACAATTTGGTTTCTCATCCTTAGTTTTAGTTCAACAGAGTGGTAATTGTTCGATGCACTTATGAGCTGCCTTTCTTTCACCATTAAGTCAATTGGGATGGCTCCTGTTATTATTTGCAGCACCCTGTTTGATACCGTCCTATACGCGCACACTGTTCTCGACAATACCTTTCTCTGAACTCTCTCCTCTACGTCAAAAGAGGAAAGTAATCCTTCGCAGGGAAAACGTGAAAATACACTACCGGTCAAAAGTTTTCGATCACCTATCACAACTATGGATTTGGGATAAAACAGGGACTTCGTTTTCAATATTTTATATCACAATTCTGATAAAATATGTATAAATATGTAAATACTACCTGCTTCTGCTATGTATTTTACTGGTTTAACACGTAGAGGAGTGCCGATGACTTCCCACAACTACACTGAGTGCCTTTGCCTATGGCCTTTCCATTTAAATAGGCCTCGTTTCTTCAGCAGTCTGTGTAGCAAGCAATTTCCATTGGTTTACAGTACATTATACATATCTATCAGTGTGTTTGTATATCTTGAATAAGTTCATTCCATATTACCTTCTAATTGGACAAAAGAAAGAGAATAGAATTGAAAAGCGTGCTGTTATTAGAGCTCTGTATCAAGAAGGCTATTCTATTACGACAATTGTAAGAAAAATTGGCGTAGTCCATCTACAGTGGTGTTTACATTGCAGCGGTTCAAATAAACTGGTGTTTCTCGATCTGGAAGACCCCTAGTAACATCATTTAGGGAAGATCGGTTCATACTGCCACAAGTAACTGCTTAATTTAAATAATACGTTGGATTATCTTTTGACTAGATATGTGAGTGACGTCATGTTACGTGACCTCTCCCTCCTCTTGATAGTGGAGCTTGTACAAGCAAGTTTCTCGACCTCTCTCTAATGTTGATCTGAGCGGACGTGTGTCCGCAATTTGTGAGGGAGGTAACCGGTCATGAGGCCACTTAATGTATCTTTCCATTATTGTAGTAAACCTTTGTCTAAATTGTAGTTTTGGTATTGGTAATGAACTTGAAAATTGTATAAAACCCCAACTTTCCTGCAAAGCATGTGAATCCTACCTAGTGAGTTATCCCCCATGTGCTAATTATCAATTACCATCCTTGGTTAGATCGTTACAATATGTGAGAACTCATACAGCACCTGAAATTCGCGAAGAAATTGATAGTATGCGTACAGCTCCATCTCTGTCTCAGCCATGCAACTTCACCTTCGTGAACAACGTTTAAAGGTGTGCATAGCGGCCAAAAACCCTACACGAAGGAAATAAAATAAGGTGAAAAGATTAGAATGACACAGCAACATAAAAACTGGAGCGTGAAGCAATCATCCAAGGTGTTGTTCACGGACAATTTTCAGTTTCAAGTAATTGAAAGCCAGCGTAGAAGGTTTGTTCTTCGACTTCATGGAGAACGTATGAAGAGTCAGTTAATGTGTAATGTCAACGGTAAAGCATGGTGGAGGGTTGGTTAAGGCGTAGGGATGTTTTTACAGGTGATAAAGTTGGAGATTTAGTGAGATTTAATGAAACATTAAAGAAGATAGGGTATCACAAGATACTGATAAAAGATGGCGTTATCTACCTTGCAAGAGACTTATTGGTCATGGATTTACTGAAAAGTAGGACAATGATCTGAAACACACTTCTAATTTGTGCAGAGGGTATGTCAATAGAAAAGAGCAGCGTGGGGAACTGGAAAGTATGATTTGAACAAGTCAGTTACCTGATTTAAATCCCATTGAACTCTTAGGAGACGAACTTGACAGGCAAGTGAGAAAACTGAGGTAATATAATGTTGAAGACCTATGGAATAATTTACAAACATATTGGATAGCAATATCTGCAAAAACACTACTCAATCTTATGTCCAGACTGCCAAGAGTTTGTGCAGCGGTTCAGAGGACAAGGAGTGGATACTTTGAAGAGACTAAAATTTACGCGATTTGTATTTTACTTAATACCAGAGAGAGATAATATTAATTTTGTTGGTATTTTTAATTTTTACGACGTCTTTGTACATTGAAATAAAGTATTTGGCTTTTTTCGTATGTGATCGAAAACTTTTGATTGGTAATGGTGATGTTTTCGTTATACTGCAAATAGACCTTTATCACTTTTTGTTTGGAAGTAAAATCAACTTGTGGAAATGTAGAGTGAGACTGAAAAATTCAATGTCATAGCCGGGATTTGAACCACGGATCTTCTTGTCTCCGTCCAGCCGCTCTAACCATTGAGCTACTATGACCAACGTGCCGATATGACATTAAATTCTCCAACTGACTCGTGTTTTCCCGGTAAACCACTTAGGAGTTCTCATAAACACATGAGACAACTACCTTAATGGCGACTTACAAAGTGTAAGTAGGTACTTTAAGGCCCGGGCTTTATAGTTAACCACTATTATGTCAATTAATGGAAATTAATTGTTCTTTCACATTGGTCGTGTGTAGGCTAAATTGTGGAAGCGTAGTGTCAGACTGAAACATTCAATGCCATAGCCGGGATTTGAACCACGGATCTTCTGGTTGTAAGTCGCCATTAAGGTAGTTATCTCATGTGTTTATGAGAACTCCTAAGTGTTTTACCGGGAAATTACGAGTCAGTTGGAGAATTTAATGTCACATCGGCACGTTGGCCATAGTAGCTGAATGGTTAGAGCGACAGGACGGAAACCAGAAGATCCGTGGTTCAAATCTCGGCTATGGCATTGAATTTTTCAGTCTGACTCTACGTTTTCATAATTTAGCCTACACACGGCCAGTGTGAAAGAACAATTTCTTTCCATTAAAATCAACTTATTTACATTATTCTTTGTAGTAAATAATATTTTCTGGCTTGTTTCGTATAAGAAAGAATATTTCTCATAGCAAAACATTTCTCATAAAAATTTGTTCCCTGTGCAAGGAGGATCGAAGAAAAGAAAAACATAACTTTTTTAAAAGAAGATTATGGTCGACTAGATTTTTTCGAAAATACCTTGGGTTTCTCCTTTTTGTTTTAGAAGAGGAAGAAATTCCCGATCAGCAACTCAGTCAGTGTTATGACTTCGGTAACTCAATTACGTTTACAGCGCATCAACTGTCTTCTCATTACACTTCATGGTTCATAGCAATACATATTACCTAAACTATTAGCTAATACAATACTCCAAAATAACCACCACATTCCAACAGCAACTGAATAATTTTACATTAATAGACTCCGGTTCCTGGAAGTAAAATGCGAGCGAATACAAAGATTACTGCTGTTGGGCGATTTTAAGTATTTTAGTATGTTAACTGCACCTTATTTGTGCGTATTTTACTGTAATGTAGATAACCTTTCCTTACACGTAACGACTCAATCCTGGTGGGAGAGGACTTGAGAATTGAACTGAGAACAAAAGGGCCTACAAGCAAGAATTTCCTAGACAATAGCGTATTAGTATGTTTTTAATCACAGATATGTGACACCATATGTTTTCACGATGTCGTAAGCAAGGCAAGGTCATTAATATTCCTAATTTGGTAGATACAACTGTGGAAAGTTCTGCAGTGAACTCAGCATAGACATCAGGGATATTCATAATTAATAATTAATGTTCGTCCTCAAACAGAGCACGCAATTTTGTTCTTAACTCACTATCTCGCGTGCTTTAAAACCATATTGAACATTTAGTAACGTATCACGTGTGCTATTGTGTTCTGTTTTAAACAACAAAGTGTAAAAATATCTGTAATATACGCACAGTCCTTATCAAAAGCAATTAAGCCTAAAGACAGAGCCAAAATTAACAAATAATAATAGTAATAATAATAATAATGATAATGATAATAATGATAATAATAATGATAATAATGATAATGATGATGATGATGATGATGATAATGATATTGATGATGATAATGATAATGATGATAATGATGATGATAATGATGATGATAATGATGATAATGATGATGATAACGATAATGATGATGATAACAATAACAATAATAACAATAATAATAATAATAATAATAATAATAATAATAATAATAATAATAATAATAATAATAATAATAATAATAATAATAATAATAATAATAATAATAATAATAATAATAATAATAATAATAATAATAATAATAATAATAATAATAATAATGATAATAATGATAATGATAATAATGATAATAATAATGATAATAATAATAATGATAATAATAATGATAATAATAATAATGATAATAATAATGATAATGATGATGATAATGATAATGACGATGATAATGATGATGATGATAATGATGATGATAATGATGATGATAATGATGATGATAATGATAATGATGATGATAACGATAATGATGACGATAACAATAACAATAATAACAATAATAATAGTAATAATAATAATAATAATAATAATAATAATAATAATAATAATAATAATAATAATAATAATAATAATAATAATAATAATAATAATAATAATAATAATAATAATAATAATAATAATAATAATAATAATAATAATAATAATATTAATATTAATAATAATAATAATAATAATAATAATAATAATAATAATAATAATAATAATAATAATAATAATAATAATAATAATAATAATAATAATAATAATAATAATAATAATAATAATAATAATAATAATAATAATAATAATAATAATAATAATAATAATAATAATAATAATAATAATAATAATAATAATAATAATAATAATAACTTGGATCTCAAAAAACACATAACTGATGTTCAATACACTTTATGTGACATTAAACATTTCCGACATATTTTTTTATTTTTTTTTATTTGTTATTTTTCCATTTATACACCGCGTATAAATCGGCGGCCGTTGTCCTTTGGAACATATCGAAGGTGTTAACTCGTATTCATTGGGTTTTAATCATTAGATCACGCACAGTTTGGCTCTCTCATTCATACTTCCAGACTCTGGGGAAGATAAGGAATTATCTTGGTCGGAGAAAAATCCCCAACCCCACCGCCGGGAATCGAACCCGGGACCCCTAGCACGGCAGGCAGGTGCTCTGCCGATTGAGCTACGAGGTCAGCCTGACATATGTTTTGTTATTGGTTTGAATTTCAAAATACTATTTTAAACCACTTAGTCGTTGATAGTTCTCGCTCCAAGGTAAAGTAAAGAATTGAATTTTAAAGACGTTATACGGCGACTATCTTTTATAGATTTGATAATAGTCTAAGCCACTCTATACCTCTTGCACCTACAGGGGAATATATAATAAAAAAATATCTACAAACGACCCAAATGACCTTGTTGTCGACGGGCCCTAAAACACCACACCACACTCTACAAACGATTATGTTAACCAGAAATAGAAGAAAAAGCTTTCATATAGGTAATGTTTAGAAAGTGGATAGAAAGGTTTAACTGAATGTAGAAGATTTTTGCATCACCAGGGCAATCCACACAAAGTGAAGACTGACCTCCCCTCTGATGACCAGGGAGTTACTGATCTGTCCCGAAAGGGCGCTCGGCGCCTCCGTGGAGCTTTCCATAGGGCAAGACCTAGAGACTAACAAGCCCTCCACCCCATCTGGTACTATGGGCTCAATACGGGATGGAAGTGGATACACCACTTACGCGCGCCAACCCCAAAGGGGAAGGCTACCGATTAACCTCGGTAGGGCCGCCTTGTGATCTAGCACACTTTCTACTAGCTATGCAGGCTAGTACGCGGGAGTATATGGCTTCCCTCAACCACGTCCGGAGACGTACCCGATCTCCCACGGGTATCGGGAACCACTGCCCCTCGATTCGAGTCCAACCCAATCCGAACAACTCCCATTCAGGAAGGGGCTCGAATGTTCGGCCCGAGGTTCCTCTAGTAACGTCAGAGATAGGTACCACGAGTGCTAGGGGTCCGCAGCGCTCGCACCACAGCAGCTGAAGTGGACGGAGGTATATGTGCCAATTTGAGCAAAAAAATACGAACATATTGGAGTATATTAAAAATACTGAATATTCTCTTATGACAATACACATATCTACAGCTGTTTCTAATATTCGAGTAACATCTTTAAAGAAAGTAAATGCACACTTTTCTAGGGTCACTATCATTTAGACGTTGCGTGAGTAGGAGATATTAGAACTAAATCGGCCAGGGTCGTGGATGTATATCGTCGTGGTCGACATTTTAACTTGTCACAAATAATAATAATGAAAAAAAGACTACTACTCTCGTAGCTCAATGGCAAAGCTCATGTTATGATAAGCGAGATAAGGGTTCATGGTTCGAACCCCAACATGTCTTGTTTTTTGTAACAGATTTTTTATTTGTTAAACACAGAAGTTGACAGAGTAATTTACTGCTGGTAGATAGGTGGAGCTCTACCTGCTATCACTCGTAGCTCAGTGAAACAACGCACGCTGTTTTAAGTGAGGGACGCCTACATTTTCCAACGATATAGTTATACTTTTTATTTCAAAGCTTTGCTTTGTAAGATAAATGACTAGGTACATGATTAAATATGATTTCGAAGAGAATGCCACGGCTGGACCGGACTGGACTACGCTACGGAGGAGATTCGGTACGGAAGTCCAAACATTGCCTATTGTACCCATGCGTCCAAGTGGGGCATCCCCGGGAGGATGAACGAGGCCAAAGAAGACAGTGGGCGGCCATACCATGGAGCCATGGCAGTGCAAAGGGCAGGGTTCCTACAGCTGATCAATTGGAATCTCCCCGCCAGGTCGGTACAACTGGCATTCCACCCACCTTGGTCCTGAAACGTCCCAGAAAGCCGGCCCGGAGACCGAAGACCACCCCACGGAGCAGAAGAGTTTATCAGGAGCATATCTTCCCTCCATGCATCACCGAGACATCCGCCGACAGTTCTACCCTGAAAGATACCACCAGATGAGAGATGATGTGAAATGATAATGATATGAAATGGCGGGATAGGAAATTCGGAGAATGTAATATACTTACCCAGCATTCGCCTGGAGACCCGGGAAAACCCTCGAAAAAGCCCATGGATCAGGTAGGCCGGTCATAGGAATCGAACCTGCATCTCCCAGGAAGAAGCCAGCGCCACCTCTGAGGCCTTAAGCTATTGCAAGGCTAAGCTTGAGAAGATCGTGGGATACATCTACGACACGCGAAAGCCTAGCAAGAAGCTAGAGGAGGCTCTTCGCTCGCATCATACCTACATCTCTCAGAGCATCCAGGACCTCAGAAGATCCCTGGCTCCAGATCACGGGGCACCTCCAACACACCTCCTGTCTCGCAGAGACTCCCGCACCCGTTGGTCACCGCCGCCACAAGACCTGCCTTGCCGCAGCCCTCCCCAGGTACGGGTCCTTGAAGGCCTAGGCCCTTAACAAGAACTATGTCCTTATGGCAACTGCACTGATTGCCCCTAAGTAACATGAATAATTACCACTCGTAGTTCGAGTTCATTGGATCATGGCTGCTACCTGATCACCACAGTGGATTAGCCCGCCTTGGTAGCGTGGTGGCAGCATGTCTGCCTGACGTTCAAGAGATCCCGAGTTCGAATCTCGGTCAGGGTGAGTTACTTGGATAAGGTTTTTCCGGGGTTTTCCCTTATCCTTCAAGATGAATGTCAGGTAACTCTAAGCTCCATGGACCCTGGACTCATTTGAGCATCATTTGACCTAATTCATTCACCGTTCGATATGACTTAACGTTAGAGGACGTAAATTAAAAAAATTACCGCAGCGGATTACCGCAACTACCAAGTTATCGCCCACAAACAGTCGGGTTGCTTCGGCGGTACCGGCCACCACCTTCACCTCAACAGCCCAATTTAAATTAGCACCACAATGTCCCAATAAATAGCATCACCTCAGAACAACATCCCTCCCATGCCCCATCCTTCTTCCTACCCACATACCCAAGATATCTTGTTGTTGTTTTCCCTATTACCTTTATTTCCACCCCCCCCCCCCAAAAGAAGGTCCCAAATGCGAGCCACAGACGAAACCGCCTGAGCCATCGCTTTCGATGAATGCCAGGATGGAGCCAACCTCTAAATGCTGTGTAAATTTTATTCATCTCATAGTAATAAGCCAATACAAATATAAACAAAAGAACTGGAAAGTTCTCATCGTGAGAAAATAACCTACAGCTGACATATAATTGTGTATAATCGATTTCTTTTCCCTTTTGATGACCTCCAGAGTCAAAGGAGGTCATTTCAAATGGGTGAAATTATGCTCAAATGAACTAGGATCCATAGAGCTCAGAGTTATCGACACTCATCTTTCAGGATTAGGAAAATCTCTGGAAAAAAGTTTACCCTGATAACTCTTCCTGACCGAAATACTAGGACCCTCTTAATTGTGATCTAAGCACGCTACCTCCACACCATGGAGGCGGGCATAAACAGTGATGTTAGTTTAAAAGTCGTCACTCGCTTGCTCATCGATACATGGGAGCTCTAACTCTCGGAACTAAAACAAACGTAACTTATTTTCTGTGCTATATTAATTACAAAAGTCGGTACTCACCCTAATCACAATAGCTGCAGGAAGTTCTGTCCATTTTGTGCTAAACACAAGTCACACCTTCGTATAGCCCGCCTCGGTAGCGTGGTGGTAGCATGTCTGCCTCACGTTCAAGAGGTCCCGAGTTCGAATCTCGGTTAAGGCGAGTTACCTGGATAAGGTTTTCCCGGGGTTTTCCCTTATCCTGATAGACGAATGTTGGGTAACTCTAAGCTCCATGGACCCTGGACTCATTTGAGCATCATTTCACCAATTTCATCCATCGTCCGATATGACTTAACGTTGGAGGACCTAAAATACAAATAAAAAAAAAAAACACCTTCGTGTAAAAACGTACATTCACTTCCCCCAATTCCACTGCACCAATCTTACCAATTTACCTACAAATGCTTTCTTTAAGTTCATCTAAGGTACATTGTGTAACGAATTGACATATTTTGAAAGATTAAATGCGTATTTTCAACAGGTTAATGCGACCGCGCATTCTGCTAGGGCATCCATGACAGAGCTCAGCCGTAACATTGGCAATAAAATTAAAAGTAGCGGGCTATGGTCAGTCCATTCCCTTCATCTGACACCATTAGATTTTTATTTCTGGGGAGCAGTAAAGGATAATGTGTACGCAAATAATCCACATACCTTAGATGAACTTAAAGAAAACATTCGTAAGGGAGAAGGTAAGATTGATGCAGTGGAATTGATTATAATAGCACTGTACAAGTCAATCGAGTATAAAGTGTGAAATTAAAAATGATATGCGCGACTGTTAATGTTAGCATGGACATTATTGGGAAATACAAAAAGAAGAGATAGCCTGGGATAATGACGCTTAGAAAACAAATAAAAACGCTGTTATTCCATAATAACTAATCACACATATGAATTTCACTGTGAAACATTTCAGATTTATAGAGAATCTAATTCTACTAGAACAAATAATTTGTGGAAATAGAGAATGGAAAAGAAAAATGAAGCCTTGTGTTTTAGAACTAGTGTAATCGCCACCAGCTTTAAAGCATTTATTCTTTAGTGGATGTTTGCAACGAGTTCAGAACACCGGTTTGGATTAACTCAGCAACAAGAGGACAGTTATAAATTAGTTCGTGACTGCGTCTAACATACTAAAATATTTGGAATAAGAAGTATAACCAGATGTTGAGTTCTAGGCGCGTGAACCCTCGTTTTGCTTGTCACTGCGTGCGTTTTGCCGCTAGCAACGACAGCGGGTGGTGGAGCATCTCTTATAATCAACATTAACATTAGCTCTGTTAAATGGTCGTTCCATATGTTTTTCTTTTCTTTCATGTTGTTCAATTCCGTATAACAACGCCTTAGACCCAAGGTATCAGTTGTAATTTGGTATGTTATTGTATCTACGAGAGCTGTTCAATAAAGAATGACCACATTTTTTTTGACAACGTAGCTTTACTGATCCTCATAATTTTGATGCTCCTTCTCAAAATAGTCTACCCTGAATGCGATGCACTTATTTCAGCGTTTTTGCCAGTCTTCAAAGACATGCTGGAAACCATTTCTTTTGAGAGATCGTTCAAAATCGCCACTTCCTCTGATGATGGATTATTCCTCCCACGAAGGCATTTCTTCAAGTTAGGGAATGGAAAGAAGTCACATTGGGGCTAAATCCGGACTTTAGGGAGGGTGAGCCATGCACTTCACGTTGATTTTTGGAAGATATTCAGCAAAATCATTGGCAATATGCGACCGCGCACTTTCGTGGTGCAGCATCCAGCCTGCTTCGCGGAAATGTGGTCTTTTGCGCCTGATATGGATTTGCAATGTTTTCAGGATATCCCTGTAGTATTGCCCAGTTACTGATGTGTGTGCAGGTACAACATGTTGATAAACCATTCCATGAATATCAAAGACTGAGATGACCATAACTTTCCCAGCAGAATCAACCACTTTTGCTTTTTTGGGGATTGGTGATGAAGGAGGTTTCCACACTGAGCTTTGCTGTTTGCTCTCAGAATCAAAATGATGTAGCCAAGTTTCATCAGCAGTGATTACGTTTGAAAGAAACTCCGGATCTTCCTCTAACATCAACTTTAACTGCATGCAGACCTGCATGCGAATGTCCTTTTTTCGGGAATCAACAGTCTTGGTACCCATCGCGCACAAACACGTATCATATGTAATGTTTCTGTCACCAACGTGTGGGTGGCACCCAATGAAATTTTCAGTATTTCAGAAAGTGATCTTAAGATAATTCATCGATCCTCTCTCACAATGGCAGCAGTAGTGTTCATGTTTTCTTCCGTAAGAGCAGTAACTGGAGCACAGGGTCCACCTTCCTTTGAAATTGATTGTCTACCCTCTTTAAACATTTTAAACCACCTTCGAGCTGTACTGTAGAGAAGAACAGACTCTCCATAGGCCTCCTGTAACATGGTATAGGCCTCAACTGAAGATTTGTTGAGACGAAAGCAGAATTTCAAAGCCGCATATTGTTCCTCGCTTGTTACCTTCATTGCAGCGGTAGGCGATACTGAACATGTCTGAACTTGCCTGGTTCTCACAGGTGGAAACCAGGAGTACCAACAATGAAACTACTACGGCGTGTTTGTTTCACATTAAGCTAACATAATATAATAAGATTGAATTTTAGTGCACAAAAATTATGACAGTAAAAAGGTTATGATCATTTTATTGAACAGCCCTCGTAATAGACTAAAAACGTTAATAAAAAGTACGACGACATGTTGGTGTTTCTTCGCTGGTCCGAGTATGTGGTTTGCAAGACCAGGTAACAGAGCGTGCGTTATAGACAATAAAGATATTGGTTCTGTTAAAATCAGAATTCCAGTTAGGTTTTTGCATATTGTTCAACGCCATGCTCGTAGCTGCTAGCTCAGTTGCAAGAAAGTTTCTACTTGCTGTGTGATATTTAGTTCATATTTCGTCATACTGGGTTAATATGGCAAAAAAATCTTTGAAGTGAGTGACAGTTTAAACTGGTGACTACGATACTATACATCTACGGCCCTGGTCGATTTAGTTTTCATATGTTCTACTCACAGAACGCCTGATGATTAAAAATTGCACATTTACTTTTTTGAAATATTCAGCCGAATGTAGGATTGTGATGGACAAAGCAGTGTTGCTCGAGTTTGCTCTGGATTCTCCGGTTCCCCAGCCATCCATTCGACCAACTGCTGCATAATTACGAGGGCTGTTACATAAACAATGATCATAACTTTGTACGGTCATAATTTTTCGCACTAAAATTCAATTTTTTATTATATTCTGTTAGCTTAACGTGAAACAAACACGCCGTAGTAGTTTCATTGTTGGTACTCCAGGTTCCTGCCGTGAGAACAAGACAAGTTCAGACATGTTCAGTATCGCCTACCGCTGCAATGGAGGTAACACGTGAGGAACAAACTGCGGCGTTGAAATTCTGCTTTCGTCTCTACAAATGTTCAGTTGAGACCTGTACAATGTTACAGGAGGCCTATGGAGAGTCTGTTCTTCTGTACAGCACAGCACGAAGGTGGATTAAAATGTTTGAGGAGAGGAGGCAATCAGTTTCAAGTGA
Source organism: Mantis religiosa (assembly GCA_030765055.1). Classification (NCBI taxonomy): domain Eukaryota; kingdom Metazoa; phylum Arthropoda; class Insecta; order Mantodea; family Mantidae; genus Mantis; species Mantis religiosa. The sequence goes on from CM060956.1 coordinate 58,160,675, forward strand.
AGCTGGATCCGGTGCTCCAGTTACTGCTCTTACGGAAGAAAACATCAACACTGCTGCTGCCATTGTGAGAGAGGATCGACGAATTACCTTAAGGTCACTTTCTGAAATACTGAACTTTTCATTGGGTGCCACCCACACATTGGTAACAGAAACATTACACATGAGACGTGTTTGTGCGCGATGGGTTTCAAGACTGTTGATTCCCGAACAAAAGGACATTCGCATGCATGTCTGCATGCAGTTAAAGTTGATGTTATAGGAAGATCCGGAGTATCTTTCAAACGTAATCACTGCTGATAAAACAAGGCTACATCATTTTGATCCCGAGAGCAAACAGCAAAACTCAGTGTGGATATCTCCTTCGTCACCAACCCCCCAAAAAGCAAAAATGGCTGCTTCTGCTGGGAAAATTATGATCATCTCATCATCATCTCATCATGGAATGGTTTATCAGCATGTCGTACCTGCACACACATCAGTAACTGGACAATACTACAGGGATGTACTGAAAATATTGGAAATCCATATCAGGCGCAAACGTCCACATATCCGTGTAGCAGGCTGGATGCTGCACCAAAATAATGCACGGCCGCATATTGTCAATGTTATTGCTGAATATCTTGCAAAAATCAACGTGAGGTGCATCCCTCATCCTCCCTATAGTCCGGATTTAGCCCTATATGACTTATCTGTTCCATAACTTGAAGAAACGCCTTCGTGGGAGGCATTATCCATCATCTGAAGCAGTGGTGAAGGCTGCGGAGGCGATTTTTAAGGATCTCTGAAAAAAATGGTTTCCAGCATGTCTTTGAAGACTGCCAGAAACGCTGGGACAAGTGCATCGCATTCAGAGGAAACTATTTTGGGAAGGACTTTCAAGATTATGAAGATGAGTAAAGTTACGTTGTCAAAAAGAATTGTGATCATTCTTTATTGAACAACCCTTGTATCTTTCCTTTCATCAGTTTCACCAATATTTCACGTTATCTCTTTCGTCGCTTTCATACCAGGCTTCCAGCCTTTTTTTGGTAATTTACGTCCTCCAACATTTAGTCATATCGGACGATGTATGGAATGGGTGAAATGATACTCAATGCGTCCAGGGTCCATGGAGCTTAGAGTTACTCGACATTCGTCTTGGAGGATAAGGGAAAACCCCGGAAAAAACCGTATCCAGGTAACTCACCCTGACCGAGATTCGAGCTCGGGACCTCTTGAGCGCGAGACAGACATGCTACCATCCACGCTACCGAGGCGGGCAGGCTTCCAGCTGATCACCCATCCTGGGTACTCTCTGTGATCCAGAGTTTATCTGCACCTTGACAGGAATCTTACTCCAGGCGATGACTTGGCAAATCAGGAGTGTGGGTGTTCCGTACCTACGGGTAACGTAATTTAAGGGAGAAGAACCATGTATCTATTCAGAAATTGAATCGCTTAGTTCCACAGGTCAATGTGCTGATTGTCTCTCTTGGACGCTTGCTGGTTGATGGCTGAATTTCATTTTTTGCAACATTTTTACTTTGTGACGAATATTCCATAATAAATATACAATGCTTGAAAGATGAATACATTTGTAAGTTCTGCGTTTAATTCCCTAGTATGTACTTTTATACATCCTTTTGCATCGTTTTGTTTAAGTGTCATAATTGATTGATTGTCTCTCCTCTCATGTATTGGTAACACGTTCACCTCCAGTGGGAATCTAGTCCACGCTTGAGTTAGTAACCCAATTGTAAACAATGACAGTTTTCGGACTACCACCCGTCTGCCTTACGAATATTTTCGTATTCATATCATATTGAACTGAAATGGACTATGTAATTGAGTATGCCAGAAAATAAACAAATGAACATAAACTACCGACAATATCAGCAAACATGTTCACATTGTTCATAGTATACTCCATAGTAACGCATTATGAAGCTCACAAAACTGATAAAAGATACCATTTATTTGGGAACCTTAATAGTAAGCATACATGCAATAAAAAGTACGTCCTGCTTCAATATTTTATCATTGTATGATACCTGAATAGCTTGTAACAGAATTGGAGAACTATTTTGGACTTACTTTTCCAATTAAACTCAGTTTTTTAAAAAATCGAGGCTGAAAGACTGGCGTTCGCTAAACAGCTTCATTAAAAATTCAGTATCTCCGTCTGGAACGGTTTCCCTACCTTCGTATATCGCGTATTTTATTTACACAAGCGTAACCAGTATGTTATTACCCGCTCTCAAACAAAACCGAATCGAAAACGTTTGCTCTCCTTGTTTACTAACAGGGTCGGGAGGAGAGCAAACAAGGAAAAGATGAATATCAGCATTCGCACGCAAGCACCACACCTTGTCGCGATGAAGAGGAAAAGTGATCATTTGCATGGACGCGGACACATTGTTGGTACACAAAGTGGAGAAGCTACTGCACGTACACTACTCAGGTGATGGAGAAGTTTAAATTTGTTACTATTTCCTTTACATATATCTAGTTCTTTATCCATAATGAAAGGTACTAAAGAGTTTTATTTTGAAAATTATTTCTCAGAGGTTGGTTTAAAATAGTAATTGTTGTACATTTTGCATAATTTCACTGTGTGCGGTTGTGAGCAATCGGTCATATACCACGAAGGCAAGTGCTGTATTTGATTCAGGAGTTTAGCTATGACCTTGTGGATGACATACAGAGGCCGACAGAAGTATTAGAATAATATAACATGTAACATTGCACGTACAAATACTGTAATATTTATTTAGCAGCGTTGAATTGTTAAACATATAAACGTTAATCTTTCGTGCCTCGGAAACAATACTTAAAATATCATGTTGCATGTATTTATTACACAATCTGTACTGTTTTTATTCTAATTCTTTTATTCTATTTTATTCTTTATTGGAGGATATAAGTATTCGAACGTACCCAATCGAACAGAGAGAAAGGTGGTTGGACGTACCCTACACGCCACATAGCACACAGAAGTTGTGTTTATGCTGTGCCTCAAGACAGTGTGCTCAAAGTTATTCAGCCAATTGTGAACTTACAGGTAATATGGGACGTAAAGGTAACGAGACAAGGTGGCAGAGAGGAATATCGTGATAAATATGTACAAACAAAACAAATCTCTCTCTGGAATTGCCAAAACCATTAACAGAAGCAAAACTACAGTTTCTGCATAATTCAACGCTACAAACAGACAAATACTGTTGTAAATAAACCTAGAATTGGCGCTCCTTCTAAACTCACCACCAGAGACAGAAGGCAAATAATAAAAATGGTAAAGCAGAATCCGAGAGTCAATGCATCTGAGATTAGAGGATGCCTTGAGCAATATTCTGGCACTGTGGTTCACACTGAAACAGTTGAACGGGTTTTAAATAGTACTGGGTATAATGCCCGCGTTCCTAGGAAGAAACCATATGTCAATAAGGTGAATAAGAAAAAGCGTATAGAATTTGCTAAACAGTATGTGGTGAAACCAACAGAATTCTGGGTTAAGGTTCTCTGGTTGGACGAGAGCAAATTCTGCTTATACAAGAGTGATGGACGTCTTAAAGTGTGGAGACTGCCAAATACAGAATAGGAACCTAAGAACATGGCAACTACAGTGAAACATGGTGGCAGTAGTGTGATGGTATGGGACTGTATAGCTTCATCTGGCTTTGGGGTACTGGTGTTCATAGATGGGATCATGGAGAAACTTTAATACAAGAGGATTCCTGAAAACAATCTTAAAGATAGTGCAGAGAAGCTGGGATTAGGGCATGTTTATTACTTCCAGCAGGACAATAATCCGAAGCATCCTGCTGAAATTGTAAGGCTGTGGATCGTGTACAACACTCCTCACACTTTGAAGACACCGCCCCAATCTCCAGATTTAAAACCTATAGAGAACATCTGGAAGGAACTCGAGGAGCATATGAGGAAGTATCACATCAGAAGCAAGGATCATCTGAAAGAACTTCTTCAAACAGAGTGGAGAAATATGGACTCTGCAGTCACTAAACAACACACACAATGTCCAAACAATTATCAGCAGTAATTTAAAGAAAGGCGATGATAACTCTGTTCGATTACTTGTCCTCTGTTCGAATACTTATGTCCAGATGTAAAGTAACCGTTTTATTTCTCCTTTTAGTGCAAATTAGTTTCAGTTGCTATTTATGAGTTTATATGTTTAATGGAAGTCTCAAATTTATTTTGTACCAGTTGTATTTACGTATGCTTACACTGCGTAGCTTTAAGATAATATAAGTAATAAATATGTTTACGTTCGAATACCTATGTCGGCCTCTGTAAGTGAGCATAGGACAACGCACCATTGTGTATTCCTCTGGATCTCTTAGTTTCACACCCTGTTTCAAAAGTAACTTACAGTCAGTGTAAAAAGTGTTCGTGCACATAAGAAATTACACTAAAATTCTTGGAGAAACAGGAATGAGATATTTAGCAAATTTATAGATAAATTAATCATGTCCAGTTAAGCATTTATGTTGTAATTGGTAATACTTTAGATAACAAAATATATAAATAAACTAATTGCTTCTTAAAATAAAAAATATGCTATTATTTCGCACAAAAAGTGATCATACACTTACGATTTCAATAACATTTTTATAATGTATACCGTCATTCAATATTTGGTGGGCTTTCCTTTTGCTTTTATAACTGCCTCCAGTCTCCGTGGCATTGATTCCACTAGCGCTCTTCTTTTCTTTGATTCAGTTAGATCCCATTCTATTTGAAGTGTCTGTTTATGATTTTACTTCCAAAATAGACCACAGATGTTCTATAGGGTTGATATCTGGTGACTGGGGAGGTGTATGAATTTCTTTTGGCGTGTTATAAAGCAGCCACAAGCGAGTATTTCCAGCTGTATTTTTGGAGTCGTTGTCCTGCTGAAACATAAAATTTATTTGTTTAATTTTTATTTATTTATTTATTTATTGGTATCTGAAAAGGTTCCCAGAGCCATAGCTCATGCTAGGGAATAGTACAAAAATATATAAAATGATGGCAAACAACCCTTAACAATACTTATATTACATTTTCATACTAGGGATGAATTACCGTACAAGAGTAACATATATGAAACATACAAAGATACAAACATTCACTATAACTCAAGAAATAATAGTAACAAAGAACATTACAGAAAGAAAAGCTACATATTCTATGGGACATTAATCTATATTAACTTTTACCCAGTTCAGCTATCAAACCAGATACAAACGTGTGACACTTTATCAGCTATCAAAATATGCCTTCAGTAAATTTTCAGCAACTTTCCTTTTAAAACCTATTATGTTCCTGCAGCCTTTCAGTTCCAGTGTCAGTGCATTATATAAGTTGATAAAGTGTGGGGTTGTTTTCAAGACCTAGTTTCTGAGCACTAGCATGGAGATTTTCCTTTAAAATATCCATATAGACTTTATGGTCCATAGTTCCATCAATAAAGTGCAGTCGACCCACACCTGAAGCACTCATACACCCCCAATCCATAACGGAGCCACCTCCATGTTTTACTGTAGGCACTAGATGTTTGAGATGCAGCTCTGTATTTTTCTTGCCCCTTCCATCGGACCCAAAAGTATTCAAATTACTCTCATCGGAAAATATCACTCTATTCCAGAAGTCTGTTCCTTTATTTCGGCGCTCTTTTCTAAATTCAATCACTTTATTTGAATTACTTTACTCACCCAGAACTTTTTCCGGGGTACTCGAACATGATATCCAGCTTCTCGATAAATATTGAGAACGGTGCTGGCCGAACCATTTATACCACTTCGTCCCAGATCCGCAGCCTACTTCATGGCACTGATTTTTGGATCCTTGCAGAAAAGGGAGGATTCTAAAACGAGATTGTTATTTTATAGTTATCTTTTGTAATCGACAGATTTATGAACAGTATACTTTAGAACAAGAACATGCATTTTCTCGATCCCTTCATTGTTCATAAAACAGTTCCGTATTTTGAAACAATATTTGTGTGGCCTGTGTGAAGTGAAATTCTAAAACTGTCGCGGAACAATATATTTCGGGGATTAATGTTTCTTTGGGTGTGGTCATGTATATGTTCATTAAACTAATTGAAAATAGGGAGTCGTATATTTGACCGACAAAACTGCAATTTAAAATATGGTCAACAAGTTGGTTCAAGGGGAAAAGAACTATCTGTGAACTTTGAGATGAGTGCTCAAATAAATCGTATTTGACATGTGTGTACACTGTTAACGGCGCCTTATTGTTTCGATACAAAAATTACACACTAAAATTAACGCCAAAAGCTGTGAGAGCATTTAAGAATGTTTATGTGTCCAGAAGTGTGACTTCTAGTGTTTAAAAGAGATATTATTATATTAGTATTGTTCCACCCAAGCTTAAACATTTTCTATAAACTCACCATCATCGTAAACACATTATCTCTCTTATAGATAATCTATTTATTTATTCTTATGAACATAACAGGCTTGTAAGCCCAATTACAATGTTCATCATACATAGGTGTTTACATATAATAATATACATACTCAAATAAAGCACAATAAAAAACATAAATGAACACAAAGTAATACAGAAAGGGAAATATAGGGAATAGAAGCAATGAATAAAAAGGAAAAAGAAAAAAAAGTGAAAGTGGCATGGTAAGTAATTATTTTACTATTCCTAATTACAGTAACGATACTACTATTGCCAAGTTATTAGTAATTTACTGATCTGCGTAGTTATAGAATTTTTGAATTGAGTTTTGGACATGTTGAAAACATCTACACCGAAACGATGAAGTTTATAATATAAATACATAATTCTGTGTAATGGTGAATTTTTATGGAGTTCTGTATTTGCTTTCGAGGTGAGAAAAAGCCTCCTGAATCTGCTTATTTTATTGGGTACATAAAATAATATATTTTTTGTAATATTAACATCATCAATAATTGAATGTAATAATTGGTATAGAAATATTAACCCCGCAATGTCTCTTCTAAACTTCAAAGTTTTAAATTTTAATATTTCTAAAAGGGTTTCATAATTTGTGTAAGTAGTTTAATATCCATTTATTTTAAATAGTATGTACTTTATAAATTTTGATTGTACTTTTTCTATTGCGGTAACATGCATTATCATCTTAGGATTTTAAATAATAATCATATATTCGAGATTTTGTCTCCCAAATGGGTTATAAAGTTGAATTAATGTTTTTTCTTTAAATGAATATGAATTTCGAATAATAAAGCAAAGGAATTTTGACGATTTTGATACGATTAGGTCAATCTATCTATTGAATCTAAGATTTGTTGTAAAATGTACTCCTAGATCTTATTAGAGGATAACGGTTCCGGCCTCCAAATATTTCTCTCTAGCGTCTCTTTGAGAGTCCATCTCAGTGTCTTTCTATACACTGACGTTGCTGACCTAGTTTCCACTGTGTTTTGTTATATTAACGCTTTATCGTTAATAACGAATAAAATTCCTATTGGTAGTTTCTGATGACCTAAACAATTCTCAAACCTAATCGAATCAGATGGTTACAAATTTTCCCAGACCTTAATGAAGGAATGTTAAATGCTTATCTTTAAAACCTTCAGTAATTAGGCTTCTTTGTTTTATTCTTAAGATATTTATATGAGAAAACGTCCCTTTTTGAGATATATGTTAGTAGCTACTCTAAAGATCACGAAGTCCAAAAAATGGTGCTTATAAAGTACAGCAGAGGAAATTACCTCACCTGAGGCATTCTTTCTTTAGTGGTGGTGCCAATTTCTATCAGAGAAATAAAGTAAAACGAATGTTTGTACAGAAACAAAGTTGTTGTTAAAATTCGAGATTTTTATAACAATCATAGAGAAAATAAATATTTTTATATCTTGTTTTCCTTGCAAAGAGAGCCGAGCTTGCAACATATTTACTCATTCAGAAATGTCATACTGAAAGTCGCGAGTAAACCTTTTTACAACTGCAACACTAATAATGTAATAAAACGACTGAACTTTTGTAATCTATGAGCTATACACTGCACGATGACACATTGTGACGTCGTCAATAGCTTCTACCACTTGAACAACAGCCATTATTTGCCATATGGTTGGTATCGAGTTTTGGTTTCCACAGCATGCTACCATTAAATTACTTGTTTAAGAGGAAAGATAGCTGCTGAAAATGAGTATTCAAGATGAGTCTTGTAGATGTCACCCTTGTTTGTCACTACGGTACGCCACAGGGAAAAGGGCAGGGTTAATTAGAAACAACTTAAGATTATTTTCTATATTTTCATATAAATTTATTGGATAAGTATAATTTATATAATAAAGGAAAATAAAAATTAAAGATAGTTTTAAAAGTAAGACTTATTTTTGGTTTACAAGACCAATGTTTTATATTAAACTATTAAAACATAATGTTAATAATATTTTTTCTTTTGAACTTTTTATCATAGAAGATTAGCTCCTGCAATTGAATTAGGATCTTCGTGTCATTTTGAATAAAATCGCATCCAAATTTGCAATACAACATAATGCAGTGAAGAAAAACTGTTCATATTTGGGCTATCGAAACATTTACACAATTGAATCCCACATTTATGGGATGTGGTAACTGTGGTGCAGGGTAATATAGCTTTAAGTTTGTATGCAGACAATGCCACACTGGTTTTCAGCAACTTACTAAATCTAGAAATCGATGCAAATTTGACCTTTAATATCGTGACAGAGTATTTTAATGATATCAGGATGTGTATTAATGGACAAAAAAAAAACGAATTAATTCTATTTGATTTTAAGAGACGTCCTTTCGAACCTCAGCTTAATATAGGCAATAGTCTAGCCCAGTGTGTAAAAAGTGTAAATATTTTAGGTTTAATCCTTGATGATAAGTTAACTTGGAACAACCACATTGAAAAACTAGAAAGTAAATTAAGCTCAGGACCTTTTGTGTTGCGATATTTAGCAAATTTTCTCCCAGTAAATACTAGTAAGTTAGTATATTTTGCATTAATATATTCACACATTTCTTATGGCATCGAGCTGTGGGGACACACTTCCAAATTAAACTTTAACAGAATTTTTCTCATACAGAAAAGAGCCAAAAATAACATGCAGGAGTTCATGTAGGCCGTATTTTAAAAAATTAAACATGCTTACTCTTCCATGCATATTTAAACTGCGAACAATACTTTTTGTACATAACAGGAATATAACCTCCACAAATGCCGATGTCCACACATATGAAACAAGGGGAAAGAATAACTATATAGTTAAAGGTCACAGGCTAAAACTTATTGAACATAAGCCCCAATACTTTGGTCCAAAACTACTTAATAAGCTTCCGGAAAGTCTAAAAAATACTGTGTCAGCTGCTAAGTTTAAATCTAAACTGACTAAATTCTTGTTAAGCAGAGCCTATTACAGTATAGATGAATATTTTGATGACAACTTCAATGATTTTGAGTAATTATGTTGTGTGTGAGAGAGAGAGAGAGAGAGAGAGAGAGAGAGAGAGAGAGAGAGAGAGAGAGAGAGAGAGAGAGAGAGAGAGAGAGAGAGAGAGAGAGAGAGAGAGAGAGAGAGAGAGAGAGAGAGAGAGAGAGAGAGAGAGAGAGAGAGAGAGAGAGAGAGAGAGAGAGAGAGAGAGAGAGAGAGAGAGAGAGAGAGAGAGAGAAGATGAATGACAATTGTTTGATATTTATAATCGTTTACTTTTAAGAGAGAGTATGTATTACAAATGACATGGCTTACTTGTGTTCAAACACTGTATTAAGTTGCAATAATATGAATATGAATATATCAGAAGACTACTTAGTTCGCTGAACAACGATCATTGAAAGCCCACGTCAGAAATATCGAAATGAAGAGACGATTTGTTGGTTAGTATTATGACACGCAATGGGTGCTGCTTCCATCATCACGTCTGAAATGTACACTGCAGGATATGTGGAAAATGACGTGTCAGTGTCTTTGGGCACACGGAGGGAACTTCTACCCAAGAGTAAGGTGGTCTTTTTTTTCAAACTTACAGAAAGGCGAGGAAAGTGTGCAAAGAATTGGCGATTATGTTGAAAAGTTAATATGAAAAACTGTATATTAAGATGACTTATGGTTTGTCTAAACTATTAAAATAAAAGACATAACACCAGGTTACTCATTTGACGTATCCTGCTGATCGTGATGCATTTACGAGTATTGTGTCTATGAAGGTGACGTTCCATAGTTGTGATTTTCCTCCCGACCAAGAAATGAGAGCCAACCCTCAAGTCTTCTGACATCTGACTGCTTAATTTCAGTATGTGCCAGTGACTCTATCCCATTAGACACAAGTGCATTTTAAAATGACGTCATTGATTACATATCTAATTGACCTGCATTATTAAAACAACTTAGGTTATGGTGACCATTGACAATCTATTTTGATTTTACTTAAGCATATATGAGTATGGCAGATTTTACAACTTTTTTATCCAGATTTATTGAACCCTATTTTACACAGTGGTATGTTAGTTTAGAGTTGATACATAAAAATATACAATTTTAACAAAAATATTTTAAATACTAGAAGGAAGAAATGATGTTTTAATCTGATGCATATTAATTTAAACTATTTCAGACGTTTAAACACTGAGTTTATAAACATCATGAAGTACTTACACTGTTGTGGCTTCATTAGCAAATATGTGAGCGGAGCAGAAAATTCAGTTCCTAGAGAGTCTAGCTTGAATATTAATTCTTGTCTTTCTCTCCAGAAAATGGGACAACAGAAAAGGAGATGAACCACGGTTTGAATTTCTTCACCACACATGCACTCGGGGTTGGATGTTAAGTGAAAGCGTGATAAGTATTCACCAAATTTACCATGCACACTTATAAAATGTGTCAAAACAAAATTTGGTACAAGAGTTTCACGTTTTCCTCTGTCATATACACTAGGGAAAAATAATGTTTTTGTTAAACTTCCATTTGGAGTTGTTAGCCATTGTTGGTTCCATTCTTCAAGAAAATGTTGATGTATTATTCTCCTTACATTAGAAAGGACATAAAGAGTATGTCGCAGGAAGATTGGAATCTGCAGCCTTCTTAGCCAAGCAATCAGTTCTCTTGTTACCTAAAATTCCACTGTGTCCTTTAAGCCATCCCATGCAAATATGTCCTGGATGGTTTTGAAGCAAGGTTCTGATTTCATGTGCTAAGAATTTAAATTGTAATTTATCATTAATAGCGAGTAGAGCTGATTGTGAATCACTAAGAATACGGGCACTGTTCCCATTAACAGTACAGTATTTTATAGCTTCCTTAATTGCTAAGAGCTCCGACTGGAACACAGAACATTCAGGTGACAATTTAAACATGGAGTGAGTTAATTCCGTTTGGTTTTCGTAAAAAAATGCACAGATTTTACTATTAAATTCAGACTAATCTTATAATGAAGAATATATTGTCAAACGAGGTCTACATAAGGTAAATGTAACAAAAGCAGCGAGAGAGTCACATAGGATGCTTATCATAAAGTTGCTATATTTGTTGGTAAATTAAAATTTATGACATAGTTTTAAAGTCTCCTTTATAGTAATTTACTATTTCGATGTCTCTAATGGTACGCAATAAATAAACATTACTGATAAGATATTTTTAGAAGTGTCTTTTATTTCCCTTATTTCCTGTAACATTACTTTGGACAGGTGATAAAGATTACTTGTTGGTGTGACTCTACAGTATCTACAGTACATATTTAATAAGTAATATGATTATATTTGTTTTGTTATTTAGAGAAAGGGAATGGCATGAGCAGAAGAGGAACAACGGCTTCCGAGGAAACGGACAAACACCTTAATGATGACAGCGAAGACAAAGTAATTGGTTTGATGCTTCAAGAATTGCTTAGCTCCCCACAAAGGAGAAGGTTTCTCAACAATAAATGCGATGTGCTGCCTCATTCTCAGCCCGAGTCTATCCCACATCTCAATTCTCTATTGCCATCTCATGTAAGTATTATAGTAACAAGCAAGACATTATACCACATTGCTACAGCATCACCTTTGCAGAGTGAGAAGGTAGTTTGTTCCACTACTACTTCTTTAATTAGCAGGGGAATCTATCGGTCCTGGACGTTGATACCCATGCAGTTAACCTTCCATTTGATATGTAGCCATTATGCAAGGGAGCCGAGAGGGGCGAATTTTTTTTCTTTTTTTTTGTAATTTAGTCCTCCAACGTTAAGTCATATCGGACGGTGCATGGAACGGGTGAAATGATGCTCAAATGAGCTCAGGGTCCATAGAGCTTAGAGTTACACGACATTCGTCTTTCAGGATAAGAGAAAATCCCGGAAAAAACCTTATCCAGTTATCTCACCCTGACTGACATTCGAACTCGGGACCTCTTGAACGTGAGGCAGACATGCTACCACCACGCTAACGAGGCGGGCGGCGAGTTCTTATTTTCTTGAAACTCAGGGATAAGCAACATGCATTACTTCATCTGGTATTAATGATAATAACATATAAGTATTAAGTAGACTAATTGGATTGCTGGCTAGAGGAGAAACAGCTGAGGGATTTTGATGGTTACTTTGACATGTTTTGACCACGCCTAACATGCCCTCAATTATTTGAGAACTAATTGCATTGGACATATGAATGGGATTACTTTTAATTCAATTGTAAAAGATTGATCCTTTGCTTAAATCTATCAATACCAAAATCAAAAAGGATTCTAACCGATTCCAATATCGTAATGATATTTACACTTTTCCTAAGTCCTTGTGCTCATTTTGATTCATTTTTTGTGGTTTTAATGGACCCGTTCATCACTTTTAAATAATTATTATAATCTTCAGCAAGAAAAATTTGTGGGCTGGCCCCGTAGCTCAGTCGGTAGAGCACATGCCTGCCGTCCGAGGGGTTTGGGTTCGATTTCCGGCTCGGGGTGGGGATTTTTGTCCAACCAAGACAATTCCCCATCTTCCCCAGAGTCTGTAAGTATGGAGTAAGTATGACCTTTGCAGTTAAAGGGTATAAATGGGAAAAATAATATATTGTGCGAGACTATGATGGTAGTAATTGAAACGTGAGCGTTTCTAAATTAAAGATTTCATTTCAAAGTATTCATTTCTGGTTTGAATGATATGTTATAATTGTAAAGTGAGACGTAGTACGCAGTCGCAGAAATATTGATTACTTCCCTATAAATAGTTGTTAACGTGTGGCACAGTGTAACCTAAAAGAAAGTATAGAAAAACTGAAACAAATTGAATTTATTGAAATATTATTTGCAATTAATGCTAATGATAATATGAACAAATCTGACTTTATTTAAAATATAGGTTATTTGTTAGAGCATTTAGATAAGTCAATCTGGTGCCTAATTTTGAGTGTTGATTTCAAAATAGAATAATGAGTCCACTGGGTCGATAATTTCATATTTTGAGACAGTTCCTCGAAATACACAGGGATACATTTTCTGAGAATAAATTTATACCTTTCGATATTCTCTAGTCCATGAATTGCGAATGGAATTTCTTGTAGAGTCTATCTAGTGAACGCGAGTGCAGTTTGCCCCGCAAAGGAAACTGACCCTCCCGCCCACTAACGACCGTCATAAATCTATCTCCACACTTCAGAAATGGAACACTGTCGTTGAGGACCAATTGCAACCCTGATTTGCTTGAAATGACAGTCGCATGTCTACTACACGCGGAGTCTCAGTTGCCAAAGTTCCAACTTCCACTTGATCTGTTTCATTACGTGAAGAAATTCGTTGTGTGTCACGATGTGGAGACCGAGGGAGGGAAATGCAGTGGTAAATGCAAATTAAGTAGCAGATAACTTTCAGTCAAGTGAAAATAATCAAAGTGATGACAATAGTGTGAATAACTGGGCCGAGTTATGTCACTGGAAAAGCCTCAAAAAACAAAGTTACAACGGGAACTGTTTCTAAACAAATTCAAGCGCTTGTTCTGAACACATAAATATGTGCTGAAAAATAATCTTGGTAAGGGGTCATGCAATGAACCTGATGATAAATTCTGGGTATTCACAGAAATACAGTAAGAAAAATTGTAACGAATGCAATACCAAAGACGCCGATCAAGTGTGAAAACAAAAGAAAGCGTTTCTCTAAAGTAGATAATTTCACATGCGATTTAATGCGTCGAGAAATTTATAGATTCCATGCAAAAGGATGAGCGCCCACCTTAGACGAATTGGTTGCACATTTGCAAGAAATTTGTGATTTTCCTTATGGGCACTGCACTTTACGCGGCCTCCTAAAGGAGCTGGGTTTCAAATACCGCACTTTGAATAAGATACGGGTTATTATGGAATCTAGTAGAATTGTAGTTTGTCAAAACTAAGGAAGTTTTGCCGTAAGATATATATATATCGTCAAAACGAAGGAAGTTTCGCAGTAATGGACATAAGATAATTTATTTAGACGAAAGCTCGTACGATACCTATGACGTATCAAGAAAGGTGGCAAACTTGCAGAAAGGTCTGGGAGGACGGCCGGGGTTGTAAAACGATTATAAGGGTTCGTCAAAGGCAGCGGCCGACGTACACATCAGTTAACTAAACAGACTCTACATCTTTATTGGCTTCTGTGGCGCAACAAGTTATTGGTAACATTGAGTGCTTTTGCCGTAATTTCTGGGGTGTAAGTTCAAGGTCACTGTTACTAGTGTCAGAATTTTGACTATTTTCTAAACTGGCATCAGTACCGTTGTCGATCGAAACAATAATCGATACTTGCGCTTTCACAATGTTACGTGACCACTTCTGATTGGTCAAATACCAATAATTTAATGAACAGGTGTACTTTAATGAGCCCTTTAAATTACTGCTACCGGTCGTATAAATACTAAAGTTTGGCATGGTGAGCATAAAAAAATCATTTGTGTATGGAATTAAGGGAAGTAATGAATGTTGTGGTGCAGTGTATACATTCACACTTATTTGAATGTAATGCAGGATTGACGGATTTGTTAGTATTATGGCCTCATTATAATGTGATGTTTATTTTCCTGATTTGTAGCCGAAGGAAGGAGGAGCATGGGAAAAAGACAACGACGAAGAAGACAGCAAGGGAGAGTATTTCCACAATGCTTTGGGAACCATACTGCTGGTAGCACAGTGTTTTGGATTACTGCCAGTACAAGGAATACTGAAGCGCAGACCAAGTGAACTCCACTTTCGGTTTCGCTCTCTAAGAGTCCTTTACACCTTCAGCTTGCTCTTTGTCTTAATAGTCACAGAGAGCATTTCCATCGCACATATGTGTAATTCTATGCGCGACTCTGCAGAAGGATTTATGAGTAAGTTCAAAGTTTGTGTATCAATTTTTTCCCTCATTTAAATATTGCTGTGACATTCGTTCACGAATTAATCTATCTTAGCCCGGTACACAATTGTTTGAAAACAAGAGGCAGAAGGGGACGGATAAACCTGCGTTTTCAAAAAGATTATCCACGATCAACGGATAGATATTTGAAGATTACTGGTGATAACATTGCTCAACTTTCAAACTGTTTCCTTCCAATGCCATAGCTATCACTGAATTTATTGTGTATTATTTTTGCTATTGAAAATAGCTATAGAAAAATATGAAAGGAAGCCGTGATACGAATGTTGAGTAATTCCGGCAGAACTTGCTTCTATTTTGACTTTCGTTTCTTCTGTTATCGGTGTCATTTAAGTTGAAAACTAGAAATGGCAATGATATCGCTTTTAAGAAATATATTTATTCACCGAATTTTAGATTTGAATAATTTTAATTTTAACTAAAAAAGCACTGATCAGAATAAACAAACTATGAATGGGTAAAATCGAATTTCCACTAACTCTCATTTCTATTTTCAGTTGGCTGTGAATTAAAACCTCTCCAGATCATTTGCTTTACGTTTTCTTTCTAGTTTGCGTTTTTTAATTCAAGGCCTCAAATACACAATTGCTATCAGAATGATCCTATTATTGCTGCTACTTTCCTTTTCCCAATTTATTTGTACTTTCTACTCCGTTGTGTTCTTGCCATTGTGCATCGAGCTTTACGTAAGACAAGGGGCATCGTAATAACAAATATTGTGCTAACTACCTGTTATGAAACCTCAGTAGATACATGTATTTACTTATATTGCATTCACTGAATCATTGTACGATTACCCAGAATGTCTTACGATACCGTGTTTCGTTCTTTTAAAAAAAAGCTCTAGAACTAGAGTATCACTCAAAAGTTTTTGAACAGTCTCTTTTTCTGCAATTTATAACTGTGTAACGCCAAACAAAGTCAATGTTATATTATATATGGTAGAAATCCATGGACACATAATTGAAATTTAGTATGACACCTTTTGTTTGTAAGTTATGTGGATTTTGAAAATGTAAAATTTGTTGACTCTTATAGGAACACTTAACCTAATGCTGTTTCGGATGCCATAGTATGCTTGTAATTCCCTAGATGTCATGCACAGACGTTCTGTAAGTAGATATTGGCTGTAAACAGCACTTTGATGTTTCATAAGCATTGTTATTCTGCAGATGAAAAATCTGAAATGGGTAAAATAAGGTTGCTTTCAGCAGGAAAACGTGCTGTAATAGTCGGCTTACATAGAGCAGGCGTCAGATTGCCACAAAAGAACAAATTTCCTTGTGAAGTATCCATCGCAGGAAAAAGCAAAAACAGGAAAAAGGGTCGTTATCGAAAGGGGAAGGCTCATCGAAAAGTGAGGAATAACACTTAACAGTGACTAGCTAACATGATCGTTTAAAAAGTCCCCATTCGGACAGGGAAGTGAACCAGTTGAGGAGTGAATCTGTGAGTATTTCTACAGCGAAGAGACGACTTCAGTATGTACACCTGAAAGGTTGCATTACGGCAAAGAAATTGCTATTGAGAGCTGTCAATAGGCTTAAGAGATAACAATGGACCAACCGACATGTAAGCTGGACTGTTGATCAGTGGAAAAAGGTGTTACTCATTAATGAACTTAACTTTGGGCTACTTGGCTCAAAATGTTGCCAGTTTGTCCGACATGTATAGGTAAACGCATGGCATCTAAGTGCATATCCCCTGCAGTTAAACATGGAGGTGCTTCGGTGCTGGTATGGGGTTGTTTGGTGGCAATAGGACAGGCGTTAATATGAAAATAGAAGGAATTAAAAAGGAACGTTATTACAACATTATCTAACGCCATGCCAAACCATCTGGGATGCGGTTAGTTGGCAATCAGTCTGCAGCAGGACAATGAATCCAACCATACAGTTTTACTCTGAAGAACACACATTTAACGACTGGAAGAGAAACAAGACTTGAAGATCATGGTTTGGTCCCTCGAAGTCCTGACTGCAATCCTATTGAACTACTTTGGGATCAAGTGGACAGAGAGGTCAGAAAGAAACAAGCCGCTAAAGTAAATATATCAAGGAGTCATGTGCAAATCGTATGGAGGAATATTTCTGAAGATACACTGGTGCACAGAAAGGATGCCCAGTTTGTCAAGTTGTAATTAAAACAAGGTGAGGTTACTTTGAAGAAAGCAGAATCTAACGCGTTCTGTTGATTTTCATTAAATAAGCTATTGTGACCACAATATTATGTCTCATTTATTCCAATGTTTCAACAAATCCTAAAACTAAGTTCAAAAACTTTTGAGTGGTGGTGTACGTGTACGTGATATTCCTATGGCAAGTTTTGATAAGTGTAAAATCAGCTGACCTGCCCGTTCCTCAAATCTGAATGTAAATGGTAGTTGCCTGTGAAGAATTTTCAATTATAAAATTAATGAAATCCATCGCTACATGACTGGAAAATGGAGGAATATTCGACGAGTATTATAATGCAGAAATGCAGAAATGTTCAGAATGCAGAAATTCGTCAAGTGCTCAACAATGCCATGCGTACCACAATGTTTTGTAGAGTAGAGTCAGACTTTTCAAAGATAATGCTCTGTGGACCTTTAATCATGGGCATTACTGGAGGAAAATCTCTGAACTACTATTCGGGTAGATTAAGAATGCCCTTAAGAGTTGTAAACTATCAGTTTCATCCCACATAATGAACCTGAATTATAAATATAGATCAGTATCTTAAGCTTAGCATTATAAGGATTGTTCTATGTTTCTGTTCATAATAAGATAAGCATGAACTTTCTGTTTTACAAGATTTTATTGTTTCAGCCAGTTTTGGAGCAGCTACAGCAGGAGCTGTGTTTTACGGTAATTCGTGCATTGCAACACTACTCTTTCTACGTCTGGCGTCGAGATGGCCAAAGATGATGCAATTATGGTACCATGTAGAACGCACTCTCTCTAAGAAGCCTTTACCACATACAACACTACGACTCAGGATCATTACAGCCTCTGTTATGGTCCTTGCTCTCTGTGAGTGATGTTTTATCAATCAGTGCTTCTAGAAATAATGAGCTGGCGTGTCTTAAAACGATCAGCTGCTGCATGCTTGGGGTACTTTTGCGTTTTGGTTCTTTAGTATATTTTTTTTTTAAATTTACGTCTTCCAACGTTCAGTCATATCGGATGATGAATTAAATGGTTGGAATGATGCTCAAATGAACCCGGGGTCCTTAGGGCTTAGAGCTACCCGACATTCATCTTTCAGGATAAGGAAGAATTCTGGGAAAAAGCTTATCCAGGTAACTCACCTTGACCGAGTTTCGAGCTCAAGACCTTTTGACAGTGAAGCGGGCTTTTTAGTGTCTGAAAACTTGTATTACAACATAAAATCTCTCATCACACTGACAATTTTAATGCATATATTTACTCACACTTGGTTTCCAATTATAGCTAGAGTGTATTCAAAAAATATATTTTTACCTCATAGCTTTTGTGCAAAAAATGTTTTAATGATTTAAAGCCCCGCAAAGTTACAGTTAACAACCGCTAAATCTAGGTTTTCCTATGTCTGCATGACCGTTAATTGGGAACTTCATAAGAAAATTGATGTCATTTTTCAATACGTATTATTTTAAAGGCATTTTACTCATCTTCAGATACCTATTTTACTCGTTTCTTTTTGGATGGACTTATTACAATTTCTCTTGTCAAATAAGTGATTTTTTTTGTAATTTACGTCCTCCAACATTAAGTCATACAAAATACAATGACAGTACATCCAAATTCCGACAAATAAAAATGGTTCTACCACAAGGTGCAGTACTGAGTACAACCTTGTTCAACATCTACAGCAATGATCTTCCCGCGGCTGTATCAAACACAGAAATAAAGACAGCACATTTTGCAGATGACATGAACATATGGACGTCTTCCCGTACAATCCATAGAGTGCTTCCCTATACAGAGCCCTTATTGTCTTCAGCCGCAGCCAAAGCCATGAAATGAATAGCATCATAAGGCTGAGCGTACCTGGACCACAGCTCCCAAAGAGTAAAACTTACCACTCCGTTACCGGTGATTGAACTGGGTCTCCGCCTCAGGGACTCACTAGTTACCAAAATGAAGATATTAATACTAAAGAAATGAATAATAATTTGTTTTATAAATGATATACCGGAAGCAGAGACGATAAAGTCATAAAAGCCTATCATATTAACAAATATATTTTCTTATTTTATGCTACATATATGTATGTTTATATGTACGAGGGCTCTTCAATAAAGAATGATCATATTTCTTTCACAGTCACAACTTTTCGCACTAAAATTCAACCTTAATATATTCCGTTAGCTTAATGTGAAACAAACACGCCATAGTAGTTTCATTGTTGGTAATCCTGGTTCCCGCCTGTGAGAACCAGGCAAGTTCAGACATGTTCAGCATCACCTACCGCTGCAATGGAAGTAACACGCGAGGAACAATATGCGCCTTTGAAATTCTGCTTTCGTCTCAACAAATCTTCAGTTACGGAGGCCTATGGAGAGTCTGTTCTTCCCTACAGCACAGCTCGAAGGTGGCTTAAAATGTTTAAAGAGGGGAGACAATCAATTTCCAAGGAAGGTGGATCCTGTTCTCCAGTTACTGCTTTTACGGAAGAAAACATCAACACTGCTGCTGCCATTATGGGAGTGGATCGACGAATTACCTTAAAATCACTTTCTGAAATACTGAACATTTCATTGGGTGCCACCCACACGGTGGTGACAGAAATATTACACATGAAGCGTGTTTGTGCGCGATGGGTTCCAAGACTGTTGATTCCCGAACAAAAGGACATTCGCATGCAAGTCTGCATGCAGTTAAAGTAGATGTTAGAGGAAGATCCGGAGTTTCTTTGAAAGATAATCACTGCTGATGAAACTTGGCTACATCATTTTGCTCCTGAGAGCAAACAGCAAAGCTCAGTGTGGAAACCTCCTTCATCACCAACCCCCCAAAAAGCAAAAGTGGTTGCTTCTGCTAGGAAAGTCATGATCATCTCATTCTTTGATATTCATGGAATGCTTTATCAGCATGTTGTACCCGCACACATATCAGTAACTGGGCAATACTATAGGGATGTCCTGAAAACATTGCAAGTCCATATCAGCCGCAAAAGACCACATTTCCGTGAAGCAGGCTGCATGCTGCACCACGATAATGCGCGGCCACATATTGCCAATATTGTTGTTGAATATCTTGCAAAACTCAACGTGAAGTGTATCCCTCATCCTTCCTATAGTCCGGATGTGACATTTTTTCTATTCCCTAACTTGAAGAAACGCCTTCGTGGGAGGTATTATCCATCATCAGAGGCAGTGGTGAAGGCTGCGGAGGCGATTTTGAAGGATCTCTCAAAAATGGTTTCCAGCTTGTCTCTGGAGACTTTTAGAAACGCTGGAACAAGTGCATCGCATTGAAGGGAGACTATTTTGAGAAGGACCATAAAAATTATGAGGTACGTTGTCAAAAAAAAATGTGATCATTCTTTATTGAACAGCCCTTGGATATTTAATCAAAGTTATATTTAAGAAATTACATTTTGTTATATAAAATGTATATGAGCCAATGTTTCTAACAAACTATTACAAGGTGAAGAAAATCTGAATCAGAATCTGCATGCCAACAGGTGAACATTTGATGAGCATGATGGCCAACATCCCGGAGGTGATAGTCCCTGAGAAAGTTCGCGACAAACCGTGTTCTGGAGATGAAGAATGGCCAGCTAAGGGTGCTAGTCTGACAATTGCTGATGTTCTTAAGGTAGAGTCCAAAATTAATAATGTATGATCTTTTGCTTGAAAGCCTAGAGAAGAAAGCTCTGAAACACTGATTTTGTTACAGGTCTATTGCTGCAGATCCCATGGATTTATTTTCAGCATAGTTCCATATAACTTATTTCTGGGTATACTGATTTTTGTGACCAGCAAACTTGCCACTTTCACGTGGAACTTCACTGATGTTTTTGTCATGCTGGTTAGCGTTGGACTTTCTCAGCAGCTGAAGCAGCTCAACAGCAGACTGCTGAGTACAGAAGGCAAGGTATGCAGTTGGTGTATGGTCCATTATAACAACTAAGGCGTCCAAGATGGTAAAGCAAAACCACGTGAAACAAATATTCTGAGAAATATTATTGGTTAAATATGAATCGACTCTTACTGGATGGAAACAAGGTAGCAACGAATTCTACTACAGATCATTTACTGCTATATATAGACTGTGTGTGGAATGTGAATACTCAAAAACCTAAGCGTGGTATTCTGTGGCTTATTTTGCATAACCGTTCATATGGAATCCTAGCTTCTCAGTAGGAATAATTTTCTTGATCATCATCGCTTCTTTGTAGCAAAGACTACGTTTCTCTACCTTTCCCCTCGTTAAGCTCTATGTTTAATTATTTCTAAGTATTCACTTACCTTAACCGAATGGGACAGCTCAGGCAGTTTCGTCTGTGGCCCACATTTGCAAGGTCGGGGTTCAATTCCCGTGGCCGAGATACCTGACCTATGGGTTTTTCAAAGGTTTTCCCGAGTCGCTAGGCGAATGATGGTTAGGTTAATTACATCCTCCGAAAACCCTGGCCCCGATTTCACCTTCATTATCATTTATATCATCTCTCACTGGTGGTAGTGTCGCTGGGATTCTCGACGCTGCATCCCCCCAGGGGTCTACTTCGGTAGGTACGGGTTTGGCGCACCCGGGGTCCCGAGCCAACAGTCTCCCTCGTGTGGGCTCCTCTACGTGGTTGAGGGAGACGGTCAACAGACCCACCCACGTGTAGACCGTGCGTGGAGACCCGTGGGGAAGGTTTTTAGATTCTTGTCTAGTTTAGAGTATATGATTTAGTGAACAAAAATTTTAGTAGGTTTTGATTGATGTTTTTTATGTACGTGTATTTTTAATAGGTTTTGTTACAGTTGTACAGTTTTTAGAAAGTTTTATATCTGGCTTTTGCCATGATTAGTTTTTAAAGGGCGCTGATGACCACCGTAGTTGAGCGCCCTTATATATATATCATCGACGCTGCATGGCGTTTTGATATAAAAAGAAATAAAAAAATCTGCCAAACTTTGCGCTGGTACCTACAATCTAAACCAGGACACAGCTTCAACTAGATTTTATTTTTCTCTTTCCCTTTTTTCATTTATTAGTTTTAATTAAATACATATATTTCGCAGATTACCTACCCTACTTTTAACTACACCTAACTTACTAACTAATGTATAACCACTGGTTAACCAGCAGTTTTACATACCATGTATATTTATCCCTATCCTAAGCTGGCAGTTCTACTCTATTTATTACATACTAACTATTTACCTTGAGTATATACAATTTTATATTATTTTCTCTAAACTATCATCTAAAACTATTTGAATACATAATTGGTATCCATACTTCTCCTCGTAGAGAGTACAGTAATTGAATTACTTACTGCTTCAAGAGCAGAGGCCAAATCTCAATCATGTATTCACCTACGATACTAACTACGATTTGGGCTAGTTGTCTTCTTCTGGTGAGCTCCACACTGTCGTGATCTGTTGTGGCTGCCTTCTTCGTCTTGCTGTCCAGTCCAAACGTCCTGTAGTGGTCCAAAATTGCCTCCGGCTACTCATGGTTGTAACATCCTCTTCATCCCTCCTATCTGTATCACTGCTTTCCTCTTCTACCTCTGGGATATTTAGTGTTCGTCGACTTATTCTCCCTAATCTTCTCAAAATTCCATCCTGATTTGGAGATTGAGGTCGATGCTGCTTGGTGGCATCCATTATCTGCACTTCTGCCGGTCTCCTATACTCTTTCATCACTATTTTGGATACGTTCGCCACCATACTTTCTATCAAGCGTAGATCCTGTGTCCCAAACTGCTTTCCCTGCTAGAGTTGCTCGATCATTTTGTAGCTTATCGTTATATTTGCTGCATTCGAAAATCAAGTGTTCAGGATTGCCTATTACATCACGTGTATCACAAATGTCATTTTCCCTGCTTCTTATCTTCTTGAAGTAAGTCTCAAACGGACCATGTCCGGTAATATACTGCACACTTTCTCTCGTCGGTGATATAGATAACCTTAGCCTCTCTCTAATGTTAGGAAATAATTCATATACTCTTCTACCTTCCTTAATCTTATTTCATTCTTCTTGCCATTGATCCATTACAATTTGTCTTGCTTCTCTTCTTGTATTGCACGGTCTTCTTAAAATCTTAGCAACTTTTTTAAGATTTTGTCTTCTTATCCAGGCATTTTGATATACTCAGTAAACACTTTCTCCTCCGGCGGGACGGACGGACTTTGGTCTCCAAGTCTCTTCAGGAACGCAGAAGGGATGCCGGTTGTGCCAACTTCCCTGGAGATTTCCCAACTCTGGAGGCGTCCTCCATTCTCTGGTCTCGGGCCTTGGTAAGAGTGATACTGGTTGTCCTGGACTGCCAGAGAGTTTCCAACTAGTAAAATGCAGGAACCCCACCCTATGCACTGTCGTGACTCCTTGAGGTTGGCGGCCTTACGTCTCCTCTCACCTCATCCTCCCTCCCGGAGATGTCCCACAAATGATCAGTCTGTCGACGTGCTAGAGTCCCCTCTGGAAAATCCTATCCTATCTTATCCACTTTCCTTAGATTTGTCAAAGATGACAAATGTGAAAGTCGATAATGCAGTCCGTAATGGAGCATCATTTGTATGCTCATGTACCAGGTTTCTCTTGAAAGATCCGGCTGGTTGACTACCATACCAGTGACATTACTAATATGAATCCGTTGCTTTAAGAGCAGCAGGTGTGTGCCCTGTTGCTCCACTAGATAATGTTAAAAATACGAAGAAATATGAATGTCATTTTACCTTTCCTTACAAAATTGATTCGAAGTTCTCTCCCTCTGGGCACACTGAATCCATTATTGAACATCCGAAAAGTGTAGGCGATGTATGGCTAAACAAAGTCAAATGTCATCTAAAAAGAAGAGTTCAAAAAATTGTGTGTGTGTGTGTGTGCGTGCGCGCCTGTGTGTATGTGTGTGTTATAGCTTAAAAAGAAAAAGTTGGTTAAGCATGAAACTTAGTATCTAAGTTCAGAACCATCTCCACAGCAGGCTACCCTTTGCATTGAGCATTTTTGGAACTTTTTGATTCTATATTTTCATGACAACTGAAATGCACATCTTGAATTTTTGACAATGCTCTCATAAGTCCTCTACACTCTAGAGAACTTTTGAATAACTGGTAAACCATAAAGGGATGGACAAAATATTACTACACAAATATATATATATGTGTGTGTGTGTATGTGTGTGTGTGTGTGTGTGTGTGTGTGTGTGTGTGTGTGTGTGTGTGTGTGTGTGTGTGTGTGTGTGTGTGTGTGTGAAGGGATGTCGCTCGCATGTGATACAAGTTAGCTGTACGCAGAGTATGAATAACGTCAAATGTACAGCACGGCCGTCAAATGTGCAAACAACTGCCACTGAAATCAAACTCGAAAACAACGCACTCTGCGCACTAGTGAAGCATTGCCTTGCAAGTGTATGCAGACGAAAGGTCAAGGTATAGTATAACGGAACTTTTTTGTTTCTTCTCGCTATATCTGTCATGGTCAGGCTGAACCTGCCTGCAGTTGTTCGCCTGCGCGAGAGATAACAGTGCAGTCCATGTGCAGTATACCTATGGCAAAATGCTTGCGCCTCTGGCCTTTAGTAATGACAAATAATTAGTGAACGAGATGTTCTTTTTTAAATGTTTGAACTTTCATATACTTATACTTTTCTAAAATGGGAAGTATTATTCCATGTTTTCTGATTTTTTTGGTCACGCAAAGAGAAAGGAATTTCTAAAGCATAACGTAACGACCAGCTCTTTAAAAGTTTTGACTATCTTTTAAAGCCTCTTTCTCATACTTTCTCTCTCTAACAAGATCAACACTACTACTTTCTGTTCTCTGTTAACATTAACGTAATACAGGACTAAGGGTTTGTAGGAGTAGTTAGTACTAGAGTAGAGAAAGTCTTGTGAGTGCAGTACATCAGAATTTTTGCCCCATTTCACATAATTTTACTTAGTTAACGTGTTGGCTGTGTACTTGTTTTCTTATTTAACACGAACTCAGCCTGTTTAAATTTTTGCAGCAACCTATAGGTTGTGTATTTTTCAGGAATGTCACCTGGAATTTCGAAATAAATTAAAGCTGTCAGTTCGTAAGTTATTCTCTGTGAATAAAACACACTTTGTTCTTTAGTATATAGGTTATGATCGCATACAGTAAATACAGCCAAGAGACAGCTTCACGTAACGTTAGTCTTGTTAAATACCATGTGAAAACCTTAGTCGAAAGGTGCAGTTGTCATTGCCTTTCGTAGAAGCGCAAGTTAGCCAACCGTAGATAGAAAGCATTGGATCCGATATTGCTTCTGGTGGCCCCAGTTTTGTCATTGAAGATAAACCTGGTAGTAAAGGAACACTGTCGATTAACTGAGCTGAGACAGAAACTGTTGCTTAATAAATCAGATGGTTAATATAAAAGCTATTCAAATCTAATACCTATTTAAAATAGTTCATATATGTATCAGATTATTTTTTGTTCTAAAAGTGTATTGCTTAACCTTATCTTTGAAATTAAATGCAGTTGGTGAGAGAAGAAGAATGGCGAGAACTTCGAGAGCACTATGCCCTGATGTCAAAACTGATTAAAGATGTGGACGCCGCAGTGTCAGGCATCGTCTTCCTTTCTTTCTTCAACAACTTGTACTTTATCTGCCTACAGCTGCTAAATGGCCTTTCGTAAGTTTTTCCTAATATAATATAAATATTAAAAGTAAAAGTGTAAATATTGAAAGTAGTATTGTTTCATCACAGTTTAGTGTTATGTATTTAACACTTATGGCTTCGCAATTATGGCATTTAATCAACATTTTGTTTATTTTCTTACAAATGTAGATCCGGATTCACTTAGTAGTAAATAAGCATGATAGTTCAAAGACATACACAAAAATATAATTTTAAAAGAGGCAGATAAAAGGAGCACTTGAGTTGAACTATGGGCACTAGGTGTTATTATTAAAATATGTGTTTTGTTTCCTCATGTAGGCCAAGTAATTCTATCAGCTTAGTGCATTCGGTTTACTTTTTCGCCTCATTTGCCTTCCTCATCAGCCGTACGGTAGCTGTAACGTTGTTTGCTTCCGGTATCAACGACCAGGGTCAACTTGGACTTCCTGTGCTATTTAACTGCCCTTCCAGCACCTATTGCACTGAGGTGAGTGGGACTTTTTGTACTTAATGTGGAATTTCCCTTCAATATACTTTTGTGTGTTAAATATATTAACTTATGAGGGCTTTACCTATGAGATAGTAACAGAAATTCAACATCTCTATTTATAATAAATATAACACTCTAGTAGATACTTAATGTCCTATCTTTGTAGCTGAAATTAAGGGTGCAGACATGCGGCACGTTGACTATGTCGAAGCCCCAGGTTGGGAAGCCATCTGTAGCAGGATTTTATGGAGCTGATGGGATGATGGTTCGGATGGTTCAAAGGTTCTGATGTCTGCGATCTGTGTTGCTAGGTGCTGAGTCTTCCGTTGGAGTGAGAGAGGGGTGTCCTTATTGGCTGCTGCAGTAGATGAGGTACTTTGCATATCAGCGAGAATGTCGGTGAATATATCGTCCTGTGAATTGATGGAGTCAAGTCTTGTAGTGAGATGCTGTAAGGCTTCAGTGGCGGCAGCGTGGTTGGAGCTGATGGCGGTGACTACTTCTTCCTGGTTGCCTATGCGTATGGTGATGTTCAGTACCTCCGAGTGGAGGTCCTGAATCTCGTCTGAAGAGGTTCTGGAGGAGGCGGTGGTGGCGAAACTTTCTTCAATGTGTAGAAGGCGCCTGTTGGTGTGCCGGAGTTCCTCGCGCAATTCTTGCAGAAGGAGTCGTACATCAGGCAAGGCGGTGATGTGGTCGGGGATGGTAGTTGTCTTTCTTGTGGACTCCTTTGGGTGAGGGTAAAGAGGGCACTGCGGCTGTCCAGTGTATTGGCTTAAATCACTGCACGTGGCGCAGTACCGGTGGCGGCGGAGACCATGTTTTCTGCACTCGGCTGTGAGTGAGGAGGTACCACAATAGTGGCACCTCGGTGGCGTAGTGCAGGTGGAGACGTCATGCCCATACACGCAGCACCTTCGGCAGGGGAAGTGTTGCTGGCCTCCACTACCAGGCATTGCCCTAACAATGGCAGGCCGGTCTTCAAAGCAGCGTGACGTTCCCCTGCGTCGGTGAACTGAAGGCGCAAACAGGTGGTGGGGCCTCGTCTGGTGGTGATCCTGGTGGCTCTCGTTACTAAGGGCCACTTATGTGAGGCGGCGGTGTGGACGAAGTGAATGGGGAGATCGCGAGGAACTCCGATAATAACAGCGGTGAGGGTTGTGGGAGTCTCCGTTGCTGGTTGCAGCCGCTGTGGTGTTCCGATACTGGCGACTATAGGTGAAGGTGGCCGGCTGGAGTGCCTGCAGAGAGCTGCGATGTGGCTGGCGCTGTTCTGCTGGGTGGCCCAATTGCCAAGAGAGGCGGCGGAGAGCTGGTTGTCTGGCGAGTGTCCGGCGCGGTAGGAGAAGCGGGCCTGGAAGCCCAGATCTTCCCGGCCAGCTCCGTGGGAGGATCCCTCTCGGCCGCCGAGAGTGGCGGGGAGGCGGCAGACGGTGCCCGTGAGCTGGCTGGCGATGGCTGCGCTGAACCTTTCTTCGGCGTCTGGTTGTGCTGCTTCCTGTTGCCGGCATTCTTCTTTCCCATGCTCCGTGTCTGCGAGGTGATGTTACCAGCTCGGATTCTCGAAGAGAATTCGTGAAGATGTCGTCCCGCGTTTCGAATGGGGTTGTGGGTCGTATTTAGGAAGACGATGAAGCCACTAGCTCCTACACTTCTTCCCGATCTGAATCTTTGGTTCAGATCTGGCACTCAGCCGTATCGATGTATATAAAATATCTGAGTTCAGTCTGCGCTTTGAGAACTCTTTAAATTTTAGGCGTGGTCGCGAGTGAAAAGGATACATTTTCTATATAAATCTCGATACCAAAAAATTCTTTTGACTTTAAAAATATCAAAATGTTCAATTTAATTTGTATTATTTATACAGTTTTTCGTATAAAATTTGACAATAATACTGTATACCTTGATTACAATTAACAGAAAACTAATATTAATTTTTACAAGGTTTCGTCCAGGTACTGAGTTTACGTCTGTTCACCATAATGTCCTTCCATCAAAAGACGTTTTCTGTTCTCGCTGTTTTACCAAAATTATTGATTTTTCATTCTCTCATTGCCATCACTACCAATCAAACTTAATTTTTACTGGTCCACGTCACACATTACATAATCTCATTTTTGAATCTATCAATCATAAAACATTCACATCATAATACTTACATGTTGCGTCATATCATGACCTACTGAATTTTAACAATTTTTTTTCTTATTCATTTTAACCTGTCCATATCGATTCTTAAACGACATATTTAAACCTTTTTCAACTCTCGGGGCCTAAACCAAAACAACTGTTACATCTTTGTTGAGCGAAAATTTGTTCTAGTTGTACTGAGTAAGTAGGAGAGTATTTTCATTTTACCGGTTTACTTAACCTCACTTTTCCCCGCTTTGTAACCGTTCCTCACTCCTCTTAGTCCACGTACAATAAGAGAATAGTGAGAGGAATATTGCAGTATCAGGAGAAAGACCGTAAAATCTATAAAAAGAATGGACTCTCCAGAGAGAAACCGTTGTAATTACTGTTGCACAAAACATTTTCAACAGACTAACGTTTGGAATTTCAAGAATCTGTGCGAAATCCTGAGTACTTCAACGGAGTTTAGAAACATTCTTCATATATGTATAAGATAATGTTGTTCAAAACACTAATAACACTCGTCAGGTCTCTACAATCTCGACCGCTTTTCAGTAATAAACAAGCTATGGGAATTAATGGGTTACATGTTGCATGGTTATAGTGCGGAAGCAACACTACCTTTCGCATCCTTAATCGATAATTCCGTACTTTTAAAGAAACCATATTTATGTAGTAGCTTATGAACATACACTTACCTTTAGTGCAACGTACAGATAGCGCTGAATGTCGCTTATCCGATATATTATTGCTGATAATTGTAATATGCTATTCTCTGTTGGAGGGTTTTTATCTCGGTAGGTGTAATCCAATTCGGAGGAACAATTTTATCACGCTACAATTTTCAACTCATAAGGCTTAGGGTACTCTTGTGTGTCACTATAAACAGTTCAAAACTCCTTAGTTTCCTTAATATGACAAATATTTATATGCAACATATACTCACTGTACAAACCTTAAAAGCAAAGTGTACTAAGTAAAACTATGTGAAAGCTACATTTAATAATAATCACTGGAAAACGTAACGAAGAATCAAATAACTTCGGCTGTTTTCTTAGTTTTACACTCACTGAAGACTTTTGACTGTTCGGCGTCTTTACCAGTAAGTTGACCTGAGCAAATTGGCAAGCTAAGGAGAGCCCGAGGTGTGTCATTCGTAACTTCCCTCAACTGTTCGAGCTTAACCACGTAGTGGGATTTTGGGGGGAGACGGTGATAATTAATTAGGGGGAGAAAGGCGTTATCATAGCACTAGTACTTCTCAATGGCTGTAGTTTTGGGTACAACGACTTTTGTGCATCACTTATGCGTTTTATAGTGTTGACAATATAGGATAACTTTTGAATCCATCCATCTCTTGCTAGGAAGTATGGAGCTTAGCTATTGCGGCTGCTGGATGTGCTTCCTAGTTACCGGATGTGTCCGGAAGCTGATAACGCCTGAAATGGCGTCCTCTGGGATTGAAATTCCCAAGACATCGAACTAAGGCACTATGGGATGGCAAGGAGTCGTAAATTTTTGTGGTCCGGCGTCTAATTCCATCCTCCACATACGTAATGAGGCTTCGTGAAGTAGCGTGACTGAGGAAGCGGAATGCAGAGTAGATGGAACGGAGTCCACAAATCTGCACCTGTTGGAGTAACAGCAGTTTAGAGCCTAAGGCCATGCCCCAGATATTGCAGGCGTAAGGCAGGCGGGGACTAAGAATGCTCGAAAGAGGCACAACTTTAAGGGGACAGCCATCCCGAACTTTAGCATAGAATACGAGACCGTAGTTCTGAAGACCTGATGTGAGAATCTCTTGACGTTCTCCCCAAAATTAGGCCCTTTTCTCTGCACTATTCCTGGAGGAGATGGAGGTGACTCTGGATGGGATTAAAAGTGGTGTTTATGTGTGGTGAAGAGAAGCACGTCATCAGCATATTACACTATGTTGACTTACAGAGCTATGGAAAGGTAGAGCTGAAGGGCGTGCAGGATAGGATAGAACGTTCGGGAATTCCGCCTCCAAATGGCCTTCGTGTTGACTTGTTTCCCGCCACTGAAACAGACCTGTGTCGCAAGGAGTATGTGATGTGTGTGGCTAGCTCCAGCTGGATTAGTTTATATAAGAAGCCTGCATGCAGGTTGTAGAAAAGGCCTTCTCGACATCCAGTGATATCGCTGTTATATAAACCTCCAATACATGCTGAGGTAACTGGGGCTAATCTAATACATTCAACTATTGAAGGGCCCATTTCTATTGCAATAGAAATGTCACCTTGTAGAATTTTTGAAATGTTTGTAAGATTGTCAAGATCGGGAAGGAAACACCATTTTACACTCTTTCAAAAACAAATGAACTCCATTGTTTACCACATTTGTACTGCATCATCCATGATTTTCAATGACTTGGTCAAAGGCTACCGTGTTTCTTAAAGCAAGCAGATAATTTGTGGCAAGAAACCAAACTCAGCCACAATGAAAGTTGTACAATTCCTTACTTCCGAAATTTGAGAGGTTCCGTTACTGTTAAATTGAAGATGATGCTTCATTCTCCAGACTGATGACCTCCTTACTTATACCCAGAAAATTTAAACAGTAGTAAACTGCTGCTAAAATTCATATCCTCCATCTTGTTAGCATAGGTTGAGGGGGCAGAAAAGGTTTATTTGGTGCAATGTCTAAATGTGTGAATCCTTGATGAGGCTTTCACAAAGACCTTTTTAATATCCAAGTGAATTTCCAAAAAACGGAAACAACCCTAGTATCTCTTCTAATATCCCGTGAAACCATATGCTACATAGGTCATGGGAGGTGCGGAGTTTTAATCCCGGGTATAGGAGCGGTGCCCACTTAGCATCGTGAGGAAATTTAGGAGCTACGTTAGGCAGCGAACCCTGGTCTAGAAAGCCAAATTTCCGCTGGAGATACCGTGATGCTGACCACATCTCTTCCCCATATCGGTTGGATGATCGTTCACCTCTGCCTTGCGTATGTGAACGGGAGGCCGGTATTCGGGTTGACAGGCTCAGGCCTGCTTTGGGCTATTACACCATGGGTTACTTCGTTTTTAACAATTTTCAGTAATTCATTGTAACACTCACCTAAGTAACAGTTTCTCAAACTTGATTCACTGGACACAGATACATCGTATATATCTTCAAAAACTGTCCAAATATAACATTAAGGTTAACTTGTGTTTCACAAAGGTATTCTGGATCAATAAAAGTTTTTTATAAGTTGAGTGCAAATTACTATTTTCGACTTGATGCTAGAACTGCCACTGGAAGCAAAGAAATCTTTGCATTAGCCTTGTCAAGTACATATGTTTACTATGTTACGAGTTATGTCCAGAAAGTAAGTTCTGTTTGGTAATAAAATTTAATTGTGTACAGATAAAGAAAAATTATTTATTACACAGAATTCTACAACTCTTAAACTACTCCTCCACATAACTGCCGAAATTTTGCAGGCATTTGTCATAGCGAGGCACACGTTTTCGTATACCTTCTTCATAGAAGTTTGCCGCCTGTGTCTTCAACCAGTTGGAAACATTTTCTTTCAGCTCTTCGTCATTGTTGAAGTGTTGACCGCCAAGGAAAGATTTGAGATGCAAAAACTGATGAAAGTAGCTAGGAGCGAGGTCAGGGCTGTACGGGTGGTGGTCTAACACGTCCCAGCCAAATCCCTGTAGGATGATTTTCGTCGCATTTGCAGTGTGTGGTCGTGCGTTGTCGTGAAGAAACACAACACCTTTTTACATCGCAAATTTGCCGATAAATTTCAATTGGTTTCACTTTCTTAGCATTGAGAAAACGAATCACAGATCTAATTTCACAAGCGGCGGGATTTTCAATCAACACCGACATTGTAAACCAGCACAACAAAGCGTACGTGGCTGACAGCGATCTCACAATGGTGCACGTTTCTTCTCCTTGACACAGAACGTCTACCGCGCATGCGCGGAACTTCGATCGCAGCGCTGCAGCGGAGATAAATTGAAACAGATCTTGCTTTCTGGATGCCCCTTGTATATACTGAATCTATGTGTAAATGAGAGTTGCAGAAAATAAACTATTGCTTTGTTCTTACTCTTGGCATATTTGGGGGTTAGGACTTAAACCACTAAGGCTCCCTCTGAGCATGCCCCTGACTGCATGCATGTTACAGGAGTATGTTTTCACCCTCAAAATGAGAGGAGTGTGTCCATAGGTATTTAAAAGACTTTTGTCTACATCATATATGCAGGAACTGCCCATATCTTCTGTTTGAAAATGTGAGTTTAATTATCTTTATTTTTTAATGCATTAGGTGTTACGTCTACAGACTCAGCTCTCGACGGATACCCTTGCTCTTACTGGTCTCAACTTTTTCGCCATCACGAGGAACTTTATGCTGGCGGTAAAGTATCAACTTAACTTTCTGTATTGGGGCTGGGTAGTATGTATTTTCAATTATAAAACAGCTTTCATTAACATTTGCTGTTAATTTCTGTCCTTTCTTTTATTCTTGTTAGGGAAAAAACCAGTAAAAACCCAAGGAAGCATATTGTGTCCACTTTATTAAACATGTAAACAGATACAAAAACAAATAGAAATAGGTACCAATTTCTTCATCCTTCTAATAATTATACTCCAAAATATCACTGGTAGAGAAACTGTTAGATCTTTTTAGGGGTAAATTTTACATTATAACAGTTGTTGTGTTATAAAATTTCCTGCTGCTCATATTCTCTATTATTTATGAGTTTGCTACATTGCTTATATTATTTAATATATTGTTACAAAAAACCATGAATTTTGAGACAGCTGCACCTGTTAGCTTTGTGCCTGGCTTCAATGCTGTGTGAACCCTTTATAAAAATTCCTCTTTTGCCTCATTTGCTCAAGGAAATTGATGACTTCATGTGGTTTAGTGCGTTATTCAGATTATATCTTGTGACATATTAATAATATTCATTTGTTTGCAGGTAGCAGGTGCTATTGTGACATATGAAGTGGTTCTTTTGCAGTTCAATATCGCAATGTTGACAAATAGCAATAGTACTGCAACATCATGAGAGAAGGAATTTTTTTGCATAGATAATAATGACAATAAAATGTACATCACTGTGAAAATATTATTTGAATGAATAAAATATTTATATCAGATCTTGAACATAAACTGTATACCTAAGTACTGAAAACAAGTTAAAAGAATATAAATCATATCCTGTATGTATTTTTGATGTATGTGGGATTTCACATCTAATAATTACTTTTGTAACATGTAAGCTTCAAATATGCATTTGTACATTTAATGGTGAGCAGGGTAATCACCTGCCACACTAATTAATTTATTTGTCACAACAGCCCCTCTTACTAAATCTGATTGAATATATCTATAGTCGATCCACTTTTACGTGATCACATAGTAGTACTGTACTAATAACAGTAATAGTGTAATAGTAGTAGTAGCAGTAATAGTAACAGTATTATATTGTATTGTATTTATTTCATCCTTTGAAACATAATATATATGTTATAGTACACGTCAGTTCAAGATACAAAGGTACATATAAAAAGTTACATAAAACTAAAAACTGTAACAGATACAGGATCCAAAAAAAGTCTAAAGTAGAAAATCAAATAAAAACAAAATATATAAAGACCATAGAGAAATGCTATATAAAAGTAATTGTTAACAAATGTGGAATTTACTGTATTTCATGATTTAGGAAATCCTCTACACTATAAATTTTCTCTCTATTAAGAAGCTAAATAGAGCCTTTTTGAATTTTGGTTTGGACTCAATATTCTTTATACTCTGTGGTAGTTTATTGAATAAATGTAGACCAGCATATGTGAAGCTACTTTCATAGAATTTGGTTCTATGCGAATTGATAAATAGATTGTTCTTTGCTCTAGTATCATGTGTATGAACTTCTGTGTTTGTTTTGAATGAATTTAGGGTTTCTTTCATGTAGTTAAGTGTTTCATATATGTACATGGCAAAGACAAAATTTTAAATTTTCTAAAGTATGGTTTGCAACTGGTTTTGTTTGTGACATTAGCCATAATCCTTATTACTTTCTTTTGCATCCTAAAAACCTTAATGCTATTTTTGAAATTTCCCCAGATTATCCCATATGTTAATAGACTATGAATGTATGCAAAATATACCACTCTAAGATAGTAATGGTTATGATGGTTCTGAACATACCCACGTGTAAGTTAAGCAACTTAAATCAAAGAGGGGTCTACAATCTACGGTGTACCATTAAGCAGCAAAGTAAGTATATGCTTTTACAGTGTAAAAACACAATTAATTACTGGTTAACTGGTCCAAAAATACTCCAACAAGAGAATCAGTTGAATATAGGTAGGGTATATATGCAGTAATAGACACTGAGCAAATTTGTTTAAGTGATAGTAAAAGCAAAACCCTAAAAGTAATCTTGGAAGCAACATATTTTAAGTGAGGTTTACAATTTAAATTACTGTTAATAAAAAGAGTGAGAAATTTAGAAAATCTTTCATACCATAAGAATAAAGCGTTATGTACCAGATATCTGAAAGAAAAGTGTTACCCATCTAATATATAAAGGAAAGGCTAATGTGGACAAACCAAAAACTTATCATGGTATAGCATTACTATCAATTATAGGAAAGTATTTACAAATATTCTGGCAAGAAGAATACAAAATTGGGCTGAAGAGCATAATATTCTTTTAGAATTCTAAATAAAACTAAGTTCAGTTTTATTTAATTTATTTATTGGTGATATATTAGTAAAGATTTGTAAGCACAACTTACAGCCAATTACTAATAACGTACATATTCCTGGAAAGCTACTTTCAGATGACTTAGTGGTAGAATCAATTACAACCAATGATCTAAAACATTCTTTTGAAGCAATAGGAAAGATGGAAATTAAAAGTGAATTAAGGTAAGATACAAATTATAGTATTTCAGAAAGGGTACAAATGAAACAGATATAAGAAATGGAAAAAGGAGAACATAGAGTATAAGATAGTGCAAGAATGTACATTGAAATTAAATTGAATGAGGTGGCTCATGGGAGAAACAATGAAGTTAGCATAAGCAAAAGGGAAAATTGCTATGGTAGAGGATAAAAGAATGGAATGTCAGGCACAGAGGTTAAGTTATTACAAAGAATCTATAATATGCTAGTAGAGGTTATACATTGTATGGTAAGGAACTGTGAGATTAGATGTAGCATAGGAAAGGGCGGTAGTTCAAATTGAGACAGGGAGAGTTGCATAGGAAGGGGTGGTTATAACTGAGACAGGGAGAGTTGCAAAAGAAGGGGTGGTTATGGAAAAGGTATTGAAATAATGGTAAAAAGTCATAAACCGAGAGAAAAGTAGTGTGCTTAAGACATTGTTTAGAGTACCAAAAGTG
Organism: Mantis religiosa; assembly: GCA_030765055.1. Taxonomy (NCBI): domain Eukaryota; kingdom Metazoa; phylum Arthropoda; class Insecta; order Mantodea; family Mantidae; genus Mantis; species Mantis religiosa. The sequence goes on from CM060956.1 coordinate 58,196,795, forward strand.
GGATTGGGATTTCATTACAGAGGAGATTCGGTACGTGGGTCACCATGCTGGGCGCATCGTTCCTATGCCCCCAAGTGGCCCCCTGGGAGGAAGGATGAGGCGAAGGAGACAGAGGGCGGCCGACCCAAGGAGCCCAGACAGTACAGAGGGCAGCTTTCCTACAGTTTACTTGGATAGAGACCTCCCCCGACAAGCCAGAACAACGAACTCGCTCCCCTACAGCGGGACGGCAACGAGCCCAACAGCCGAGCCCTAATGTTACCAAGGCAGGCGATCAGAGCCCCAAAGGTCCCTGGCTGGCGGTCCCGAAATGGTCCCAGCAGAGTAGCTGAGGCCGGCTATCGACCTACCGGAGGAGGAAGTAGTTTCCCAGAGCATATCATCCTGCCATGCACCGCCGAGACACCCACCGACACGTCTACCCTGAAAGAGACCACCAGATGAGAGATGATATGAAATGATAATGTAGATGAAATGGAGGGACAGGAAATTCGGGGGATATAATTAACCTACCCAGCATTCGCCTAAAGACCCGAGAAACCCCTGAAAAAGCCCATGTGTCAGGTAGGTCGGCCACGGGAATCGAACCCGGGCCTCCCAAATGCGGACCACAGACGAAACCGCCCGAGTCATCCCGCTCGGTTACCATGAGTGGAGTTTAGTCTTTAAAATAACCTGGAAAATAATGTGCAAGTTGCAATTTGAAGAAGGGAAAGCAAAACAAATGGAACTTGCAAGGCTGCAAGGAAAAGTATTCGAAGACATTAAAATACAAAAACTCTTTATTGAGTCATTGGATAAAAGCTGCTTAATCTTCAATGGTCAGTTAAATGGTTCATGGGAATGAATTTGATATTTCATTCTTTGGATGACTGGGTCATAAGGAACAAATAGTTCCTATTAGAGAAAAGTATAAGTATTTGAAAATTCAGACCAATAACAAAGAATATCTGAAAAAATTATTATCTTCACAAGAAACACATTTACATAAATTGTGCTTTAACAAGACCTAATTTTTCTGCAGTAAGATTTTGTCTATTTCATACAGTTTTCTCTATTCAAAAGTCATCCAGAATAAAGAGGACTTCATTTAAGTTATGCATTTCATTTATCACAAAGAGAATTAAATATGTGGCATTTTAATAAAAATTCTTAGAGTCATTTCAATGTAAAGCATAGTTTGGTTTAGACAATGGAGGTTTTCTTGAAAATGTTAAGCATCTGGTTAAGCAACTTTTCTGTTAGGGTTACGCTACTCACAGACATACCCATACACACAGAGTTTTCTTTTAAAATGTTTTCCATAGATTCAGGGGAATGATCCCAAAACTTGTATTTCCAGTAGATCTCGATACAAGTTTGTGGGTGGAATACAATACTTTACCTACAAATATAGTAGAAAACGTAAAAATTAAGTTCACCAGGTGAGAAATATAAACAATAACATATATCATGATATATTGATCATCACCAGGGTCTATATATATTTCCATTATACCCCGCCTTTAACTGCAGTGGTCATATCGGCGGCCATTCTCCTTCAGAACGTATGGAAGGTGTTATCTCGTATTCGTGGGGCTTTAATCATTAGAGCACGCACACATTCGCACTCTCATCCATACTTCCAGACTCTGGGGAAGATGGGGAATTATCTAAGAGAAAAACCCCCCCCACCAACGGGAATGGAACCCGGGACCCCTAGCACGGCAGGCAGGGGCTCCACCCACTGAGCTATGGGGCCAGCCAGTCTGTATTTTGATGACTAAAATATCTATACGATAATCAATAAAATGATTTAAAAAATCCTTAAAAATTTCATTCTCCATTTCATAATATGACAATATAGAGTAATAATCCTTACTTAACCTATTCAGAATTATTTGAACAGGAAAGTAGCAGCGAGTGCCGGTTCTCGAAAACTAAGGAACACCTGCCAGAAAGCATACCTAAGTACTGTGAAAAACTGCTTTCCCCTTCCAAATGAAAATGAAACGTGCAGTGTTCAGAGCCTGCTTTTACTACATGAAGCACCACAGGCGGTGACACTTATGATACATGAGATGAAGATATAGCACCAGTGGAATGAGATGACGGTGAAACCGGAGATTCCCGAGAAAATCCACCCCAGTGCCAAGTTGTCCACCACAAAGGTCACCTGGGATCGAACACGGGCCGCAATGGTGAGAGCCAAGCGGTCTAACCACTCAACCACGGCGCGGACACTTTCCACATCCAGTGTTACAACTGAGGCATACGTTAAAAACGTTAAGTTACTGGCAGTGAGGTCCTCTTCAATGCATTAAGTATCAAATGTTTCACTTGGTAGCATTTGAGAAATGCAACATGTAGTATTTTATCCAGTATTTTGTTTATATCAAGAACTCTTAGATAGCCTCCTTCTAAGTTCTCCTCTTACACTTTTCAAATCATACATAATTTAGTAAATTACAGTTAGAGAACTCCTAGGCTTCTGCTTTAAACGTGTAGATGGATGTACTTTTAAGGGCGCTCAAACTGTGATTATTAGCGCCCATTATATGTATTTCTTGACAAAAGCCGAATATAAAGATTACTAGAAAAAATTAAAACGCTAGAAAAGTATCACAAATGAAGTAGATAGAAATACTCATCAGTTTAGGCAAATTCAAAATAATATAAATAAAAAGGGCAAAGGGCATAAAAAGAACTTGGTGTTTACTTCACTATATCTTAAGTCTATCTACTCGTGAGAAAAATTTCAAAACCTTTTCCCACCGTTGTCTTCCGTCTGCATCTCTCCAGAGCTCACCGATACTTGCAGAGATTCCCGAAGATGTGTTTGAGAAACACATAAGCAACACATTGGACAAGCTAGGGTGGAGTGCCCCTTGAAAATGTGACTGTAAAATTGCAATAGTGAATTCGTAACCGAACCAAACTCATTATCAGTCGATGAGATGAAAAACAGAGGATTACACGATTAATCGGAAGTCTCCTTGCTGTTCGAAGCATATTTCCTGGGAGAGCTGACCACTCCTCGCCTCACAACAGTTTTATCTTGATTCTTTTGATCTTTTAGGTAGTTTGTGGCGTAATAGGTCTTTCCAGGGCGCGGATGACCTTGTAGTTGAACACCCTTAAACAGCATTATGTCTCTCTCCTACCTCTGTCTAAGATGTTCCTTAATAGCGAGAGAGTATACCCACTTTGGCTGCGTGAAACGTTCCACATGGATCTGGGCATGATATGCTAAGGAAGTCTATGATGGCTCCCAGTAGTATCCCTACGTGTTTTTTTTTTTAATTTTTATCCGGTTTTAATGATCGTGTTTTAATTTATACTGATGGCTCCAAGAGACCAGGTGTTGGGTGTGCCTTTGTCTACGGCACACATTCAGCACCTCCATTTTAGTGCCAAGATTTTTGCGATTCACCGAGTCATTTTTATATGTTCGACGATGCAAGATGGGTGACTGCTTCATTTTCAGTGATTGCTTTGTACAATTCAGAGCCTTCGGCAGCTGAACAGCTACCGTCCCGTTGTACATCGTATCCAGGGTGCCCTCCACGTTATACACGCCGCTGGCGTTAGCTTGGTGTGTGCATGGGTTCCTGGTCACGTTGGCTTATCAGAGAATGAACGGTCGGATTCGGGGGCTAAGTCTGCAAACATTAAGCCCCAGGTTACCATACCTTTCATCTCTTCAGAGGACATCCATCTTGTAATGCGGAGAGCTTGCTGTCCTGGCGCTCAGAGTGGTCCGCTCTACGCGGAAATAAGCTCCGGTTATTGAAGGACTATCCAGTTTGTTGAGTAACCTCATACCGTCCGTCCCATCGAGAAGAGGTGCAATCGGCTCGGCTGTGCATTGGCCACTGCTTTTTTACGTATAGCCATTTCTTTTAGAGAATAAGACACTGCTCCAATTTGCCCGCTTTGCGGAGATGCCCTCTCGGTCCCGGGTGAGCCTTTAGACTGTTCTAACCTGACTCGCCTTCGCCGGTCTCTCCAACTGTCGACCAGCTTGGCAGAAGTACTGGCGGACGTGCAGAAAGCGGTGGCCAAAGTTTTGTTGTTTGTAACGGTCACTCTTAGAATCTAGTCTTTAAAGTTTTATCCGTTTTAACTGTTTTATAGCTTTAAGTTTCTTTTGTATATTGACCTACAAGGGTACGTTTATTTTATTTACGATGGATGTATTTGACTTTTGTTTTATCTAGTTTTTAGCATGATTATTATGTGTTTCAAATGGGAAGGTGTTTGTCCTTGAGCACTACTAGGTGAGCAACCAATGGGAGTCCTGCGGTGTTGTATTGAATTCCCGCTAAGCGCTGTGTGACGAGTGCCAACCTAATCAATCTGTATGAACTACTATTCGCACTAAGACAAAAATTTAGATTTTGCAAAAAACTGATCCATCTGGAAGGTAGAGAGTAATGTATCTAACATAACCATGAAAACCCCACATGTTTAGCTCAAATGGTTTTTCTAATAAAAATAAATAAACCACTATTATCTATATTATAACAATAAATCCCGACCTAAGCATTGTATTATCATTATTGGTTGGCATGAATTCGTGTACGTATATTTGTAATTACTCAGAACTGAAACGTAAATGTTTTACATAACGTGATAAAAGAATTACTTTGAAAAATCCAGTTCGAGCCAGAGGAAACAATAAATTTCCTGCTGCCCTGGCAGAACGTGTCTGGTCACATTATATCTTTGTTTATGAATAGTTCGTAATCTCTGTTTACTCTAGGGAGTTCAAAGTGGTTGCTGTGTGTGTATGTACATATACTTTTAACTACTTAGAACTAAAATTTAAACTACTGACATGACGGATGAAATAATTACTGTGAATAAGTCAAGTTGTTAAATTCGAGAAAGAGCAAACACTTCATTTCCTGTTAGCCCGTGGAATGCTGTATGCTTATGTATATGAATGAATGCTGGATAAGAAGTGATTATTTACTCTGGAGAGTTCAGATCAATATCATTCAGTTGTTCTTTACACAACAGTAGAGTAAGAGTTAAATAGTGCAATGACTTTTTGCGGTGAAATTAGTGTCGAGTCAAAAAGGCAGGTATTGCAAAGTCAGGCTCGAAGTATTATTTTTAAGGTGTACACATTCTTAAAAATATTTTCGGAAACAGAAACTAAAAGTGAGTTATTGCAAAGAGTACTTTCGTTTAAAAACACGGAAAAAAGTGTATCAGCTGGATCAACTTGCAATTGAAACGGGGCACGAGCTATTATGCCTCCCACCTTACCTACCACTGCCGATATAATCCAATTGAGTTGTTGTGGGCTCAAATAAAAAGGGGGATTGCAAACAGAAATAATAATTTTAAACTGACGGACGTTAAACGACTTATTCACGAAGAAATTGACAAGATAACACAACAGGACTGGGAAAACTGCGTGAGGCACGCAGAAAACCTTCAAGAAGATGATGTCGGGCCCAAATGACCTTGTTGTCGACGGTCCCTAAAACACCACACACTCACTTCAAGAAGATGATTTTAAGAAAGAAATAGCACGTGACGAGATTTTGGAACCTATAATCATAAATTTGCAACACTCAGACAATGAAGACAGTGACAATGACGAATTGTCTCTTAACGGAAATGACATTGATAGCGATATGGATGAGCCACTGGCAGCTTCATTGGATTAGAAAAACAGGTAATTCATAAACTATAATTATAGTTTTTAGTATTTTAAAATATACTTAGTTTGCGAAAATGCCTTATCCAATTTTGTTTCTGGCAACTGCATCATTGTAAAAGTTTGTAAAATATAATTTGCTTATCCTTACGTCTGCGCCAAGCAGATCTGCATGTTGTATGAGTGTGCGAGAGAGAGGGAAATATAAAAGGAGTGAGGTAACAAGCTGGCAACGCTGAATGTGATACGGCAACTGATTAGCTGGACTCCAGAACCCTTCCCATTTGAAATACATAATAGGTTTTTAAGGGTGCTGATGACCTCACTTTTGACCGCTCTAAATCACAATCACCATCATCAACCCCAGACCAACCACTTCCCAGCTGAACCCATGTTCTGTCTCCTCGCCAATATGACAATTTAACCTAGCAGATATTCGCAAGGCTCTATAGCTGTTATTCTTGTGTTATTTATTCATTTATTCAGCATTTATGCTTGGTTTTAAAGGTGGTTGATGACCTCTCGCAGTTGAACGCCCTTGGATCCAAATATTGTTTCTCCAGCTGCCGGCCACTTTAGCAGGGATTCCGGCACACGACCAGAAACAGGTGGCCAAAGTCTCTTAAGTTGTTTTTTAAATGCTAATTTTAGAATTAAGTCCAAAAAAGGTATGCCTTTTATCCTTTTTATCGTTTTATGATTTTAATTCTCTTTCATATTTTGACTTACCAGTTTGTGCTTTATCTGTGATATTATTTAGGATGGATGTACATATTTTAGTTATTTTATCCCGTTTTTAGCATGATGTGTTTTTCAGGGGTGCTGCTGAAAACGCATTTGAGAGCTTTCAAAACCACCATCAGCGCCATCGCCGCTGCTACTTTAAAATTTATGTGGTAGTATTTTGTAATCGTACAAGAGGGATACAACAGGAAATGAAAATGTGTATTTCATAAAATGACAGAATTAATATTTTTATAGCTACTGCATACATTGCACAGGAGTATGTTCTCAATTTTATTTTTACAGTTCATATAAATTCTGACTGACTAGACTAAACAGAAGTATAATGTACATTTATTTTTGCTTACATATTATTAATATATGTATATACATTTAACACTTATTTTTGGTTGGTGCGTTGCTGTGTCACACCATTTTACATCCTTTTTTCTACAAAAAGTCTGCTTAGTACAATATCCTTGCTTGTTTCAGACTAGAATTATTTCTTGAATAAAAGTTCTGAATGGTTCTACCTCTAATCACTACAGTCTTCAACTGAGTTGTTGGCAGCACTAAGTAAAGTGGAACTGTTTGCAGGTAAGTTGATGCTGTTGAACTGAACCAAGACAATTTCGTAGGTAACAATGGTGCCCGCAAGCTGAAATTAGAAAATTAATTTCCATTATAAATCATGCTGCTTCCCATATCAAAGTATTACTGAAACAATTTGCAACCACTTCAAAGAAATAATATATGGTTTCATAGATTACAAGAAAGATGAATGATTTTTGAAAATGATATTAAGCAGTATTACGGACAAGAGAACTTTGGTACTGTACAGGCAAATCAAAGAGGATTGGGGCAGGGAAAGATATACTGCAGTGTGTAATAAATTGGAAATGGAAGGGTGGGAATGATTCAGATCTGGGGCAATGAAATTAAGGGGAATGAACCCCAGAGAACTGACCATTATGAGATCAAATGGAAATGGACCCACATTATTAATTATGCAGGGAACAAATACCAGTAGGTGTTTGACATTACAGAGAAAATAATTAAAATGAGAATCAGGATCACCTAAAGATCACCTGAGAATTCTTTAAACTCCCGCCATACTCACCTCCCTACCATAACCGTAGAGCCTTCTCCCCCCTAAAGGGGCCGTTCAGATCTTCGTGGTAGATATAAACTCCTAGGACTTAAGTTAGGCTTGTATGCATGCATGCCACAAGGTATTATACTATTACTAACCGGACTGCTGAAAGCGAAAATCGGCAACCTTAATCGTTGCTTCCCTTCTAAATGCCACACCCATATTTCTCCTAGCTGACCTTGAAGCCTAGTAGTTAGTAAAAATAAACCAAAGGAAGATCTACCGGGTAGAGACTCACCTAGGTGTTATTCGATATTTCAGATCTCAAGGCAACAGCACACTATTTACCAGACTGGGGCAACTCCAAGAAATCGCAGCACATTTTTTTTTTTAATTTACGTCCGCCCCAACGTTAAGTTATATCGGACGGTGAACGTATTGGGTGAAATGGTGCTCAAATGAGGTAGCTTAGAGGTACCCGACATTCGTCTAGAAGGATAAGGGAAAACCCTGGAAAAAACCTTATCCAGGTAACTCACCCTGACCGAGATTTGAACTCGGGACCTCTTGAACGTGAGGCAGACATGCTACCATCTGAGCCTCCACTGCAGTTGCAGCAGAACCTTGAGGAGGGGCACAAGATTTTAGGCTTTTTGTGGGTAGAGCGGCAATGTCGCTTATACCGTCAGGAGGAAATTATTTTGGCTCGGTTGCGTATTGGGCACTGCCACTTCTTACACAGTCATCTTTTAGAGAGACCCTGTTTAGTCGGGTTCTTTCTGTCCGTCATGTGCTGCTAGGATATTTTCACCTAGCAGACCTTCGGGAGCCTCTGCAGCTGCCGGACCGCCTGTCGGAGATCCAGCAGACAATAACTCCGCAATGGAGAAGGTTTTGCGCTGCATCGCGAGAGTTAAGTTTAGGATATAGAGTTTGTTTTGTTTTGTACTGTTGTTTCTGATTTTTCATAGATAATCTATCGCAGGCTTTTGGCACTGTTGTTATTTGTATATATATGCTTATATTTAATGTTGTTGTTTTTCCATAGTTGTTTAAAGTTCTTTATTATTGTCTTTATATTAATCTGTTTTATTACTTATTTCCTTTTTATTTCCTGTTTATCTTTTTAATATCTATTTTAATAGATAATTTTTTCTACCTAGTGTCTAGGTTTATGCATGACTTTGCAAAGATTGCTTTTAAAGGGCACTGACGACTTTGTAGTTGAGCCCATATATATGTTTGTGTGTATGTACATATGTATGTATTATATATGTGTGTGTTTGTGTGTGTATGTATGATATGTATGTATATTCATCGGCAAGCTGTGCAACTATGACATATTTCTTCACATTGGTTGAGTGTTGTTCAGTGCCTCAGGTAGAATTGGGTTAAAGACGCACGACTGCTGAGGTTATCATAGCCCTTACAAAGGTAAAAGGTCTACACAGTTAAAATCAACACATTAAAACCGGAAAATCGTGTAAAACAGTGCCAATAAAAAGCTAAACCTAAACCATAAAAACACTAAAAGCAGGTGACCAGCTAAATGGGGCTGCCCATACCGCTTAGGCGGATGAAAGCTAAAACGCGCTCCACGGCACTCGGGTTGTCCGCCAACACCTGTTTCAGGGTAGTCGGAAAACGGAGGGAGTTACTCATGGGAGCTAAAAACTGGCATTCTGTTAAAATATGTTGGACAGTCAAAAAGGCTCCCGACAATGAGCACAAAATGGTGCAGGGTCAGAAGATAAAAAATATCGGTGGCTAAAAAAGCAGTGTCCAATACGGAGATGGGCTAAAACGACTTCTTAGTGACGACGATGGCGCGAAGAAGTACACCAGGGTACAGGGTGTGGTATTAGCTCACGGAGCTTGTTGTCCTGAGCCCCATTCCAGTCTTCGCCCCAACGTGAGGGGATAAGCTTACACATAGCTCACCGAAGATCTGCCGAAGTAATAAAAGAACTAAAACACTGCGAATCTAAAATAGCAGCTTTAGCTGCAACGTTTGCAGCTTCATTGCCTGGCAGCTCCAGGTGTCCAGAAACCTAAACAAATGACTCACTAACGCCAGCATTAGCAATCGAGTGGAGGATATCCTACACACACTGTACCAGTGGGTGGTAACTGTACAGTGACTTAGTGCTTTGAAGGACACTCAAGCAGTCAGAGGCAATGGCCCAGGACTGCGCTGCTTGGCGACGAACATATAAACGCGCTTGGTAGATACTATGGAGCTCGGTGGTTAAAATGGAACACTGCGATAAAAGATGAAAGATAAAAGTACGGGTCTCATGGATAAAGGCAGATTCTACTCCCCGGTCGTCATTCGAGCCGTCAGTATACAGGAAGTAGCAGTTAGCGAAACGCGACTGGAGTTCTAGGAAGGAGGAGCGAATAGAGGAAGCCGGGCAGGTCGACTTGGGAGTGGACAGCAAGGAGAAATCAAAGCGTTCCTCCGAGCGGAGCCACGGCAGAAAGCACCCTTCTCCGAGGGTTAAGGAAGTCGGCAAGGTAACAGTCACGAGGCGGAGCAGGGACCGGAACCGAACTCCAAGTGGGAGCAGAGCTGATGGACTGGGTAAGTAATGGTGATCCAATGAGTCATTAAAACAAACTAAAAGACGGATGTTGCGGCAGATTAGCAAGTCTGCAAGCATAGCTACGTAAAACAACATCACGCCGATAAGAAAGGGGAGGCTCAGCAGCTTCGACACAGAAGCTGACGACTGGACGGGTTACAAAAGCCCCAGTACTCAAGCCTATACCTCGGTGATGTATGGCTCAGGTCGTTGGATAATTACAGTCCACTCGTACAGTGATTCATGATAGCCTTCACTTGTTTGTTAGTGCCATTATTAGCATGTCCTTTGTATGCGTGTGTGGACACGCCACACCTGAAGGGCTGCCAATGTCGAGGAAGGCCGGGAGTTTAACAGCCTGATATTTTAGCTCCTGTGTGGCTTCACAATATCTTGCGTAGTCTTATATCGTTTTATCTTTTCGCGGCGGAGCATTGACTCCACTGGGAATGAGGACAATAAACTTCGGCATGTTGTACCTACACTATCACTTGGTGTGCTTCCTCGCGCTTCTAGTCGTAAGTTATACTATATATAGGCATTGCCGTTTTAGCCATACGTTTTTCCCTCTGATACTCCACCGCTTTGTGCTGATTGTGGTAAACGATTGAAGTTGGCACCATGTTTTCGCACAAGGGCAGCATCTAGCTTAGTTACCACACAGTCTCTGGTTTACCAAACCTTGCCCGTGTGTTGGCCAACATTTCCTGTGCCTGTATGAGCGGTCGTAAGACACTCGTCGGTTTATCTTTTCACCTATTAGCCGTCCGTACATTTGGGTATTTGAATGTTTTACATTCTACTTTTCGGCTTTTACAGTTCTACCCTCTATTATTGCTGGTACTCTGGCAGTGATGTTTACATTGTAGTATTTTAGGCCGCAGGTTTCGTGCCGTTTTACATCTTACGGATTTGTTTGAGCGTTAATGATCTTAACAGTTGTGCGCCCTTAATTATCTTCCTATCGCTACCACCACCACCACCACCACCTCCCGATCCCGATGATTGTTTTTAAGTGGGCTTAAAAAGGGCGATCCATGTCGCTAAATTTACTGGGACATTCCGTCATACCGCTGCGCTCATAATGGTGTGGCGTTTTCCTATTCTCCTTTAACCAACTTCGTGACAAAATGTTTTAGTTAATTGTATATTTTCTAAAATCATGTTCTCTTATGAATTCGGTCTCTCTGCATTTAAATAGGTAAGGTGTGAGAGAATCATACTGTAGTGTGGGTGTGTTTGTTACATTATAATTATTTAAGAAGTACTTACTGTAAGAAGGAGTGTTCTTGTGACACTGAAGAAGTTCATACCAGTAAGAGCAACATTATCTGTTGTCACCTGGAACAGGAACCTAGGAACCTAAGGGATGATAAGAATATGTTTTATATTTTTAATATGCTAGGATTTTCAAAAATAAATTCGAAATAATCAGAGATAAGAGGTGTCAGCCACTTGCAAAATCAATGTTTATTAATAGATGCATGATATTACTCAGTCATATGCTTAAAAAATTATGTTTTCAGCTGAAATGTACCTAAACAATGGATACTTTTGACGTACTGCTTGGAATTTAATCGCCTAGGACTAGAATGCAATACATAAATAAATAGATAATAAATAAATAAGTATATAAATAAAATAAAAAATAAAAAGAAATGGAAAAGCTACATGGACATGTATTTATTGGGCCCCTGAAACGATAAATTCATGAAGATGGCTATGTCAGTATTAAGGGTGATAATGTTGAGAGTGAGTGCTTTTATGAATGGTTTATCTTCCAAATGAGAAGAGTTGAAGTATTGCTCTGAAGTATTGCTAAATATTCCAGTAAATTGAACTGGCACACTCCTGTGTAAGTGCATTTCGTTTCCCACCCAGCTATTATATTGAAGGCTGATATGTTGGGCAGTTATCCTGTCAACGTTATCGTACTTACAGCCAGGAATTCCTCCCGCGGAGTGTTTTGGAGGGTATGTCCAACGAGGAGATTCAGGAGAACCTTAACGACCAAGATGTTACGGCTGTGTAACGTGCCCAGCGCATAGAGCGGAGGGAATTGGTCCCTACTCGTACATTGTTCCTGACTTTTGATCGTGTAGAACTCTCACAAAAGATTAGGGCAGTATATGAGAGTATCGCTTTTAGGCCCTATATACCAAGCCCTCTACGCTGCTGTGTGTCAGCTCTTCGATCGCATTAGTGAGTCGTGCAACGGTATGCCCCACATGCGGGGACTGTGGCTTGTTAATGCACAATGGTGCGTGTAACTCACCTATGAAATGTGTCAACTGTGCTGGTGAACATCCATCTAGTTTAGAAATTTTTCACGCTTTGTGGAAGAAAAGGTGTTTCAGGAGATCCGGTTTAAGAAGAATGTATCCTTCTCAGACGCCCGGAAACTCATGCTCATGCGTCTAGTCTCTCCCCAGGCCCGGTACCTATAACTGTGTAGCAGCTGAGCCGGTACGGAAAAGGGAAGTCGCTACATAGACTAGGAATAAACGCCAGGTTATCATCTCTGATAAAATATTTGTTCCTACACAAGTTCCGAAGTCTGCAAAACCAACGTCAGTGTCGCACCTACATCGCTTAAACGGAGGATGGAAACGAACACCTCAGCGCTGTCGCCAGCAAAATCATCGACTGCGACACCCAAGTCCGACAACCTCGTTCTATACGATACAACTTCATTGTATACGATACTTTTAAGGCTAGCAACCCAAACCTCATTGCCTCAAGGATACGAACCGTACTACAAGGAGAAAGAAAAGTGGTAGAGTATCTCGAGTTCCTCCTCTGAGGAGTCTTCTGGTGAGTACTCGGAACGACGATTGTAATCTTCGTCGATATCTGTACCAAATCGGTTTGAGGTCCTCGAACCGAAGTTCTCTATCGGGAAAGGGGCCTCATCCGTAGAAGAGATGGAACAGGGCACGTACCATAGGGCTAGGATGTCAACCGAAAAATGTCAAGAAAACCAGATTAAAAGGTGTTTTCCCGAACCGAAGAAAAGGGGTAAACTGATCGGCCACCATCGAAGTCGTCGTAAGATAGAGTAGCTGTCAATACATTATTCTATTTTTCTTACTATGGCTATTCTACATTGGAATCGTCCTGAAGCTTTTAGCTTACGTTCTAGAGCAGTAAATTATCCCATTCTTTGTGCAGGAAATATTCACATATTTGTTTACATAATTTTAGTTTTCAGATAGAATATGCATTCAATATGCTAAAATCTCATCTTCTTGTGCTCCTGTTGAAATCCGTAAGCTGTAAAGTGTAAGACTACTAGCAAGCTAAATATTTTCTGGCTATTGACTTAAGACTGCAATATTAGGTGACGCTAAGATGATATTAAATGATTGTTTTTAAGTCCTTGAGACATTCATTGTTTTTGCAAATGACAATTTAATTTACCCAGCATTTTGCGCAGGAATTGAATATCTTACCTCTGTTTCATAACTACTAGAAGGTACTGAATATAAAACCATTTTTGGAAGAAGGCTTTCTTCGTTAATTCGTGCTGCATACAATGACACCATCACTGTTCGAAACAGTAGGAAGACGAAAGACCAGTAGCGGTATACGTAATCCAACGTGGTGCTTAATGGACTGAAATGAAACAAAATTATTCTTAGTTTTCTCAAAATGGATTAATTTTATTTTGGACAGTTTATACTAAAGTTCATGCAAATTCCATTTCAGTGCTCTATATCACGAAGCTGTCACTCCCGTATCCTAGCAACGCGTTTAGTTTGCGTGGTGTTTTCTCAATGGCTAGTTCTTGAGATGTTTCCATTATAGAAAAAGTTGAGTGACTATAATAACTGTAATTTCGGCCGAATTGGTTTCAGCGTAAATTTTAACTTTCATCATCATAATAATCATCATGGTTATTATTATGACATCGTTATTGTTGTGAGGTCCTAGGTCGTTTAACTCCTGTTTCACCAGCAGGGATCTATCCTATTTCCACGGCTTCAGCGGCTCTTCCAACAAGTATGCTATACGGAGGGCTTAAGCGCTAAAGTTTAGTGGACCCCTCACACTTCCTTTATGTAATCTTGGATGGGGAGCCCATCCCCACCGACATGTTCATCTACGTAGCTCCCTTACAACCCAGTTTGGTTAATTTCAAGACGGCCATCTGCCGTTGGTTTAATATTATAAGCTGGAAGTGTTAACCGCGAGGAAACCCCTATGTAATCAACCAGAAGTTATCTGAAACAGCATCTGTGCAACAGACACAGTGTTCCTAAAATTGGGAGCCGCAGGTGTTTATTTCTGTAGTATGGTCTTAAATGCGTGCTATGGATACTGAACGCTGTTCCCATACGGATATACAGTGAAGATAAGGAGTAGCTCTAGTGGAACATGCTTTGACAGCAGACATGGCAGGAGTCTCCATGACGGTGCGGACGGCAAAGATTTGGTATATGTTTTTCTTTAACCAGAGAATGTGAAATTCATCTTTATGATTCCTGGTGAGAGTTCAAAGAATCATGCATCTGCTGAAAAACCCTCTTACAGATTCTTTTTGGGTAGTGATCTTGGCTTGTGAAGGGAAAAGGATTAAACACCTTAGTTTGTTTTTCATCATACATTAGCTGATAGGGTTACTGGTCCGGTAAAGAACACAAGTCTATGCGATGGTACCTTGTTGAAACCAGGTAGACGAGTCCCGAAATGGTTGAAAGAGAGCTTTTTGGGCTCCTATCCCATCCGGTTCCCTTAAGCCGCTCCGGAAGACTTCAGGCTTGCCCGTAGAGCGGCGCTCTCGTGCTGGCGCGATGAGTGGTCTGCTCTGCATGGCAACAAGCTCAGTACCGTGCATGAGATTCCGATTCACTGGGCGATCTCCTGTCGATTATCCCGGCGGAAGGAGGTGATTTTGGCTCGGCTGCGTATTGGCCACTGCTATTTTAGTCATAGTTTTTTTTTTATTAAATAGGGCCCCAGAACCCGTTTGTCCGCTGTTTGGTTCATTTCTGACGGTCCACCACGTACGTTTAGATTGTTTTAGTTTAGCACGTCTCCGCAGATCTCTCCAGCTGCCGGCCAGTATGGCGGAGAGCCCGGCGGACGACGACAAAGTGGTGTACAAGGTTTTGGATTTAATTTTAAATTTAAATGTTATAATATAAGACCCAATAATTTTTATTTTAACAATTTCAACCTTTCTATGGTTTTTGGCTTTTTTTAGTATTTGAGGTATCCTCGTACGGGTTTTTAACTTGATTTTAATTGCCTTGTTTAGCCTTTTAGATCGTTTTTAACCCAATTGGCTTTTAAGGGTGCTGATAACCTTGTAGTTAAACTCCCTTAATCCCAATTATCCATCCATCCATCCATCCTATCCCATCCGGATAGGCTCACAAAAATCGCTCGACTCAGCAGTTGACGCCATATTGAGTCTGGACGGTCTGTCAAACAATATTACCTGCCTCACCGATCAACGAACGACAAAAAGTACCTTGAGCTGTCGGGATACTAAGGTTGCTAAGCTACCAGAATTTATTTCCTGTGGCTACGATTGTCCAGCCGCAAACCTGCAAAACCTTAACCCCTTGTGGAGTTTTCAGTGCTAGAGGTTCGGGCATACTAAAGGCTCATATAACAATATTGCCATTTGTGAGCAGTTTCGTTTTCCAAACGATCAGGATAGGGCATTCATCCTGCCTCCTCTCAATCTAGCTCGGGAAAATGGGTGAAGATTCTGAAGGAAACGTGTAGCCAGCAGCTACATGTCAAGAAAAATCTAATATTTCCTGAAGCATGTTGGAGATTTCAAAACTTAAAGCTCTTAACACCCGGTTATTCATCAGCTCCTGTTGTCATGTTGCTTTACATAATGCTCCAGTCACAGGCTCTTTTACATAGACTAGCCAGCGAGTACTCCTGCATGTCAAATGTCCATAGGTCACCCTTGGGCTACACCCAGATCGAGTAGTCGCTCACCATCTATGAAGTGCCGGTCTTGCTCTAGGATCCGCGGGGATCTTTCTGTCATAAATCGCTCAACTCGTGTGGAGACGTTGCTGTCACATCGAGTCTAGATGTTTTGTCAAACGATGGAATAGTCATCTGCTTCACCAAATCAATAAGCATACCGGTTATCTTTAAGACGGCAAAGAGTTTCCATTGTGGAAAGTATTTCGCAACTCTAAGCGTACTAATTTACCAGAATTTATTTCCTGGGGTTCCGAACGTGCTGCCGTAAGCCTATATTTTCCAAAACCCATGCGCTGTTTTCAGTCCTAAGAGGTTTGTTTATGTCAAAGAATAGTGTACAAGTCCTGCTGTTTGTGAACGTTGTCGCCTACCGGTACCTGTGCATTCGACCTTCACTTCACTTGGACTCTCTCCATACCGTAGCCTGTCTGCCTCACGTTTAAGAGGTCCCCAGTTCGAATCCCGGTCATAGTGGCTTATCTGTTACGATGGTAATTTTAAAGCGGTCGGTCCGAAGTCTGCCAAGCTGACAAAGAAAATAATTACCGTCTGCTGATTTCTTTTCTTTTTAATATATCAAATACACTTACATTTTCATTTTGGCAAGGTTTCAGAATGTTTTAAGATTTCTTGTTTAATTTTTATAATTTTGCCTGTTTGCGTATTTAACTTCGCTCTTAACTTGTTAGCGATATTATACGCTCTCGCCCGCCTCGGTGGCGTGGTGGTAGCAAGTTTGCCCCACGTTCAAGAGGTCCCGAGTTCGAATCTTGGTCAGTGTGAGTTACCTGGATACGGTTTATTCCGGGATTTTCCCTTATCCTGAAAGATGAATGTCGGGTAACTCTAAGCTCTATGGACCCTGGGCTCATTTGAGCATCATTTCACCCATTCCATTCATCGTCCGATATGACTTAACGTTGGAGGACGTAAAATTTAATATATATATATATATAAACGTTCTCACATTTGATGTGAAGAACAAATGTTCTCGCCGTCGAAGTGCCTTTAAGCCCATACTTAAACACTCGCTCACTCTTTGGTGTATCTCTACGTATATCCATTAGAACGTGGTTTCCGGGCTTGAAGGCCGTGGTCTAGTTAATAAGAGAGCATCTGACGTTTTGTCTGTAGTTTTGTAGGACATCTTCAAAAATGACTTAAAGCTGGTTTATACGTAGAGTGGTGCTTGGTGGAGCCCCTAAGTACAAACAGGCGGGAGCTACCGCCTCCTTGTGTCCTATTGGTTGCTCGTCTGCCAAGCCCTGTGCGGCTGAGGTGGCTGCCGCATAATGTGTCCGGAAACCACGTTCTACTGGATTAACGCCAGCTATGAAAGCTTAAATATGTACATTGTATCTACGTAAATATTTGTATTGGTAAGTAATGAAAATATCTGTCTTTTAGGGCCCAGATGACCTAGGAGTCAACGGCCCTTGCACCTCACACACTCTCTCATATGATTATTCCTCAACGTTTTCCTCTGAAACTAGTTGGCCATTTCGATCTTTTTATTCAAAACCCTTGGTGTTTGATATATTTACGATTTTATATTGATATTAGCCATCCTTGATCCATGATGAACTCAAACACAAAGTGATCCAAATTAATGAGAGTACCGAGGTACGTAATATAAGAATGTAAACTTGCTCGCGTTGATTACAGAAATAACACTAGATTCAGTCATAACTTCGGAATCTGGTTTCTTTTATGATGAGTAAACTTCAGATGTTACTGCATTTATTTCATAGAGATAACATCAAAATTAAGCATTAAGCTTAAGTATGTGTGACCAAGAAGTTGACTAGAATTATTTGTGCAATCATCGAATCAGGTAAAGAGGAAACCTTGGATGAAAGGCTGAAGAAATATGCTTTATGGACTTTCTAAATAGGAAGAGATTTCGTGACGACCACGCCCCGAACATTTGACACATTATACATTTCCTAAACGGTCACTACCTTAAAGTAAATACTAATATAAATCCAATAGATAAAGTGTTAAAAATATAAATACCTGAGACTGTGGAGTAGCTGGCCGCATATGAAATACAAGTTACTGGCGAATGACATCAGGATTATTTTGGATATACAGGAATCCAAAGACTTTGTCAGATGTGACAGGTCATTGTACTCGGTTCTTACTTTGCACCAAAAACTTTCTGGCAACAACTGCAAATTAAGGGAAATATGACGATTATTTATTATGTATATATGTATTATGTATATATGTATTATGCATATATACTTTTATGTGGCCTTCAGTTGAGTTTCGATGTAACATTTGAATTGTACCTTTGACTTCAAATCAATTTCAGTCTCAGACGGCTTTGTGTTTGAGGTTAACTCTAAGTAAATAGTAGGTAACAGTAGCAGCATTCAACGTACAACGCCTAAATTTCTCAGAGCAGTATGTAAGAAAATATACTAACATGTAAGCAACCACATGTAAAATTACAACACTTTTAAAATCGTAGACTTAAATTAAAATTTTGAATATAGGTCTTTAGTTTTATATAATTACAGTTTTCTTTCCTTTTTTTAAGCTAGTGGCTCTCGGCGGAATTTTATGTTAAGAAGGAAGTTGTGAGGCTAATTCCAAGGAGGGGCTTGGAAATGGCCTTCCACACCAAAGTTCGCGCTGTCCGTTTTCTCTATTTGTTTAGTCCTTTTGCATCTTCAAGTTCAGTTTTCAAATTGCAGTTGCATGTACTTAATGCGCTAAGTATAAACTGGAAGTAGGATGCGAGTTTTTGAAGTTTCCAGAAATTTAACCCCCAAAGATCTACTGTGGTAGTCGAAGAATCTAGCAATCCCGGGGTGCCGAGCTACTCACACCAATTTGTTCTATGCCTCTATAACAGTGCCCAGTATGAGTACTGTCTTGTTAGTACTCATCACATTCGTCCTGTTATAATTATTAGTTTATAAGGTCTTAGTTTATTAACTCCTGGCTCACCAGGAGGGATATATCTTATATCCGCGGTTCTTTCCTCGGTTTGCGGTGCCAGCGCGGTTTGCGACATGTGCACTCTACGGAGGTTTCAAGCACGACGATTGAGCGCACCTTCCGCACTGCCTTATGTGTAGCCAGCCGTAGGTGCGAAAGTTGTCCACACCATTATGTTCATCAGAGGTCCAGAGGTAGTCCTAGTCGGGCGGAGCTATTTTTCTTTTTCCCCGTCCGGGTGTCTTATGCCCCAGTACCTAACCACTTTGCGGCTTAACCTGCGAAATGAGCTAGTAATTGGTTTCATGTTCTGCTGGGGTGTTTGCATTTTTTTTGGGAAATTTGGAATGGGATGCCCTTGTTTAATTCTCATAGGCAGCTGCACTTAATCGTTCCCCCGTTTTGGCAGACACGATTTAAGTTTTCGCTCCGTTTTGGTTACGGGTTGTGATTATGTTCATCACCTTGAGGGCCCGGCTAATATTAATTCCCCGACGGCCGTGTGCATTGGCTTGTCTTTGGTCTTATTACCACTGACGGAATCCTAGTGTAATCAATCACAGGACCCCTGGGGTCGCATGTTTTATGCGCAGCGAGTCCTAAAGTGTTGAGCCTGTTTTATAGGCTTCAAGCCGGCGTATGCGAAGAGAATAGTTTAACCATATGAACCAGCAGTGGAGACTGAAGTACGCTTTGAGATCTATCAGGGGAATGATGGCAGTGATGACGCATATCGTGAAGATTGGGGTCCTTTTATTCAGTCCTGAATGGCACGGTGAAGCTGATGGCTCCTGAAGAGACCCCAATTCACAATTTATCCTCGCAAACGTCCCTGTTGGTAGATTAACCTTGCTTCTGACTTTGGATGTGAAAGAACAATAATAAAGTATCTCGCCTTGTTTTTACATCAAGCGTGACATTGACATAATCAGTGCCCCGGTAAAGAATGCCTCACAACTTCGAGATTATACGTCATTAATCGAAGCATGTACGATACACGCTCCCAGAAGTTGCCAAAAGCGAGCATGTCGGGATGTTACCGCATCCGAGTAGTCCTATACAAATAGCTAAAAACAAATAGGGGAGTTGACACCAGTCTACTCTGTATGGGCTTCTTACGAGGAAACGGCTACCTGTCTCTGTGATCAACGAGTGAGTCAGGCGTAACGTTTAAATCGCAAGCGGTATGGAAAAGAGTACCCGCTGCGTTTCCTCACATTCGGGGATTATAGTTCTCGGAAATGTCCAAAGTTTCTGGATGAAAGTTGTACACATGAGCTACACGTTAAGGTACTCCTCACATTTCTTGAGACACCTCTGCGGTTTGAACAGCTTAAACCAGTTAACACCATAGACTGTTCATCACCAATCCGTCGTACTGCTGTTACCCATATTGGCTTACAAGTCGTGACTGTTCTTGATATTTCCTCTTAAACAGATTTTCCAGCTATTTCTCCCTCACAGCATCGTGCCACATATGCACCGCGAACTACAACTTCAGCCCTGGAGACCATACCAACCAAGCTAACAACTATTAGTACCAAAACTGTGTTGCCAATGAGAAAACTTTCCAGGGCTAAACAGGTATTATACAGTTGCACTCTATTAATTTCCGGTCTCTCTCCACGAGCCGCCTCCTCACGGGATTACTACGGTGAGTAAAGTCTGTCTAGTCAACGCGAGTGCAGGTCGGCCGCCTCCTTTAACGAACCCTTATAATCGTTTTACAACATAGACCCTCCTTCTACCAGTCCTTTCTGCGAGGTAGGCCGCGTCGTGGCTCAGTGGTTAGACCGCTTGGCTCTCACCAAGGCGGCCCAGGTTCGATCCCAGGCGACCACAAAGTGAGATTTGTGGTGGACAACATGGCGCTGGGCCGGGTTTTCTCCAAGACCTCCGGTTTCCTCCGCCTTCTCATTCCACCGGTGCTCCATCTTCATCTCATGTATCATCAGTTTCACCGCCTGCGGTGCCGTATGTAGTAAAAGCGGGCGTTAAACACTAAACACACACACACACACACACACACACACACACACACACACTTTCAGCGAGGTTGCCACCTTTCTAGATACGTCATGGGTATCGTACGAGGTTTCGTCTAATTATGTCCATTACTGCAAAACTTCCTTAGTTTTGACACACACACACACACACATACACACACACATATCGCTAAGCTACAATTCTACCGGATTCCATAATAACCCTTATCTTATTCAAAGTGCGGTATTTGAAACCCATCTCCTTTAGGAGGCTGCGCAAAGTGCAGTGCCCCTAAGGAAAATCACAAATTTCTTGCAACCTATTCATCTAAGGTGGGCGCTCTCCCTTTTGCATAGAATCTATAAATTTCTCGGCGAATCAAATCGCATGTGAAATTATCGAAACGTTAGAGAAACGTTTCCTTTTGTTTTCACACTTGATCGGCGTCTTTGGTATTCCTTTCGTCACAATTTTGCTTTCTGTGAATACCCAGAAGTTATCAAGTTCATTGCACGATCCCTTACCAAGATTATTTTTCAGCACATATTTATATGTGTTCAAAACAAGCACTTGAATTTTATTAGAAAGAGTTCCCGTTATAACTTTGTTTTTTGAGGCTTCTCCAGTAACTTTAACTCGGCCCAGCAACACTTTCCAATTCATTTACACTATTGTCTTCACTTTGATTATTTTCACTTGACTGAACGTTATCTACTACTTCATTTGCATTTACCACTACATTTCCCTCCCACGGTCTCCACATCGTGACACACAACGAAATTCTGCACATAATGAAACAGATCAACTGGAAGTTGGAACTTTGGCAACTGAGACTCCACGTGTCGTAAACATGCAACTGTCATTTACTGAACATCAGGGTTACTATTGGTCCTCAACGACAGTGTTCCATTTCTGAAGCGTGGAGTTAGATTAAGGACGATCATTAGTGGACGGTAGGGTCCGTTTCCTTTGAGACCAACTGCACTCGCGTTGACTAGACAGACTTTACGGTATATTGTGATTCCGGGGTACCGATCCACTCACCAATATTTCATCCCTTGTTTGCAATGTATCTATTTCTTTTCTTTGTTTTTTAACTTTTATGTCTACCTTAGTTAATGAACGTTTCACTATTTAACCTCTCTGAGCGCTTTCAATTCCTATAATCATCTCCTTTGCTTTTAAAAATACAGATGCTCATTTCTCTGTTGCTCGGTCTGGATACCAGTTAGTATTTACAGACCATGTAGGCATTCCGACAATGAACAGGTGGGTTCGGCTATTTGTCCTTAATGCCATTTGTCCACAGCCACTGTCCCGTACCAGGACGTACAGCGCTGTGTATCACCATTGACAGCTAGGACTGCAGCCAAACCTATAGGACTTTTGTTGCAAAGCATTAATTACATACTTTCCTGGTTAAAATCCTGCAGGGAATTCCAGCGATCGTAGGTTAACGTATACTCTGGCTAACAAAGGTTCGTACAGGCGCGACACATGGTCATCTTTTGCCCTCGGACTGCCTTCTTTCTGTGCTCCTTGAGTGTTTTCAATACTTTCGTGAATGCCAATTTCATCTAGGTGAAACACCGCACTGAATTTAAGGTGATGTCCCTGTAGTTATAGCTAAGGCACAGCGGATTGTCAGCAATACTGGTATTAATGCGCCGTCTGACTTGTATTTTAGTTTTAAGATCTTTTAAGATTTTTCTCCTTTTATGCGCAA
This sequence comes from Mantis religiosa, assembly GCA_030765055.1. Lineage (NCBI taxonomy): Eukaryota > Metazoa > Arthropoda > Insecta > Mantodea > Mantidae > Mantis > Mantis religiosa. The sequence continues at coordinate 58,219,465 of CM060956.1, forward strand.
TTATTATAATGCTATTTCTCAGTCTTATATTTCAAGTTTTAAACTTGGTGTTTTTAGTTTTTAAAGGTATGTGTTGTACATTTTTGGTGTTTTAATTTTTGACGTTAGCTCAATTGGCTTAGCGATCGACGTATTCGTAACGTCACCTCCCAACACACACACACACACACACACACACACACACACACACACACACACACACACACACACACACACACACACACACACACACACACACACACACACACACACACACACACATACACACACACATACACACACACACACACACACACACACACACACACACACACACACACACACACACACACAGTCACTCACTCATTCGAGCGCCTGGCTCAAATGTCATTGTGCCTGAGGCTAAGCTAGTTCAGAATACTTTTTTCGTGGTGAGGATCTCTTTGTGCCCAGATATGGAAAGATTCGTATTCAATACACACCATTTTTCTTACTGAGATCAAATGATTGTTGAAGAGTTGAAACCTTTCGGTGACAGCCAGACTCATCAGTATAATGAAAAGATCTGCGAAGTTCCAAGTGAATGTGGCCAGGATGCTGATGATCTTCAGGGCAATGGCAAACGGGATGCTGTAGCTCACAAATTTGAAAGCATAGTGTGAGCGAAGGAACACTCTTACTGCTTCCAGTAAGCTGTGGGACCTACAGTTAGCAATTCCTTTGACGTCTGCTAAGGCATGTTCCACTGCAAACATAAATACAGTTTTAATCTTCATTGCTCATTATTTAATTTTAGAAATTCATGCATAATATTGTGAATTAGGTGTATAAGTTGCACAGTAATTATGCGTCATATGCTTAAAAATCTTATAATGGAAGCATTTACCACATAACATACATTTTATGTTTAGCTGAAGTTAACTTATCAGTGAGGAAATGTAAAGGATGTAAGATACTCTATTGATACATACCCAAAGCTCCCAAAAGCATGACCATAGTGACTAGCTTTATTTTTAGTTGCAGTTTCCTAGGATAACCATAATGCCTTTGGGACTGCTCCAATGTAGCCCATTCTTTTAAGAAAAGTGGCCATTTCCTTGCAAGTTGTAGGAACAACAGGTACATCACCATTACCGTCAGAGTAAACACCACAAGACCTGTTTCAAAGGTGCGCTTTATATTAGTAAAACCATCTTATTAAAATTAACAGTGCTTCTGAAAGAGATTACTGATTTAAGTTTTATAGTCAAGCCCTTAATATGTTTTGTTCGTTTTTAGATAATTTAAACAGTAACGGAAAGAAGAGTTACGCTATCATTAGTTTGGTCATGCGGTAAACCTTTACAACAGAAACTTGCAACTTGTATCACACTAATGAATTCGACTGCTAGGTGTAAAGCAACGGTGTTAACTGGGCATGGGAACTCTTAAGCAGTTGATTTCGAGTTATCAGTACTCGGACTTTCACCAGAAGGAATGCTGAGAACAGCGACAAAAACACTAATACAGATAAAAGCGGGATATATACAAGGTATAGGATGTAGTCTACCTACTATCCAGCGACTGTTGATCTTTATTTCCTTGTGTGCTGCCCTTAATGCTTAGAGGTTCCTATGCCTAGTCACACTGAACTTGTACCGGAGTTTTATTTGGTCTCGTGATGCAAGAATTGATTCTTCCACAAGTAAATATAATTACATGGAAAATCACTCCTGCGAAATATCTGATTCATCTTAAATACTCTGTACAAGTTAACTCTATCTCTAACGCTTAAATGAAGACAATATACGAGGCATATTTTTAAAGTCAGTACCGTTTTGCGATTCCGCCGCCGCAGCGCTACGGTCAACGTTTCGCGCATGCGCGCTGGTTACCTACATGTCTTGTCTACGCACTGACGCCATTACAGTCCGATTCTTCATTGTATACGTTGGTTACTGAGTGTTTAAGATGCCTCCAACAATCGTGAGTCCCGCCGATTGTGAAGTACGGGCTGTTATACGATTTCTTAATGCTAAAGGCGTAAAACCGATCGATATTCATCGTGAGATCTGTGAAGTTTATGGACAAAACAATATGAGTGATGGAATGGTAAGGAAATGGGTGAGAGCAATTAAAGATGGTCGCATAAATGTACATGATGAAGAACGGAGTAGGCGTCCTTCGGTCGTTACTGAAGATTTGGTGCAGAAAGTGGACGAAAAGGTGGGAGAAAACAGACACTTTACAATTTCATCATTCTGCGACTAATTTCCTCAATATTCTCGCAGTGTTTTGTATCGCATTGTGACCGAGAACTTGAAGTACCGGAAATTGTGTTCACGTTGGCTTCCGAAAATGTTGACGGACTTGCACAAAACCCAACGTTTAGGCAGTGCATTGATTTTCCTTGAGCGGTACCACAATGAAGGTGAATATCTTTTAGACCAAATTGTTACTGGTGACGAAACATGGGTGGCTTACGTCACACTAGAATCGAAACAACCATCGATGGAATGGTGACATTGATCATCACCCTCAAAAGTGAAGTTTAAGCAAACAATTTCTGCCCGGAAAATCATGTGCACAGTTTTTGGGACTCACTCACCGAGGTCTACTTCCCATTAGTCCCGGCCCCGTAGGACCTGAACCCGGGCCTCATCTGTTATTTCCATTAGGACAGCACCTATTTTATAAGCTGCCCCCCTCCGCCTGCACACGGCAAGCGGGACGGAAGTGGATACGCCACTTACGCGCCGGTCCTTAATGAACCAGCTACCAAATAACCTTGGTAGGGCCGCCAGTGTCTAGCTCACCAGCTACTAGCGCTGCAGGCTAGTCCCCGGGACTTGGGAGGCAACCCTCTACCCCCTCCGGGCGGCCAATGTTAGCCTGGCCAGAGGTACCCAATTGCCCGTGGGTGACGGGAACCAACTGCCCCCTCGAGACCAACCCATTCCGAACAACTCCCGAAGGAGGGGCTCGGCTGTTCGGCCCGAGGTTCCTCTAGTAACGTCAGAGGTACCACGAGTGCTAGAGGTCCGTAGCGCCCGCACTTTGGCAGCTAAAAGGGACGGATCCCTTCCCCTAGGGGGAGTTTTTGGGACAGAAAAGGAGTATTGCTAGTGGAGTTTCTGTCTCGTAATGAGACAATCAATGCAGCGTCTTATTGTGAGACATTGCACAATCTGCGCCGTGCAATCCAGAACAAAAGACGTGGCCAGTTGAGTAAGGGTATCCTTTTGCTGCATGACAATGCCCGTCCACATGTGGCTAATCGGACCAAAGATCTCATCAAATCTTTTCAATGGGAAACTCTAGATCATCCTCCATACAGCCCTGATCTGGTGCCCAGTGACTGCCATTTGTTCCTACACTTGAAGAAACATCTGGGCGGTCAGCGTCTTCAAGACGATATCGAAGTCAAAACAGTTGTGATACAGTGGTTAACACATCAGGCGGCAGAATTTTATGAGGAAGGTATTAAAAAACTGGTGTCACATTATGACAAGTGCCTCAATATTCACGGAAATTGCGTAGAAAAGTAGATTAAGGTACAGGCTTTCATGTAAAAATAAAATTATTGCGATAACTATGCACGTCTTTTTTTAATTCCAAAACGGTACTGACTGAAAAAAACATGTCTCGTATATAACAGTTTTTAGAGTGATACTGCAGTGCCTATTTTGCGTCATTATTTTTAAACTCTTTCACAATTCTTTTGCATGCACTTACAAAATGCACAGACAGCATTAATTTACAACCGGTTAAAAATCACAGGCCACTGTCTTGTCAGGGCTTATCACTCTTTTCGTATTCTAAATGTTATTATGATCTGAGTTTATAAAGCCCTAGGTTTATTAACTGTTTTCTCACCAGCAGGGATCTATCCTCTCTCCGTGGTTCTTTCCTAGGGGCACAGCCATCTTCTGAAATGTGCACTCTACGGGGATCTAGGGGGTAGTGCGAAGGGTCCGTTCAACTCCTAAGTATAACCTTAGGTGCGAGTGCATCCACACGATCATATAAGTCCACGTAGCCATTTGAGGGTCGGATTTGTATTAACTCCCCGATGGTTTGATCACGCGCCAGGCGTGTTACCGCTTGCGGAACCGCGGTGTAATCAACCAGAACTCGTCTGGATATTGGAAATAACAGGTATGTGATGCCCTTAGATGTTCTGGGCTGCACACGCGCTATACCGAAGGAATCGGCGTGTCTTCCCTGGCGTAAAGGTGCGGGTAAGCCGCTGAACCACCTTCGTGCTAGGGATTGGGGATTGCAATTTTTCCCCATGAACGAGGAATTCCCAGTAAGCGCGAGTCATAAGCTTGAGTTGATTACGTCCCTGACTTTTGTACACCGCCCGTCGCTACTACCGATTGAATGATTTAGTGCGGTCTTCGGACCGGTGAGCAAGTGGGTCCTCCTCATGGATTAGCGTGCCTAAAAGATCCAGTCCTAAGAAGAAGGATTCAGCCATGTCACCGCCGAAACCATCTACTTCAACAATGACATGTGAACCGGTAAACATGTGAACATGTGAACAGACGAGCACGCGGAGCGGAGCGGAGAATTAAGGAAGCTTTGGCGATTTCGTCTGAAAGGAGCACGCTTAGTCGTGATGCTGGATTTCTGTTCAGTCCTCTTGGAAACCGGCCTTAAAAGTGGAAGTCTATCGATTTAAGAAGCAAATGTCAATACAGCTTGATAATCAAGTTAAGTAGTTACATTTCATTGACACAATTTTCTATACTCACACCATCTCCTGGCCTGGCATTTAATTTATGAAAACGGTCTTTTGTTCAGTAATGCGAATTTTGATAGTTTTTTGTCTTTGTTTATAGTTGTGTTATATACAGTATTTCATTTGTGGTTATAACATTTTATAAGTATCCTGATGATGGGAGAGATGTACACTCCCGAAACGTTGATATCTAATCATCTTTTCACCTGGCTGGCTGCCCGAGAAGAAAGTGAACATAAATTGTATTCTGTTTTTGAGATTTTACGGTTTATTTGGGCCATTGGTTTTAATACACAACTCCAGCTAGTCTGTTCAAGTTAGTTGCATATCAGATTTGAATGGTTTATTCTTCAAGCTTCTAGTTTTCTAACCCTTTTTTTATCCATTTCCGTATGATAATTAATATTTTAACTTTTCTCTTCTTGCCATCTGGCCGCAATAAATTTAAGCTTTTAAGATTTTAAAGATTAATTTCGGGAATAAATGGCCTGCTGTCAGTAGGTCCATAAACTTTACTCACTAATTTACTCACTCACTCATTTACCCACTCACTCCTCTCTGACTACACACTAACCCTCATGTAATTTTATGGCATATGTATAAATACTCACCACTTTGTTTGAAGGTCACCCCGGTTTGTGCCAATACCAGCACACTGAGAACCATGAGTATACAGTTTATCACCAGGAGAAAGATACTATACGTAGTTCTGAAGCTACACCACCGAAAGCTGAAAATATTAAACATCGGTGAAAGCTGTTTTTGCAGACATGCAATCAGTTAAATATAGAAATGAACATTCCAGGCATATATTAAGATTAGTTCTATCCTCTAGATCAGACTGTTCCAACTTTGTTCGGCTGATTCAGAGCATTTGCGTGCACGCAGCAGCAGTGCTTGAAGCTCTACTTTTGATAAAGGTTAATAAGTAAAGTGGCACTGGGCGGAGGTTTTATCACATGTGCTTGCCCTTCCTCCTAGTCTTGGAATTACGTAGTGCTTCTAAATGTGTTTGTCAATCCAAGGAACCTGTTTACTATTTTGTAGCAAGAACAACTGCTAATTGCCGAAAAGACGGAACCTACAGTGCCTTGCATACCAGCAGGCGGTTTGCTTTCGATGGGGAAATTGAATGTACAACGGCTTTGTACAATATTTCATTCAGCCGTGAAATAATTTGCTCCCAGTGCCGAGCTGTATAGCATGCTGCAGGAAAACTGCGTGCTGTGAGTATTCCGCAGCACTCTCACCCAAGCTGGAACAGCCTGTTGTAGATAATATTATAGGTCATTTTTTTCCCTTCTTTTATGTCAGACTTACTAATGCCTACCTTAGTTCTGTGCTATTTTCAGTGACTCCTTGCACTGGTAAAAGGCCAAAGCATTGTGCTAGGATTATCACAGAACTAATAGCTGTGTGAAAAGAGTTGGGATTTCCTTGAGTATAGTTGTCATTTTGGTTAATGTCGAAGTCCCTTATCTCCTCCTTTTTAATTGCAGTTAAAGTTCCTTCATTAGATAGGACCGACTTTTCTGCTACTTCATGTACTACCATATTATGCAGAGCTGGAAGATAAAACAAACTGTATACAAAACAGTTGTGTTAAACATGGAATATATGATAGTTTCACTAAAAGTCACATTTAGCATAAATATCCAAGCGATGTTTCTAAAACACTATCAAATAATAACAACTTTAGTCATTTCGACAACTGTGTCCCGGCTCCTGGACATGTTGCCAGAAGTTTTCTAGACCAAGATGATGCCAGGGAATGGAATGACATGACAGTTTTGATTTATATTCCAAGAACTTACGTGATATGTTCAAATTTCAGCTAATCCCTTTCTTTGCCACTACCTGACCTTCTTATTTGCAAGGATTTGCATACGAGATGCGATCTAAGTTTCCAGTACTAGGCACACAACACAACAATTTGATTTCTTTATTCTGCACTGTCATCCTTAAAGCACTCCGTTTAGGAGTTGATAGCACTGTTGCTCCCAGCGCTTCTGTCAGTTTTGGAAGTACCTCTGGTAGTCCTCTTCTTTAACCCCGTTCAGAATCTTTAAAGATTCGCGATAGAAAACATTGTCCTCAGAACGGTGTCCTCGAGCCTCCCTTTTCTAGACTATGACTTATCAGATTACAGCATGTGCAACATTGCATTGTTTTCCTAATACAGCTTCTGGTAAACTCCGCCCGTTCCTAATTGCTTTGTTTGCATGCACCACACGCTTCTGCAAGCTGTCTAGATTGACGCTATGAATCGGCTGCTGAAGTAGAGTATACGAGTTGGGTCAAAAAGTAATGCCTATTTTTTTTCTCCTTTAATTGCCAAGAAGAATTAATCCAATTTACATAGCTTGTAAACTACAACATTGGAGATTAATTTGTTACTATTCAATATAATTTCCGTCCTTTTCCACAGTTTTGGTCTATCTTTTACCTAGGACATGTATTCCAGTGTGGTAAAACACATGCTCTTGCTTCCTAAGCCATTGACGCACGAACGTTTTTACAGCCTCCTCATCCTCAAAATTAATCCCACGATGAGCTTCCTTTAGTGGCCCGAACAGATGGAGGTCTGATGGTGCCAGGTCAAGGTTGTATGGGGGTGAGGTAAGACTTGCCATCCCAATTTCTCAATTTCTGCAGTCGTGTAACGGCTGGTGTGTGGTCTTGCATTGTCATGCAAAAGAAGAACATCTGCCACAGTTTTTGTTGGGCGAACTCGGCGAAGACGTGCTTTCAGTTTTTTGAGAGTTCTGACGTATTGGACAAAAGTTATTGTGCATCCCTGCTCCAAAAGTTTCATCATAAGCAAACCCTCTGCATCCCAAAACACTGTCGCCATAACTTTCCCTGCCGACAGCTGAGTTTTGAATTTTTTTTCTTCGGTGACGTTGTGTGATGCCATTCCATTTACTGCCTCTTTGATTGGGGTTCAAAAAAATGAACCCACGTTTCGTCTCCAGTAACAATTTTTTTTTCCAGAAACTCCTCTCCCTCCAAATGGAAGCGCTGCAAGTGTTCGGAGGCTATTGTTTTCCTTGTTTCTTTGTTTTGGGCGGTTAAAATTCTTGGTACCCAACGTGAACTAACTTTTGAGTAACCCAGTTGTTAAATAACCGTCATCACACTGCCTTTACTGAGGGAGGTAAGGCGACACAATTCACCTGTTGTTACCCGGCGATCACCACGAATGATGTCATCGACTCGCTGAATGTTGCATGGAGTCACAGCAGTCACCGGCCTGCCGCTTCGCTTTTCATCTGCCAATGGTGTTTGCCCTTCTGCTTCGTTACAGCGACGAACCCATCGTTTAACAGTGCTGACATCCATCGTTGCATCACCATCCACACTTTTTAGCCTTTCGTGAATGCGAATTGGGTTTCACCTTCAAAAGTTTAATCACAGAACGCTAATACGAATGTCGATGTCAGCCATTTTGCAAGAGGATGCAGTGCTGCCACCTGTTGACTTAGGAAGTTACTACTGCAGGGGATTGGAGAAGAAGGTTTGAGGAATTGCGCCAAATTCAAAGTTTTCATATAACTTACTTATTTAAGGAAAAAAATAGGAGGCATTACTTTTTGACCCACCATCGTATGTTTCTGTAAATCATACAACATATTATGGGACATGGTGTTAGATGTAAATAAAAAAATATTTTAAGCATATTAGTATTTGAGAAAAGTTTCTCAAATTCTAATAATTATAATTTTAAGTCCTTTTGCGAACCCTTGCATAGAGGTGTTTCATCGTTAATGGCTCATAAATCTACTTTTAAAATAATTACCTGTTAAATTAGTCTCCCTTGTATATACAATTTCCTGGGTTCATATTAAACTACGTATCTCACACGGTAGCATCTGTGTTAGCATTGGGAAGTTGTGTATTCAAATCCCGTCAATGGATCAGATTTTGTGGGGGTTTTAGGGAAGTGCACATGAGATTGAATATCTAATACCACTTGCAAAGTTCCATTTACCAAACACAAGAAATACTAAACTACAGTAGTGGACGCCAACCGTGCAATTGAGGCCATTGATTCATCATCACAATTCACGTGTCTCTCAATGAGGAGCAGCTGTTTCACAATTTCAAAGTTCACACTCTGTCATAGCTCAGAGACAGCATAGGGCAACCATCAAGTAGAGTAAGTATTTCTGTCAACAAGTACAATTTGTCCCACACTACAGACTTGTGCAAATTATTAGACTGATTCGTGTTTTTTTTTTCTTTTTACTTTGCTTCAGTTTAACATTCAAAATGATAGTTATTTACAGCTGTAACCTATTTCAATTTGTCGTAATTCTTTTTCTTGCTATAATATGAAGCATATTTAATGAAATTTCTCTCTTAATAATAGCTGGGGGATTCTTCTTTTACTTATAGTAATATGGTGGTAGCTCTGAATTAAGAGCAGCCATTTTCTTTATGTCTGTTTATCCAACTGTTTGGTGATATTGCTTTCATTTGGTGAATGTAGTAACCAAAGATTGTTACTATTTGCCTTTATTGTGTTTTATGACTAATATATCCGCAGTATTTATTATTAACTGATCTCAAGCCCTGTAACATCGTGTATCTTATCCTTAGCATTCACACTGATTCAAAAGTGAGGTTATGGGTAAAACTACTGACTTATCTACAAGGAAAATAACTGTAACTGAGAGTCTTTTGAAGGAAACTCCTTATTTAAAACGTGAAATAACTAAGAAATTGTGTATTTCACAAAAATCTGTTAGTCGCATTAATTAAGCTTTAACATTCGGTGAGACGTTGACCTCACAAAGGGATGGAAAATGCAGGAGGAAAAGAAAGCTATCACCTAGGATGCAAAGAAAACTTGTGCAGGTGGCAAAACAAAATAGAAGAGCAACCAGCATTGACCTCAGTAATCAACTAAAGCAGTACGGTACAGATATATCAGCCTCAGTAGTTCGCAGAAGATTATGTGAAGCAGGTTTACTAGCACGCAGGCCTCGTAAAAAGGCTAAACTGACACCTGCAATGGCAAAAAACGTTTAGAATGGGCCAAAGAGATGCAGAAACATCCAGTGGAATTTTGGAGAAAGGTAAATAGTATGAAAATTGTATATAGCATAAAATTAAAATATGTACATGTAAATTTTATGGAAATGAAATAAACAGCCTAAACTTTGTTTCTCTCATTGCTGGTTTTGTTATACTATCTTTGAGCAATTTTAAAACTGTTTAATATTAATATAGAGGATTTTATTGTTTCATGTAATTTTCTCAGATGAATCCATGTTTGAAGTATGTGAAGAGTGCAGCCAATATGTGATAAGGACAGATAAAGAAGCATTTTCCCCTCAGTGTGTCGATCAAAGAGTATAGTACCCAACATCAAAAATGGTCTGGAGCTGTATGTCTGTCCATGGACCTGGAAGATTATACATAGTTGTGGGATATATGGAGCAGAAACAGTATAAAAATGTATTAGAAACAAGACTATTTCGGCAAAGTAAAGAATGGTTTCCAAATGGTGATTTTGTGTTCATGTATGATGCCATAGAGCAAAATCTGTAACCCAGTTCCTCAAAGAAAACAATGAAAAAGTACTACCATGGCCGGGAAATAGCCCAGATTTAAATCCAATAGAGAATCTGTGGGGTATTGTTAAACAGAGATTGAAAACATTGAAAATAACAACAAAATTTCAGCTTATTGAGGGCCTGATAAGCATTTGGCACAGAGATGAAGAAATAAAGGAAAAGTGCTCCACCCTTGTAGAGAGCATGCCTAAACGCATCAAAATGGTAATAAAGGCCAAAGGAATGCATACTAAATACTAAGAGTTGAAAAAATATTTTGTAATATTATTTCTGTTAAATAAATAGAAAATAAACGGTATATGTTAAAAATTTCACCAGAACGATCCCTTTGGCAACTGTCCTATATTATCACTCCTGTATTTTCCCCCACCAAATGATATACTGGTGTTCCGTTAAAATATGTCTTTCACATTCTCCCCTCCGATATGTTTACAACAGGGTCGCTTTACTTTGAGACACCTCTTAGACGGTATAGAAAGGCAAGTGTGTAACCAAAGCCATGTATGTATACTCTGAATGAACCAATAAACAAATGAACCATCGCATTAGGACTTAGAAGTTCAACTGACTTAAAAGAAAAATGTTATGGATTGCACCCCCAAAGTGTTTTCTAGCCACTATCGTTTATTCTTCGAGAGCTACTGTGACATATTTCAGCAAAATCTTATTATTCTATAAACCTTATATGAATAAACTTTTGCGAAAGTTGCTTCACTGCATATTTCACTGTTTGTGAAAAAGGGATGCAAGGTGATGAAGATGTAGTCCAATCCTTTTAAAGCGCTATAAGCTGGTTGGTCATAAACACACATGCACACGTAAAGATACATAAAGATATTGAATGCCTTATCATTAAAGATATTAGAACTAACTCCATAATTAGTTGACTTGTTTTCCTCAAGTGTTATGGGCTTATATGGACGTTAAAGGAAACAATGAAGATAAATAATACCTGTTCATATATCTGATTAATTACAAGCCACTAACCAATGTATTGATCTCCCTGTTTATACGTGGTTAGCTTTGAACAGCTAATGACCACCTTCGTTAAGTAAACAGTGCGTCGTACTCAAACTTTCAGGAACAACATTAAAGAAACATCATGTTATGACAAGCAACAACAATAGCGTGAGAACCTCTTACCAATGTTGAAGTCGCCTAGATGAGATGAGACACAAAACTGAAGTGAGCTTCATACCGCCTGTCATCCATGTGAGGGCTTCCGGGTGCGCAGGCTTGGTACTTCTACAAGAATAATGTAGGCAGAATGGGAGTGAGATAAAGAATTATAGAAGCCACGCCCAACATGACACCAATATCATAAATGTGTACATAACATTTGTAGATGCATTCGCTTTCTGGATATCTTATTATAAGTCATTATAATCCTAAAGACGTCCATATCTTTAGTTAAACTTTAACTTTAAGCATATCTTTAACTTTACAGAACTCGGTCAGATCTATTTTTTTTTTTTTTTTGTTTTTATTTGCGTCCTCCAACGTTTAGTCATATCGGACGGTGAATGAAATGGGTGAAATGATGCTCAAATGTGTCCAGGGTCCATGGAGCTTAGAGCTACCTGACAGTCGTCTTTAAGGATAAGGAAAAACCCTGGAAAAACCTTATCCAGATAACTCACCCTAACCGAGATTCGAACTCTTGAACGTGAGGTAGACACATTACCATCTACGCTACCGAGATGGGCGGTCAGATCTCGGTAACCCATCCTGACCGAGATCTGACCGAGTTCGAACCTCGGTAAGGATGGGTTACCTGGATAAGTTTTTCCCGGGGTTTTCCTTATCCTAACAGACGAATGTCGGGTAACTCTAGGCTCCTTGGATCATGGGCTTATTTGAGCATCATTTCACCCATTCCATTCATCGTCCGATATGGCTTGGCGTTGGAGGACGTAAATTTTTTTAAAAAAAGGAACTATTTTACATGGTTTTAAATTTTAAATTCGTTGACAATATTTAAGACAGTTTCCAGGTCTGCTTACTATATTGACCTCCAAATATACTGACCTCAATTAGATTACCGACTGAGGAGTAACTTATTTAAACGTGTAAAGTATGCATTACAATGCTTTGCATTTGGTACGACGATTTTCATATTTGAATCAACCTGTCAACTTTTGAGAGTTGCAGTACTGTGCCATTAATAACGTACAAAGCACTGAAACATGGCAAATGCTATCTGTTTGAATAGTATTGTTGAAATAGCATAGATGTGTTGTTTTCGTATAAAACAATATAAAGTGCAGATGTTAACAATTCTGTAAGAAGGATTACTAATCGTTGTACTCTATACTGCTTTAGAATCTCCAGTAGCATTATTCATGAAGTCTGTTAATATCGCATGACCAAGGATGTGTATGAAAATTTTAATTACTTCACTGTATTATAATGTCTTTTTTTATCAGTGGGAAAACCTCATATAGCGAGTTGGGTTTTCACTAAAAAGCATCTTCCAGCCATGAACTTTTTTGAGACTACCATGCAAACGGGTATTGCTTCAAGAGAAGCGACCGCTATTGATGGGTGGTCTAGTATGTCAAAACACATACCGACTAGTTAAATAATAATTGTACCCACTCACGGCCTCTCTCCACTGCGCGAGACGGCCAGCAGTCGCCGGGAAACTTAACGCCGGCAAAGGAGGACTAGAATCCTTACCTTATAATAAATGCTGGAAATGTTACCCTTCTGCTTTCAAACAGGCAGCATATCTCGTGTAAATATTCTCACTCATTCTCCGAAGCTCATCAGAACGCATTATTGTGATTTCTTGTACAGTATTTTCCTTAAGTTCCTGTAGTGTATGAAGGTTGGAACGATACACTTTGTCTTTTAAAGAGCCCCACAAATAAAGTTTGCAACTCGTTTGGTCAGGAGAACGAAGGGACCATAAATCAACACTAACTATTCCGCCATCACACACCTCTCTTACTGCATTTAATCATTCGGCAGCCGTATGTGCTGTTGCAGAATCTTGCTGGAACCAACAATACGATTTTTCTTTTGTTAAGTGATTGAAAAATGGCCTCAGAATTAACCTCTGATATCGTTCTACATTAATTTTTTCATCAAATAATATGGGCCCCATTATTCTTCTAGGAGGACTGTTCAATAAAGAATGATCGCAATTCTTTTTTGACAACGTACATTTACTCATCCTCATAATTTTCATGGTCCTTCTCAAAATAGTCTCCCCTGAATGCGATGCACTTGTCCCAGCGTTTCTGCCAGTCTTCAAAGACATGTTGGAAAACATTTTATGAGAGATCCTTCAAAATCACCTCCGCAGCCTTCACCACTGTTTATGATGATGGATAATGCCTCCCACGAAGGCGTTTCTTCAAGTTAGGGAATAGAAAAAAAGTCAAATGGGGTTAAATCCGGACTATAGGGCGGGTGAGGGATGCACTTCACGTTAATTTTTGTAAGATATTCAGCAACAACATAGGCAAAATGCAGCCGTGCATTATTGTGGTGCAGCATGCAGCCTGCTTCAAGGAAATGTGGTCTTTTGTGCCTGATATGGCCTTGCAATATTTTCAGGACATCCCTGTAGTATTGTCCAGTTACAGACGAGTGTGCAAGTACAACATGCTGATAAACCATTCCCTGAATATCAAAGAATGAGATGACCATAACTTTCCCAGCGGAAGCAACCACTTTTGCATTTTTGGGGGGTTGGTGATGAAGGAGATTTCCACACTGAGCTTTGCTGTTTGCTCTCGGGATCAAAATGATGTAGCCAAGTTTTATCAGCAGTGATTACGTTTGAAAGAAACTCCGGATCTTCCTCTAACATCAACTTTAACTGCATGTTACCTCCATTGCAGCGGTAGGCGATACTGGACATGTCTGAACTTGCCTGGTTCTCACAATCGAGGACCAGGAGTACCAACAATGAAACTACTACGGCGTATTTGTTTCACATTAAGCTAACAGAGTATAATAAGACTGAATTTTAGTGCGAAAAATTTTGACCGTAATAAAATTATGACCATTCTTTATTGAGCAGCTCTCGTAGCACTTCCGCACGCCACACTCCAACTTTCTGATCTTGACGAGGAGTTTCATCTAGTAGCTGAAGCCCAGTATCGACTGTTGTGAGTATTCAAACGCCAAGTTAAATGAAACCAAGGTTCATCAGTGCAAAGCAAATGCTTTGGGTCAATGAAACTCATTTCTACAGATTGGAAACACCAGTTATAATAATTTACATGTTTGACTTTAACGTTTGTACACGTCTAGTTTCAACAGACATGTTCTGCGTACACGTGATCCAAATGTCACAGTCGTACATTAAAGCTAGACCATTGTTTCCCCGTATTCTGGATTTTCATCCTGTCTCATACAGTCCCCGTAGGAGAGGGTATCCGCCCCCTTCAGCTGTAGAGGTGCGGGCGCTGCGGACCTCTAGCACTCGTGGTACCTCTGACGTTACTAGAGGAATCTCGGGCCGAACACTCGAGCCCCTCCCTTATTGGTAGTTGTTCAGATTGGGTTGGACTCGAGGGGGGCAGTGGTTCCCGATTTCCGTGGGTGATCGGGTATGTCTCCGGTCGGGGTTGAGGGAAGCCATTAATATTCCTGCGTACTAGCCAGCATAGCTAGTAGAAGGTGTGCTAGATCACCAGGCGGCCCCACCGAGGTCATATCGGTAGCCTCACCATTTTGGAGTTGGCGTGCGTAAGTGGCGTATCCAATTCCATCCCTTCTTGAGTCCATAGGACCAGATTGGGGGGATGGCTTGCTAGTCTCTAGGTCTTGCCCTATGGAAAGCCCCACGGAGGCGCCGGTCGCCCTTTTGGGACAGCTCGGTAACACCCTGGTCAAAGGAGACCCGGGTCCTTAGTCCTACGGGTCCAGGACTAATGGGAGTAGAACCTCTGACATTAACGTCCCATACAGTACGAATAAATTAAAAGGCTCTGGGTGCCTTCACACTTCAATTTCATACGTCTTACTAGCGATTAAGCAGCCTCCCTCTGTTTGTAAACCAACTGAGGTTTCTCAAACTTGGATACGTCAGGCTATTCCATTACACGTGAAGTTTAACCATATATTTTCATGATCATTGATGTACATCGATAATGATGTTTTGTCCACTACTTTGAGTAATAGTCACTGCTATTTTAGTCATAGTTCTTTTTTATTTTATTAAATAGGGCCCCAGAACCAGTTTGCCCGCTGTGCGGTTCCTTTCTGACGGTCCGCCATGTGCTTTTAGATTGTCTTAGTTTAGAACGTCTCCTCAGGTCTCTCCAGCTGCCGGCCAGCTTGGAGAAGATACTTGCAGACGACGAGAAAGCGGTGGCCAAGGTATTAGATTTCTTTTTAAGTTTAAATTGTAGAATATAAGACCGAACAATTTGGCAACTTTTTAACCTTTTACGGTTTTAAGCTCTCTTTGCCCGCCTCGGTGGCGTGGTGGTAGCATGTCTGCCTCACGTTTAAGAGGTCCCGTGTTGGAATCTTGGTCAGGTGAGTTACCTGGATAAGGTTTGTCCGGGGTTTTCCCTTATCCTGAAAGATGAATGTCGGGCAACTCTAAGCTCCATGGACTCTGTGACCATTTGAGCACCATTTCGCCCATTCCATTCATCGTCCGATATGACCTGAAAAAGTTAAAGGACGTAAATTAAAAAAGACTCTCTTTTTGTCTTTGACATAACGCAGTACGGTTGTTTTCTCTTGTTTTTATTTAACTGACTGTTTTTTTGCATTTTGTATCGTCTTTAACACAATTGGCGTTTTAAGGGTGCTGATGACCTTATAGTTGACCACCCTTAAACCCAATTATCTATCCTTTGAGATATTAGTTACTAAATTCTAACCTTCAGGAATAGTTCTCACTTTACTCTTCACGTAGCTTCCACTCAGGAATAGTTTACGTGGAACTAGATATATATTAAATTGGCAGCACTGTGCACTGGCATGTCCAATGCTGAATAATGTTTGAGAATAGTCTTACCAGCATTAGCTTGTGATAATAATAATGAAAATTAAGCATACAAATAGGAAAACCGGTTTCTTATTCATTTGATTTAGACTGGGATTCCAGCTTTTTCAATTACCATCCCCTTTTCCTATTAATTTTGTAGCAGGATTCCTCCGTTGTTGTGGGTTTCGATGCCCCTAAGTTGCGGCAACATATATAGATTCGTGCTGGTATCTCGTTTCCCGTCGTTGGTCTTACTTCGTCGGTCTTACCTTCGTCCAAAATATTATGACTTGATGAAGTTGTTCCTCGAAGTTATCAGGAAAATCCTTAATTATGCCTTGGCGTTTAATAATCTTCTGTTATATTTTTACTTACGAGCAATGAAAACTCTAAGTTACAAGGATGGTAACGAGTGAAGAAATCATTAAGATTTTGAATTTGAATTTCTATAAGAAATCATTCTTTTGGTTATTTCTTTTAACACTAAATCAATTACAATTCTTATAACAAAACTTTATACTGTGATCTGAATCTAACTAATAGTTCAAATTGAACTAACACTTAAATATTTTCCAGCAATTTAAAAAGTGTCCAATCCCTTCGGTGTTCCAGAAAGAAAGAAGAATTTTCTTTCGGTTTCTGATTATTTAATCCTTCGTTACTACCGCTACCCATCCCCCAGGGGCCTACTTCGGTAGGTACGGGTTTGGCGCACCCGGGGTCCCGAGCCAACAGTCTCCCTCGTGTGGGCTCCTCTTCGTGGTTGAGGGAGACGGTCAACAGGCCCACCCACGTGTAGGCCGTGCGTGGAGACCCGTGGAGGTTTTTAGATTCTTGTCTAGTTTAGAGTTTAGGATATAGTGAACGAAATTTTTAGTAGGGTTTGATTGATTTATTTTAGTACGTGTATTTTTAATAGGTTTTGTTACGCTTGTATAGTTTTTAGAAAGTTTTATATCTGGCTTTTGCCATGACTAGTTTTTTAAAGGGCGCTGATGACCACCGTAGTTGAGCGCCCTTATATATATATATATATATATATATATATATATATATATATATATATATATATATATATATATATATATATATATATATATATATATATATATCATCATATCGCTACCCATATATTACATTTATATGATTGGCCGATT